>CM068373.1:252299394-253517546 GCA_034769895.1 Magicicada septendecula
AGGTGAACGGGGTGGGGGTAATTTTCTATTATTAAAAATTATAGTTGAAGGTGGAGAGGAGAATTTTTTATATGTGTACTACGTTATCGGCAACAAAGAAGTAGTTTTTTGTTAAAATTGCTTCCCGGGCTCTTTAGCCGTAGTCCAGTGTATTCTACAAAACCAGACTTTTGGCAGTGCCATCGACTGCCATCATCGGTGAAAATCGAGTGCGAAAACGTGTGGTGGTATACGTTAGTGACCACAGTACTGTGGTTAATGCTGAAGCAATAAGTAGAAAGACGTAGTTTCTATGGAAATATTTCATTTCGAATATGATTTTAAATATAAATCTTAGAACATGGAAGTCATGTATGGTTCTCCATACCGACATTTTCTATGGTAAACGATAACAGCCGCAAATTCAAACAAAATCATATAATATTTTGCATACAGCCCTGAATTGTAGAGTTCTCAAGACCTTGTCCTTTTTGGTGAAGATCGGTTAAGGGAAAGGGGTAGTTTACCAGCAACGGTTTTTTATCAAGGGTAATTTTTTCTATGGTATATGATAACAGCCGCAAATTCAAACAGAATCAAATGATGTTTTGCATACAGCCCTGTATTGTAGAGTTCTCAATACCTATTGGTGTTGGTGAAGATCGGTTAAGGGAAAGGGGTAGTTTACCTGCAACGTTTTATGTTTTAAAAGGCTATTTTCTATGGCAAATATTAAGAGCCGCAAATTCAAACAGAATTAAATAAGTTTTTGCATACAGCCCTGTTTTGTTGAATACTAAAGACCTATTGTTTTTGGTGAAGATCGGTTAAGGGAAAGGGGTAGTTTACTTGACACGTTTTTTGTTTTATCAAGGGTATTTTATATGGCAAACGATAACAGCCGCAAATTCAAACAGAATCATATAATATGTTGCATACAGCCCTGAAATGTAGAGTTCTCAAGACCTGTTGGTTTTGGTGAAGATCGGTTAAGGGAATAGGGTTGTTTACCAACAGCATTTTATGTTTTATCAAGGGTAATTTTTTTTTTGACGAACGATAACTGCCGTACATTAAAACAGAATCAACTACTCTTCAGCATACCTTTTCAATTATACAGTACTCAATGTCTGTTGATTTTGTTGATGATCGGTTAAGGGAAAGGGGTAGTTTACCTGCAACGTTTTATGTTTTAACAAGGGTATTTTTCCTTGGCGAACGATAACTGCCGTAAATTCAAAGAGAATCAACTAATGTTTTGCATACAGCCCTGAATTGTAGAGTTCTCAAGACCTATTGTTTTTGGTGAAGATCGGTTAATGGAATAGGGTAGTTTACCAGCAACGTTTTATGTTTTATCAAGGGTGTTTTCTATGGCAAACGATAAAAGCCGCAAATTCAAGCAGAATCAAATAATGTTTCGCATACAGCCCTGAATTGTAGATTCCTCATTATCTCTTGATTTTGGTAAAGATCGGTTGATGGGAAGGGGTAGTTTACCAGCAACGGTTTTTTTTATCAAGGGAAATTTTGTTTGTTTGGCAAACGATAACAGCCGCAAATTCAAACAGAATCAAATAATGTTTCGCATACAGACCTGAATTGTAGAGTCCTCAAGATCTGATGATTTTGGTAAAGTTCGGTTATGGGAAAGGGGTAGTTTACCAGCAACGTTTTATGTTTTAACAAGGGTATTTTCTATGGCAAACGATAACAGCCGCAAATTCAAACATTATCAAATAATGTTTTGCATACTGCCCTGAATTGTAGAATTCTCAAGTTCTTTTGTTTTTGGTGGAGATCGGTTAAGGGAAAGGGGTAGTTTACCTGCAGCGTTTTATGTTTTAAAAGGGTATTTTCTATGGCAAACTATAAGAGCCGCAAATTAAAACCGAATCAAATACGTCTTTGCATACAGCCCTGATTTCTTGAGTACTAAAGACCTATTTCTTTTGGTGAAGATCGTTTAAGGGAAAGGGGTAGTTTACCTGACACATTTTTTGTCTTATCAAGGGTATTTTATATGGCAAACGATAACAGCTGCAAATTCAAACAGAATCATATAATATTGTGCATACAGCCCTGAAATTTAGAGTTCTCAAGACCTGTTGGTTTTGGTGAAGATCGGTTAAGGGAATAGGGTTGTTTACCAGCAACATTTTATGTTTTATCAAGGGTAATTTTTTTTTGACGTACGATAACTGCCATACATTAAAACAGAATAAACTACTCTTTTGCATTCCTTTTTGAACTAAAGAGAACTAAAGGTCTGTTGATTTTGTTGAAGATCGGTTAAGGGAAGGGGTAGTTTATCAGCAACGTTTTACATTTTGAAAGGGTAATTTTTTTTATGACGAACGATAACAGCCGCAAATTCAAACAGAATCAAATGATGTTTTGCATACAGCCCTGTATTGTAGAGTTCTCAATACCTATTGGTGTTGGTGAAGATCGGTTAAGGGAAAGCGGTAGTTTACCTGCTACATTTTATGTTGTAACAAGAGAAATGTTTTCATGACGAACGATAACTGCCGCACATTCAAACAGAATCAAATATTTTTTGCATGCTTCCCTGAATTGTAGAGGACGGAAGGTCTACTGATTTTGGAGAAGATCGGTTGAGAGGAAGGGGTAGTTTACCTGAAATATTTTATGATTTAACAAGAGCAAAGTACTTAATTTTTATAAATATGGTATCCTGATAAGAAGCTCATAGTAATCCACTGTAGAAACGTAGATGAAATATCTATAAATGAAGAGGTTAGGTGAACGGGGTGGGGGTAATTTTCTATTATTAAAAATTATAGTTGAAGGTGGAGAGGAGAATTTTTTATATGTGTACTACGTTATCGGCAACAAAGAAGTAGTTTTTTGTTAAAACTGCTTCCCGGGCTCTTTAGCCGTAGTCCAGTGTTTTCTACAAAACCAGACTTTTGGCAGTGCCATCGACTGCCATCATCGGTGAAAATCGAGTGCGAAAACGTGAGGTGGTATACGTTAGTGACCAGAGTACTGTGGTTAATGCTGAAGCAATAAGTAGAAAGACGTAGTTTCTATGGAAATATTTCATTTTGAATATGATTTTAAATATAAATCTTAGAACATGGAAGTCATGTATGGTTCTCCATACCGACATTTTCTATGGTAAACGATAACAGCCGCAAATTCAAACAAAGTCATATAATATTTTGCATACAGCACTGAATTGTAGAGTTCTCAAGACCTGTCCTTTTTGGTGAAGATCGGTTAAGGGAAAGGGGTAGTTTACCAGCAACGGTTTTTTATCAAGGGTAATTTTTTCTATGGTATATGATAAGAGCCGCAAATTCAAACAGAATCAAATGATGTTTTTGCATACAGTCCTGTATTGTAGAGTTCTCAATTCCTATTGGTGTTGGTGAAGATCGGTTAAGGGAAAGGGGTAGTTTACCAGCAACGTTTTATGTTTTAAAAGGGTATTTTCTATGGCAAACGATAACAGCCGCAAATTCAAACAGAATCAAATAATTGTTTGCATACAGCCCTGTATTGTAGAGTTCTCAATATCTATTGGTGTTGGTGAAGATCGGTTATGGGAAAGGGGTAGTTTACCAGCAACATTTTATTTTTTAACAAGGGTAATTTTTTATATGACGAACGATAACTGCCGTAAATTCAAACAGAATCAACTAGGTTTTTGCATACCTTTTTGAACTAAAGAGAACTCAAGGTCTGTTGATTTTGTTGAAGATCGGTTAAGGGAAGGGTTAGTTTATCAGTAACGTTTTATGTTTTAAAAAGGGTAATTTTCTTATGACGAACGATAACTGCCGAAAATTCAATGAGAATCAAATAATTTTTTGCACCCTTTCCTGAGTTGCAGAGAGCTCAAGGTCTATTGATTTTGGTGAAGATCGGTTAAGGGAAAGGGGTAGTTTACCTGCAACATTTTATGTTGTAACAAGAGAAATGTTTCCATGACGAACAATAACTGCCGCACATTCAAACAGAAGCAAATATTTTTTTGCATGCTTCTCTGAATTGTAGAGGACGGAAGGTCTGTTGAACGGGGTGGGGGTAATTTTCTACTATTAAAAATTATAGTTGAAGGTGGAGGGGAGAATTTTTTATATGTGTACTACGTTATCGGCAACAAAGAAGTAGTTTTTTGTTAAAATTGCTTCCCGGGCTCTTTAGCCGTAATCCAATGTTTTCTGGAAAACCAGACTTTTCGGCAGTGGCATCGACTGCCATCATCGGTGAAAATCGAGTGCGAAAACGTGAGGTGGTATACGTTAGTGACCACAGTACTGTGGTTAATTCTGAAGCAATAAGTAGAAAGACGTAGTTTCTATGGAAATATTTCATTTCGAATATGATTTTAAATATAAATCTTTAGAACATGGAAGTCATGTATGGTTCTCCATACCGATATTTTTTTACTGTTGATGGTGTTATGCCTTGCCTGGATAGATTGAAACCAAGGAATTGGAATTCTCAGTTATTAGTTTTGATTTTTCTAATTTTAATGTTACATTGCTGTTAGATATTTTCTCCAGTACTCGTTCTACTCTGAAACAATGCTCTTCCCAGTTAGACGAAGTGACTAGTAAATCGTCAACATAAACAGTGGTATAATGCATGGTTTCGGAACCCAATATCTGGTCCATACATCGGACGAATATTGCCACAGAATTTACCAGTCCAAAAGGTAGTCGCTTGAACTGGTAGTTCCGACCTTCGAATATAAATGCTACATACTTTCGACTGGCTGGGTGCAACTCTACTTGCCAGTACCTGCAAACTGTATCCCAGGTACTGATAAACTGGGTACCATGAAACTTTTTTAGGATCTCCTCAATTTCTCCAGGAGATGTCCTATCGTTTATTAAAATCTTGTTTATCTCCCTTGCGTTGAGACACAGCCGTACTCTTCCGTCCTTTTTCGTAATAGCCACTATGGACTGGTGTACTGCGAACAACTGTACTGGATGATGTCTTCTTCCAGCATTCTGTTGTTCTCACTTCTTACTGCTTCCTTCGCAGTGTACGCAATTGGATATGATTTTTTGTTGAAATTTATGGTTTCTTTGAATCTCAACTCGCATTGATAACCCCTTACTTTTCCTGGTCGGTCAGAAAATACATGACGGTATTTGTTGTATATTGTGATTAAATTTTCCACCTCTTGAGTGGTTAAGTGATTTCCGTCCTGAGTACCTCGAAATTGCCTGATATCTTCTAACTTCTGATTCCATAGAAGGTCATTACTCACTTGGTCTTTGGTTTTTCCTTCCAATATATTGTCTGGTGAATAACGGACTGTTCTTATGTTATATACTTTGTTAACTGGGACCACTCCCTTGCTTCCAGTTAGTTCAGCTATCCATTCTTTATTCTCGGACTTCATTGATACTCTTGATTGTCTCATGTCAATAACTGCGGAATGTTTTCTTAAAATGTCGCAACCAATTAATATTTCAAACGGTAAATTGTGTGCAATTAAAAAGATCATTGATAGGGTCTCATTGTTACTTGTCATCTCCAATGACACTCGTCTCTTGATTGTCTTGTTTTGCCTTCCAGTGGCTCCAATTAAAATAATATTACTCACAGGTAATGTCGGTAAACTGATCTTACTCTCTTTTTGAATTTTGTTGTAAGGTGTTATGTCAATTAACGACACATTTGCGCCTGTTTCAATCATAAATTTGGTAGGCATTCCATTTATGCTGGCGATAATATAAGCAAATAATATATTAACCTTAACCGATCTTCAACAAAATCAACAGACCTTGAGTTCTCTTTAGTTCAAAAAGGTATGCAAAAACCAAGTTGATTCTGTTTGAATTTACGGCAGTTATCGTTCGTCATATAAAAAATTACCCTTGTTAAAAAATAAAATGTTGCTGGTAAACTACCCCTTTCACCAATAGATATTGAGAACTCTACAATACAGGGCTGTATGCAAACAATTATTTGATTCTGTTTGAATTTGCGGCTGTTATCGTTTGCCATAGAAAATACCCTTTTAAAACATAAAACGTTGCTGGTAAACTACCCCTTTCCCTTAACCGATCTTCACCAACACCAATAGGAATTGAGAACTCTACAATACAGGGCTGTATGCAAAAACATCATTTGATTCTGTTTGAATTTGCGGCTCTTATCATATACCATAGAAAAAATTACCCTTGATAAAAAACCGTTGCTGGTAAACTACCCCTTTCCCTTAACCGATCTTCACCAAAAAGGACAGGTCTTGAGAACTCTACAATTCAGTGCTGTATGCAAAATATTATATGACTTTGTTTGAATTTGCGGCTGTTATCGTTTACCATAGAAAATGTCGGTATGGAGAACCATACATGACTTCCATGTTCTAAGATTTATATTTAAAATCATATTCAAAATGAAATATTTCCATAGAAACTACGTCTTTCTACTTATTGCTTCAGCATTAACCACAGTACTCTGGTCACTAACGTATACCACCTCACGTTTTCGCACTCGATTTTCACCGATGATGGCAGTCGATGGCACTGCCAAAAGTCTGGTTTTGTAGAAAACACTGGACTACGGCTAAAGAGCCCGGGAAGCAGTTTTAACAAAAAACTACTTCTTTGTTGCCGATAACGTAGTACACATATAAAATATTCTCCTCTCCACCTTCAACTATAATTTTTAATAATAGAAAATTACCCCCACCCCGTTCACCTAACCTCTTCATTAATAGATATTTCATCTACGTTTCTACAGTGGATTACTATGAGCTTCTTATCAGGATACCATATTTATAAAAATTAAGTACTTTGCTCTTGTTAAATCATAAAATATTTCAGGTAAACTACCCCTTCCTCTTAACCGATCTTCTCCAAAATCAATAGACCTTCCGTCCTCTACAATTCAGGGAAGCATGCAAAAAATATTTGATTCTGTTTGAATGTGCGGCAGTTATCGTTCGTCTTGGAAATATTCTCTTGTTACAACATAAAATGTAGCAGGTAAACTACCCCTTTCCCTTAACCGATCTTCACCAACACCAATAGGTATTGAGAACTCTACAATACAGGGCTGTATGCAAAACATCATTTGATTCTGTTTGAATTTGCGGCTGTTATTGTTCGTCATAAAAAAAAATTACCCTTTTAAAATATAAAACGTTGCTGATAAACTACCCCTTCCCTTAACCGATCTTCAACAAAATCAACAGACCTTTAGTTCTCTTTAGTTCAAAAAGGAATGCAAAAGAGTAGTTTATTCTGTTTTAATGTATGGCAGTTATCGTTCGTCAAAAAAAAATTACCCTTGATAAAACATAAAATGTTGCTGGTAAACAACCCTATTCCCTTAACCGATCTTCACCAAAACCAACAGGTCTTGAGAACTCTAAATTTCAGGGCTGTATGCACAATATTATATGATTCTGTTTGAATTTGCAGCTGTTATCGTTTGCCATATAAAATACCCTTGATAAGACAAAAAATGTGTCAGGTAAACTACCCCTTTCCCTTAAACGATCTTCACCAAAAGCAATAGGTCTTTAGTACTCAAGAAATCAGGGCTGTATGCAAAGACGTATTTGATTCGGTTTTAATTTGCGGCACTTATAGTTTGCCATAGAAAATACCCTTTTAAAACATAAAACGCTGCATGTAAACTACCCCTTTCCCTTAACCGATCTCCACCAAAAACAAAAGAACTTGAGAATTCTACAATTCAGGGCAGTATGCAAAACATTATTTGATTCTGCTTGAATTTGCGGCTTTTATCGTTTGCCATAGAAAATACCCTTGTTAAAACATAAAACGTTGCTGGTAAACTACCCCTTTCACATAACCGAACTTTACCAAAATCATCAGATCTTGAGGACTCTACAATTCAGGTCTGTATGCGAAACATTATTTGATTCTGTTTGAATTTGCGGCTGTTATCGTTTGCCAAACAAACAAAATTTCCCTTGATAAAAAAAACCGTTGCTGGTAAACTACCCCTTCCCCTCAACCGATCTTTACCAAAATCAAGAGATAATGAGGAGTCTACAATTCAGGGCTGTATGCGAAACATTATTTGATTCTGCTTGAATTTGCGGCTTTTATCGTTTGCCATAGAAAACACCCTTGATAAAACATAAAACGTTGCTGGTAAACTACCCTATTCCATTAACCGATCTTCACCAAAAACAATAGGTCTTGAGAACTCTACAATTCAGGGCTGTATGCAAAACATTAGTTGATTCTCTTTGAATTTACGGCAGTTATCGTTCGCCAAGGAAAAATACCCTTGTTAAAACATAAAACATTGCAGGTAAACTACCCCTTTCCCTTAACCGATCTTCAACAAAATCAACAGACATTGAGTTCTGTATAATTCAAAAAGGTATGCTGAAGAGTAGTTGATTTTTTTTTATTGTACGGCAGTTATCGTTCGTCAAAAAAACAAATTACCCTTGATAAAACATAAAATGCTGTTGGTAAACAACCCTATTCCCTTAACCGATCTTCACCAAAACCAACAGGTCTTGAGAACTCTACATTTCAGGGCTGTATGCAACATATTATATGATTCTGTTTGAATTTGCGGCTGTTATCGTTTGCCATATAAAATACCCTTGATAAAACAAAAAACGTGTCAAGTAAACTACCCCTTTCCCTTAACCGATCTTCACCAAAAACAATAGGTCTTTAGTATTCAACAAAACAGGGCTGTATGCAAAAACTTATTTAATTCTGTTTGAATTTGCGGCTCTTAATATTTGCCATAGAAAATAGCCTTTTAAAACATAAAACGTTGCAGGTAAACTACCCCTTTCCCTTAACCGATCTTCACCAACACCAATAGGTATTGAGAACTCTACAATACAGGGCTGTATGCAAAACATCATTTGATTCTGTTTGAATTTGCGGCTGTTATCATATACCATAGAAAAAATTACCCTTGATAAAAAACCGTTGCTGGTAAACTACCCCTTTCCCTTAACCGATCTTCACCAAAAAGGACAAGGTCTTGAGAACTCTACAATTCAGGGCTGTATGCAAAATATTATATGATTTTGTTTGAATTTGCGGCTGTTATCGTTTACCATAGAAAATGTCGGTATGGAGAACCATACATGACTTCCATGTTCTAAGATTTATATTTAAAATCATATTCGAAATGAAATATTTCCATAGAAACTACGTCTTTCTACTTATTGCTTCAGCATTAACCACAGTACTCTGGTCACTAACGTATACCACCTCACGTTTTCGCACTCGATTTTCACCGATGATGGCAGTCGATGGCACTGCCGAAAGTCTGGTTTTGTAGAAAACACTGGACTACGGCTAAAGAGCCCGGGAAGCAATTTCAACAAAAAACTACTTCTTTGTTGCCGATAACGTAGTACACATATAAAAAATTCTCCTCTCCACCTTCAACTATAATTTTTAATAATAGAAAATTACCCCCACCCCGTTCACCTAACCTCTTCATTTATAGATATTTCATCTACGTTTCTACAGTGGATTACTATGAGCTTCTTATCAGGATACCATATTTATAAAAATTAAGTACTTTGCTCTTGTTAAATCATAAAATGTTTCAGGTAAACTACCCCTTTCTCATAACAGATCTTCTCCAAAATCAATAGACCTTCCGTCCTCTACAATTCAGGGAAGCATGCAAAAAATATTTGATTCTGTTTGAATGTGCGGCAATTATCGTTCGTCATGGAAACATTTCTCTTGTTACAACATAAAATGTAGCTGGTAAACTACCCCTTTCCCTTAACCGATCTTCACCAACACCAATAGGTATTGAGCACTCTACAATACAGGGCTGTATGCAAAACATCATTTGATTCTGTTTGAATTTGCGGCAGTTATCGTTTGCCATATAAAATACCCTTGATAAGACAAAAAATGTGTCAGGTAAACTACCCCTTTCCCTTAACCGATCTTCACCAAAAACAATAGGTCTTTAGTACTCAACAAAACAGGGCTGTATGCAAAAACGTGTTTGATCCTGTTTGAATTTGCAGCTCTTATCGTTTGCCATAGAAAATACCCTTTTAAAACATAAAACGTTGCAGGTAAACTACCCCTTTCCCTTAACCGATCTTCACCAAAAAGGATAGCTCTTGAGAACTCTACAATTGAGGGCTGTATGCAAAATATTATATGATTTTGTTTGAATTTTCGGCTGTTATCATTTGCCATACAATATACCCTTGATAAAACAAAAAACGTGGCTGGTAAACTAACGCTTTCCCTTAAACGATCTTCACCAAAAACAATAGGTCTTTAGTACTCAAGAAATCAGGGCTGTATGCGAAGACATATTTGATTCTGATCGAATTTGCGGCTCTTATAGTTTGCCATAGAAAATACCCTTTTAAAACATAAATCGTTGCAGGTAAACTACCCCTTCCCCATAACCGAACTTTACCAAAATCAACAGATCTTGAGGACACTACAACTTAGGTCTGTATGCGAAACATTATTTGATTCTGTTTGAATTTGCGGCTGTTATCGTTTGCCAAACAAACAAAATTACCCTTGATAAAAAAAACCGTTGCTGGTAAACTACCCCTTCCCCTCAACCGATCTTTACCAAAATCAACAGATCCTGAGGACTCTACAAATCATGGCCGTATGCAAAACATAATTTGATTCTGTTTGAATTTGCGGCTGTTATCGTTTGCCAAAAAAAAAAATCTACACACACACACACACACACACACACACACACACACACACACACACACACACACACACACACACACACACACACACACACACACACACACACACACACACACACACACTTTTCGAAAAACGACTTTTTTTCATGTTTTGAGTGTAGTACAATCAGAATTTGCAATGACTTCGAACACAATTTTTTTTGCCATCACCATACTTCCATTTCCTTAAGGAACATGGAAGTAAAATATCGGTATGGAGAACCATACATGACTTCCATGTTCTAAGATTTATATTTAAAATCATATTCGAAATGAAATATTTCCATAGAAACTACGTCTTTCTACTTATTGCTTCAGCATTAACCACAGTACTCTGGTCACTAACGTATACCACCTCACGTTTTCGCACTCGATTTTCACCGATGATGGCAGTCGATGGCACTGCCGAAAGTCTGGTTTTGTAGAAAACACTGGACTACGGCTAAAGAGCCCGGGAAGCAATTTCAACAAAAAACTACTTCTTTGTTGCCGATAACGTAGTACACATATAAAAAATTCTCCTCTCCACCTTCAACTATAATTTTTAATAATAGAAAATTACCCCCACCCCGTTCACCTAACCTCTTCATTAATAGATATTTCATCTACGTTTCTACAGTGGATTACTATGAGCTTCTTATCAGGATACCATATTTATAAAAATTAAGTACTTTGCTCTTGTTAAATCATAAAATGTTTCAGGTAAACTACCCCTTTCTCTTAACCGATCTTCTCCAAAATCAATAGACCTTCCGTCCTCTACAATTCAGGGAAGCATGCAAAAAATATTTGATTCTGTTTGAATGTGCGGCAGTTATCGTTCGTCATGGAAACATTTCTCTTGTTACAACATAAAATGTAGCAGGTAAACTACCGCTTTCCCTTAACCGATCTTCACCAACACCAATAGGTATTGAGAACTCTACAATACAGGGCTGTATGCAAAATATTATATGATTTTGTTTGAATTTGCGACTGTTATCATTTGCCATACAAAATACCCTTGATAAAACAAAATATCGGTTTGGAGAATCATACATGACTTCCATGTTCTAAGATTTATATTTAAAATCATATTCGAAATGAAATATTTCCATAGAAACTACGTCTTTCTACTTATTGCTTCAGCATTAACCACAGTACTGTGGTCACTAACGTATACCACCTCACGTTTTCGCACTCGATTTTCACCGATGATGGCAGTCGATGGCACTGCCGAAAAGTCTGGTTTTGTAGAAAACACTGGACTACGGCTAAAGAGCCCGGGAACCAATTTTAACAAAAAAACTACTTCTTTGTTGCCGATAACGTAGTACACATATAAAAAATTCTCCTCTCCACCTTCAACTATAAATTTTAATAATAGAAAATTACCCCCACCCCGTTCACCTAACCTCTTCATTTATAGATATTTCATCTACGTTTCTACAGTGGATTACTATGAGCTTCTTATCAGGATACCATATTTATAAAAATTAAGTACATTGCTCTTGTTAAATCATAAAATGTTTCAGGTAACCTACCCCTTTCTCTTATCCGATCTTCTCCAAAATCAATAGACCTTCCGTCCTCTACAATTCAGGGAAGCATGCAAAAAATATTTGATTCTGTTTGAATGTGGGGCAGTTATCGTTCGTCATGGAAACATTTCTTTTGTTACAACATAAAATGTAGCAGGTAAACTACCCCTTTCCCTTAACCGATCTTCACCAACACCAATAGGTATTGAGAACTCTACAATACAGGGCTGTATGCAAAACATCATTTGGTTCTGTTTGAATTTGCGGCTGTTCTCGTTCGTCATAAAAAAAATTACCCTTTTTAAAACATAAAACGTTGCTGATAAACTACCCCTTCCCTTAACCGATCTTCAACAAAATCAACAGACCTTGAGTTCTCTTTAGTTCAAAAAGGTATGCAAAAGAGTAGTTTATTCTGTTTTAATGTATGGCAGTTATCGTTCGTCAAAAAAAAAATTACCCTTGATAAAACATAAAATGTTGCTGGTAAACAACCCTAGTTTAAAAGTTTCTGATATGTCATTCAAAGCTATGAACCAAAATCTTTTTTACTTCGGACCAAGTAAATAGCATAATATCACTGTCAGTCTAATTTGAGGTTAGTTTCTAAGCGTTAGCGAATTTAAAATGAAGTATTGATAGAGTGCGTTGAAAAACATACTATTAAGATAAAACCTAAGAAGCACAAAAAAGTATTTAATAATAATACGCCATTTTACTTACCTTAGTTTAAAGTCAACTAATTTTATTTTTCTATTCACAGCACGTATAAAAAAACTAATATCGGGTTAATGCAAAGTTATTGTCTCTTATTCAACCATCATTTAATTAATAAAATGTCAATAAAATGCAATTACAGTTGCGTTGCAAAAAACATGAAAGGCAATAAAAAACAACTCCGGCAATGGCAAATATCCTAGTATATTATATTTAGATTTTAGATCAGCAGATAGCGCTGTATACATGTTTACCAACTTTACTGGGATTCTTGTGCCTTATGTTTCGTGCGTCTGCGTATAGGGAATGTTACCGAAAGTAAATGTGTCATGTACATTACCAAAATTTCTCGACGAGGGGACTGATTTATAAATTTGATAATAAGTACCGAATATAAACTGAAACAAGTCAATTACTTTTAACGATTTTATAGATACGACCGTACGAGGTACGAAGTGCCTTATAATTTCACCAATCTATAGTATTTTTACACTTTTAATCTTATTTACTCAAGTTATAACTTTGTATTATCCAAATACCAACCAACCTTCTTGTCTTTGGTTAAGCACGCGTAGATCTCGCTGTCCCCCGAGCATTTAGGGTTTAATGCTTTTAGTCTTTGGTTTAGCACGCGTAGAGTGTGCTGTCCCTCAAGCATTTAGGTTTTAGCGCTTTTTGTCTTTGTTTCAACACGCCTTGGTTTGAGGCCCCTTTAAAGTCGAGGCCCCCGGCGTCTGCCGGGTTTGCCCGTAGGTAAAAACGGCTCTGGTTACCGCTATGGGAAATAGTGCTCAATAGGTTAATTTCTTACTTAGCAAGTTCGCGTTTTTTAAAACAAATTAATATAAATTCGAACTTCAGTGATATATTCGTTCTATCAGAGGTGATTATTAAATAGAAATCAGTTCTAAAAAGTTATTTGAGTGGTTGGTGAAGTGAAATAAATTTGTTCAGTTAATGTGGATTATTTATAGTTTTGTTTTCGGTTAAAACATTGAAAATATACTCAGAACTCCTTTATTTCTTCTTTATCCTCTTCTTCTCGAACACTTCTGCTGGTCCCTTCTTGTGTGGTTTAGTGAGGTCCAGGTTCAAACAATCCAATTCTGGTGTTCGAATTCCATCAGTATTGTTGGTTAATGTAGATTCCCAGGTTTAGTTATGTTTCTCTTTTATTCTTCCTTCTGTAGGTGGTTACTTATGAATTAGGTTCTCTTCATCAAAATTTTTATATTATATTTATTAATTCTTTTGTTGAATTAATTAACTTCTCATCATTTATGGTATTATGGTTATTAATTTTGTCTTCTTAATCACTGTTTGATAAAATTTATTGATTTCTTTACTTATTTATCTTCATGGGCTTCATACATCCACCCTCTATGATAGTCAATAATGGAATCATAAATTTTCAACGGTTAAACATGTAACAAGCTTTTGTTGTCATGGCAATTCTCTAAGATACTCTAATTCCCATTGGCTAATAACTTATAACATTGTTATATTAACTAACGTTTTTTCTGTTCAAAATTCATTAAAATCTTATAAATTATTATAACTTTCTTATGCTATTGGTAATATTAAATCCAGTAACACCATGGCTTTGATTTTTTCTTACAGATTATTTTGGTACCAATCATGTTTACATTTGGTCACTTCATAACAGATTTCTTATTTTTCCTATTTGATATTTCTTTATTTAATTACCTTTAAACTAAACATTATGTATCCAGTTTTGTACCTTATATTCTTACTTGAATACCTAAACATATTATACACTTTAATTGATTTTTTGGCTATTGTTTTATCTTAAAACTTACAAAATTCTGTTCATCAGTGCTAGGCCTAATGCCTAGGTTCCATAATACTTCTATCCTATACTCTTTACAATATTTTTATATTTAGTAATTTTATTTATTTGGTTATTCAACATTATTAAAGACACAAACTAACAAAGAAAACATTTGATGCTTTTGATCATCACACATATTATATAATTCATTTATTTTAATTATATATATATTATATATATAATTATATATTTCAGGTCCATGCCTGAAAATAATCTTTCTACCTCTTAATGGTTTTTTGACTTTAACATAACTAGTTATTTCATCTTACTAACACTATTTTGTTCATTTACTAACAAAACTCTTATAACAATTTTTTGAACATTACTAATTATTATTATCAACATATATGAACTCCCTTAATAAAATATAGTGTCTAATTCTCCCTGTTTCCACTCTAGTATATCACTTTTATCTCATTTTTCAAAATGTTTATTATTTATATATTTTGTTAACGTTCCTTAAATTAATAACATAATAAATCTTACTGGCTAAACTACTACTCTAACATGGTTTGCTATATTTTTTTATATAGTCTTATGTAAATAATATTTTCCTCGACAGTCACTTACACTTCACATTTATTTAAAATAGTGTTTATTTATTTAACATAACTATCGCTTGGTTTATTATTTTATTTATATAATGTCCGTCACTAATAGTTTTTTTACTATCACCTTTTCACCTCTGCACTCATAATTAATGTTGTTAAGTTTGATTGTATTTTACTTACTTGTGGCTAACTTATTACTTAATAGGGTATTTTTATTCATATTTTCCTAAATATCACTATTACTTTAACGACTCGGAACACTAGGTTTTTTATAAGTAAAAGCAAAAAGTTTTACCTTAGAGCCTAATAAAAATACCCTATTAAGTAATAAGTTAGCCACAAGTAAGTAAAATACAATCAAACTTAACAACATTAATTATGAGTGCAGAGGTGAAAAGGTGATAGTAAAGAAACTATTAGTGACGGACATTATATAAATAAAATAATAAACCAAGCGATAGTTATGTTAAATAAATAAACACTATTTTAAATAAATGTGAAGTGTAAGTGACTGTCGAGTGAAATATTTTTGCTTTTACTTATAAAAAACCTAGTGTTCCGAGTCGTTAAAATAATAGTGATATTTAAGTAACGGACACATCATGGACAACGAAATCCATATTTTCCTGTCTGGGGTTTTACATTTATTTTTATTTTCTTTTAATAACATTTTATATCTTGTTTACTTTTTACAGTTCATATAGTTTACATTATTTATTTATTTATCTATTGCCCTATCTGATTTTGTACATTTATTTCACATATTATATTAGTTACATTTTGGGCTGTTTTGATTGTAGTCATAATTTGGGTTGTATCATTGGTTTTTTTTTCTCTATCACCTTTTCCAATCTATTGGGTTTAGTCGTTGTCAGTGTCTTAGTCATTACTTAGTTATTAGTGTTGGGCTATCAATCTTCAGGTTATAATTTATTTATTTTTCTTTCAATTTTCATCTCTTCTATTAATTAGTAATGAGTTTCGGTGCTATCTTATGTCATGTTACAATAGTCAATGGGACATGGAGGATGTGTCACAATGAGGAACTATACAAGCTATATAAAGACAATGATCTGGCCACCACCATCAGACTGTGTAGATTGCAATGGGCAGGACACATCATTAGGATGGAAGGCAACAGGATAGATAGGAAGGTACTGTTTAGCCAAAACGAGGGTAGAAGGCCTGTAAGAATACACAAGTATTGCTGGATTGACACAGTGGTTAGGGTTGCTGATACTTTACTTAAAATAAAATGATGAACATCGATCGCTAAGGACAGAGAAAAATGGATGTGGATGATTTTATGGACACTAAGCTTCAACCCCGAACTGTGATGCCATACAAGAAAAGAAGACAAAACTTCTATATTTTTCATAGAGTAAAAATTGTTATTCATTTGACAATGAGATATCATTAACAAAACATTCTGTTGCTGAACATAGTCATTAGTACCGTACTGTATGCATACATTGTAGGCTTGACTGAGACTGTGGCTAAAGTTTTTCCATTGAGATAACAAGGGATGGTAAAATACATTAGATCACTGACATGACAAACAGTGAGATACATTTCATGTCAAAACATTGGCATATCGTGAATATAACTGGAGGAGGAAAGATCATTCTTCTTCTTCTTCACTTCAAGGATTAGGATTGCAACCTGTTGATATGGTTAGGTCTACTGACAAAAAATCTGTCTGGCTTATTCCTGTGAAGATTATGAGTAAGTGTAGTTTCCCTATCAGAGGTAACCAGCCTCCAGCTAGGTAGTTAGGTGATGGAGCTGCCACCTTAAGGCTTCCTGTAACGTCGCTGATTTTCTGTTCGGGTTTTCTTCCTTTAGCCTTTGATGAACCAACGCCAGACTGCAAGGCAGTCTAAGAAATTAGAATGAAAAAGGAAGACACCCTAGCCTTTAAGTACTCTAATAGCGTCAGGGTCAGAAAAGAACAAAAGTCAGTCAAGAGAGACTAGACAGAAAATATTAAAGGAAGGCAAGACAAGTTGAAGCAAAGTGAGAATCCAGCTAGGGTACATCGCAATTGCCAAACCCGTATCCACAAGATGTGGACCCCTGATGGAAAAAACATGATTACTTTCAAAAATTGACAGTAACAAGCAGAAAATACAGTACACTAGTATACTTGCTTTAGATAATTACAAAAGGAGTTCGTTTTCTTGGTCCCTAATCATTTGCTAAATGCGGTGACTGGAATATAACTGCAGACTTACTATTACTTTATTTAGGTTGTCTTGATTAATCATCTCTTCTTTCACAGCACTAACACTTATCTAAAAATGAACTTTTTCATGTGAAACTTACTGTTTTTCGTTGGACGCGTTTCGGCGTACGTATCCTCCTTCTTCAGCTTTGATACAGACTGCCATCATTTTGTAACGGTTGTTGCGTGGAAGGTGTAGTGGGGGTGGTGTGTGGAGGAAGGGGATTGGCGCGGGGATTCAAGAAAACCACAGTTACACCAACATAGACACTAATCTTGAAATTTTACATTACATACCCAAAGGTCGAAAACTCAACACAACTGAACAATACGAAATATATAAACACCACACGACACAACCAAACAACATACTCAACGATCAATTACAATATAAATCACATACACTTTTTGACACAATTATACAAAAAACAAACGTTAAGTTGAATCCCCGCACCAATCCCCTTCCTCCACACACCACCCCCACTACACCTTCCACACAACAACCGTTACAAAATGATGGCAGTCTGTATCAAAGCTGAAGAAGGCGGATACGTACGCCGAAACGCGTCCAACGAAAAACAGTAAGTTCCACATGAAAAAGTTCATTTTTAGATAAGTATTACTTTATTCACATGTAGGCTTCCGCGCCTGGTGTCCATTATGTTTTTGAAGTCTGCTTCCGGTATAGACTGGGTCAAAAATGTCTTGTATGACAACGTTTCACTTATATTACAATGAGTATCCTCAGGTCTAAGTGACAAAAATGCAAGCGAACTCAGTTATATGTATAGATTCAGTTGTTTGTTAATAAACAACATGCATCAGCCATATCATGAAGTTCGTGCACAGTATGGAATTGAAAGTGTTCACAGTGGTGTTGTTCAAAGATTACTACTCTGTAAGATTTATCAAACATGAATTATTGTATTATATGGAAGATAATTATCAAATATATATTGAAGCTGTGGCAAGCCAGACCAGACAGGCATACTGGCTGCTGTGTCCGTGGGGGGGGGGCACTGTGTTTTTGTAGGAGTATGTTTAGTTAAGGTGAGAAAATAGAATCTTTCTCCAAGTGAATGCAGTTGATAGTAAGCAGTTGTATAACCTTTTTTCCAGTTAATGTAAAAGACAAAAACTGTCCCAATGTGTTTACAATGTATAGTATATGGCTATCCATTGCCCTTCCAACTTTTAATCTTCCAGCACTTCTTTTTAACAAAATTCTTTCTAATAAATTTCTTCTGCCTGAGAATATTATTTGATGTATATTGTAACGTATCAAAACCAAGGTCCCCTACGTTACATAAAAATTAAAATAAAAAAACACCAAAGTTATTCATGGTAACGAAGGTCAGGTAAGTGTAAACCCTTATTGAGTAAAAAGAAAAATAATAAATGATATTAAATAAAAATACAAGGTAGTAGAGCCAAAGATAAATGTATAGAAATACAAACTATGAAGTGGTCAGTGAAGGGGTCAGCGCAAAGAGTGAGTGATAAGTGCAGTTTTAAATAATCTGAAAAAATAGTATAAACAGTTTATTCAATGCTCGAAAATAACTACATTAAGAGCGTATTAAATAATTGATGTTAAGTTAATTTATAAAAATGAAAATGTCATCATGGCATTTATGTTGGAGTTTTGTATTTAGGAGGTGTTAAGTAACTACATTAAGAGTGTATTAAATAATTGATGTTAAGTTAATTTATAAAAATGAACATGTCATCATGACATTTATGTTGGAGTTTTGTATGTAGGAGGTGTTAAGTAACTACATTAAGAGTGTATTAAATAATTGATGTTAAGTTAATTTATAAAAATGAACATGTCACCATGGAATTTATGTTAAAATTTATATAGAGTAAATATTTTATAACTACATTGAATAGATAATGGTTGTGTTGTTAGATTATAATTGTAAACTTGGCCAGGAAGGCAATAATTGGTGATAAAATGCCAAAGGGTTTCATTGTAACGATGTTGTGGACATATGAAGGGTTCTATACTAAAAAACTATGTAACGATAAATTAAAAATCAGAATAGAGTAAAAAATTGAATTATTGGCCCTAAGTCAGTGACACATTGTACAGGAAGCCATGTCAGAAAAGTTAGGCAACTAACAAAAGTAAATACACTAAATTTTATATAATAAATTAGAAGAAAGTAATAGTAGTTTTTAATAGCAGATAAGTGCCATGAATTACAATAAAAACATAATATATGTAATAGAAGAATAGGCCCCAAAATTAGTATTTTGTAATGAGAAGATAGTACTTGTTAGAATGATAATATTAAGAGGAAAAAGGTAGCAAAATGTATGTAATTTTATAACAAAGAATCTGTGAAAATTCAATATGATATAACGTGACTTTGGTAAAGGAGTATTTCATTAAGTAAGTTCAAGAACATTTTTAATTATGGCCAGTATTAGATGGCTCAAGGATTACAAATATTAACCAATAACAGAACAAAGATTGGTTGTCAAGGACCACATAAAAGCAAGAAAGTTTGTTTACTCGATTGTTATCGGTGAAATAAGATAGTTCAGCTTTAAGAGTAGAAATAAAAAAGAAAAAATCTAAAAGAACAAATTTCCAAGTTAATCCAAATAACTTTTGATACAAAAATGAAAGTACTAAATAATAATTAAAATGAAGAGGATGAATGACGTAAAGAAATTAATGTAATAAATTAAAGTAAAAAAGAAAATTAAAATCGAATGCTAAACCTCACTTTCTTACGATCAAGTGAAGAAAAACTATTGCTACACAAAATCCATGGTAATCCATAACCACGAGAAACTTCAACATTAGCGAAGATTAAGAATTGGAAATTCTACTCCATCCAGGGACAAATACACCAAACTTTTATTTTCGGAACTGGAGACTGGCAATGACACAGACATCTGTAGACTAGTTGAACGGCCATCACGGAATTATCGGTACGCTGCCATTACGAGTGAACTTCATCGCCAGACGGTAAAACCAACTTACGTTTAAAGATATTAATTAATAAGATTTTTTATTTAAATTTGTAATACCTTGTATTTTTATTTGGCATTTTCTCACCTTCCTAATAGTCACAAGAACCTTTCGAACCCTGAGATTAAGAAAAAAGTAATAATATAGTTAAAATTTAATATCTGAAAATCGAATTCTGTAACCTAGTCGATTCATTTAAGTGTGGTCGATCTGTTGAACCCAAGCGAAGAGAGAACATCTGTTAAAAAAAAAAATAAAAATAAAGAATCCTTCGTGAAAATGATGACTTATTATTTGCTGACTATTTAGTGTGTTTTAGATAATTTGTAGTTTACAGAGAGAGAAACGAGAGATATACTGCGATTGGAAAAACTTAACCTCAAATAATTGGCTGACGATAAACCACAGCACAAGCACTCGTCCAGCAGTCGAACTGCGAGAGAAGAGAAAAACAATTCACGGCTTATACTCAACCCTCTCTTAACGTTGTTGTACAGCCTAGGCCTTAATAGGAACGATCTGACCACCAAATATACTAAACTAATATAGTACGCTACTCGTTCAGGGCAGATTTACTTATTATAATATATTAGAGTTAATAACACATTCTCTCAGCAGATTTGAATATTATAAATTGATGCTTACAACAGTAGGGCATAAATAAAGAGACACAACGAATCAACCTATCTAGTTAAATATACTACAAATTGGCCTACAACGTGAGATGAAATTAAATTATTAATCCATTACATATTGGCAAAACAAAGTGGATAAGGTTTGGGAGAACACATTATATCTCTCAATATTTAATAAGATTACAAATTGGCGATACCAACAGTGAGACTGAAATATAATATAAGGGAATTTGTAATTATATTACAAATTGACGCTACCAACGTGTGGTAGAATAAACCCAAACAAATATCGAATTAGTAATTATATTACAATATGCATATATATTTCTGCCAATTCACTATGTATGGTGGTCATTCCAAATCACGTTTCGCATATACTTTTAGAAAATTCCTTTTCTAAATTCGTGTATGCAAATAGAATTTTTGATTGCAGCAAAGTCTTTTATCATCATTCTATAGATGTAATCAAATCAATTCCACCAACTTTTGGAAAGTCTTGTATCATATGCCATCTGTTGGAATAGAAAGAGCGTCTTGTAATATTATGTACAGTAGGCTGGATTTACTGTAGGCGTACTGTGCACATAAGTCAGTAGGATTGGTGCTGTGAACTGAAATGTACTGTAATGAAATCTGATATTCTTGGTTAAATTTATATATTCATAGTTATTTTTTCAACTATTCTCATGTATGCAAGATAGACCCTATTTTACTAAATAAAGCATTCCAAGAGCACGAATAAGTTTGTCAAGTCTATAAGAGTTTATCTTGGGTGCTAACTTTACTGGATGCTTTAGAAAGAAGCACAGCTTGAAATCAAAGTTCCTGATCTTCTAGGTTATGGATTAACCCGTGGATTATTAATCTCCTTCATAAAGAGATCTGCATAATGAGATACACATAGATATACTTGGCAAGCAAGAGGATCTCGTTCAATAATTGATTGCCTTTTAGTTAATGGGAAATTAGGAAATTAAGTGAAGGATACTAGGGTTTTTAGAGGATGTAATGTTAAGTCTGACCATTTCCTGCTCATATCAAAAATTAATATTCCAGGTAGGCGGAGAAAGGCTTTTAAAGTACACCTGCTCCAAGATGAAAGTATAAGAAACATGTACCAGATCAGGTTGAATCAATTTGCACAACAAAAACTCATCAGTATCAACAAAATCCAAGAATCATCAGTATCAATATAAATCAAGAATGGGGTAACATCAGAGACGTCATATTACAAGCAGCATTCAAAGCATTGGGGACGAGACATAAAAGGTATGGAAACCGAGGCTTATAGGTATGGGGTGATGATATTAGACAAATAGTAGATGCTTAAAAGCAGGCATACCTGAAACATATAGTCTTAAAAACTGATCAGAAAAGGTGTGAATATTATAAGCGCTGCTGTGCCATTGCCAGAAGAGAAGTTTGTATATTGATGATATCATACAAAAATGGCAGATGTGTCTTCTGGAGCATTTTATGATTGACCACTCTATAACCTCCAAACTGGTGCCGGATTAAGGGGGCTAGGGGGTCTAAAGCCCCGCCTCGCTTGTCGGGGGCACCATGCCCGACCATTTAAAAATTCTCATTTTCTAACAATAATAGTAAACAGTTTCAGCATCTATTTAATCAGTACTAGTGGTTGCCCAGTGGTCGAAATTCGACCGTAATTCATTAAATTTTAAAGTTTGAACGTTATTGAGGTTCTTTTGTCAAAGAGTATACCTCTATAATCATTGCATATAATTTTTTTGAATTTTGTTCTATTACGTCAGCTGCGAGCGTGTAAAAATACGTCATTAGCGTGTGTTGTTTGCCTTAATTCCCTGCAATACCTATGAAATTTAAAATTTAATGTTAGTAACAGTTGAAAAAAAAAACACAATTACAGCTTGTATTCGTATTTATTTTTTGATATAATTCATTGTCAGTTTTAATTTTTTCATGTTATTATTGAATCAAATAAACGCTAATAAAAATGAGACTTGACATTCATAGAAGTATAAGATACATTGTTTTCAATTCCAGTGGATTACATTTCATTTTTGGTAAGGTACAAAATTCGAAAACAGTTTGAAGATTATCTGCTACAAAGCATATATAATTTTTTAATTTTGTTTTCTATGCATTAATTTTGGAGTTATTTGAAAAATATGAAAGATTGGAAAAATGAGGTTTAGCTTGGCTAAGCCATATTTAAAAAGCAATAACGCGTTTTTTGACATTTCCTTGGGAATCATTTTTTTTATTGCCATAATGACCAGGTTTCGCCAAGGCTACACAGTTATTTTGCCTATCTTTTTCGAATTATATAAAATTTAAATAAAAAATTAATAAAAAATAAAAAATGAAATAAAAAATACGTTCCTCGTATTTTTTCATATATTTTTCATTAAATCAAAAAAACCGGGCGGTTAAAAAAATAAATGTTGTCCATTGAACTTAAAATAGTTTGAAAGTGAATTTAATGATTCAGAACTTCTGTGTAAACGATGTTTTTTGTAAAAACTCTTTCATTATTTGCTAAATGCCCTTGGTCATTATATTCGGAAATATAAAATCTCAAACCATTGAATGATCGAACTCTACTTGCTGCGACGTACAATTGACCATGTGTAAAAACTGGCTGCCTCAATAAAATTCCAATTTTTTTGAATGTTTGTCCTTGAGACTTATTTATTGTCATCACAAATGCAGGTATAATTGGAAATTGAGTTCTTTGAAAGTTAAATGGTAAAGCAGTACCGGAATATGTTAAATTTATACGTGGAATCAAAATTCTCTTATTGCGTGCGGTTCCAGTTAAAACTTCGCAATCAATAGCATTACGATGCATACACTTGATGCGCATTCTTGTTCCATTGACTAATGCTTCCTTTGTATTTAAGTTTCTGATCAGTAAAACGATGCAATTAATACTAACTTATGTGGTGGCAAACCACTAATAGTCAAAGAATTCAAAAACTCTACTGGATAGTTATTGATTTCATTGTCATCATCACAAATTATTTTATCGTAGCTATGATATGTTTTCTGTTCACCTGGTATTCGATTAAGTATATCAGTATTAATAAAAATACAATCATCATTTTTAGGTGCTAAAATAACTGACTTCAATATGTTATCTGAGAGTATGTTTTCGGAAATATTTCCATACACCTCATTAATAATATTATTTTCATCTCTTACTAATTGCTGAGGTATTTCAATAATATTTTCACCAAACTGAGGGAATTGTGGGGCTTCATCATTACCAATTTTTTTCAAGAATTCGACAAATTCTATTTCACTTGGTAAGGCTCTCATATTTTGAGTAAACGTTACTTTATGAAAATAAACAAATTTATGCCAACTCGTGACACAATTTTCAATTAAAGTTGCACGTGATCCATGTGGGACAACTGGTAAGATTTGCCAAAAATCACCGCACAGAAGTATCGTTTTCACTCCAAATGGTTTATGTTTATCATTTTCATCGCATAGATCCTGCAATAATCTATCTATGATTTTCAACACTTGCAGTGGGCACATAGAAGTTTCATCAATATTGATGATGAATTTATGTAACGTCCATAGCTACTATTTGCGGTAATATTCACTACAGAATTTTCCAAAATGGGTATAGGCAATTTAAACACATTGTGTAAAGTTCTACCTCCAAGTAATAGAGTTGAAGCTATGCCACTGAACGCTGTTGCAATGCAACTAAGATTAAGCGAATTTAATTTGTGAATGATTGCTGTTTGTGTGAATGTTTTTCCACAACCTGCATGAGCGGTTAAACAAAAAACATTAGATCCAGTATCATGGTGCAAAACTTCACGAATCACACGATCAATTACATTACGCTGTTCAATATTTGCAGTTTCATAATGCTCACAAAACAGAAGCTCTTGTTCTATTGGATCAATAGCATTTGCTTCGTCTGTTCTCTGCGAATACGTGGGAACTGGTAAACCAAGTTCTTGACATGACAAATTATGAACATTCAAAATATCTTCAATTTCTAATAGAGCTGTGTTAAAGGATACTTCTTCGTTGTAATCTCTCAAAAAAATCTTCACTAAGATATACTTTAAATTGATTCCATAACGCCAATGCACTGGCTGGCACATTTAATGCACAAATGTAACCAAATAAATTTCGCATTTGTTTTGGTGAATGTAATTGTTTTGCTTCATTTAAACATTCGCGCCATTCATTATCATTTGAAGCAATGCCGCGAGCATGGCACGCTTCAACAAAAGAAGTGTGTATAATTCCATTGTATGTTCTAACATACTCAAATGATTTTGGACCACAGACATGTAATAAAAGCAATCGTAAATGGAAAAGTTCGATGTCTTTTGGTGATACTACATATATGCGTGTAATGATTTTATCACCTCCACGCCTTCTCTTCTTCCATTTTTTCGGGAATCTTCCCACACATAATGCAAAGGAATTTCAATATACTTATATTCATGCGCTGATGGATCTGATCGATTCAATTCAAAAAATGCTAATAATTTTGTTTGTCTTGCATTTTCAATTGCTTGACATTCTTGCCCTTCTTGAAAGTAAACATTCTGTCTACGCGGTCAATGAATGTCAAGTCTAACGATGACATGTGTTTTGAAAATGCATTGGTAATTCATAGATGCGCCATACAGCTTCAGTTGATCCGACATAACGGCCATTTAAAAAATTTTTAACTTCATCAATTTGTATTTCTTGACCTGGTTCATTTCTCTCTGAACCTAATTCAACAGATGAACTGTCATAGCCTTTATACACGTATTTATAAATGTATTTAACACTTTTAACTGTAGTGCATACTTCAACATTTATATGGCAATTAAATTTGGCAAGTAAATACGGATTGTATGGTACAACATAACGATTGTCGAGGCAACTACCGCGAACTTCAGCATTAATACCATTATCACGCCTTCTGTATAATGGATATCCATTTAATGATTCACATGTAAATTCATTAAATCGTTTTGGATAATCTTTTGTGCATTTTCCATCTCTCATACATACAGAATTTGGATTAAGTACACCGCATGGACCATGAATCATGTGTTTTACAACATATTCATGTAATGTAGGATGTGTTTGAATGTTAGGAATCTCCGCAGATACAACTTTATCAATATCGGTAGCGTTAACAATTTTATCTTGCTCATTTAAAGAGAGTAAAATGTGAGCATGAGGCAATCCTCTCTTTTGAAACGCAATTGTATAAATGAGTGCTTCAACTTTACTGAAGATTTTTTTTAGTGTAAGGCCCTCAATTAATGCTTTCAGTTTGGACTTGAATACACGCACAACAATATCAGGTCGAAAATTAGCTGACTCACCTACACCAATATTGCTAACTATTTCAGGCCAACTTGGATTGCAAGTCATTGTAATAAACAAAGAAGGCTTTCCGAAATGTTGTACAATTGACGTTGCATCTAAATAATTCTGATACATATTTCTTGGAGATCCATTGAATGAAGATGGTAAAATTACTCTACGGCCAACATTATTGGCATTTGGGTTCAATTCTAAATAATCTGTTAAATTGTTGTAAACTTCAGACCTAAGACTTGTTTGATTTTGTCGAATGAAATGTAACCTTGTGCCCTCTATTCTCACATACATATCAACTATCCACTGCAGAAATAATTTTTGTGAATGGTGCAACATGCTAAAATCTTCTCTAATTGCAAGTCGATGGGCTGCATACTGAAGCATGGTTAATTTATTTCTGGGCGCTCTTGAATTAGATGTAGTTGGTACATTATGAGAAATATTGATATGCCACCCAGTATCACCATTTGGAAAAAGTAATGGATACGCTAAAGGGTCCAATGATGAATCCAAAACAGAGATATTTTTAATGGTACCATTAACTTTTGAAAACGAAACCATATTTCGTTCAAAGGGTGGCTCACCATCAACTGTACTAAATATTACTGCTACATCAGTTTGAACTGCATCATTATAACGGCGTAGATCTAAATCACGATTTACTTTAATGAGCATACTAATTTCTTTATTTTGATTTTCAACTCTCTGACAATGATCTTTCATTGCAATGAATGACCGAACGAAAGGATTAATGCGTTCCAATTCAAGAGAGATTTCGCGCATTATATTGTTATTGCATGTTTGATTATAGTGTTCATTTAATCTATAATTGACAGCAATGTTAACATCATAAAAATATAATTGCGTATAACATGGTGAGCGACCGTATCCAGCAGTCATTGGACCTGATCTGTGATAAAAAACTTCATGTATTTTAAAATGATACACTCCACGCGTAACTGTATCCGAAATTTTAGCTTCTGAGCTAACCATAGCAAATGATGAATTGTATTTACGAATGTTTTCAAAATAATTTTTTGACTTTCTTTTTATTGAAGGTTCATTAGAAGTAAGTCCATCATACAATGATTTAAAGTATTCATTTTGACTTAAGGCCGGTAATATTGCTTTACCCTTATGACAACATGAAGTGAATGCAGTCCTTTCACCTAAAGTGACCTCAGATTCGAAATGTTTTGCATTGCAAAACCTGCATTGTAAATGCATTAATCCACAATCAAAAGTATTAAAATTTCTTAGAATGACATTCAGTGCGCATTTAAATGTATCCCTCAAAATAATTTCATCATTTTGTATACTATTTACACTATTTAAATTTGCATTTGGTCTATTATCATTTTGACTTTCACGCGAATATATATTCCTTCTTCTTTGTCTCTCACTCCGACCCGTCAATGTTATACTATTTACACTATTTAAATTTGCATTTGGTCTATTATCATTTTGACTTTCACGCGAATATATATTCCTTCTTCTTTGTCTCTCACTCCGACCCGTCAATGTTCTATGTCGAGGCATAATGGAAGTAGGTGCGAATATCTGAATGTAAAAAAAAACATGTAATGAAATTACTGAAACTAAGATTAGACAGGGTTTAATTTAAAAATAATAAAATGTACTCACTTTTTTGAAACCACCAATAATAATTAGGCGAGAGTAAGTCAATTCAAATTGCTGCTACAAAATTTTCCTTTTGCAACAGGTGTATATTAAGCAAGCTGTATTTCACTTTCAACTGCACATTAATATATAAAACACAGATATCTAATATACAAAATATAAAATAAACGCTTTTTTGCCTTGACATACACTCCACAGACTATTGAAAAAGGAACATTTGAAATCACACAAAATTCAGAGCTCATTCAGTCAATCTGTCAGTAATTATTTGTTGGCAACATTTTAAAATTCTTTGGCGACAATCTCTACTCTTTGCGACTGTTTGACCACAGACTATTATGTGTTTGACATTGGCAGTATGAACGTAAACAAACGACAGACTATTATGTGTTTGACATTGGCAGTATGAACGTACACTAAAATGAAAAATTATAATTTTATTGCCTGGCAACAAAATTATTTTATTTTTAACAATTACCATTGTTTGAGAAAGTTTAAATGAATTTTCAAGTGCAAATGAATGTTTTATTTTATTTAATTTAATGTATTTGTAACACATATTATATATAAATTTTAGCTTTCTGCACTCCTTCTCCATATAATTCTCCATTTAACTATGCCAAATCTCACACTCCTCCGTGCGCGCAATATGCTTAAAAACGGGTACAAAATTTTCTCTTCACGTATTAATATATAGATAAAAATATGTGAGTAAAAATACGGTTTAATAACAATATTTTGTTTATTATATTTATTAAATGATCGTCTGAATAAAGTAAAGTATTGTGCAAAACGCGAAAATTTCATACACGGGCCCCTGTTCTTAAATAGCTCCGGGCCCCTCATAGCCTAAATCGGCCATGCTCCAAACGTCAGAAAGGCGGAGCAGTAAAAGATACATCCTCCAAACGTCAGAAAGGCGGAACAGTAAAAGAAATAACCTCCAAACGTTAGAAAAGCGTATATATAGATAAAAATGAATTCTATATGTAGAATCAAAAAAATTAAAATTTCACTGTAATACAGGAGATTTCCTGTACGTTTTGAGTGGTACGTCTTCGTAATTTTGTACATTATAAATTGTATTGTGATCATCATTTTATATTTTTGTCTATTTTAACTAATTAAACTTGTAATTTCATAAGTAATGTGTACATATAGTAAAAACTATATTTAATTAATGTAAAACTTTATGTTAATTCTGTAATATTTAAAATCTCGTTTCCTTTACAAGCACTGATTAGCTTTGAAGGAATTTTGTATCAACATTTACTGAAATAAAGTATTTTTATATTTTATTAAATTCTAACCGATTTTATTAGGACAGACGGTAAAACGGACAAAATGATAAATCTGATTATTATAACTTGTTTCTTATTCTTTATTTAAAAATCTTCTGGAAAAAGTTACCCATAACCTTATCATTTATTCGATTAAGTTATCAAAACACAGTTTGCGATATTAAGTCATTACGGGAATAACCAAACAATTGTATATGGGGGCGCTATCTCCTAACTTGCGGGGGGGGTCGCGGTTTACATAAGCGCCGCCGCTGCAAATCTTAAACGTGAAGAAGAAAAAGAAGAAGATAAAAAGGTTTGAATCGAGATATGAAGGAAGAGGCGAGTATCAGTATATACAGTAGAGCATCGATTATCTGAACCTCTCGGGACGAGGGCTCGTTCGGATAATCGATATTTGGGATAATAGATCGTAAATTGAAAACATTATTTCTCTTTACAAAAACAAAGGTTTTTATTACAAAATTATTTCTAACATACTGTTATATAATTACAGCAACCTGTATACTGTACTGTAATGTATTACTAAGGCTAAAATCATTGAATTTTAAAACTGAATGTAATTAATAAATCCAAAAGTTAATTTAAGCAAAATTAGAGTTTAATGACAAACACTGTACTACAAAATTATTTAAAAATAAAAAAAATTTATGTTCAATAAATATCCACTACGCCTACACGTGTCCAATACATTACTGTACAGTGCAGTACATAATTGTAGTTTTTATTGAGTTCGGATAATAGAACGTTCGGTGAACGGATGTTCGGATAATCGGTGCTCCACTGTAGTACGAAAACGCGTAACCAAAGAAGAGACAATACATGCAACAAACAAAGACGCTGGGGGAAGACAGGAAATCAAGAAACCACGTTAAGTCGTTTATAATTTAATAATTTTTATTAAGAATTAAATAATACAACGTCTGAGTACAAACGTTATACGCACAATTCACACTTTTACATATAGCTAACTGGTCTATGATTAATCAATATGTAAAATATTTTTTGATACAGCAACTTAAAAATAATTCGGTTTTAAAATGTTTTACAATACCATCACAAGTAATAATTATTATTATATATACAAGCTTAACCAAATCACATGATCATCACTGCCTTGTATTACTACACCTTGTTAAGGAAAATACACGAGATTCGTATAACCGTGGCAATTATGTGACGTGTTGGTTAATGATGGCGATGATGATGACTGTAATGAATGACGACGACGATGATGATGATGACGGTAATAACGATGGAACAACGAAGGTGACATTGTCCAACGTGAAGGCTCCCCACCCACCCACACACACAGACGGTACGCAAGTAGGGACGGTATCTTATTTCGGTATATTGCGGTAAATTAAAGCCACCACACATGTGCGGGATACGAAGCAGAGCGATATTGTTGTACTCGGTACATCGCGCGGTACGTAGTCATGGATTCGTATTTTTAGCAACAAGTTCTACTTTTGTCGGCAATGGTGTATCTAGAATTTTGTCTTGGGGGGAGGTCCGGGGTCGAGTCGGCTTCATACAAAAAAAAAACAACAAGTTTAGACTAATCAATACTATTATCTTTAAAGGGGCTGAAAACCGTGTGATAACATCCTAAAATCAGTCCCATTAAAGTAAACGATAATAACACAGTAAAAATACACGTTATTGAAACATAGTTTACAAGTTGACTGAATTGACTTTCATTTTTATTTCATATTTCATAGTATACGATAATGCTGTGTCATAACCTGTTTGTATATTTAAAATAACAAGAATTACTACTCCCTTAGGTTACACAGCTGAAAAAAAAACTAATAAAATAGCCTAAAAAATAAGAGATTAATAACGACCCTCGGGGGGGGGGGACTCCTACTGGGTAGCAGATTGAACTCTAACGGGTGCGCACCCAACAACGCGTACAGTTCTTATGCACATTGACGTTTTATTAATTAACGATCTCGTAAGAGTTACATAGTTTCATTTGATTTTACTATCTGAAGATGGAGCATAGTATCCGAAACGCGTTATAGAAGAGTTCTATAAGAAGTCACACGGCGGATTATTGAAAGGTAAATTAATTTATTAATCGAACAATGCCTATTACGTCATTATGTGTGGCAGTCATAATTGTTTGTTAAATGAGGAGGAAACTATAAACTTTTATTGAAAGCAGTGATAATCGTGGTTGCTGCAGTGCCGGATTTAAGATTTTTTAGGCCCTAGGCCAAGTTTTCTGAGCCCCCCCCGCTGTGACTTTGATATGTGTACCGTGTGAATGTTTGTGTTCATGTTCATGATGAATACGTTTAGTGTACGGATTAAATTCAATGTTCACAAAGTTTTCACACTATCTAATATTAACGAAACAACACGCTGCCCACCACATAAAGCTAAAACCTTCTTTACATTCCAAACAAAATAAAAACACAACCTCAAATCGCAAGCCATTCAGTCACAACGCAGATGGACAATGATAACAAACAAGGGGGGTACCACGGTCGTGTAAATTCTGGGGGAATATAGCAGAGGTTGAAAATTCGCATGCGCAGATTAGTTTTCAAGGATGCCAAAGTCTTAAAAATAAACGCGCAATATTTAAATAAGAACTGCCTTCCATTTGTATTGTTAACAAAAATTGATCATTTAATTTCAAATAATCATAGTTCAATAAATCGAAGTGCCTCCTACTTTTATAAAAATACTTCTGTTAAAAAAATCTGTGGTTTGCGGCCACAGCCTATTGGTAAATCCGGCACTGGTTGCAAAATATCACCAGATTTAATGACATATGCAAAAACAAAATTCATTATTTCTTTGTCAGTAACTCGTTGAGTTTCATGCAGGTCTCCTACGTAGTGAAAATAAACCTACTTGCAGTATAATTATTTGAAGATATTATAGTAAAAACAAAATTCTAGAAATGTGATATGGCACCGTAACTGATGTCGGAAAACATTCGGAAGATTCAGACCAAATTTGTTATTTTCTGGAATATTGAAAATATTCAGATCTTAAAAATGTCGCAGGACTTGGCAATGTGAGTGTACACATGATTCTGTCGGGACAGTATACGGCAATCGGTACAGCACGTATGAGTCACGGCCAGCTGTGTTTCCCACTTACCGAATGTGTCGCGCTAGTCGCTGTTACCTAAACAGCGATAATTTTACCGAGTAGTGTACCGACTTGGGTATCGCGTATGTGTGTGTGTGGGGGGAAGCCTTTAGAGTCTACGGAACGTGGTTAAGACAGCTGCTGAAGAACATATCACAATTAATGAAGAGATGGTATTTTCTCTTTCTCTCTCTTTTAGTCCGTGCGAGGTGATGTCTTCTAAATCTAAACACGTTATACACACTAAAGGTATAAATAATGTTAATGTACATTTTGTTCTACGTCGGGTTCGAATCCCGAGTTGTCCAGTCCTACCGATGTCAGCGTGCTCGTATAACTGGGCGTCGTTGCTATCGGGTCGATCCTTATCGTCTTCAATGCTTCCCTTTCTTTGGAATAATTCTTGGTCGCGTCTTTGTTGTTGTCGGTCTGATTCTGTCCTTTGACGTTAGCCGCGAATCTGGCGTCTTTCTTGTGTTCCGTGTACATCCATCTGCAAACGAAACAATATAAATATAGTCATATATCCTAAATAAAATATATATTTATTATTACAACACAAAAAACTACTGTGTATTTATTTATTGGGTCCTTCAGTCTTTCGACTGGTTTATACCGTCCCCGAATATACCCGTGGTGCGTGTGTTACGGAGTCTCTCACAGATATATGGGACTTACAGTTTAACACCGCATCCGAACGGCATAGTTGGGGAGGGATTATACTAGGCAGGACACCTCTCGCTGGTTTGCCATCGCCTTGCGAGGGGGGACGGTCTATCTAAATCAGATGGTCCCGGCGGGAATCGAACCCGCGCCGACAGAGTAGCAGCACCACACGCTAGCCACTACGCTACGACCGCTCCTGTGTATTTATAAATATTAATTTACACACAACCAGAGGCGTATTTACGGGGGGGGGGACGAACAGGACTGAACCCCCCCCCCAAGAGGTTTAAATAAGTTGACAAATTTTGCAAATCCCTTAATTTCTATTCTGTTTTATTATTTTTTTCCATCCGGGTACGCTAATATAGTAGTAACTCTTTTTTAAAACAGGTTTATTACACACCATTAGCGTATAGATTTAAAATATGAAATATACGAAAATCATTTCAGTCAATAATTATGTTGGTAACAATGTCTCAATAACGCGTCTTTTTATTGTTTTATTAGGCCTACTGTTTACTTTAATAGGACTGATTTCAGGACGTCACACGCTTTTCAGCCACTTTAAAGATAGTAATGTTGATTAGTCTAAACCTGTTTTTTTCATTTGCTGAAGCCGACTCGACCCCGGACCCCCCCCCCAAGGCCAAATTCTAGATATGCCACTGTACACAACATTAGGTGATATAATTTTAGTAAATATAATTAATTCACTACCGATTCGGAACACAAAGTTTTTACGGGTAAAAATGTAAAAGTTTTACCTTATAACCTCAACCGGTTTTCGCTTTTAAAAAGCTTCTTCAGAGGCTCAGATTTTTAAAAGTGAAAACCGGTTCAGGCGATAAGATAAAACTTTTACGTTTTTACTAGTAAAAAACTTTGTGTTCCGAGTTGGTAGTGAATTAATTATATTTAGTTAAGTAACGGACACGTCATGGACAACGAAATCCGATAATTTTAATGTTTATGAATAATTTTTAGATTTTATAAAGTATCACGCTTTGCATAAAACCCGAATATTTGTGTCCAGTGGCGTATCTAGAATTTGGCCGGGGGGGGGCCGGCGTCGAGCCCTCTTCATACAGAAGAAAACCAAGTTAAGATTAATCAACATAACTATCTTTAAAGTGGTTGAAAAATGTGTGATAACATCCCGAAATCAATTCCATTAAAGTAATAACACAATAAAAATGTTATTGAAACATTTAGAAGATATGTGTTGATTGAACTGATTTTCCTACATTTCATATTTCAAACGTATACGCAAATTCTGTGTAATAAAGCTTTTGTATATTTATATTTAAAAATAGTTACTATTACGAGGCAGAAAGTAAAACATTTTGGGAAGATAAATTTCATTGGTACGTATGTTTTATATTTTTTACTTCCATGTTTCTTAAGGAAATGGAAGTATGGTGATGGAAAAAAAATCGTGTTTGAGATTATCGCAGATTCTGATTGTACTACACTCAAAAGATGAAAAAAAGCCATTTTTCGAAAAGTGTGTGTGTATGTGTCTGTGTATCTATGTGTGTGTGTGCGTGTGCGTGTGTGTGTGTGTGTCTGTAGATTTTTTTATGGCAAACGATAACAGTCGCAAATTCAAACAGAATCGAACAATTTCTTGCATACAGACCTGACTTGAAGAGTACTCAAGGCCTATTGATTTTGGTGAAGATCGGTTAAGGGAAAGAGGTAGTTTACCTGCAACGTTTTATGTTTTAACAAGGGTATTTTCTATGGCAAACGATAACAGCCGCAAATTCAAACAGAATCATATAATGTTTTGCATACAGTCCTGAATTGTAGAGTTCTCAAGACCTTTTGTTTTTGGTGAAGATCGGTTAAGGGAAAGGGGTAATTTACCTGCAACGTTTTATGTTTTAACAAGGGTATTTTCTATAGCAAACGATAACAGCTGCAAATTCAAACAGAATCAAATGATTATTTGCATACAGCTCTGAATTGTAGGGTTCTCAAGACCAATTGTTTTTGGTGAAGATCGGTTAAGGGAAAGGGGTAGTTTACCTGCAACGTTTTATGTTTTAACAAGGGTATTTTCTATGACGAATGATAACTGCCGTAAATTCAATCAGAACCAAATAATGTTTTGCACCCTCCTAATCTATAGAGGTCTCAATGTTTGTTGATTTTGGTGAAGATCGGATAAGGGAAAGGGGTAGTTTACCTGCAACATTTTATGTTCTAACAACGGTAAATTTTTCTATGACGAACGATAACTGCCGCTCATTCAAACAGAATCAAATATTTTTTTGCATACTTTCATCAGTTGTAAAGGACTGAAGGTCTGTTGATTTTGGTGAAGATCGGTTAAGGGAAAGTGGTAGTTTACCAGCCACATTTTATGTTTTAACAGGAGTAATTGTTTCTATGACGAACGATAACTGCCGCTCATTCAAACAGAATCAAATATTTTTTTGCGTACTTTCATCATTTATAAAGGACTGAAGGTCTGTTGATTTTGGTGAAGATCGGTTAAGGGAAAGGGGTAGTTTACCAGCCACATTTTATGTTTTAACAAGAGTAATTGTTTCTATGACGAACGATAACTGCCGCACATTTAAACGGAATCAAATAATTTTGTGCATACCTTCCTCAATTGTAGATAACTCAATGTCTGTTGATTTTGTTGAAGATCGGTTAAGGGAAAGGGGTAGTTTACCTGCAACATTTTATATTGTAACAAGAGAACGTTTTCCATGAAGAACGATAACTGCCGTAAATTCAATCAGAACCAAATAATGTTTTGCACCCTCCTAATCTATAGAGGTCTCAATGTTTGTTGATTTTGGTGAAGATCGGATAAGGGAAAGGGGTAGTTTACCTGCAACATTTTATGTTCTAACAACGGTAAATTTTTCTATGACGAACGATAACTGCCGCTCATTCAAACAGAATCAAATATTTTTTTGCATACTTTCATCAATTGTAAAGGACTGAAGGTCTGTTGATTTTGGTGAAGATCGGTTAAGGGAAAGGGGTAGTTTACCAGCCACATTTTATGTTTTAACAAGAGTAATTGTTTCTATGACGAACGATAACTGCCGCTCATTCAAACAGAATCAAATATTTTTTTGCATACTTTCATCAATTCTAAAGGACTGAAGGTCTGTTGATTTTGGTGAAGATCGGTTAAGGGAAAGGGGTAGTTTACCAGCCACATTTTATGTTTTAACAAGAGTAATTGTTTCTATGACGAACGATAACTGCCGCTCATTCAAACAGAATCAAATATTTTTTTGCATACTTTCATCATTTGTAAAGGACTGAAGGCCTATTGATTTTGGTGAATATCGGTTAAGGGAAAGGGGTAGTTTACCTGCCACTTTTAATGTTTTAACAAGAGTAATTGTTTCTATGACGAACGATAACTGCCGCACATTGAAACAGAATCAAATAATGTTTTGCGTGGATCCCTAAATTGTAGAGTACTCAAGGCCTGTTGATTTTTGTGAAGATCGGTTAAGGGAAAGGGGTAGTTTACCAGCAACATTTTATGTTGTAACAAGAGAAATTTTTTCATGACGAACGATAACTGCCGTAAATTCAAACAGAATCAAATAATTTTTTACATATGTGCCTGAGTTGTTTCTATGGAAACATTTCATTTCATAAATTATTTTAAATATAAATCTTAGAACATGGAAGTCATGTATGGTTCTCCATACTGATTTTTTAATATTAGACTCTTAATTTGTATCTTGCGGTTCGCTTGATGGGTGAAATGTCGCGGGTCCGCCCCCTGTAAATTCAAGCGTCACATCATGAATGCGAACAATCTTGATTATTTGTCAGTACTGTTTATGATTATTTTTTACATAACGTCTGGATAGATTTCCACTTTTTATGTCGATGTATCACAACGCCGCGTTATCTTCTGGAGAGTTCACAGATTAATTTCTTATTTCCGTTTTCGTTTTGATTTTTTTGTGCGTCTAGTACGTTTCCCTAGTTGTTATTATTTTGTTTTAATCTGCTGGGTTGATAGATTTTATCTGTCAGTTTTATCTGCTATTGTTTCGACTTCAAACACATTGCTAAATATCGAAATAAGATAATGTCTCTGTTAACATATTATGCTTTTTTGTATTACTCTTTTTGAACGTTTGTAGATTTTAACAACAAAAAATTATGGGAATGTGGTTTCGGGTTTCCAAATCAACGTTGAAGGCGCACCTGCCGCAACATTAGGATAGCTATCAATGACGAAAAGCTCTTCACTTTGGATTTCGCGGGCTGAAAAATTAATCAAAGTACAGTACCTACAAGGCTTCAAAAAACCTTTTGTAACCCCTAAAATCTAATGTGTTCAGGTTCATTTTCTTTTTACTTCGTTGTTCCATAAGGAAATGGAAGTATGGTGATGGCGAAAAAAATCGTGTTCGAGATAATTGCAGATTCCGATTGTACTACCCTCAAAACATGAAAAAAAGTCATTTTTCGAAAAGTGTGCGTGTCTGTGTGTCTATCTGTGTGTTTGTCTGTCTGTCTATGTGTTCATGTAGTTTTTTTCTATGGCAAACGATAAGAGCCGAAAATTCAAACAGAATCAAATAATTTTTTTGCATACACCCTTGAATTGTAGAGTTCTCAAGACCTATTGTTTTTGGTGAAGATCGGTTAAGGGAAAGGGGTAGTTTACCGGCAACGTTTTATGTTTTAACAAGGGTAATTTTTTCTATGGCAAACGATAACTGCCGTAAATTCAAACAGAATCAAATACTTTTTCGCATACATTCCTAAATTAGAGTTCTCAAGATCTTTGTTTTTGGTGAATATCGGTTAAGAGAAAGGGGTACTTTACCTGCAAGGTTTTATGTTTTAACAACGGTAATTTTTTTCTATGACGAACGATAACTGCCGTCAATTCAAACAGAATCAAATAATTTTTTGCATACCTTCCTGAATTATAGAGAGCTCAAGGTTGGTGATTTTGGTGAAGATCAGTTAAGAGAAAGGGAGAGTTTACCTGCAACATTTTATGTTGTAACAAGAGACATTTTTTCATGACGAATGATAACTGCCGTAAATTCAAACAGAATCAAATAATTTTTTACATATGTGCCTGAGTTGTAGAAGACTCAAGGCCTTTTGATTTTGGTGAAGATCGGTTAAGAGAAAGGGGTAGTTTACCTGAAACATTTTATGATTTAACAAGAGTAAAGTACTTAATTTTGATAAATAAAGTATCGTGATAAGAAGATCTTAATAATCCACTGTAGAAACGTAGATGAAATATCTATAAATGAAGAGGCGAGTTGAACGGTGTGGGGGTAATTTTCTATAAATGAAAATTATAGTTGAAGGTGGAGGGGATAATTTTTATATGTGTACTACGTTATCGGCAACAAAGTAGTAGTTTGTTGTTAAAATTCCTTCTCGGGGTGTTTGGCCGTAGTCCAATGTTTTCTGCAAAACCAGACGTTTCGGCAGTGCCGTCGACTGCCATCATCAGTGAAAATCGAGTGCGATAACGTGTGGTGGTATACGTTAGTGACCACAGTACTGTGGTTACGGCTGAAGCAATAAGTGGAAAGAAGTAGTTTCTATGGAAACATTTACATTTCGTAAATGATTTTAACTATAAATCTTAGAACATGGAAGTCGTGTATGGTTCTCCATACCGATATTTTACTTTTATAAACATGAACTTTTTTAAACATTCAATTTTTTATTGCAACTTAGTTTTTGTACGTTCCCGAAATTTTTTGTCAACCCCCAAAATTTCAATGACACAGTCTGGGTCACGACCCCCCCTGCGTGACACCCCTGCCTTTTGACACTGGACTTTCCAGCGTTTCTTTATGGAAAAGAAACACGGACATCAGGACTGCAGAGGGCAAAAGAATAGATGATTTCAAGATGTAAACATATACAAGGGTATTGCGAGTATCAGGGATGGACAAAAGAACGAATATCTCCATCCTAAATGATCTCACCTGAGTAAGAAATTTTATTAGAAGATTGGCTTGCCGGGTCGTAAGGCCGTGTTCTAGAGTGTCGGCTGCAGACGTTTCGACCGTACCTTCGATGGACATCTTCAGTGCATAACGTTTAGACAAAAGCTGTAACTCTGACCAAGTTGTCGCAGTCAGTAACTATCTGTGTTGCAGCCTTTGTTCAAACGTTATGCACTGAAGATGGCCGCCGAAGGTACGGCCGAAACGTCTGCAACCAACAACTCTAGAACACGGCCTTACGACCCGGCAAGCCAATCTTCTAACAACATTGACGCCAGCCGTGAAAGCCTTAGATATCAATTGAGTAGGAGATTATCCATCATATGAGGTCTGTAAATTAAGTAATGAGACTAATTCAGTAAAACCTTTTATTTACAATCAGACTATATCTAGATTCTATCGCCTTCAAATAGTTTCCTTGGAAAGCCACATAACGCTTTAGACGGGTTTTCCACTCTTCATAGCAGTGCTGGACCTCTGAAACTGGAATCTCCTTCAACTGGCCGGTTACATTTTTTTTTAATGTTGTCTATCGTCCCAAAATGGTGCCCTTTGAGATGGTGTTTTTTCAATCTCGGGAAGAGAAAGTAGTCACACGGACTCAAGTCAGGTGAATAAGGGGGCTGTGGAACAATCTTTACCAAAAACTCATTAACCGTGAGTACTGTGTGACAAGGTGCATTGTCATGATGCAGCATCCAGGTGTTAACGACGGCTGGTCTCACGCGGGCCAACTCTTTACCGCAGTCTTTCAAGAATTTCTCGGTAAACATGTTGATTGGCAGTATGTCCTGTAACAACTCCTTATTGATATGGCCATTACTATCAAAGAAACAAATTTTGAATTTGGATTCGCTTACTTTTTGCTTTTTGAGACGTGGTGAGTTTGGAGTGTGCCACTCCTAGTTCTGGCGTTTTGTTTGATTCATCACCGATAATAACATTTTTTTAGAAAATCAAGATCATTTTCTAAAATGAGTTTAACACAAAACTTGATTGCACAACGTTACTCGTAATTGATGTCACCAATTTTTTATAACGCACAACAAAAACTCACTTGTTTACATTGCACGTGGCAACAATAGACAATAAATAATAATACTCAATATCAATCAGCTGTTTATCTAACCATCTGGGTCAATATAAACCTTACAGTGTTGCCATATTGATTGCTACATCATTAGTCTCATTACTTAATTTACAGGCCTCGTGTATGCTACCACAGAGAGTCCTCCAGTTCTTTGGACATATTGTTTGGCGACAGGGAGACAATCTGGAAAGTCCATAATACTGGGAAACTTGGAAGGTCAACGATCTCGCGGAAGATGTTCGTGACGGCGTCCGGTGGATCAAACAGACGAGACAACAGGCTGTAACTGGAACGATCGCGCAACCGGTGGAAACAGAGTATAGCACGTTCCGACTTCACAGTCTCTGACCATTTTTTCCAGGGTCTTCCACGATCCCTCGTTCCCACTGTCCTATATTCAAACGCTTGTTTAGGAATACGCATGTCTACCATGTGTTATATGGGACTTCCAATTCTGCCTGTATTCCTTTGTTCGGGTTTTGGAAACCTGACGGGGCCATCGTATCAGACTGCCTGCCTACTACGTTAACAACCTTCGAAGGTGTCGCCTATTGTTTATTTTAATTGCAGCTAAGCAAGTTGTCTATTCATACATATTTAAGGAATCCCCAAACACCGTGGTCCCGTCTAGTTTCTTAAAGGCCATTTTATTTAGTCGGTGTTCAATGTTCTATAAGGATTGTCTTTTCTTGAAGCGTAGAGCATTAAAACTACAGTGCCAGTGGGTTTTGTTACATCAAATTTTAAGCGGTAAACTGAAAAGCGAGATGGATTTCTACAGTATACATTCATTGATAAATTATATACTGATGGGAAGTCTTAAAAACAGTGCTGAAGACTGGAAGCTTATGAAAAAAATCAACTGACTGTAAATTTAAGATTCATTTTACTGTAATAGTAAGATTTTACTGTGTAAATACAAGCTATCATGTAGCGACTGTAATAGCTATTATATCGGACAAACTGGTAGATCTTCTGGTAAACGTTTCAAAGAACATATCCCCAAACAAAACATTAAAAAACTAAATTCCAGCTTTGCACGCCATCTAGTTAATAACAATCATAATTACACAAACTTCAAGACCAACTTTAGACCCCTGCATATATATAAGAAAGGCAGATACATGAACGCTGCTGAAGAATTTGAAATATATAAGGCACAACAAATTCTCAGTAAAATTAAAGGTAGTGGCACAAATAATAGTAAGAATATCCCTGAGTTCCTATTAAATGATCAACTGCAGTTTCAATCAAACTCACTATACGACATAGTAATTAATATCCAAGATAAGATTGAAATACACACGGACAACATAGTAGATAATGTACAGTAACAACAACAGTGCGGGCTTAACTTCAACGCGGTGCGCACCGGCCGAATATGTTCAGTTCACGCTTGTGTTTATATGTTCGTTTATGTATTTTATTTTAATGTATTGACGACCTATTCTGTGGAGTGAAATACCTGATGATGAGTCATATGTCTTGAAACGCGTCGTAGCGTCAAAAAGAAAGTCACCGACGGAAACTATTAACGTAAGTTTTTGAATATGACTGTGTAAAGTATGGAAGGAATATGCATTTAATTACGGGCAAAATGGAAACTTGATTTACGGATGTCGTGTAAAAACGTAGGTGAAAAAACACGTACGGGAGAGTACTATCTTTGGACTTCACGGGTTCGTCCCGTCACCTTGTTGTCCGTTTTAATTGGATTGATTTTGAAGTATCCTTTTTCTGTCACTGTGAGAGAAACTAGTTTGTCACAACCAACGCAAGAAAATTAATACATTCTTTCAGAGAAATTCTTGTTGTGTGGCTGATTGAAAATTCTTGTAAAATTGGGGGCGTAGGGCAAACTGTCGAAGTTGATGAAAGAGCATTCGGTAGACGGAAATACAATCGCGGGCGACTAAGTAAGATTCGTGGGGTGTCGGTGGAAACCAAAAATAATCAATATCATTCCATATTATCTTAAGCGGCAAGAGATACATTCTACAGAAGCCGTTAAGAAAAATATATGGTAAGTACTTAAAAACATTAGTCTTAATTTGTTAGAGCAAACAGTGGCAGAATAGTTACTGTTCAATCCGAGTACGCCCATTTTATTTTAAAATTACATCAAACAATTTCACGGAGCCATCCTAAATTTTACCTGTTATACCTGCAGTCATTGTATTTTGGAACAATAAGCGACACTTTTAAGGTCGTAAATGTGATCGTTTACGATTAAAGCAGGCAGTGTGAGTAGATGGCCCCGTCAGGTTTCCATAACCCCTTTGTTCTTTCCAGAACCGACTGTAAGTTCAAGTCCTTCCTTATGTCGTCGTTTCTCTCAAACTGCATCCCTTAAGTGTTCTTAAAAATTTCATTTCCGAGGCCTGTATTTTGAAATATCTTTTTTCAGGAGAGTCCACGTTTTACATCCATACATTACGTCGGCACAGTCAAGACCTTATAGAACTTTAGCTGTGTCTCCCTCTGCGTTTTATTCTTCAATAGTCGTCTTATTGTTTCACGGTATAATTGAATTTACTAAATTTATTTAACTTTCTCACAATATCGTTGTCCTTCCTATATGAGGTATTACATCCCAAATAATTAAAATGTGATACCTCCTCCAAAACACTATTATCAATTATAATTTTTGTTCTTACAGGGTTCTTCTCTAGGAAGGCCATTGTTTGTGTCTTAGTAGCTATTTTAGATCTTAAAGTTGTATTTCTGGCAGGTTCTATGCAAGCAAGGTACAAATAGACCTTTCTAACTCATTTTCACTCTTCCCTGTAATTATTTGGTCATTTGCATATAGTTATGTGCTAAGTGATCCCTTATCAGAGATTCGTATACCTGCAGGACAGACGTTCAACCATTCTCGCAATATTTCGTCAATATAGCCTACATATTAAATAAACTTGGAGACAGGCTACAGCTTTGTCTAACGCCTTGATTTATGGCCATTTCTTGAGACAATCTTCCCTTACCTAAATCTATATGAATAATTGTCCCTGCATACAGGCTCTGAATAGCGCAGCGCGGACGAGATGAAGTGGAAAACGTCTACGTATTAAACTATCGCACAACGTACGCCTACACAGCCTGCTAAAGGCAATCCATCATCATCATCATCTTCAAGGATTAAACCAAGAGTGGTTTGTTCCGGTCTCAAATAGGCAAAGATTACAGCTGGTCAATCCAGAGCTTCCTCGGACATCCCACACCTCTCTGCCCCCTCAGCTTATAGTTCCATAGTTTTTTGGGGATGCGGCAGTCATCCATTCGGCAAAGATGTTCCCACCAATTCAGCCGATACTGGGCGATCCTGTCGAGTATACTCATAATATTCAGTTCCTGGCGTATATCTGTGTTTCTTCTATGATCATGGAGAGTATACCCTGCCACGTGCCTGAGAAATCTCATTTCAGCCGCTTAGATGCAACTGGCCTGGCCTTTCGTTACACTACCCCTTCCCCTTAACCGAGCTTCATCAAAATCAATAAGACTTGAGTCCTCTACAAGTCGGGCACATATGCAAAAAATTATTTGATTCTGTTTGAATTTTGCGGCCGTTATCGTTCGTCATAGGAAAAATTCAACACACACACACTTTTCGGAAAATGGCTTTTCTTCGTGTTTTGAAGGTAGTACAATCAGAATCTGCCCTTATCTCGAACACGATTTTTACAGCGATCAACATACTTCCAATTTCTTACGGAACACGGAAGTAAAAATCTCTCATACGAGGTCGTTACTGGTTAAAATTCCAATTGGATCTCCACTGTACGCGTCAGTAGGTGCTTACCTATTCACGTTCGGCCGATCACTGAGCGGTTGAGGATCCAATCCAATCCAAAAAGATTCCACAGTACCTTTTTGCCACAATACTATGGTTAACTTGGTGAAGATCCGCGTCATTTCTACACTGAAGATGGCCTCCAACGGAGAAACCGAAACGTCTGTTCACAGCGGCAGGACTGGACGACGGCCTAATAGCTCGGAGACTAACACAGTCGCTGTAGTTGTTTGATGTACATACAGTTGTCGGGTTTAGCTAGCGTGTGGCGCTCCTACGCTGTCGGCGCGGGTTCCATTCCCGCCGGGGACATCTGTTTTAGATACGACCGTTCCCCATCGCAAGGTAATGGCAAACCAGCGAGAGGTATCCTGCCTAGTATAAACCCTCCCTAACTATGCCGTTCAGATCCGGCGTTAAACTGTAGGTCCCATATACCTGTAAGAGACTCCGTACCACACGCACCACGGGTATATGCGGGGAGGGTACAGACCAGTCGAAAGACTGAAGGACCCAATAATAACACTGGTTTAGAGTAGAAATAGTGACGTGTCTTAGACGGAAATCGTTTGGTCTACAAGCGTTCTGTTTTCTTCAGAATACGCCCGGAACGTGTATGACTGCTGGGTCATGCTAATTAAGCGCACGTCGGTTTAAATATACATAAGCAGTATACAGCCACGAAATGATATAATACCCAACGCGCGCGCGCGTGCACGTGGATTGTCGCCAACGGTGACGTCTCTCATTGTTAAAGCAACAATGTGGTGAAAAATGATGATATCAATCAATTTCAGATCGTCCATTGATAACGCTAAATTAAATTCTGCGTCGTGAATAAGAGGATTTCGTAACGATGTGTTGCTTACAGAATGTGTCAACATAAAAAAATTTTAATGAATTTAATTAATTAATTGATCAATAGAAACAATGGCTTACAGTCACGTGCCTGTGGCGGCCTATTACGCAAACAGAAAATCGTTTTACAGGACCGTAGTCAAGCAAACGGCGAGTATAAATCGGGGACAGTGGCGGATTATCCATAACGCTAGGGTATGCTGCACCAGGGCGTCAGCTGTCAGAGGGGGGACCATTCAGCTGAACCGACTAAGTGAAACAAAGCTTATGATCACATTATGCAATTGTTTCGTTTCCTTACGCAGTTGTTAACCACGGAGAGTGTCGAGTTTGAAAATCAAGCGAAAGCTCTTAATAGAAGTTTACTGGAACGATTTGAATAACGATCTTCTTATAGAATTGAAACACTTTGTACTACGAGTAAAATTTCAAGAAAGAGGTTTTTATCAAATCGTTCAAGTGGAGATGATAGATTCCATGATGCTACAGTTTGTCCGCTCAAAGTATTAAACTAAATTATTGATTGTAAAATGATTTATGTATTTCTGAGTATATACATTCCTTATCGTCTGCTTTTTACGATTCCAATAGCTAAGTGCGAGTCTGGAAGACCATTTTCTGTATTAAGAAAGATTAAAGATATGTTGAGTTCAGCTGTGGAAGATGAGAGATTATCTTCGTTAGCAAGGGCGAATGTTGAAAACGAGATACTCGAATCGCTCGATTTAGAAGAAATTAGATAAGACTTTGCTAAGGCAAAATCAAGAAAAAATGGTTCGATAAGTATTTCCTAAGGTTACTATGCTCATTGTAATTACTATTTAGCTAAATATTTTTTGTAATTTGAGAGTTTAATGAAATAATAGTTAACTTTCGTTTGTTAAATTTGTTAACTTTAATTGTGTATGCCATTAAAGGTTGAATTTCAGTGTAAATAATGGATAAAAGGCTGAATTTTGAATCGGTGGGGGGGGGCACCAGTCTGATAGCACCATAAGGCACCTCGCGCTTCTAATCCGCCTCTGATCGGGAAAGAGACTTCGGTTAAACAGATTAATTATAATTCAGTAATGATCAGTGCTGAATTGTACGAGGGATGGTTTATATCGTTTATCTTCTTCTTCTAGTTTATTAGACCCTGCATGTCTGAGCCTGAACTTCCTCAGCCCGCGTCTGTAGCCATTTGCCAAATTTTCACCTTGCATGTACTGTGCTTCTACTTTGCGTAACTTCCTCTTCCTCTTCTTCTTCACTTCAAGGATTAGTTATATAAACCTGTTCCGGCACCCATCTCATCCTCGGACGACCCACGCCTCTTCTACCAACGGCTCTACAGTTCAGTGCCGCTTTCGGTAATCGATCCTCTGTCGTCTTTTGCAGATGATCCCACCATTGTCTTCTGTAAATTAAAATTATTTCATTTATGTCCTCTACTTCTAGTTCTGCTCTGATATCCTCATTCCTTATTCTATCTTGCATTGTATTGTTTAAAGTACTTCGAAGAAACTGGATTTCAGCACTCTTAATCTTGCCGCATTCCTTTTTTGTCATAACCCACGACTCACTATGTCAATGTCGGTATTGCAATTGTCTTATAAAATTTAATCCTTGTGCTGTGTCTTGTTTTATTTCTAAGATTTCTGTGAATCGTCCCACAGATATTTCTAAATTTATTTATCTTCTCTTTTCTATCATATTCAGATTCATAGCTTACAGCACATCCGAGATGTTTAAAACGGCTCAATTGTTCTAAAGTGCTGTTGTTTATAACTACTGTATCTTAGTCCTCACTGGATATTTACCTTTAAAGGACATGGTTTTAGTAGGTAACTACAAGCAAAATTTGAAGACAGAAAGTACGGAACGAAACTTACCTTACGGTGTGTGTGTTTTTTAAAGACCTTTCGATTGTAATGATATTGCCTGTATATTCAGCTCTTTGCACTCATTTGTTCACAGTGATATCATATTTGTTATCTCAGTTTCGTAACTTGTAACGAGAAATCCGAGACACAAATCATGATTCTCATCCATCACACTAAGACTGCCTTTAACAAGAAGCGGACTGCCTCTTCACCTCCAATATCGAAATGAAGACCTTTGCGTGGAGTGTGTTACTGTATGGTAGCGAGTAGCGAGACACGGAAACTCGGGAAGGAGGAAATGAGAAGGGTAGTGGCGTGTCGTGAGAGTTCTGGTGTTCCGGCGAATGCTGAAGATTCCCTGGTTAACGAACGAGGAAGTGTTGAGAAGGATGAGGCATTCAAAGCGTGAAGCAAACGTTTCAGAAAAGACGAGACTCCTGAGGCATGACAGCCCACCCAAGACCACGGTGGAGGGTAAGAACGCCGTGGAGAGGCCGAGACTACATCGACCTGATACTGGAGGACACCGGTTGCCCCAGCTACTCGGCCATGAACAGGCTTGCAGAAAACTATGATAAAGAAAAATTATATTGGAAGAAGAATCTATTTATATATATTAAATTATTCAGACCTTACCATAAGTAGAAATGGTACTGTATAAATAGAAATTTTGAATAATCAATACGTACCGTATACAGAAAATCACTCAGACGAATTTAAAAATTCCAAATAGCTCTAACCAACCACCCCAACATAAATATCGGTATGGAAAACCATACATGACTTCCGTGTTCTAAGATTTATATTTAAAATCATTTTCTAAATGAAATACTTCCATAGAAACTGTTCTTTCTAGTTCTTGCTTCAGCCTTAACCACAGTAGGCCTACTGTGGTCACTAACGTATACCACCTCACGTTAGCGCACTTGATTTTCACTGATGATGGCAGTCGATGGCACTGCCGAAACGTCTGATTTCTTGAAATTACTCTTGTTAAAACATAAAACGTTGCAGGTACGATTGAGGCCAGAAATAACGCGAATTGTGTGTGTGTGTGTCCTGCCGGCCTTTTTTATTGCGGTAATCACAATAATATAACTTTGGAAAAGTAAACATTACACAATTGAGATATGCTTGCCTGCCAGGAACGATATATTTTCACTCATACGTGATTTAAATTTAAATGAAAAATATAGAATTTTGTTAAAGTGAAATGAAATGTTTCCATAGAAACTACTTCTTTGTTGTCAATAACGTAGTACACATATAAAACTTATAAAAATATCGGTATGGAGAACCATGCATGACTTCCATGTTCTAAGATTTATATTTAAAATCATATTCGAAATGAAATATTTCCATAGAAACTACGTCTTTCTACTTATTGCTTCAGCATTAACCACAGTACTGTGGTCACAAACATATACCACCTCACGTTTTCGCACTCGATTTTCACCGATGATGGCAGTCGATGGCACTGCCGAAACGTCAGGTTTTGTAGAAAACATTGGACTACGGCCAAACATCCCGGGAAGGAATTTTAACAACAAACTACTACTTTGTTGCCGATAACGTAGTACACATATAAAAATTATCCCCTCCACCTTCAACTATAATTTTCATTTATAGAAAATTACCCCCACACCGTTCAACTAGCCTCTTCATTTATAGATATTTCATCTACGTTTCTACAGTGGATTATTAAGATCTTCTTATCACGATACTTTATTTATCAAAATTAAGTACTTTACTCTTGTTAAATCATAAAATGTTTCAGGTAAACTACCCCTTTCTCTTAACCGATCTTCTCCAAAATCAATAGACCTTCCGCCCTCTACAATTCAGGGAAGCATGCAAAAAATATTTGATTCTGTTTGAATGTGCGGCAGTCATCGTTCGTCATGGAAACATTTCTCTTGTTACAACATAAAATGTAGCAGGTAAACTACCCCTTTCCCTTAACCGATCTTCACCAAAATCAATAGACTTTGAGCTTTCTGCAACTCAGGAAAGGGTGCAAAAAATTATTTGATTCTCATTGAATTTTCGGCAGTTATCGTTCGTCATAAAAAAATTACCCTTTTTCAAACATAAAACGTTGCTGATAAACTACCCCTTCCCTTAACCGATCTTCAACAAAAACAACAGACCTTGAGTTCTCTTTAGTTCAAAAAGGTATGCAAAAACCTAGTTGATTCTGTTTGAATTTACGGCAGTTATCGTTCGTCATATAAAAAATTACCCTTGTTGAAACAAAATGTTGCTGGTAAACTACCCCTTTCCCTTAACCGATCTTCACCAACACCAATAGGTATTGAGAACTCTACAATACAGGGCTGTATGCAAAACATCATTTGATTCTGTTTGAATTTGCGGCTGTTATCGTTTACTATAGAAAAAAATTACCCTTGATAAAAAACCGTTGCAGGTAAACTACCCCTTTCCCTTAACCGAACTTCACCAAAAACGATAGGTCTTGAGTAATCTACAATTCAGGCCTGTATGCAAACAATTTTTTGATTCTGTTTGAATTTACGGCTGTTATCGTTTGCCATAGAAAACACCCATGATAAAACATAAAACGTTGCTGGTAAACTACCCTATTCCATTTACCAATCTTCACCAAAAACAATAGGTCTTGAGAACCCTACAATTCAGGGCTGTATACAAAACATTAGTTGATTCTCTTTGAATTTACTGCAGTTATCGTTCGTCATAGAAAAAAATACCCTTGTTAAAACATAAAACGTTCCTGGTAAACTACCCCTTTCCCTTAACCGATCTTCAACAAAATCAACAGACCTTGAGTTCTGTATAATTCAAAAAGGTGTGCAGAAGGGTAGTTGATTCTGTTTTAATGTATGGCAGTTATCGTTCGTAAAAAAAAATTACCCTTGATAAAACATAAAATGTTGCTGGTAAACAACCCTATTCCCTTAACCGATCTTCACCAAAACCAACAGGTCTTGAGAACTCTACATTTCAGGGCTGTATGCAAAATATTATATGATTCTGTATGAATTTGCGGCTGTTATCGTTTGCCATATAAAATACCCTTGATAAGACAAAAAATGTGTCTGGTAAACTACCCCTTTCCCTTAACCGATCTTCACCAAAAACAATAGGTCTTTAATACTCAACAAAACAGGGCTGTATGCAAAAACGTATTTGATTTGGTTTGAATTTGCGGCTCTTATCGTTTGCCATAGAAAATACCGTTTTAAAACATAAAACGTTGCTGGTAAACTACCCCTTTCCATTAACCGATCTTCACCAACACCAATAGGTATTGAGACCTCTAGAATACAGGGCTGTATGCAAAACATCATTTGATTCTGTTTGAATTTGCGGCTGTTATCATTTACTATAGAAAAAATTACCCTTGACAAAAAACTGTTGCTGGTAAACTACCCCTTTCCCTTAAACGATCTTCACCAAAAACAATAGGTCTTTAGTACTCAAGAAATCAGGGCTGTATGCAAAAACGTATTTGATTCGGTTTGAATTTGCGGCTCTTATCGTTTGCCATAGAAAATACCCTTTTAAAACATAAAACGTTGCTGGTAAACTACCCCTTTCCCTCAACCGATCTTCACCAAAAACAAAAGGTCTTGAGAACTCTACAATTCAGGGCAGTATGCAAAATATTATTTGATTATGTTTGAATTTGCGGCTGTTATAGCTTGCCATAACAAATACCCTTGTTAAAACATAAAACGTTGCTGGTAAACTACCCCTTCCCCTTAACCGATCTTTACCAAAATCAACAAATCTTGAGAACTCTACAACTCAGGGCTGTATGCGAAACATTATTTGATTCTGTTTGAATTTGCGGCTGTTATCGTTTGCCAAACAAACAAAATTACCCTTGATAAAAAAAAAACCGTTGCAGGTAAACTACCCCCTTCCCTCAACCGATCTTTTTGCCATAGAAAAAATCTACAGTCACACACACACACACACACACACACACACACACAGAAATCAGGGCGAACTGGTTCGCGAGCCGTAACTCGCTAACGAACCATTTTCGGCCCTATGTTTACATGGACTTTTTTCTTATATTTAGCTATAGAATCAGGTCCCGAGAGATTGCCGTGCAATTTTGAATCAACCTGCACACACACACACACACACACACACACACACACACACACACACACACACACACATTTCGAAAAACGACTTTTTTCATGTTTTGAGTGTAGTACAATCAGAATCTGCAATAATCTCGAACACGATTTTTTTTGCCATCACCATACTTCCATTTCCTTAAGGAACATGGAAGTAAAAATTTACCTCCTCCCTCATCAACTACCTTTTTAATTTATAATAAAAATTACCCCCTCCTCCCTTCAACTACCCTTTTTATTTATAGATATTTCATCTACTTTTCTACAGTGGATTATTATGACCTTTTAAGGATACTTTATTTATCAAAATTAAGCACTTTACTCTTGCTAAAACGTAAAACGTTGGAGGTAAACTACCCCTTTCCCTCAACCGATCTTCGCCAAAAACAATAGGCTTTGAGTCCTCTACAATTCATGTCTGTATGCAAAAAATTATTTGATTCTGTTTGAATTTGAGGCTGTTATCGTTTGCCATAGAAAAAATTACACACACACACACACACACACACACACACACACACACAGTTTTCGAAAAATGACTTTTTGTCATGTTTTTAGGGCAGTAGAATCAGAATTTGCCGTTATCTCGAACACGATTTTTTTCGCCATGACCATACTTTCATTTCCTTATGGAACATGGAAGTAAAAGTTATCCCCTCCCCCTTCAACTATCGTTTAATTTATAGAAAATTACCCCCCTTCGACTACCCTTTTCATTTATAGATATTTCATCTACCTTTCTACAGAGGATTATTATGACCTTCTTTTCAGGATACTTTATTTATCAAAATTAAGTACTTACTTTACTCTTGTTAAAACGTAAAACATTGGAGGTAAAGTACCCCTTTCCCTTAACCAATCTTCACCAAAATCAATAGGCCTTGAGTGCTCTACAACTCAGGCAAATATGTAAAAAATTATTTGAGTCTGTTTGAATTTGCGGCAGTTATCGTTCGCCATAGAAAAATTCTACTCACAGACACACGCTTTTCGGAAAACGACTTTTTTTCATGTTTTGAAGGTAGTACAATCAGAATCAGCCCTTATCTCGAACACGATTTTTTTTCGCGATCAGCATACTTCCATTCCTTACGGAACATGGACGTAAAATGGCAGTATTTAATTACATGATATACATGATGCTTAGAATCCCACTAAATGACAGAGAAAGAAATATTACCAACAAATAGCAATAGATAATAGATACAAAACACAAACTATTAATAAATTAGAACATAAAATAAAAAATATACTCAGTAATCAAATACCTAATAAAACTACATCTAAAAATTCACCTGTTAATGATAACATAAAATATACAACCTTTAATTATTATGGAAATTTAACTCCAAAACTAAGTAAAGTATGTAAAAATACAAATTTAAAAAACATTTTATAACACAGATAATATAGTTTTTAATACAATAAAATCTAAAGCTAATTAAAACATTCACAATAAAAATGAAATGTACAAAATATAATATCCATATTGCAATAAATTTTACGTAGCCCAAAAGAAGAAATATTCTTTCAACATCGCAATGCGTTTTTGAAACCACGTTTTCACAAATCTAATTTAGCCACACATTGTCTAGATAATAAACATCAATTTCCAAACATTCAAAATACGAAATTAATTAAAAACATACAAAAAGTAAAAAAAATATTTTGAAAAAGCTTAATATTTACAAATACTATAACAATAATTTACTAATTAAAGAACAAACTCAAATGCAAACAAAACATGACGATCTATTTAAAATAAATTCATAAAATATGTAAGCATTAAGTGTTTTCAAAATTACCGTTAAACAGCTGATTAAGTAAACTGGCATTACAAAACTCGAAAATTAAAATCGAAATAAAATCGTTTATTTGTTATTTTGTAGGCCTACTAAAATCGAAACAAAACCGATTATTCGTTAATTATTCATATTGAAACTTCTGACGATACAGATCTGTTCTGTGAAATGTACGTCAGGTTCGAATAAAACGATAAAAATAAGAACATTCTACTTGCGAAATAATTATAATTTGATAAAATATATATTGTACCTACATAATATTGTATTATATATATCTCGCAAATAAAACATATTGTGGATTAAAAAAGCGCATGAAATCTAGCTTCATCTCAAGAAGCACGAAGTGCAAAATCTACAAAACACTTATCAGGCCAGTACTGATATATGTTCCAGAAACCTGGACAATAAGAAAAAATAGGGAGAGACTTCTAGGTTGCTGTGAAAGACGGATTCGAAGAACAACATTTAGACGAATACAACAAAATGGAATGTGGTGCAGGCGCTATAATTATGAACTATACCGTCTTTACAAAGAGCCGGACATTGTCGGGATAATAAAAATATACAGGCTAAGGTGGGTTGGGCACATAGAGGTAACGGAGGAAAGATAGCCCATGAAACACATCTTCTATCAGAAACCAATGGGTAGTAGAACAACGGGAAGACCGCGAAGTAGATTCAAAGATCAGATAGAGGAGGACCTCAGAAAGCCAAACATAAAAATCTGGAAAGCCAGGGCACTCAATAGGGAGGAATGGAGTCGACTCTTGGAGCAGGCTAACCCGCCAAGGGTTGTAGAGCCACGGCTGATGATGATGACCTATATATTATTATATAGATTATTAAGTACAATTTTTTCTGCAAGTAGTTGTATTATATTTTATCGCTTCAATTCACCTGACGTACGTTTCAATGAATACAATAGTGTCTTCAGAGGTTTGTAAATGAGTTAACAAATAATCGAAATAATTCGATTTTAATATAGAAACTAACGAATAATCGAATATATGCATATGTATTTTAAATATTTGTACATCGCAAAAAACTGAGTAATTCAAGCTTTACATTTTGTTTGTTTGGATATACATTTGTTAAATCGAATCTGCAAAGACTGTGGATTGCAAATATCCACACTTAAAACCAAGGTGATGGCTTTCAGTGGAACTGATCCCGTACGGGCAAAAAGTGTTATAGATGGTACTGTCCTGGAACAAGTTAGCAGTTTTGAATACCTGGGCTACAGTGTGATTTATAATGCAAGCAACGACGTTGTGAATAAGTTGCATAAGTTCAACATTATGTGCGGGACCATCAGGCGAACCGTTAAGTCAGCAAGTAAAGAAACACTTCTAAAATTCTACAAGGCTCTTCCCACACTTCTCTTTATGGGTCTGAGAATTAGATTTTAACGAAAGGCCAGGCCAGTCGCATCCAAGCGGCTGAAATGAGATTTCTCAGGCTCGTGGCAGGGTATACTGTTCATGATCATAGAAGAAACACAGATATACGGCAGAGACTGAATATTAGGAGTATACTCGACAGGATCGCCCAGTATCGGCTGAATTGGTGGGAATATCTTTGCCGAATGGATGACTGCCGCATCCCCAAACAACTATGGAACTATAAGCCGAGGGGACGGAGAGGTGTGGGACGTTCGAGGAAGCGCTGTAGTGACCAGCTGTAATCTTTGCCTATTTGAGACCGGAACAAATCATCCTTGGTTTAATCCTTGAAGATAATGATGATGACGTTTTTTATTCGTAGAATTTTTGTAGTGATAGAGATATTCAAAAAACATCTGACAAAATTTCGTGCCGATGTTTAACGTTGCGAAGAGACCTCCGAGAAAATCCTATGCGGAACACTGAGTTTCGACAAAAATCACTGACACGGAAACAGTGAACATAGCCAAGGTAATGACGAACTTATAATTCATTAGGTCTATTTGGAAACTCGATACCGGTCAGGAACCGCTGTGCAGTAAAGAATTGGACGTGAAGTACGCCAACCGTTTAATAAGGAAGTCACTATATTAATGTCTGAAATAATATGTCACGTTAAACATATTTATTTTTATACTCAAAATTATTAAATACCAGACTGTTAGACCGCGGTCGGTTGCTGTATAATCTCGACATCGTCGGCAACCTTTCGTACCCCACCCTCGGGGATCTTCTTCAGGCCGCAAAAAGCGACAGAGTGTTGAGAAAACAGTTACAGGAGATCTTGGCCGAACGATACACGACAGCTTTTTTTGGGTAAAAAAGTTCGGGTTGCCTTTAGTCGAGATTATACAGCAACCGAGCTCGGTATAATAGCCCGGTATTTAATAATTTTGAGTATATTGATGATACCGGCCGTGTAAGCTTAAAACACAAAGAATTATATTTATTTGTATTTCAGTCACTTTGCAGTTTTTGAGTACTAATCAGAATTACTGTTTTTAGAAAACTTATGACTTCACAACTAGTGAGACAGTTGCATCAGTAAAGCTCTTATAAATAAAGCTTTATCCTTGGCGATGGTTCCGATTTTCCCCGGAACACTTACTGTTAAGTACAACAGTTTATTCTGCACTATAGATGACTAAGTAAGTCAGAGTCTACCGCCTAATTCATGTTAGCCGAGGTACCTGTGCAGGCAAAATGAAGCTCAGATCATGCCAGCCGTATTAGACGACACGTCGGAGTAATTTACAGAGTTTCTTCCTGAAACAAAGATAGAAGAGGGCGAAGGTTTATGGCCAGCAACCTCTGTTTATCGATCTGAAGGGACACGAGTTTTCATGGTGTCACAAGGTCCACGAAGGGAGTCTTGGATCCAGTAACTACAGAAACAGGTTGGAAAGTATATTCGATCAAAGATACTACGGATATCCAAAAAGTAAGTTCCGTTTTTAAATAATGCCGCGGTATCGATGCCGTCACGCTGTTGCGCATGCGCGGCCAATTTGTTGATTCGTTGGCAAGCCAAGAACTGTGCAGTGAATAAGCTTTGTTGGACGTGTTTATAATGTCGAAGAAGTTCGAGACGCCCCCCGTGTGTAAAAGTAACTATGTGCTTCGGTTCTTGAATGCGGAAGACATTAAAACAATTGAAATTCATCGTCAGATTTTCTATATTTACGGAGAAGAAGGAGTGAGCGATTCAATGGTACCAAGATGGATACGACTTTTTTGCTTAGTCCAATCCAGAATTAGCGACGTATGATGATGCTTACCCGGGACACTGCACACACACTGCCGCTGCAACAGCCAATCTCGTCACAAAGTTTGGCTGGCAACAATTTGATCATACGCCTTACAACCCAGTCCTCACACCAAGCGAATATCACCTTTTCAAGCGTGAGAAATCCTTTCTTTGTGGCCAACGATGTTAATAATGGCTCAAAGCACAGGCGGGAAATTTCTACGATGAAGGTATACAACGCCTGGTGCCTCTCTATAAAAAGTGTTTAAAAAATGACGGAAATTATATAGAAAAGTAGTTTAAAGTGTGTACTTCAAATAATAATAAAAATGTTTTGTAAATGTATTCTTAGCTTCCTTTAATACCCTATTGGAACTTACTTTCTGAATAGCCCTCGTAGACCAATGGAATGATATGGTGACTTTAAAAGTTATGTTCACCCACCATTCTATGGATCGCGATTACAAGATGACGACGAAGAAGAAAAGAAGAAGAAGAAGAAGAAGAAGATTATGATGTAATGATTACATGCAGACTTTATGCAAATAACTATTATCACCGTGAATGAGTTTTAAATGAAACACCGGTAATTATTTTATGTCCATAAAGAAGGCAGTACTGTCTGAGAAACAAAGAAGATTTTATTTAAATTCATATCGGAAGCTGCGATTGTTAATTCTCCACATTAACATTCCATTGTTACTTCGCAATAATGTACGTTGGTAATAATGTAATGTACGAGTGCGATTTTTATTGTTAACAATAAAAAACTAGTAATTACACCACCAATTTTATGAATTATACTGTTCCAGTTACGCGTTATTAATCAGATCGGAAAAACTAAAAATAACTTTTTTATTGTTGCAGCCATAAAGCTTACATAACGCCGATTAACAGCTAACGCTTAGATTGTAGATCACTGATTGATTGGTGCGATTGTTTGTTGCGAAATAAAAAAAAAAACAATAAAGACATTTTATTTTTATCACGTTTTGTTATTAAACGTTCAATGAATCTTAAATGTTCTCGTTACCTGTGTGAACTGCTAGTATCATTTCATTCAGTAAATCAGTTTCTAATGACGTTATCAAAGGAATATAAAAATCTTAAAATGACCCAAGGAAAACCTGTTGTTTTCGTACTACGACAAAACTCTTGGTCAACAATAATATATAATTAATATCCATTGTAATAATAGGTATAATAAGTAACAAGAAAACTAGTTATCTTGCCGTATACCAAAGCATATCTTTAAGAGAAGATTGGGTTTTAAAATGATGACGGAGCATAAAAGCACCATATTTCTTTGTTCGTTTTTTCAGATCGAGATCATTTTTACATTAAAGAAATCCTATGCACAAACAATAATAATTGTAGCAGGACATAACTTTTTAGTTTTTCAAATAATGTTTTATACTTTTATTTTAATATACGATCTGTACTTTACAAACTGTATTTTGTGAAACTTTACTATATGTTTAGGAAGTGTACAATTGAGCCTCTCACATCCGTTCTAGAGTTTCTAAATTGCGGTTTCTGAGAATTTTTTAAACAGAATTTTCACCTCCTACAGCCTCATGCAGCACGAGAATTAATATTAATTAAAAATTCATTAATAAATTCAGCATTTAATAAATTCATTTAAGATCCTTTATAAAAGTACATCTGTAGTTCTGGATCTGAATGGTAGGCTCTCAGGTGACATTCCAATAAATAAGAGAGTTATGCAGGGATGCTGTGTTTCCCCAACCTTGTTTAATATATACACCGACGACATGTTGAGAGCATGGAAATCCAGAATGACTTCGGGAATACAGCTTAACAAATCAGTTTGTATGGTTTCCCTGCTATATACGGATGACCTAGCTCTTATTCAATAAAATGAGGATGATTTACAATGAGCTATGTTTCAATTACAAAAAGTGGCAAGAGAGTACTCATTGACAATTTTAGTAAGAAAGACTAAAACCATGGCCTTTAAAGGTAAATATCCAGTGAGGACTAGAATAAACAACAGCACTTTATAACAAGCCATTTAAATATCTCGGCTGTGCAGTAAGCTATGAATCTGAGTTTGATATAAGAGAGAAGATAAATAAATTTAGGAATATTTGTGGTTCGATTAATAGAAATCTTAGAAATAAAACAAAACACAGCACAATGATTAAATTTTACAAAACAATTCCAATGTCTACATTGACATATGCGAGTGAGACGTGGGTCATGACTATAACGATAAAATGTCTAAATAAAATTGTTTTGGTAAGTGGACGTTGTAACTAGGGTTGCTGACAGATATACAAAGATATACGATGGCTCGTTAACATGTGTTGTCCAAGACAAGGGAAGACAGGGTTTAGGCGAACAATGCCTCTGTCGCAGCAGCTGTACGGTGAAGCGAATTGCGGGTGACGCGCAATGACCCAAGAGAGACAAAGGCCAAATATATCGCTAAGAAGAGACAATAGATCGTTGACAAGGCGACATAGCGACGCTATCCAAAAGACAATTAGCCACATGCGTTGAACTACACACCAAACGCAGTGTTACATCGCAACAACAGACAGGAAAAGCCCGGCTTGAGTAGACAATACGCTTGCACAATGAACGAACGGCGGGACGTCCAGCTTTACCAGAAGGGTACGCGACGAAGGAAGGCTTCGAGAGCAAAATGTAGCAGCTGTCTGGAATACTCGGAATTGACCACACTCGTCGTGGGAACGACTAGGAGAAACTAGTAGACAATACGAGCAATTGGTCACGGGTAAGAAGCAGGACACATGGTGAACAAAAGAGCAGATGAGAGGGCCACACAGCAATTAAAAGCACTTTATCTAAAAAGGGCAAATACGCCAAAATACAAGGGTGATAGACAGCCGTGAAATTGGTCATCCGACTCAAACGATGGGTGGAGCGAACCAGGAACTTGTAAGGGTAGGGAATAAGGAAGCCTATCAGAGTCGAGAATTGAGGAGAACGTCCCTACAAGAAGTGGTTACCAAGGAAACGAACTGGAGGAACGGATAAGAAATGAAGGGAGATGAGAATCTAGAGTGTTAAGGCGGAGTTTCCACCAGAAAACAAACGAAAACCAATAGAAGCGCAGAGGTTGAGAAGTTAGTGGGATTTTTGGGGTATAAACTAAAGTATTGACCGCGAGCGGGTCTTAAGTTTTTATTCTGATACCGGAGAGTATGTTCTCTTAGAGTCGTAAGTCTTGTTTCATAGATCAGAGAGTATGAACGCTGGAGTTGTATATCGGAAGTCTTGTATCGGAAGTCTTATATCTTATATCTAATAGCCGAAGCCAAAAGTCAGATATCAAGAGTCGTATATAGTTTACCTGCCACCTTTAATGTTTTAACAAGAGTAATTGTTTCTATGACGAATGATAACTGCTGCACATTCAAACAGAATCAAATAATGTTTTGCATGCATCCCTGAATTGTAGAGGACTCAAGACCTATTGATTTTGGTGAAGATCAGTTAAGAGAAAGGAGTAGTTTACCAGCAACGTTTTATGTGATAACAAGTTTAATTTTTGCAATGACGAATGATAACTGCCGTAAATTCAAACAGAATCGAATAATTTCTTACATATGTGCCTGATTTGTAGAAGACTCAAGGTCTATTGATTTTGGTGAAGATCGGTTACGGGGAAAGGGCAGTTTACCAGAAACATTTTTTGTTGTAACAAGAGTAAAGTACTTAATTTTGATAAATAAAGTATCCTGATAAGAAGATCTTAATAATCCACTGTAGAAACGTAGATGAAATATCTATAAATGAAGAGGCTAGTTGAACGGGGTGGGGGTAATTTTCTATAAATGAAAATGATAGTTGAAGGGGGAGGGGATAATTTTTATTTATATATCATGTGTACTACATTTCGGCAACAAAGAAGTAGTCTGTTGTTAAAATTCCTTCCCGGGCTGTTTGACCATAGGCCAATGTTTTCTGCAAAACCAGACGTTTCGGCAGTGCCGTCGACTGTCATCATAAGTGAAAATCTAGTGCGATAACGTGTGGTGGTATACGTTAGTGACCACAGTACTGTGGTTAAGGCTGAAGCAATAAGTGGAAAGAAGCAGTTTCTATGGAAACATTTCATTTCGTAAATGATTTTAAATATAAATCTTAGAACATGGAAGTCATGTATGGTTCTCCATACCGATATTTTTTTTAAACGATAGGTTTAGTGTTTACCTAAATGTTAATCCAAGTTACAGACTTCGGACCCCCCATTTTCCCCGATTTTCCCCGACTTTTCACTTCCGGCAAACAGCGGAGCGCGAGTCACTGAAGTTTTCCTCAAATTTTCCGATGATAACCTCACCAAATCGGAAAAATATAAATACCAGCGTGTTCCCCGGAAAATTTCCTATCGCTCTGAGGTAGTCGTGCATTTTTTAAAGGCAATATAACCTATAAAAAAATTGAAACTTGAAAATTGAAACCTACAAATAATAATTTTAACCTTTTTTTGCGCTAGTACACAGCGAATGGCCGCGTAGTACGTAATGCTCTGGCAAGTACGTAGTACTGCCGCTTGGCGGCGTATATGAATACTCGATTCAGCCCGCGCAGTACAAGCACAAAAAGAGGTAAAAATTATTATTTGGGAAGCAATAAAAGAACAAACTTTTTTCACTAGCTGATAGACCATGAAAATACGAGTATTTAAAAAAAAACTTTGTCCTGTGATATCAGGGTGATGACTGGACCCAATTTTGAGTAATTTCCCTTTTCTACTTGAAAAATTTATTGTGGCTTAATGACAAAATATTGCGGGATAAAAGTTAATAAGGAAATTCGTCTATTGGAGTACTATATTCTACAATTTTGTTTATAAAGAAAAAATCATTATTTCACTCATTATTAACAGAAATCTGAAAATGCACATTTTTGCAAGTTTCAATTTTTTTGTAGGTTATGTTGCCTTTAAAAAAATGCACGACTAACACAGATCGATAGGAAATTTTCCGTGGAACGCCCTGATATTTTTATTTTTCTGATTTGGTGAAGATATCATCGGAAAAATTGAGGAAAACTTCAGTGACTCGCGCTCCGCTGTTTTCCGGAAGTGAAAAGTCGGGGAAAATGGGAGGTCCGAAGTGTGGAACTTGGATAAACTTTTAGGTAAACACTAAACCTATCGTTTTAAAGAAAATCAGGTCAAAGATGCTGTGTCTGGAAATCTGCTATTTTTAAATTAGTCTTACTCGGAGGACCTGACGCGAAGGAGCTTTAGTATTAATCTACAGAGTAATATGTATGCTACATACGTACCCGAATATAAGTACTGCAGGTACCGTGAGCGCTCCTCCCAGTATGAAGAAGGCGCCGGGCATAGTGTTCATGGTCGCCGCATACACTGCTGAGTACATGGGTCCATAAACCAGAGGCATCAGAGCTTCGCACACGCCGAACAGCGAATTTACTTTACCTGAAAATAATAATCACATCACATCAGAATCACAGTAGATATCGTTATTACTTGTTTTTTGCTGACAATTTGTTTATTATTTGCGTCAGTAATAACGACAAATTGCCAGAAGTGTGTAGATTTCACTTCTGAATACGTGCAGTCGAAAAAATGTGTATTGAAATCGGCAATTCAGCTGCGGCAAGATCTATTTTTACATTCAGTAATATATGGAGATACATTGAAATAATTCTGAAATATATTACGAAGAATACAAAAAAAAAAAACGTTAAAAAGGGGAATAAAAGTTCTGTAAAGAGAGAACTGTTTTGATAGTAATGTGACTTAATTCAGTGATTTAAAAATACATTTATAAAAGATTGAAATTTTCAGTGAACGTTCAACTGACAGACGAATCTAATCGATGTTTAGATAAATATCTAACAGTCGAATAAATTAAAGACGTTTTACATACTTCACAAAGTATCAAGAAAGCAGCAAAATACATTTTAAAGTAAACACTTACACATTAGTGTATTTTCATACAGTAGTATAATCCTTATTATATACGTAGGCACACACACGCGCACAATTACTTCTGGAAGTGTTGTTTATATTTATGTTGCATAAGTCATTTTACTTATTTATATTAACATAATGATACAATTTTATTTATATAATATATAATTTAAAATACATAATAATTTCATTTAATTTCATTTAACAAAGGTGGTAACAAAAGATAACTAAAAGTACAGATAGACGTAACAGATGAGATGCCTAAGGAATCTGTAAGTTTAAGACAAATAGTAATTGCGTTTGGAAGTCAAAAATAAGCAAAATAATTTTTGGATGTAGATATTAGGTAAAAATTAATGTGCGGGCCGCCAAATTACACGAGACTTCGCGAACAAGATGGCAGACTCATTTCGTTTGAAAGAAGACGGAGTGAATGTCTGTGAAAGACGAGAGGTTATGAACGTCGAACCTTGTCGGTACATAAAATTTACACTCTATATATGACGTCTTTGACCTGGTTTCCTCTATCTGTTGCTGATAGTACACTACGTCAACAACAAGGCAGTCGTTCAGAAACATACTGCGGTAATGTATAGACACGCGAAAATCAGAGCCGGATTGTCACCATAAGACATGTTGTTATGGATTATAATAAAAACCAGCTGTTACCCGCCCCGGCTTCGCACGCAAATATTTGGCTTTTAATAAGTATTTTAATATAATTTTTATTGTCTAGGTGCCTATGTCTATATGGCACTCTGTCAGCTCGTATAATAATTTTGTACTCATTAGTCAAATTCTCTCCAAAGCTGTTTTCAACACTTGTACTATTTTAACTTGTACTATTTTAAAAGTACCCGTTTATAAAGCCTTGGAGATATTTATAAAATACCTATTAAATCAAAAATGCTAAATTCTTTATTTTAAGTGTTACTGTGTTAGAAGCATTGTATAACATATTAAACATTATGTTTTCCTCAACCATGACTTTTATTTATTTCAGCAGTAAACTAAAAACCAAAAACCGTTGTCACCTAACCTCACAAGTGAAAACAACACGTATTTTCGCTTTCCATTAAGTACAGGACAATTTACAATTAGTACACTTCTTCTTTTCCACATCGTAATATATCGATACAATCGCATATTATATAAAACATTAAAAATATACTGCAGGAATGAATAAATGTACAGTTTCGATGCCGCTAAATAGCTTTTGTTTATTTACTTGTTACTATGGTAATTAATTCTGGTCTCCATGGTGTTGTTGACATCTTAATACGCGTCAACGAAAAGGCATAATTAAAAGGGCCTAAATCGTGCGAACGGGGCAAAATATCAAATTCCAAGTTAGACAGCACTTTTCGCCTTGTGTCAAAGGTTACCTGTGCCAAATTTGGCGGCAATCGGTGTAACGGTGTGGATTTGTATTCAGTACACCATAAATCATCAGACTTTGAGTTTTATATATATAGATGTCATGCACATTGTAAAAATCCGTTGACTGAAATTAAGTTAAAAAACCAAGTACTTTACAACGGTGTACATATAATACAGTAAAATAATGAGTTTTATATCGCGCATGTGAAATAAATGTGAATTTAAGTTAGTTTGGAAAAACCAAAACAAACAGCAAGAACGACTTCAAAAAAGTGTAATAATTTCTTTTTACTCTAAATCTGTCGACATGGTACATTCTACGAAGAACATTATTTAAATTATTTACATTAACGGATTATGTAAATTTAATAAGTAGAAACTTGGTTTACTTTAACAAATGTTTTTTTACTATTCCTGACAATTTAAGGGGTCCGGGGCAAGATAGTGCCAAACCACATTTGTTCATAAATTGAGATGTGGAGTGCATTTAGTAGCTATAATTTGTAACAATACTATAGGCTAATGTGTGCAGTTTGTTCACAATGAATAAAGATAATATTGTTTTGAGGCTTTGACGACCGGTGTCATAATTGTTGAAATTAAAATATGCGCTAATGAGCTGTGGTTAACTGTAGTTGTTACTCTGAAAGATGATTTCAGACGTTTCGGCCTCACCTCTGGAGGCCTTCTTCAGTGATAAACAGTTCTTAAGCACAACTGACACTGTACTCGTCAGTAACCACAGTACTGTGACAAAAAATCTTTGACATAATGCCAAATTGTGGCAAGAATTTTTGCCATACTGTGTGGCCATTCTTTCCCACAGTACTGTGGTTACTGACGAACACCGTGCCAGTTGTGCTTAAAAACTGTTTATCACTGAAGAAGGCCTCCAGAGGTGAGGCCGAAACGCCTGAAAACAACATCTTTCATAATAACAACTATAGAAGACCACGGCCCAATAACCCGGATTTTAATTTCACCAATCACGTAATTAGTTTCGAAAGATTTGAGGATTTGATTAAACTTTCAACTTTGTTTTTCTCAAAAATGAAGCTTGGCACCACTGTCTTGCACCGATACCCTCAATTGTTTCACGAGTTACGACACCTTGAGAGGTCAGATTTGAACTGAGGGAGTGGCGTGTATGGAACAAGAGCGTATTTAGAAGGGGGGGGCTGGTGGTAATGTAAGACAAAGGGGACAACGGGAAAACGCCAGGTGAACGGTTAGTGAACAGTGTTTGAAACTGTGATCTGTGGTCCTACAAAACTGAGATCCAAGGTGTGAGAGAGCAGTTCCGACACAGTTAACTAATCGTTCAGCTGTGTTCCCAGTTTCCCCTTAGTAGTGCACTAATAAACTGTCAATTTACAAACGCCATAAAACGTAGGATTACCATTTTATTTAAAGCTTGATAAATGACAAAACTTGATAAATTACCTCCTATTTAGAACAGATACCAAGGCGGGAGTAAAATGAAGTAGTCTATATAATGATAAAATCCAAAACAAATTTGGACGGACGGAGAAGGATTGGTAGAAAGGTATAGTACGTACTGTATAGGGGACATCACGGAATGGTCGTTAATGGCGGTGGCAACGACAAAGGTCATCGATAAAGAAAAGTTTAACAAACAAAGTGTTGCATTGTAAGGTAACAATGGTATATAATTTTTTGTTTAAATTGTTTGCTATACAAATGTTTGAATTGTTTCCGATATTGAAGTTTTATGAATGACGTTGACGCCACGTAAATCAAAGTAAACTTTTTTGAATTAACATTTTAACAATTAATGAAGCGTTTATAACAAACAGTGTGATAATATTATGCAAGAACTTTGACTGAAGTCACATTTGCCAAACATTGACAGCGCTATTGTTAGTATGTGTTATAATATAATTATTATATTATCAGACAATCCAATTGTTGAAAGAGGTTGATTCTGTTATTCCATGATAAAAAACAGCTGCTAAAATAAATTTTTAGTTGTAACACAAAATAGTCCGAATCCATTATTTACTGTGGAGAGACTATAAAAACGTGGATCGAGACTGGATTCTAATCTCAGTGAGAAAACAGGCCCTTAAATCAAGGCCAGTAAAAAACTGGTGATTGGGGGCCTGGAGAGAGTAGTATTCAATCGCTGCAACTATCCATCTCTCCAGATGGAAAGTGTTTAGGTGGAAGAGATTTCTTGGAGTGGCGGTCTGTTTTTAACGGTCGTTAGTTTTCCAGAGGATCGTTCTGAAAAAAAATTGTGTGATTCAGTTATCTAGAAAACTAGGAGATGCATAGAATTAAAGCTTTTAGGATAACAGAGAGTAGCGGACAAAATTAAACGGTTTGTCGATAAACTAGACCAGATCATTTGAAGGGCTGAGAAAATAAATAAAAATGGATGTGGGCAGGAAATGACTAAACGCGTACTTGTCAGGAGGACGAAGGTAATTAAAGTGGAGTTAAGGAGACAATGTTGATGTCTCTTTGGAGAGACGACACAGTCAAGTTTGCATAACATTAGCAGCATAACTGGGCAGTAACTGGCTAATTATTGGGTTATTTATTTAAAGAAAGTAAAGAAAGCATTTCATTATATAAACCCAAGACATTTTTTTATAAATTACTCAACTGTATTTTCTTCATTTGCTTCATTTAGCTTGTTTCTTGCATTGTCTATTACCACTAGATCCGTCCGTCTTTTTCCTATGGAACTTATGAGTACTGTAATTTTTACATAGATGGGATACCAGTCCATCGTATAACGCCCGACTTGGAGGACCGGGGTTTTCATTGCAGAGTCTCCTTCCCTTAGGCAGGTGGCTTCAACATGGCTTATGAGGCCTGTCTATCCACGCAGTAAGCCTTCTAACTCAGCTGTGTGTGTGTGTGTGTGTGTGTGTGTGTGTGTGTGTGTGTGTGTGTGTGTGTGTGTGTGTGTGTGCCGCAAACACTAAAAAACACTAAAAAGCAAGACGCGAAAAGATACTCAACTCAAGTTTTACAAGGTAATGGCTGTCCCTATGCTTCTTTATGGAAGTGAGTCGTGGATAATGATAAAGAGAAATAAAAGCCGCATAATAACAGTGGAAATGAAATTTCTGAGATTGGTCAAAGGTTGTTCTAAACAAGATCGATTTAGAAATGGAGAGATTAGAGAATATATACAACTTAAATGACGAAATATGGTTGCATAGAAGACTATGGATGATCGAAGACTAGCAAAAGGGGCAAGTAGATACAAACCAGCTAGAAGAAGAAGCGTAAGGAGAGCAAAGAAAAGATGGGAATAAATCCTATGAAGCCGGAACAGGTCACCAAGGCCTAATGGGGAAGAAGAAGAAGAAGAAGAAGAAGCTTCATTTTGCTGTTTCCCTGCAATCTTACCTTTTGCGCTTTTACGATTCTTTTCGTTGAATCCTTAATTTTATTTTTGTTTTTACTCCAAACAATATGTGGTAGTAAAATGATGTAAGAGAAAGACTAAGGCTAAAGTCTGTGTGTTGTATTGCAACTAAGACATTTTTATTTTTGTTTGTGTAAACAATAATAAACATTTATTAAGGAATGTGTTCCAAGAAAGAAGAGTACTTGTGTGGTTCCCCTCTTAATATATATATTTTTTTTCCTTCCACAGTTAGCTAAAAATTATTATAAACACTTACCGAGTTCTTCTGGTGGTACGAGTTTCGACGCTATGGACCTCATGGCGATGAACGATGTGCCGTTGACAATGTCCACCAGGGGCGCTGTAACAGTCGTTTGAAATGACGATTAATTTTAATAAGAACTCACTGAAATTAAAGTAATTGTGTTTGTGTGTACAGGAGAAAGAGTGGACGATTTTACTTGAACACGTGTCGGTTTTATTCAAATTAACGAGAATTTCAAAAAGTATTCTATTTTCATAATTATACGTATGTGATACGTAGCTTCCGTATTTGTTTTCAAAAGGCTAATCATAAAGTCTCAAATGATAACGAAGATAGGTGTGGCCATATTCGAATCTTTATGACAAGACTCTGATCTTAATTTTGTTTTTGGTTTACAGGTGTTGAGCAATAAATATATGGCTGTATACACGTGTTTTTCTGAATCGCTGATATATTTAATTATCAATTGACCAAGTGTAATAATTGAAATAATCCTCACTGTAGAAGAACATGAATATAAACGTATCTGTTTGACAAATACTTTAAGGAATAAATATAAATATATCGCAGGTCATCGAAAAGCACAGAGAACATCAATTACCCACATACATTACTTTCATTGACTTTGGAAAGACATGTATAGGGCTCAGGCTATGTGTAATGACGATAAAGAAAGGGATCCCACAACATCTCGTTAGAGCCAACAAGGTTTTTATGTGGAAAACAAAATTTTAATTGAGGCAGGAAGACGGAGCACAACTACTAGTGTGACACAGAGTACGACAAGGGTCACCTTCTGTTTTTAATTTATATATGGACACTGTCATACACAATTGGCAGATCACCTTATGATTGGTAACTCTGAAGTTGACACGTTGTTATTTGCTGATGATCACGTTATCCTGTCGAACTTGGAAAGCGGCTTACGGATGGCTGTACACTCACTGAAAGGATGTGCAAGGATTTCGGATCACAGATCTCCACATTGATTACTAAAGCTGATGGCTTTTCGTGGAGCTGATCACGTACAAGCAAACATTGTTGTAGATGGTACTGTTTTAAGGCACTGAATATCTGGGCTGTAATGTGTCTTACGTTACAATGATGTGGTGAAGAAACTGCACAAGTTCTACCATATGTGTGGGACCGCCAGGAAAACTCTAAAATCAACGAGTAAAAAACACTCCTGAAGTTCTACAAGATGATGGCCCCCTCCCAACACTTCTTTATGGGTCTGAGAATTGGATTGTAACACAATTCCAAGTCAGTAGCATTCAAGCGGTCGAAATGAGATTTCTCAGCCACATGGCAGGATATACTCTTCAAGATCGCAAAAGAAAGGTTGATTTACGGCAGGAACTAAGTATTTTGAGTATAGTTGATAGGATTGCCCGATATCGGATAAAGTGGTTGGAACATCTTATCCGAAAGGATGACTGGCCCATCGACAAACAATAATGGAATTATAAGCCGAAGGGACGGAGAGGCGTGAGACGTCCGAAGAAGCGTTGCACTGACCAGATCTAGTCTATCTGCTTGGGACCAGAACAAACCGTTTTGATTTAATCTTTGCTGAAGATGATGTTGATGATAATCTAAAGAATTAATGGAAGTGAATGCCGATTTTTAAATATAATGCACAGTCGAAAAGCCTGACGCTCATAAAATGGTTTAGCTTGTCTGTCGGAGGGGGAGGGGGATGTTCACTTACTCGGTCTGTGAAGAGTGTTTGGGACAGTTAAATGCGCTACATTCTGCTTTTATTATCGAGGGGTTTTATTTATTTTTTTCATTTTTAGTGGTAACTTTTACTTGGACACAGAGAAAGTTATGTTTAACTTTAATGCAAGCCGTTAAAAAAAAGTATTTACAAAGTACACTATTGAAAAGAATACTGAGAGTTTAGATGAATAGTGGAGAAGAGTTCTTATTATTCCGTGTATTCTCTTGTGTTGGGACAGACCACAAGCTTCACGGTTTTGTTTTGTTTCTCAACGGACGTCTGTTGTAGCGTAGAGTGTAAAATGTCATTTAGTTTCATACTGACCTAGGTAGATCATCCACGTAGTTGTAGCCGTGGCGTATACGAACCCGGCCAGAATCTTGCTCATGCACGACATCACTCCGATAAGGGCGTCGTCGATCTTCAGCATGTGGCTGAACACTCCCACAGATATCACAGTGCCTGCAAACATATTCAATCTTCGATTAGCGATCAAATATTCGCACAGTGCACACACAGTCTTCTTTAAAACACACGTGTGCGCCCGTTTCACAGAAGCAAATAGTACAAATGCTTAGATTTTGTTGTTTAAAGGTAAATATCCAGTGAGGACTAAGATACTTATAAACAACAGCGCTTTACAAGTGAGCCGTTTCAAACATCTCGGCTGTGCATAAAGCTATGAAACTGAATATGATATAAGAGAGAAGATAAATAAATTTAGGACTATTTGTTATACGATTCATAGGAATCTTAGAAATGAAACAAGACACAGCACGAGGATTAAATTTTGTAACAGAATTGCAATACCCACATTGACATATGCGAGTGAGGCGTGGGTCATGACAAGATTCAGAGTGCTGAATGCAGTTTCTTCGAAATACTTTAAATTATATTTTGCAAGATAGAATAAAGAATGATGATATCAAAGGAGATGTTTCAAAGGAGATCCTAAACTTTATTAAGTCTCATTTGGAGCAACTACACTTGCAGGTAAGGGAATATTTTCCAGCGACTGATGATAGTGACTTGTGGATAAGGAATCCATTTGCTGATGGGCTGTCAACTAACCTCTCTCTTACACTACAAGAAGAAGATTCACTTGCATAAATTTTACCTGACAGTTCATTAAAATTATAGTTTTTGCAATGACAGTTAGCTGACGTCTGGTTATATGTAATGACTGACTATCCTGAACTCGCAAACTCGCACAAGGTTTGAGGTGTTTAACTGTGTTTCACATTACTGTACTTATTTGTGTAAAACCACATTTTCTCAGCTCACATACTTGAAGTCAAAGTTAAGAAACAAACTTGGTGTCAAAAGTGACTTAACACGGTATTAATTGATGACTCATTGGGCATTTGGTGAAACATATTAATACAAAGGTTTTAAAAATATATAAACACTTGGTACGTTGTTCACTGAGCTCTTTGACAAGAGCTTGAGAAGCTTGACAGCGGTCAGAGTTAAATAAAAACTGTGAAACGTACCAAGTGTTTATTACAGAGTGACTTAATATTGCATTTATCTGACACCTAACCCCAATATGCAGAGATAATTGTCCAAAAGCAGCTTCATTGTTCACATTAAACTATGACTAATATCATTAGTATTATAATTTTCCAAGTTAACAGAATTTTGATTTTAATACATTTTCATTAAAATATAAGAGTATATATCATATTTACTGTTTGTTTTATTTAAAAAATCAGACGGAGTCCGTGAAATTTTTAATTTTTATGGGGGATCCGTGGACTGAAAAGTTTGGGAACCACTGGATTAGAGGATTTACCCGCAACTTATAGTTTGTGTTAAAGTACGTTTTTTTAATGTAAAATCCAGCAATAAAATCTACTAATTTTTCCCAATTAAAGTAGGGGAACTGCACAAAGGCAACGGTTCAAACCGTGAATATATTAGAGTAGAGCAATCAAGACGCAGACAAACTTGTAAGCTTTTGACGTAACGATGGGTTCTTCAAAATGCGGCACCATCAAGCTGCACCGTTAGTAAGAAGATGAGATTACCGTTTGAGTCCACGTTGACGAGTCTTCGTCACAAATAGCATTCATCAACCGCATTTTGTGACCTTCAATAAACCCGACGGGGTCCAAAGAGAGTGTGACGCGAACATATGGTCTCATAGAAGAGAAATGCACCAGCCTCTCCACCACAACTCCACTCTCACCTACACGTCGATGGACCCTGTTACGCCGAGCAATCCACTCCAAAGTTGTGGTAACAAATCACTTCGGCGGAGTGGATCGGTAAGCAAGCGAGAGATGGCGGTTCTGTCAGTTCCGTCTGGTGGTATCCTGGGGCCTGGCCTGGCAGGATGTGCGTCTAGTGTGGAGGCGGAGGAGGCTATAGTAGCCCAACGGCTGCACACATGGGCTGAGTCAGTTAGCCTACTAACATGGGCAGAGAGAGAGCTCGTCAACTGAGGTGAAAGCAACTCTCTAGGGGAAGAGCACCTTAAAATCAAAGTTCCTGGTCCTCCAGGTTGGGGGTTGGATCGGAGAATTCACATTTCCCATCTGTGAAACTCTTTTATGTGCAGAAACCTATCAGTTTCTCAGCCAGTCAGTTGTCTGTTCTTGACCGGGACTACTGGCGGAGGCTGTTAAAAGAAGCCTTGACTCAGTAATGGGTTGTCGCGCCGCTGAAGAAGAAGAAGAAGAAGAAGAAGAAGAAGAAGAAGAAGAAGAAGAAGAAGAAGAAGAAGAAGAAAGCCGACCCAACTGTCGTCGCCGTTCTACTGTCGGTGTTGTGTAAAGCTGTGCAAAACATGTCATCAACGGACATACACCGATGCAAGATAACAAACTAATTACGACTGACAACAGTTCATTGATTCCGACGGGTATTCGATTTAAATGAGGAAGCTGTTCAATAAGATTACGCATTAGCCATACGACCAGATTGAAATTCTGTATCTCAGTACGTGTCTCATTCTCAATAAACTTGTCTTTCTTCTAAATCTTTGTTTGCTTTTACGTTTTCCTGTCAATAACCCAGTATTTGCAATCGCAATTATAACGGACGACAGTATCGTGTGTTTTAGACCACGAACTGGCGACGAAAATGCTTACGGTATTTCAGTACACTTGGTACTTTGTATAGAAATTCAACTTGACTTGCTAGAAACGGAATGGGGAGTCTGGCGACTTGCCGCCCTAAAGGCCTCAAAGGCCTAAAAAAATTTAACGAATAAAAAGTTATAGCACTTGTATTAAGATGAAACTTAGCAATCTAGCGCTTTGCAATATAAAACGTAAACGTTATGTCAGATTTTTTGATATATTCAATTTGACAATAGAATAAATTATACAATACAGTTGCCAGACACTTTTTTCGAGTCAAGTTGCTGACAGGCGATTTTAGTGTGTTGAAATAAATGTATTATTAACGTTATAACAGTAAAGCTATTCCAATTAGAACTAAGCGAAAGACTGTGGATTTATTCCTGTCGCAGACCTGATGGCTCGCAACAGATTTATGCAGTTACTGGAGATTATTTCAAAACATCTGCTGGGTTTTGGAATACAACTGTGCCCTAGATAAACCCATAAATTATTTATTTATTTATTTAACAGTAAATAAATAAATACTCTCTATCAACCACAGAAGCATAATATTCTGACATGCTCTACCGACCTTTTACATGGTGTAGATGGATGTTGGAACCGGAATATTTGGCTACTTGCAAGAAGTTACAAAAGTATATTTCAAAAAACATATTTAGCTTTACTACTATAACGTTAATAATACATTTATTTCAGCACTTCAAAATCGTCTGTCATCAACTTGAAACGTGTAAAAAGTGTCTGACAATTGTATTTTTTAATTGATTATATTGTCAAATTGAATACATCAAAAAGCCAGACATACTACTATAATTTTAGTCATTAATTTTTTAGCCTTTTAAGACCCTGAGGGCAGCAAGGGAACCAGTACCAAGTCGCCAGACTTCCCACTCCGTTAGTAGTAAGTCAAGCTGAATTTCTATACAAAGTATCAAGCGTACTGAAATACCGAAAGCATTTTCGTCGCCAGCTCTTACTCTATTTAGTTTTACAGAACTTACAGAGTATGTTACTACCATAACCTTATAAATTTTAATTTTGGTTTCTGGTCTAACTTTATTACAAAAAACGAATCTCGAAAACAGCTGTGACTGATTAATCTGCAGGAGATACGCTTCTTTGGAAGGTCGCATTTTAAACGAAGCCGTTAAAACGGAAAAGTTATGACGACGCTACGTTTAAAAATGAAATTATATCAGTACTTCAGTTCCTTACTTGAGTCTTAGCAAAAATTATTTATTTTGAAAATTTTTCTCTGTATTAAATTGAATTTAGTTTGCTTGACATGCATGCTTTAATCAATAAACGTTTTAATTAACGTAGTCCGTGGCTTCGATTCTCTGTATTAATGTTTTGAAACTGTCGCAATATCCGTACCCGCACTATATTTCAGGTGTCAATGTACGGAGTCGGAAGTCGCAAATTGAACCCCAAACAGCACGGACGCAACGACAGCGGCAGCGACTCAAGAAGGCCGTGCCTCGGTGCGAAAACGTAAGCGGTGGAGTGAAATACCGGGCGATAACATGCAGGCATACGCTACAAGAGATTACACTAGTGAACAATATTTAACATTTCAGGGCACCAACAATTTATTTAAAATCTCTCATCAGAATTTTTACCGAACCGTGGATAATTCGGAGTGCGGAAATCGGGTCAGTTACTCGAATTTTACGAGGCTAAAACTATAAAAAACGGCTCTTTTAGAAAGTTTACCTTATTTGCACTAAAACTGCTAACTGACTTGAAAAAAAATTGCTAAGTATTCTTTGCAGTAATGATGAATTTGTTTTGTAGTATATAAGTTTATGGTATATTATAAAGTATTGTAATAAATTTAATGCAGTCTATAAATATTATTTAAAGTCTATACTTCTATTATTTCTTTAAACTTTGTGTTTACAATATGAAAGTGGATTTTTATTTCAAACATTACTACAGCTTGTTATAAAGTTTCCTAACTAGATGTATCAATACCGTAATTAGAAATAAATATGAAACAGTAAAGTGTTTTTGCTACGTATTACTTAATTGGATTATAAACACCTGTCTTATAGGAGGGGGCCTCAGAAATCCGCCCCCGACCTCCAGTGTTCTAGGTACGCCACTGCCTCGGGCACAACACGTCGTTGGACAGCCCTGATATAAATGATTGTCCGTGGTTACGTCGTCTTCCTGGTTTAGATTTTCCGTATTAAATGTTTAAGTAGAAAGTAATAATCTAGCGTCGGCGACTGATTTCAATCGTAATGTGTATTGAAAACACGATTAACGATGACTAACCCGTTTGCTGGGTTATCTCGTCTGCTTGGTCATGTTAACAAATGTCTGTAATTAATCAGATAATACTGTTGCTTGCAGTGAAAGCTACACAATCAACTGGTAACACACAAGATAATTACAGATTAGGATAACAAAGTACTGTACAAACTCTTATTATTTCATAACTACTACTACTACTGTACTTAACCACAAGCTCGCAACATTGAACCGCACCAGAGGAATGTAACTCTTCCGGAATGTTACGCCATCATCAACGTTATATCGTTTCTATGGTGCCTATACTGTCCTCCTAGGAGTTAGAGTTGCTCTTGTTCTTGCTCTTGTTCTTGTTCTTGTTCTAGTTCTTGTTCTCATCTTCTTCTTAAACTTCCTTGTTAGGACTATTACAACGGTCCTACATGATGTCACTCCGCATTTTCCATATCCGATCAACGATCCTCTTGGTGTCTGGTTGGCTAACTCTTGCCTTTTTCACTAGCCTTGTGTCATCCATTCTTGATATGTGTTCATTCCACATCCTTTTTCTTTTCGCAATCCAAGAATTAATATCTGTTACATTACACGTTTCTCTTATACCAATGTTTGGCAACCTATCGTACCTTGTCTTTCTATAGTTTGTCGTTTTCTTTGAGTTGTTGCTGTATCTGGCTTGGTCTCTGATGCATAGGATATTACTGGACGTATTGTGCTTTTGTAAACCATAGTTTTTGTTTCTTGTGTGAGATATTTATTATTCCATATAAGGTTATTCGTGCATCCAGCAGTTCTTCTTGATTTCGTCAATTGATATTTCTTCACCTGCCATATTATTACTTGTAAGCCTTGTTCACTAGGTTTTGGATTATATTATATTTTAGTTAGTATACTATATACTATACTTTAAAATAAAAAATATATTGTTCACAAATATACTATAATCCTATATTCCGGAAATGTATCTCATAAATGTATTATTTTCCATTTAAAATCAATGCAATGAAATATGCGACGATTTTTGAAGTGTATGGTACGTAAATATTATTTTTTTAAATATAAAGCCAAAGACTTCAGTTTCTCTGGAATACTTTAAAATTTTTTCGCTACAGTAGAAAGCATGAACACAATAAAAGTAAAGTGCATGTAAAAGTAACATTTTGTGACGAAATTACAAGTTTAACAAAACAGGTTTCCAAATCCTCTAGAACGATTTAAATAAAGTAATTAAAAAAAAGTCATGCTGTATATAAAAATAATTATTTTTTAGGCTCTTGACCCAAAGCAGACCTTCAAGGGGAACCACGAAAATTCTTAAAAACATGTAAAAGAGAATGTTCAAGAAAAAGCAGTAATTAGAAGAAAAAATGAATGCTACAGTTCTCAGTCGTAACAGACCTGCTACCGCGCTCGCAAATGTTTAATGAAAAGTAAAATTCTAGATTTGAAATCTAAACTGAAGGTATAGTAAACATTTTATAGCCTATAGAGATGAGGCAAGACGATGTAAATTGAACACTGGGGTCTCAATGCGCAGTAGACAAATACCTCGTTGCGAGGCTAACAAAATTTTTATTCACTTCGAACATGCGCAGAACAGTTTTTTGCAGTGATTTATAGAGTGAACATCGGTTGAATGATTGGAACATCATAACATGCAACAAGACTGGTGAGACCAACGGGAGCATGTGTGTGGCAGGGAGGGAGACAGTGAACGTTATAGCGTCGTCTCCCCTCTCTACTTTCTAGATAACTTAGCTACACTTGAAAGTGGGGATAATTCATGCATTGGGTCGGCGCACCTTACTATTCAGGAAAGGCTGGCCGGCCTATACACCTGGGACGGGTTAAGTGACAAAAACGTCTCAGTGTTTTCGAAAGAAGGACGTGGAGAAGACTCTAAGTATTTGTTCAATTTTCGTAAAATGAATGAAGGTCCATCAATATATGTAGCTAACATATTGAGGCTAATCAGACATAAAAAATAGCGTAAATTAGTCATTAGAAAATAATGATCGAGGAAAGAGGAACAAACCTAATTGTACAGTGGAGATGCAAGAACACGCCGAATAAGAGAAGGTGGATGTGGAAAAACATTGGAAAGGAATGACTGAAGTCGTAATTGAACAAAATGGAGTACTTTGTGAAGAAAGACAAGAGCTAGAGACGGCTGTAGTGTGTATAAAGTAAATGAAGCTAACCACTTTAACCTTGGGTAAATCTTCGACAGGTAGGCCTACATTTCGGTAATAGTCGGCAGTGACAACGTGAGCTCTGGCAGCCACAAAACTTAACAAAAACCCCTGAATACAAATAATTTCTATAAAACGTGCGTCGGTGTATAAATAAACCTACTTCCAGTGTATTTATTTGAACATATTACACGACTAAAATATAGTACAACTAAAAGTCTATTATACTATAAATTGAAATCACAGAATTATATTAAAGTAATAATTATACATTTATAATAGTATAATACACTTATTATAATAATTATACAATTGGACATTTTCTTCCAGAGAATGAGGGATTGAAGGTAACATTTATACTACAGAGATTAAAATGTCACTTTTTTTTTTTTTTTTTTTTTTTTTTTTTTTTTTTTTTTTTTTTTTTTTAATGTAACCTTCAATAAAAACAATGAATATGAGTTCACCTTTGCAATAAAAACTTATAAATATGTAAGTACAGAAGGATTTAATTCTGTACGCTACACCGAAAAACAGTTATCTCCTTTACTCTTCAATTGTGATATATGTACCTATTACCTATTTTAATCCCGTATATTGATTAGAAAACATTCTTCTTCTTCTTCTTCTTCTTCTTCTTCTTCTTCTTCTTCCGGAGCTCTACAGGCCGGGATGACTCTTCGCTTCCGCCACCACTCGCCTCAAGTTCTCTCTCTCTCTCTCTCTCTCTCTCTGTTGTAACGTTCCTCCAGTTTTGTACGCCCATTCATCTTAAGTCTTCCTCTACCTCATGTATCCATCGCCTTCTGGGTCTGCCCCTTCTTCTTGTTCGTCCCATGTTTCCATTTAGCATTTGCTTGGGTAGTCTCTCCTGTGGCATTCTCTCCACACTTCCCAGCCAGTCACATCCTCCTTGCCTTTATGAAGCGTACTGTATCTTCCCGCAGCATATTTCATCAAGTTCAGCATTTCGAAGGCATCTCCAATCTCATGCTTCCATTACTGGGCCGTATGTATTTCTAACTGTTTTCCTTTCAAATAGTCTCAACGGGTTTATTGATACAGCCGTGAGCGGCCATGCTTCAGCTCCGTAAGTAACGACTGATCTGATCAAGCTTTTGTAGATTTTTATATTAGTTTTACAAGACAGAAGCTTGGACTTGAGACGATTAAGATTTGCATAATATGCTCTATTGCCAGCCATGATTCTTCTATTTATTTCTTGTGAAATTTTGTTCTCCTCATTGAGTTCTGTTCCAAGATATACAAACCTATCTACACCACAAAAAGTGTAATTATCTAGCTCTAAGTTATGGAGCTCAGCTCTACCCACAAATCCTACTCTCACGTTCTCGAAGACGAAAGTAGCGTGGCCCCTGAGTACGTAATGTAGCAGACGAGAGAGGGTGAATGGCGAGTTCCCGGCGCCAGAAAAAACTGGGACCCATCGGCTAAGGGAAGGGAACCCTAACAGAAAAATCCCTGGTCCTCCAGGTTGGGGGTTGGGCGGTAGGCCGGTAATCTACCCCCGGAAAAAATACCACACCACGGAACCTTCAAGAAAGCCTCGGATTGGACGGAAACAATGGCAACGACTACGGCAAAGAAATACGGAATACTCTTTAGAGGAGAAGATGGGAGGATACGGTGGATGAGGATGCAAGAGAGATATTGAAAGTGCGTTCCTGGAGGAGGATGGCTGCTGACAGAGGAGAATGGGGGGAAAAATTGAAGGAGGCCAGGGCCCAACAAGGGCTGTAGTGCCATAGGAAGAAGAAGAAGTTATGGAGCTCCCTTCTTGCCTGTGCTGCTGTCATTTTCGTATAGTGCGTTGATCAGGAAACATATGTGAATACTATGGCGAAGAAGGAAGAAACTCCTAGAATTTTATATAACAGTTCAATAAACCTATCATATAAACCTAGTTGAAACTAGTGACCCCTGTTCCAAGAGCACCTGAAGTATGGAAAAATTATGAATGTCACATTATAACTAATATATAACACCATTAATATACATTTCCTTACTGGAATCAATTCTAGTATAGAAACAGAAGTATAGTAAAAACAGTTTACCAATGAGATTGGTGATCATGCTGTAGGTTGAGAATATGCTGTAGTCCACCTCGTTCCAGTTGAACCTGTACCTCGTAAACAGGTACATGACAGTCATCTCACCTGCAACACACAAACAACACAGCATCAGTGTCTACCGATCTGTAGTCTGCAATTATTAGGAAGGTCTGACTCAATGAAGTGTAAAAATGTCAGGTAATAGCCAACAGATCTGAATAGGTTAAGTAGATACACCAGTTTGCTCCTGACTTTATGATTTTTACACGACTTTAAGTATAATACTACTGACTCGAAACACTGTGTTTTTTATTGATAAAAATGTAAAATGTTTACCTTGGAGCCTGAACCAGTTTTCGCTTATTATAAGCTTCGTCAGACGCTGCCACTAGAAGTGTTGTCCGTCTTGTTCTTCGTGACGGCGCCGTCGTTTGAAAGATCGATGTTGTGTGTGTGTGGGGTGCGATATGTTCGAATAATACGTGTGATTTGAATTGTGTCTGTTCGTTTAGGATGTCGTTTTTGTGTGTTTTTATATTTCTAGTTGTTCAAGAGTGTTTAGTTTTTGGCCTTTTGTGTGTACGTGTAGAATATCCACGTTGCTTTTTATGTTTGTGTATGTGTTGTTTGCTTTAATGAGGTGGTTTGCAAAGGTGGATTCGGTGGTAGAGTGTACCTTGTGTGTTCAATGTATTTCTGTTTGAAGCAAGGTCCTGTCTGGCCTGTGTAGAATTTGTTACAGTCTGAACAGTTTAGTTTATAAACACCGGGTAAATCAAATTTGTATTGTCCTTTGTGTGTGTTTTTTGAGAATGTGTGTTCTGTTTGTTTGTATTGTATGCGATTCTGTATCCAGCTTTTTAAAATTTATTAGCTATTTTTTCAGCGTGGTTATTAATATATGTTAGTGTTATGAACTTGGCGTTTTCTGTCTTTGTCAGTTGTTTGTTTTGTGTTTTTTGTAGGAGTTTATTGATTATTATTCTGTTGTATTCGTTAGTTTCTGCTAGATATTTTATCGTAACGAAGCTTATAATAAGCGAAAACTGGTTCAGGCTACAAGGTAAAAATTTTACCAATAGAAAAGAATTTCAACGAAACCGAAATTACGGCTTTAGGCTTTTGAAACGTATAATATGCATAAACTGCAGACCCTCCTGTTCAGCGATGTTCGTACGGATTTATGTTTTCTGTATAACTATATAACAAATATTTACTATATAACAAACATTATCATGTTAAAAACGACAGAGACCGAAGATTTCTAGACTGTGGGGAATCGAAAGTGTGGAAAAAATATAGTGTTAACATCACCTGGAGCGTTACATTTTTCGATGACGTTACACATTTTGCATCACGCATTTTGTAGAATGACCCCCAGCCTAATAACATTATCATGTTAAAACTTAGTGTGCCGAGTCAGTAGTATTATACTTATAATTAGTTAATCAACGGACACGTCATGGACAACAAAAACCAAGAATGTTTTTTTTAAATCACTTTCCAGTATCGGAGGTCATCTTCAGTCCCGTGATTGTTTGGCAGATGTTCGCCAATTCACCTCAGTACTGATGTAGACTATGTGTCACCGCCTTCAGAGCTGTGGGGATGCGCGTCCGAGACGTTCCCTTGGGTTTCAAATACCGAGCTACCGGTAGGAGCTCCTGCCTTTTGGTCCGGTCCAGAACGGAATATTTTAATTGATTTAGGGGCCGTTACAACGCTATACTCGTACTAGGTCGATCTAGTACAGTACTTTCAGAGGGCGTTTGCAAGAATCACCTAGTCGTGGACGGTACTTGCCGAGGCCGGCTACGAGGGGGTTTGTCTGGGTCCTTGCCGCTCGAAAGTAAAATCTACGCGCAATACGCCGCACGGTGTCATCCAAGCAGCGGACACCGAGTCTACTTCTCAAAAGACAGAATGGCACCGATAGGGGGGCTTTAGCTGCTAGCTAAAGGCCCATATCAAGAACGCATTGCAGCTATCTTTTATGAACAACGGCAAGGTAACCCCAGCCGGGGGGGGGGGGCATAGGTGATGATCGGCAACAGGTACGCGTTGACGATCAACTTACCTAGCTTGCGGGTCACAGTCTTGTTGCCAAGTATTGGACACAGAGAGCCTAGACGAGCTGACGCTCGAATTATTATGTGCCGGCCCCAAGAAGGCCCACTTAAACAAATTCATCAACCCAGCACGATCTAACCTGGAAGGCAGCATCAACCAAGTACCACCTTAGATCGTGCTGGGTTGATGAATTTACTCAAGTGGGCCTCCTTTTGGGCCGACACATAGTCTACGTCAGTACTGGGATGAACTTGCGAATATCTGACAAACTATCGCGACATTGACGATGGTCTCCTATGGTGGGTCCGAAACGTCAGTCACCAGCAACAGTCGACCAAGGCGTAACAGCCCGGCTATGGATAATTGTAACAATGTTGACGGCGGCCTTGAAAGCTTAAGTACTTATTATTACGATTGTTTACACGTCAGTGCACACCTATGCCAAATGGCATATATTTTTAAATGTTTACTTTGTTTACTAACTACACTGTAAATATCAAAAATGGGGTTGTTCGGTTAAGGGGGAGGGATAGTTTACCTGCATTGTTTTGTGTTTTAACAAGAATAAATTTTGATAAATAAGTGTCCTGAATATTAATCCACTGTAAAATGGTAAATGAGATATCTGTAAATGAAGAGGGTAGTTGAATGGGGAGGGGGTGATTTTTTGAAAATTAATTTGCTGATATCAAGTTAAGTACAAGTATATAATTTTGAAGGATAAGATACCTTAGCAATTACACATGATAAGCCTTTACTCTATGAAAGTGTAAATATCATTAATTGTGGTGATCGGTTGAGGAGGAGGGATGATTATCTGCATAGTTCAGTTTCTTTATAAGAATAAAGTACCTAATTTTTATAGATAAAGTGACTCGAAAATAACGTTGTATTAAACGACTACCCCATGATAACAAAAACATCTATAAATAGTGAAAATAGTTTGAGGGTGCGGGATATGTTTTTAGAAATTATCGAACCGAATTCAAGTAATTGATATTAAATATAAATCTTAGAACATGAAAGTCATGTATGGTTCTCCATGCCGATGTTATGATAATGTTAGCAGCAGCAGTATGCAGTGGCTGCGCTATTATTAGTTATGTTTTAATTATGTCACGACCATCACTGTAACCCGCCAGGGACACAGTGCCTTTCTATTATCCTTGCGCATTCAGTGATTATCGGTATAGTAATGGTTCATTATTATATTATTATTATTACGACACTCATAATAACTCTCCTTAAGTACAAAATAATTATACTGTAGTTATCTGCTGTACTATAATGGTAAATGAAATTACTGGTTGGTTACTTTGGACTAATAAATTTATAATTTACGAGCCGGCATGTATAACAAATTAATGTTTATTGTAAACTATGTACAAAAATGCTTTTTTTGTGTGCGCTGACGTGTGTTATTTTTGTGCGTGTCTGTTTAATAAAATTGGCATTTATTTATAACTAATGAGCTTTCTGAGCTTGAGAACTCGCTCACTATTTTGAGCAAAATCTATTCTAACAGAAAACAAAGGAAATTAAATTTTCAATCTAATATTTTCATTGTTCAACTTTTAATATTGGACTTTTATTTATTTGACTAAATATAAAGGTCTGCAATTAAAACTAAAATATCAATGTTGAGATGGTTTTCCTACTGGGGAAATTCCTCCCGAAAGCCCCCTTGTAAATAAAATGTTTTAAAAAGACTTCTTACCATGCGTCTAAAATCTAAGAAGGATTTTTTTGTACCAAATTCCATATTCGTAGGCGCTGTAGTTTCAAATATTTTCTGATCAGTCAGTCAGCGGTATTTGGATTTTAAATGTAGGCCTATAGATAAATAACAGTAATGGACAATTTTGATTACTAAAAAAATAACTTCCGAAACTTCGATTACTCTATTATTTTTTTTAGTTAAATACAAATAGTAACGCAATCATACGATAGACACTAAAATGTTCGAGCGACTGCATGGGGTTTTCAGTTAAATTTGTAACCGTAATGCATATATGGTAAATAACTTAGGTCCAGTTTTTTAAGTATATGTTTTCATATTTCTATAGACCTACGTCTAATACATTTCACAAGTATTTATGACTATTAAAAAGGAGTTATGACATTTGCAAATATACCTTACAAACGTTTTTAGGGCGGTCCAAAATTTGTAAGGGGTAATGAGGGACATTAATTTTGTTAAATTGCTAAAGATACATAGTTTGGATAAAACCCGACATAACTTGAAGCACATATACGGCATGCATTTTTACAACTTTCTTCCTTTTTCAATTTTCTTTTGCCCTGGTTCCCTAAAGGTTTGAAATGTTCAAAATTAAACACGTATTCGTATTTTGGTTAAAATTAGCTTTAATTCGATATCCTGATACTGCAATCCTTGCTGTAAACAAAAGTCCGGTGGAAGCAACCATTTCATTACAGAATTCGCTACATACGATTGAAAAATGGGCAAGGAAGTGGAGAATACAATTAAATGAAACTAAATCAGTACACATCACCTTCACAAAATGCCACGGGACAACTTCAATTGTGAAATTAAATAACAAGCCTATCCCAGTAGCCGACTCTGTAAAGTGCTTGGGCATCCACCTAGACAAACAACTGACGTGGCGCAACCACATTTGGATGAAGAGAAAACAACTGGAAACCAAGTTTCGCAAGCATTATTGGCTCCTGGGCAGAAAATCATTACTGTCAATGCGAAACAAGCTGTTGGTGTACAAGACTGTCTTCAAGCCTGTGCGGACATACGGCTTACAGGTTTGGGGAACTGCATCTAGATCCAATACCACCATAATGGAAAGGTTTCAGACCAAGGTGTTGCGTGCCATAACCAACGCACAGTAGTTCATTAGCAACAAATAGAGACCTAGACCTGCCCTCAGTCAGTGAAGCCATTGCGATGTTCAGCGAAAGATATGTGAAACGGCTTGAAGAGCACACGAATTCTTTAGCCATAAATCTACTAGACAACAACCTACAGACAAGACGTCTAAAGTTAACAATTCCTCTGGACTTACCTAGACTCTAACACTATAGGCCTAATATATTATACATAATATGTTACTTTTAAATACTCATACAGAGAACTAGTCAATGGACTAGTTCTTTCAAGCCATGTATTCTGCAAACAATTATGCTTATTGTTATGTATTAACAGATTGCATAAATAAATGTAAAAAAATTCGATATCCAACGTGAATTTTCAAATTAAAAAAAATTTTTTTTTTGAGGGGCTCTGGTATCCCAGTGTTTTGAGATTTCAAAAAATGAATACTATATTCAGATGTTGATTAAAATCTTGTCATGTCAAAACACGAATAATAGAAATATGAAAAAATTCATGTCTGACAATCATTCTTGAGCGGTGAGGTGCGCTGACCCACCGAATAAATTACCTCCATTTAAAAGTATAGAGAGGAGATAATAGTTTCCACTTCCACACACACACACACACTCTCTCTCTCTCTCTCTCTCTCTCTCTCTCTCTCTCTCTCTCTCTCTCTCTCTCTCTCTCTCTCTCTCTCTCTCTCTCTCTCTCTCTCTCGTATAGGATACTGTCGCTTCACGACAATAGCATGCTTCCAATGTTTTCATTACCCTTGTTGAAGCCGATGTTCACACGATGAAACACTGTACAAGAATGTTGTACGCACATGTGAAATCAATACAGATTTTTTAGCCCCCTCGCAACAAGGTGTTTGTCCACTGCGCATCTCTAAGCGATTGATGGAAATCTATCGTGAGTTGTACAACACGATAACAGCCGAATAGTGTATGATCACGTGTAATACCGGAAAATATTTGGTGGTCAAGAAAGATATTATGGTAAGAAGTCAACAAGGAAGGCCTCTGCGCCATAGAGGTAATAGCTACATTATCCGAGACGGGCGAAAGGGTTTCAGTACAAGACAATTTCAACATTCTGAAATTTATGAAAAAATAGATAGCTAGATAGATAGATAGATAGATAGATAGAGAGAGAGAGAGAGAGAGAGAGAGAGAGAGAGAGAGAGAGAGAGAGAGAGAGAGAGAGTAGAAAGCAAAACCCTACCCTATGATCTTCAAGTATAGCGGAAAAGAATGTGTGTTTTTATTATTGAAGCCTGTTACAATTTTATTTTCTAAACAAGGAAAACGATATGTTATATGATGACTCAACACCATGGTCGATCAGATACAAATAGAACATCGATGTCAATAATAAACACATTCCAAGTTTTATGCGTGCGTTAATAACATCGTCTGCCAACAAATACCCAATTGTATTTATTCACCTAAGTCCAATGCTAACGGAAAACTGACAGAAGCTTTGTCATAAAACCACGTGAAATCGACAAGGAAGAATTAGACAAAATAATTACCGTTTCTTTCCCGATTCATTGTGATGAAAAATAAACCGTTTATTGAGAAAACAAAATGGCTCTTCGTCCATCGTGGGCATCGCCCTGCTGATAATTTGTTTGCAGAAAAGATGCGTTGCTTGTTTTATAATAGGCCAAATTTTCGTGATAGCTGTTATTCCGGTACCCTTAAGCCATGAAAGTGACATACCGTATCAGCACAGTCCGGGCTTCTTTAGAAACACGACAGTCCGCGCAACATCTGACAAGAGAAATTAATCATCCAAGAGATGTCGGATGGGAAGAGGCAGTTCGCCCATCAGATTACTCAAGTAAATGTCAAATTTAACAAACGTCGCGCTATCTGGAATACGCAATTAGGATTCAGGCAGAGACTACTGGCGAATCATCACAGACTTCTTGCCAGCACTAGTCATCGCAAACCTCCTACCCAGTCACTAGTCAGGACTTTCTTAACGAACATTATGTTTCTGAAGTCTTCTTCCGGTAAATATAAGTATATCACTACCGACTCGGAAAACAAAAGTTTTTATTGGTTAAAATGTAAAAGTTTTACCTTGTAGCCTGAACAAGGTTACAAACAAAGAACATTTGCTTCAAACAAAGATACATTGAACACACAAAGGCTCTACACTCCACTACCGAATCCACCTTTACAAACCACCTCATTGAAGCAAGCCACACGTACACAAACATCGACAACAACATGGATATTCTACACGTACACACGAAAGGCCAAAAACTGGACACCCTTGAACAACTGAAAATATACAAACATACAAAAACACATAAAAACGACATCCTAAACGAACAGACACAATTTAAATCACACATATTATTCAAATATATCACACCCCACACACACAACATCGATCCTTTAAAAGAGGGCGCCGTCGCCAAGAACAAAACGGAGAGCGATCCCATAGGCAGCCTCTGACGAAGCTTATAATAAGCGAAAACTGATTTAGGCTATAAGGTAAAACTTTTACGTTTTTACTAATAAAAAGTACTTATATTTAGTTAATCAACGGACACGTCATGGACAACAAAATCCAAGAATCTCTTCCGATATGGACCGCGTCAAAAATGTCTTGCATGACAACGTTCACTTTAAATACAATGAGTATCCTCAGGTCTACGTGAGGGTAGTTCTGAGGATACTCTTTGCAATATGAGTGAAACGTTGTCATACAAGACATTTTTGACGCGGTCTACACCGGAAGAAGACTTCAAAAACAAAATGGACACCGGCCGCAGAAGTCTATGTGAGTTGGTAGAGAAGAAGAAGAAGACGACGAGGGGGATGAAAGGAGGAGGAGGAGGAGGAATGTAGAAAAAAGAGAAGTAAAAGAAAAAGATAAAGAAGAACGTGGCGGCGGCAGAGTTTTCAACGAAGCGACTTGCGATTGGACAAATTAATACGGACAGATCATCTGACACAAAATAGAACTATTTGATGATATAGTACTTTTTTGTGAAATTTTTGTTATAACTTTTCCTAGAAATACTTTCTCCAGATTTTTTAAAATCTGTACTATAATTTTTGTATTGTTTACTCATACACAAATCTAATGTACTTCAGTGATGGCGATTATTCCATCTTTCAGACTATAATTTAACATTTCTAAAAAATTTAAAGTAAACTCTTTGTGACAGCGAAATGATAAAATTTAAAAAGAAACGAAAACTTTGATAAAAAGGACTGTTATAGAAAGTACTTCTTGAAAGAATTTCTCTCCAAGATCTTAGAATACACGTGCAGGGGACTATCGCAGGCACCTTGATACCATACCTATCTTAAAATCTTCTTATCTCGGCTATGTCGTGATATCCAGCGAATAGACGACGAAAAATGACGAAAAAGAATCTGGAAATTGTCATTCAAAATAAGAAGCAAGAGAGGGCGTTCGAAAATATCCTGGGACGCTGATGTCCAAGAAACAACGATAAACAGAGGACTGCAACAAGGAAAATGATAGGTCATGACAAGCCACAGAAATCGCAAGGATAGCGAGATACACCTTAAGGTGAAGAAACCTTGGAAAATAATAATTATATACTAATATGTGTGAGCTTAGCTACTGTTTCAGTATTGATGGCGCAACAGACAATCGATGTTGTGTCTAAATCTTCAGACAGTATGAACGGTCAAGGCTTTCTGCTTTCTCGAGTAGTTTCTCAGTTGGAAAGGAAGATTACTGCAAGTTAGAAAACTATTTATAACAATGTCCTTGAAAACGGATAAAAGGGTTTACGCCAACGGTGAGATAGGTGTATTTTAATTGAATAAGAAATGCGATCTTATCGTCAGCGAGATTAGATCGTGATTTGTATTACAGGGTATCGTAGAAACTATGTCAACAGGCGACGTAAACTCACATGTATGTGTAAAGCATAATCATGAGTTCCTGAATATGTTCTTGCGTAACAGAAACACACCGGCGAGGAGGGATAAAGAGGATACATCGTCAAACAATGAAAGACGAAGTCAAAATTGAAAAGAGACATGTATTTTAGTCGAGCACCATATTGGCACCGCTGGGATACACTACAGCTACTAGTTAAGTGACTAGAATATAATTATTGAAATTTACAGGACAAAGGTGTAAGGAACCGTGGATGGAAAAAGAAGAAGAATTAGGTTACCCAGTAGCTTGCTTGCTCGACCAAGTGTCAAACTTCATAGATATCTTAACAGCTGAAATCACGAGGCCGTTAAAAATGGATACCGCTAAAGGAAACCGCTCAGTAGCAGTCGAAATCACGAAATGGCTACCGATAGAGAAGAGAAGAGAAGAATGAAAGCTGGAGTGAAGGCACCGCTAGCGATTATGTGGGAAGATGAGAAAAAGAAGACGTGAAAAGGGGGTAGAAAGGGGAAATCGGGAACAAAAGAAGAAGACGTAGAGGTGAATGAAGAAGAAGCAATTATTAAACCTCTGAAAAGTATTGTTTAGCTTCGGTAACCGTATTTACTGGCATGCGCTACAGAACCATCCAGATACAGATGACATTGCGATTTTAGGTAACAACGGGGAAGATCCTACATGAGCATTTATTCCTAAAAACGAAATGCCATATTACGATAAGGCGATAAATAAGAAAAACAAAAGTCAAGTCACGAAATGTTCCAGAAGTGGAAAACAGAAGACTGATATTTCTGGACGGTAGGAAGCTAGCGCAAGTCGACACCTTTAAATACCTTGGAAGCTGCTTTATATCAGATACGAGATGCACAGAATTGCACATGTAAGAGGGGCATTTCACATGTAAGAGGGGGCATTGCACATGCAAGAGGGACATTGCACATGTAAGAGGAGGCATTGCACATGTAAGAGGGGGCATTTTCCAAGAAACGATCACTTCTGACGTCCAGAAACGTGTCCCTGTAAACCAGGAAGAAATTTATAATAAGTTACGTTTGGAGCACACAAGCTCGAGAAACCTGGACCTAAGGACCTGAAACCTCAGGGAATTAGGAAGGATCTCTCTTGAAGCTTTTGAGATTGGTTCTGGAGGAGGGCCTTAAGAATACCGTGAACGGAAAGCGACTAATGATGAGGTTTAAGAGAGTGGATGAAAGAAGGATTCTGATCGATACCATTGCGAAAAGGAGGAGCAATATGGTCGATCACCTGCTACGCCAATCGAACTGGTTCACCACCCTGATCGAGTGATGATGAGTGACGTAGTGGGAGGGGAAGGTGTAGACAGGAGTATATGGATGAGATAAAAGATACAAGTATGTATGTGGTGATTAAGTGGCTGTCTTCGGAAAGAAAGAATTGCACACTCACCAAACTAGGTTGGCGTGTACTTGGTGTGCAGAGTGCATGGACCATCTGTACGCGAAGGGAAAGTACAAAGCTATTTCGTAATGCAGTCTGGGCAGCTTGTGAGCACTGAATAATAACGCCACCTATACAAGAGTAATAAACGCTTATTACCCCTTTAATTACATTAGCTAATTGGCCATTTTATTACGCTTTCCTTTTACTGCACATGTGGTTCGCTGATTAACACTGTCTATTAGGAGGTTTTAAAGTATTAAATAAAATATTATCTCAATGAGAGTTAACTGCATTAAAATTGCAGTTAACTGAGTTGAAAAAAGATCGAATAACAATCGAAACACAAAATCAGAAAAGCGTATTAGCGAAGGAAATATTAGCCTTTCAACCCAAAAAAAGAAAATGTGGAAAATCGTCTAGAAGATGGCAGAACGTGTGAACAAAAAACAGATAAAACAGCTAACGTTTGATAGGAGAAAAGAAGAAGAAGGAAAATGATAAAGAGCAAGAAAAGGACAAAATGAAAAAGAGGAAGAAGAAGAAAAAGAAGAGAAGAACAACAAGAACAACAGCGACAACAAAAAATGACAGTGAGAAGAACAAGAAGAAGAAGAGGAGAAAGATGAAAGGTTACGTGTAACTGATATTTTAACATCTATTTGAAATAAATAAATCAAAGATCAAAATCAGGATATTTATCACCGCAACAATAAATTAATCAATATTTTATCGGTTGGCAAATTATGGAGAGGTGAGGAAATTTATGTATATATTGAGGTTCAGTGATGTACAACAACGGCGAATGTTCTGAGGAAATTTAAAAAAAAAGTTAGGTAAAGACAGCAAAGACGAAATTGTCAAAAATTTGGAACGATTATACTATTCCGAAAGCAATAAAATAAAATTGTATTCTCATATAGCTGATATTTCTGTACATCTGAAATTCAGACGCTCAACGAACAGATGCAAAATAATCTAAGCTTTCGAATTATGAGTATGCAGTAGGATTTCCATAGTAGTACTACGTTGAGTTGAAAAATAACAAAAATGCCTATGTGACGCTTAACTCTCGGCAATGCACGAGGGCGCTCTAGACGGGTGGCGATCATAGTACGCGGCGCTATCAAGGTCGGACACAATTCCAGAGCGCCTATCCGGAAATTGACAGATTATTCTCGATTCTCAGCGGGGTATAAATATAATCCGGCTGAAGCGTAGTGCTGGCCACACTGCCTTCCTTGTTGCCTTACGGCTCACGTAAGGGAGCCTACCCTGCCTGACTCCTCAGCTGCTTCGGTGGTACACATGGGAGCCATTATTATTATTATAAATATAATCGCCATCGGCCGGTTAATGAGTTAGTTAGACCTGGAGATATTACAAGTGCGGTTCGAAGTGATTGTTGCTGTTTGATGGAAAGTAATTATTGTGTTAATTAGTGCAAAACTGTAACAAGATGAAATCTATTGTTGTGTCTTTGACAAGTGTAACTTGAACTGTTGCATAAGAATGACCTTGTTGATTTCTAACTGTTGTTTGTTTCTAATTAAAGTTGTAATTACTTACTTCATTGTTGTCAGTTATTCTGTTTCCACTGTACCCCACGACAGTCCTTGCGACAGTAGTAGCAGTATTATGGGAGAAACGAAGAGCAAACGTTACATAAAATGCAGGTAAAGATAGATTTTTAAAGTAGCTTCTTAAGGGGTACTTAACTAGTTTTGATTCGTAACCAAAATGACATGGTACAAGGTAAAATATATGGTATAAAACATAGAGGTAGGCTTATGAGCAACATGAAATAACGAATATACTCAAGAAGCAACAGATTAACATTTGAATTAAAACTAACTGCCGGGCTGTTTGGCCGTGGTTCAAGGTTTTCGATTAAACCAGACGTTTCAGCAGCACCACTGGCTGCCATCCTCAGTGGATGAAACGAGTTTGATGTGGTCCTAACTTACGACATCCACGTTAGTGTTGACTCGTTTCATCCACTGAAGATGGCAGCCAGTGGTGCTGCTGAAACGTCTGGTTTAATCGAAAACCTTGGACCACGGCCAAACAGCCCGGCAGTTAGTTTTAATTCAAATGACACCGGCCGTGTAAGCCATCGAACAACAACATGTAACATTACCTATATGTAGGGACATTACTGAATGGAGCAGTAAACTTCACCCAAGAAATAGATACTGTACTTACTAGTTTCACTAAATCCTCACAGTAATGAAAAAGAGACGAGAAGGAATTAAAGTGCTGTGCAAAAATGAATATGAGGATCGTGTTCTCCTCATTACGCTCGTCACCAATGAAGAGGGCACAAGAAATGTGTCTCGGGTATTTTTTAGTCTAATGAAAACTTATTTATGTTACCAGAAAATTGAAAGTACACTACAGAAAAACATGGAACATTTATTAACTGTATTACGCTTGTTAAAAAATTTAATTTTTGGATAAACATGATATGCGGTTTTAAAGAAAATATGGTAACAAAAACGCGATAATATGCTAATAAACGAGATCGGATAAGTAACTTAATTTGTTGTACACGTTAACACATAAAATTGTGATTTACAATAAATTAACCTCAACCATGAGTCACGTGTTTTAAAATAATATATAAAAAACGGTTATTGTTAAGACGGTACAATGAAAAGCATTGTCGCGCGGAATACAATGGGTTAGCAGCAGAAGCCAACAAAAACGTTTTCTGATTGTAATAATTTGATTTCTTCCGACCTGCATAACACGTCACTTTACATAATGTTACGTTTGTTTTTCATCGTACAGTACGATTCTTTAATTAAATTTAAGAAGTCACCTCGAATTTTCTACAGCAAATAAAATTAAAAAACACATATGTTTGAAGCTTTAGCATATAGGTTTCTGACAATGTGAAGTTGTGTGAGAACAAACAACACACGAAAGAAATTTTATAACGTATTTTGTGTAAAGCCCAAGCTACAGAATCGAACAATACCGGTGGGGAATGACGTTTGGAAAGATATTGACCAATAATACTTGTGTTATAGCATTCAAGGAAGCATACCCTGTCAAGCAATACAGTATGAATAATGAGACTTTAAAGCACTATTACTTCTACTCTATGGAGGACAAACTCCAGACCCGTATACGTACTTTGAAGATGTTCTTACTTATGAAAGTGATAGGACTATGAAACGTTTGAGTTAAACCCTTTTATACGGTCTACGGGGTTTAGGAGAAATCTAATGAGGTAATATTGCCTTTAAATGTATGATATACATGTGAGGTAAAGCATGTAAAAGTCTACTACTGAGAAAATTAAAATTTATAATTCTGTTCCCCAGCCAATAATCCCGTAGGCGAGCTGAGTATTCAAGGTCAATTCGTTACCAATTGTCAGACGTCAGGTACGTTCCTATCGTCTGAAGTCCTGTTAAGGTATTATAAATTTTGAAATTTCGGTAGTTAGAAATTTGTATTTGTTAATTGGCAAATTAACGAAGTTATTATATCCCAAATCTAAAAAAGTATGTTTTTCGTCTCCAATGTATTGTGTTTTACATAGTTTTTCTTACAAACTAATTGAGATAGAGCTCTGGGACCTCTTTTATTCAAATTTTCAGATAAAAAACCATAAGAAACCATCAAATTTACCCTTCACTTTATACCCCAAGAATTTCAGTATGGCGTCATTTTACCGTGGAAGCAGAAATCAGGGCGAACTGGTTCGCGAGCCGTAACTCGCTAACGAACCATTTTCGGCCCTATGTTTACATGGACTTTTTTTTTATATTTAGCTATAGAATCAGGTCCCGAGAGATTGCCGTGCAATTTTGAATCAACCTGCACACACACACACACACACACACACACACACACACACACACACACACACACACACACACACACACACACACACACACACACACACACACACACACACACACAAGAATAGGTCAACAAAACAGGTTATCTTAAGAGGGCCGCCTGTAATTCTAAGCTTTCACGAGCGGCGTCAATATTGTTGAAACGATTATAAGCCGGGTTGTTACGTCATGTTTTTATGGTATTTAAAGCAAACGTTTCGGCCTCACCAACGGATGCCATCTTCAGTGGTTAGGACTGTAGGAAGCAAACCAACGGCCATTGGTTTACCTGAATACTGGGGTTATTTGGCTAACATCAGCCACGTTCTACTTTAACCACCGAAGATGGCATCCGTTGGTGAGGCCGAAACGTTTACTTTAAATACCACAAGACTATGGCGTAACAGGCGGCTTATAATCGTTTTAACAATAGGACCCGACACATTCTCTCTTTCCTTTTATGTGTTCTTTTATGCGTTCAGAAGGCTTTTTTCTCTTTCTGAAAGGACATGCCTGTGGATACGAAAAAGAATGACGTTTTTAATGTAAGCAGCAGTAGAATGGAAGGGAGAAAATTAAAGAAAAAGAGATTAAGGGAATAAATTAAAAACATAAAAAATTACATTATACAACCTACATGTAAGTGTGTGTGTGTGTGTGTGTGTGTGTTTCTTTGTTAAATTATTGCGGGATTCTTGTAACACACACACACACACACACACACACATACGCGCGCGTGCATGTACGTTTTATAATGTAATTTTGTGTGTACACATATCTAATTAATGTAATATTATATTGGAAATAATAAAATAAAAAATTTTTCTGTCTTATACCGTGTGACCTAACTGCGTGTAACTGTGTATTTATCTAATGTATTTCCGCGTTAACTGTTGTTGTTGAGGGTAACTGGTAAACAGTATCAAGACATATCGCATATCGTCAGCTGGTAATGAACAGTAAATATTTGTTGATTGCTTTCGAAAAAAAACATTACTTAACCGAATATAAATTATTATCTGTTTAACGGTAGTACTGAAGACGTGTCACACCGTTATATGATTTGTTAGAACGCCAAACTTGTTTATCGTCTCCTAAAATTACGTCTGTGCCGAACGGTCTGTTTTTAAATTTCGAGTGACACTTTCAAAAACAAGGTAAAAGTTTTTATCATCATCACCGTCTTCTTAACGGTTTTAGGCTTTAGCAGCCTGTCCACAGTCCACCTTTTCTTAGGTCTACCAACTTTCCTTCTGTTGTAATCTTTCGCCATCTTCGGTATTCTACTTTCTTCCATTCTATTAATGCGTTGAATCCATTGTAAAAGTTTTTATAGTAAAGAATTTGTTTTCTTAAGAATGTTCTGCAAAATATTTGAAAGTCCCCAGCGGGAATTTTTGCACGTCATTCAAAGCGTAATTATGCCAAATTTGAAGCCAATTGACCAATTATTTTGTTGCGGTGATTGGACCACTTAATTGTTCAAAATACTTATGTGAATTCGGTGTTGGGTACAGAGTCTGATGTGAGAGAGAGGAAGTCGATATACATGTTCTTAGATCAAGTAGCAACAGAAATTACGTACAAACTGTGTAAACTGTACTATCAACAGTGTTGTACTTTTCTTAAACAAGTACTCTTAACAGAACTACTTAACAACTTCAAAGTATGGTCATCCAACCAAGCTCCTGATTGAAGCTGTCAGAAGTCAGAAGAAAGAAATATGAGGTTTGTGTGGAGAGAGAGAGAGAGAGAGAGAGAGAGAGAGAGAGAGAGAGAGAGAGAGAGAGAGAGAGGGAGAGGGAGAGAGGAAAACAGAAAACATAGGTGTGCAAAAATAAACATGAAATAAAAATAAAAATGTTCTTATATAATAGATAACCGTTTACAAACGAAGAAAGTTGTACTTTGTAATACTAGTATCCATCCTGAACTGCAGAACTCGCTCACTATTTTGAACCACGTTCATTTATTATTACATAAATTTCAGTACTAATGTTGACTCAGTAATATCACTTCAGAGAAAAATATTCATGTGAATGCATTGCTTTATGCAGATGACAAGGTAATGATACAGAAAACAGAAGACCAATTACAGCGGGGGATATTTACGTTCAATAGCATCATACAAGACTATGGGCTACATATCTCTGCTACAAAATCTAAAACGATGGCATTTCAGGGCAGGTATCCTATAAGAACTAAGATAGTCCTGAATAATCCGGTTTTGGGTCAGGTTAGTCATTTTAATTACCTGGGTTGTAATATCTCATATGGAACTGATATTGATTGGGATAGTAAATTAACAAAATTTAGACGCATCTGTGGAACGATTCGTAGGTACCTGAAAAATAAAACACGGAAGGATACCCGAATGAAATTTTATTAAACTGTGGCTGTCCCCACATTCCTGTATGCTAGTGAGACATGGGGTCTTGGAAAAAGGGACGGGCAGAGGATTCAGGCAGCCGAAATGGAATTTCTAAGAGGGACGCAAGGTTGTTCTCTCTTGGATCGAAGAAGGAACGAGGATATTAGACGCGATTTAAACATTGTATCATTGCACCAGAAGACTGAACACCACAGTTGGAGATGGTGTGAACACTTGAATTGCATGCCTGATATCCGTCTACCTGTGGTTGCCTTGGGTTATCACCGTACTGGGAAGAGAGATGTCAGTAGACCGAGGAGGAGATGGGTTCCGGAACAGGTTTAAGGACCAGTCCTTGGAGTTGTGATGATGATGATAAATTTCAGTATTAGATAATTTTTCAATTATGGAAAAATTTACGAAAATCCCGATTTCTCTGCTATTTAGTAATATAACCATTGTAGAACACACAATCATACAATGAAGACTAAACATTTGAAACATTCGGACTTGGGTTACAATTCATTTTAGTCTGGTACCCTGCTAGATTTTCACAATTTTGGTTCTTTTTTTTGACGACTGGGGATCCAAAATTTTGAAGACTTAAAATTATATTTAGGTGTTAGTTAAAATTTTCTTCAATTTGATACCTCACATGAATTTTTCCGATTTTATGAAAATGTTCACCAACGTTTTACGTCACCCCCCCCCCCGGCGCAGGTCGCGATCGAAAATATCATCGGACTGAAGTTGCAGAGCGAACACCACTGGGATCAGGTAGTAGCCGACATAGAGAAGTTACTAAGGCAAAAGAAGGAAGCGGAAAATGATCTTGCTAGGTCCGCTTACAGAATAGCAGAAAGAAAGTAACGTGGACCCGCTGAAGGTTTAAAACAGATAAACGTCCACATGGACGAAGAACAAATGGCACTACGTTGAAGTATTGTGAAAACTGAGTCCCGAGGTGGATTCATGCTGTGGACAAAAGGGTTTGTGTTTTTGGTGGGTGCGAGTCCCATACACCGTAGGAGTGCGGACCTTCCTGCGGCAAACATTAGTTTTCCACAGACTCCTTCGTAAAAAAATATTATTATTGAAATTTCAAAATATCTCATAATTTTTAACAAAATCCAAAAAAACCAGGTTTCGAGTACAGAAGAAATCGGTAGCCGTTTTCAGGTTAAACTACTATTAAAACGGAAAGAATAAAGATAACAGAAACAATACTGGTGGCCACTCCTTCTAATGGCGTGACTTTTGTTCTTCTGACCGTCTTCTATCTCTTGAGTTACGACAAAATCAAATATAGATACTGATTTCTTTAAAAATTGAGACCAATAGGATAAATAATTCATTCTAAACATTTAACATCGACACATTTAGACATATTACAATAAATGCATATAAAATAATCTAGCTTTACATTATATGAATTAAAGTATAAAAACAGCTGATAAAAATTAAAATTATCAACAGAAATAACAAAAGACCAAGTCTTTTGTTAGAACAAATGGCACCACCCTGAAGCTGAGTACCGACGTGGATCCATGGACAAGAAGGTTTCTGGTTTGGTGGGTGCGAGGAGTACCACACACCGTAGGAGTGCGGACCTTCCTGCGGCAAATATTAGTTTTCCATAGTCTCTTTCGTAAAAAAAATATTGTATTGTTGTTGTTATGGTAATTTTATTATAGATTTAATTTTATATTTTTATATTTTATTATTGTATATCTTTAGTTTATGACTTACTAGCTGTTACCCGCGGGTTCGCACGCAAATATCTGACTTTTAATAAGTATTTTAATATAATTTTTATTGTCTATGTCAATATGACATTCTGTCAGCTCGTATAACAATTTTGTACTCATTAGTCAAATTCTCTACAAAGCTGTTTTCAACACTTGTACTATTTTAACTTGTACTAAATCATTATGTTGGTACAACAGTCCTTGGAGCTTTAAAAGTACCCGTTTACAAAGCCTTTGGAGATATTTATAAAGTACCTGTTAAATCAAAAACGCTAAATTCTTTATTTTAAATGCTACTGTGTTAGAAGCATTGTATAACACATTAAACGTTATGTTTTCCTCAACTATGGCTTTTATTTATTTCAGTAGTAAACTAAAAACCAAAAACCGTTGTCACCTAACCTCACAATTGAAAACAACACGTATTTTTGCTTTAAGTATAGTATAGGACAATTTACAATTAGTACACTTCTTCTTTTCCACATCGTAATATATCGATACAATCGCATATTATATAAAACATCGAAAATGTACTGCAGGAATGGATAAATTTACATTTCCGATCCCGCTAAATAGCTTTTGTTTATTTACTTGTTACTACGGTAATTAATTCTGGTCTCCATGGTGTTGGTGACATCTTCAGTTATAGTATTTAATATATTTCATTACTTATTGATTGCATCATCAGAAATACGTTTAAACGTAAATTTTATAGTCGTTTAAGACAATTAAAAAATATATAGACGTATCTGTATACAAAATTAAAAATACAATCGCACATTAAACAGATTAAAAACTGCAGGAACGGATAGTTCCGATGCCGCTAAATTTCATTTGTTTATTTACTTGTTACTATGGTAATTAATTTTTGTCTCCATGGTTTTGTTGACACCTTTATACGCGTCAACGAAAAGGCATAATTAAAAAGGCCTAAATCGTGCGAACGGGGCAAAATATCAAATTTCAAGTTAGACAGTATTTTTCGCCTTGATTCAAATGTTACCTGTGCAAAATTTGGTGGCAATCGGTGTAACGGTGTGGATTTGTATTCAGTACCCATAAATCCTCAGACTTTGAGTTTTATATATACGCGTATAAATATTCGTTTGATATAATGTATTATGCACATTGTACAATGGATCTGTCCATTGTAGGAAATAACGAGCTGTATCAAACTGTTGTTGATTCTCATCTTTACCACAGAGAATGCCACATCACAGTATGAGCGAAACGTTTGGTGTTCGTAACACTCAATGACACTTGGTTGCCAAAAGTGTTGTTATTATAAGTTACGACGACCGCGAACGTCTGCCAGTGAAAATCGGTTATAAATTAAAATCGCGTCGTTTATACCCTTAATAGGGTTTAAAACGGCATTATTTCGCCCGTAAGTGGGGCGAGTTCTGTCGGACTCGGAAAACAGATTGCAGATGGGGATACATTTGTTAAATCGAATCTGCAAAGACTCTGGATTGCAGATATCCACACGTAAGATGAAGGTTATGAGTATGGCTTTTCGTGGAACTGATCCCGTACGGGCATAAATTGTTTTAGACGGTACTGTCCTGGAACAAGTTAGGAGTTTTGAATACCTGGGCTACAGTGTGTCTTATAATGTATGCAACGACGTTGTGAATAAGTTGCATAAGTTCAATCTTATGTGCAGAACCATTAGGCAAACTCTTATGTCAGCAAGTAAAGGAACACGCCTAAAATTCTACAAGGTGATGGCTCTTCCCACACTTCTTTATGGGTCTGAGAATTAGAGTTTAACGAAAGGCCAGGCCAGTCGCATCCAAGCGGCTGCAATGAGATTTCTCAGGCACGTGGCAGAGTATACTCTCCATGATCATAGACGAAACACAGATATATGGCAGGATCTGAATATTATGAGTATACTCGACAGGATCGCCCAGTATCGGCTGGATTGGTGGGAGCATCTTTGCCGAATGTATGACTGCCGCATCCCCAAACAATTATGGAACTATAAGCCGAGGGGACGGAGAGGTGCGGGACGTCCGAGAAAGCGCTGGAGTGACCACCTCTAATCTTTGCCTATTTGAGACAGAACAAACCATCCTTGGTTTAATCCGTGAAGGTGATGATGATGATGATGAAGTGGGGCCTAGAACACGTTTAGCTTTCCTACCGTGTATGCGGTCAAGTGCTAGGGCTGGGTGGGTCTAGACTCCGGCTGGAGCATTCTACGATCCACCCTATGACGGATTCGCACCCAATTTGGAGGCCGGTGCGATCACCACTCTGCATTGAACGTATACTTGGAATAAATAAAACATTTGCATACGACTCAGTCTGCTTGGTGTCCCATGACGCACGCCAACTCTCCTTCCTAACCTATAGGAGAGAGACGGTGCAAAACAGGTTATCGAAAAATCGGTTATTTCATTATTTAAACTACCTTAGTTTTTACAAAATTAGGTTTTTATAAAGAATAAACTTGAGAAAATATTTGTTTACAAAAAGTTTGTAAATTCTGTAATAAAAAAAGCAACAAAGCCGAAATGGTGGAAGAGATCTCATTGATCCAACAGCAGGACGTGCGGAAGAGTCTTAGAGGAGCAGATCTCTTCCAAACCTGTGTTCATCTGGCTCCGGATGATAGCACCCAGTAACGGCACCTGTCTAGGGTTACAGGTGAAACCCGGTCAGCGGTCTCAAAGGCGGATGAGGCATCTCAGTTCCCAATGGCAGGGAGAGCGGAAGAATCTAGTGGAGTAAGCCATGGAAAACAATCATTTCGGACTAACAATCCGATCTTATCTTGGAATTTAATTCCTGCTTTTGCATTCTATACAATTTCAATTGCAGTATGGAAAGTTCGCTAAATGAAGGCATATCTGTGGGGAAAGAAGTCGACATCAAGTTAGATTAAAGAAGTCCAAAAGGATTTATAAAAAAATAATATAAACGCAGAAGAAGCAATTGAAAGAGAAGTTATTCGGCAAAAGTGTTAAGAATGGAAGGAGTTCAGAGTAGGAGAGTGAAAAACGCAGGTTCAAAGTGGACTGAAGACAGGAAGAAGAGACACAGTGAAAAGCTGAAAGAATATTGGAGAAAAGAAAAGAACAAATAATAAAGAATTGAAATTGGCATGTGGTGCTTAGATGGCCGATACAAAGAAAGCAACAAAGCGATTTGCTCTTTGCAACAAAGCGACATCTCTGCCGTGTCTTGTCAACCTTTATTTTTCAGATAAGCCATGGTTGTATACGTGCCTGTGCCGAGGATGCATCCTGTCCTGACCTGACGTCACTTCCGTTGGTTTGTTCACAACGCGTACTCGTGGCGTATTGACCGATCGTCCACGTCACTGCCTCTCTGTAAATGGCGTGGCGATTAACGCACGACACAGAGGAAGTTGATAGTTCGAAACGTAAATTATACCCACCCACGTGTTCGTGCCTGCGAATAACTGTACCCAGCGTGAGTAACGATAACGGACAACGACGTGACAGGAATACAGATTGGCTCGTCTGCAAGGTGAAATCAAACAAACATTTCGGTATTACGATGGGCAGTCGTATAAGTTAGTTGCACTAACATGAAAGGCCGGATAATTCATTTGATGCAGTCAATACCTGGGTAATATGATAGATAGTGAAGCGTCCATAAATACGACCATACATGACAGGATACAAATAGGAAACAGGGCATATTATGCCAACAGCAGCAAACTCGTTAGTTGTAACCCAAAAATAAATATACATATAAGACACTTATTAGACCAGCTGTTATTTGTGGACGCGAGACATGGACGCTGATGAAAAAGGAACAAGAAACACTAAGAAGTATAGTTGTACGAAGACCGGTGTCGTTTAGGTTGAAACCAACTCCCGGGCTGCTTGGCCGTGGTCCAAAGTTTCCTACAAAACCACAGGTTTCAGTGGAAGAAACGAGCCAACAACGTGGATGTGTTACGTTAGGACCACAGTACCGGTGGTTAGGTTGCCTTAACTTTGGACCACGGCCAAACAGCCCGGGAGTTGGTTTTAACCTAAACACTAAGAAGGTTTGAAAGAAAGATCGTAAGACTTGTTTATGCCCCGGTTGAAGAAGATGACGCATGGAGAATAAGAAACAACCAGGAGACAGATGAGGTATTGAATCATGAGGGGATTGTAAGATTCATAAATCCTACAATGGTTAGGTCACCTAGAGCGGACGGATGATCAGCGTATGCCAAGGAAAGTCTTGAGGGCGCAAGTCTATAAAGAGGGGCCGACCTAGGATAAGATGTTTGGATGATGTGCTAGAAGACCTCAGAAGAATGGATGTGAGGGTTTACAATGAGATGGCAATGGACAGGAGACTTTGGAGAAGATTGGTGTTGGAAGCCATTGCTCATGTTGGACTGTAGTGCTGAAGAAGAAGAAGAAGAAGAAGAAGAAGAAGAAGAAGAAGAAGAAGCATAAAAAACGTTGTGGAATTTTTATAAAAATTCTTTTATTTATCTGAAATTATAGATGGAGATCTACTTTTCTTCAAAAATCGCCAAGTTTATACAATGACGTAACTTTTTTACTTCCATGTTCCGTAAGGAAATGCAAGTATGGTGAGGGCAAAAAAAATTGTGTTCGAGATAATTGCAGATTCTGATTGTACTACCCTCAAAACACGAAAAAAAGTCATTTTTCGAAAAGTGTCTGTGTGTGTGTCTGTGTGTCTATCTGTAGATTTTTTTCTATGGCAAACGGTAACAGCCGCAAATTCAAACAGAATCAATTTTTTTTTGCATACAGCCCTGAATTGTAGACTACTCAAGACCTATTGTTTTTGGTGAAGATCGGTTAAGGAAAGGGGTAGTTTACCTGCAACGTTTTATGTGATAACAAGGTTAATTTTTTCTATGACGAACAATAACTGCCGTAAATTAAAACAGAATCAAATAATTTTTTACATATGTGCCTGAGTTGTAGAAGACTCAAGGCCTATTGATTTTGGTGAAGATCGGTTACGGGTAAAGGGCAGTTTACCTGAAACATTTTTTGTTGTAACAAGAGTGAAGTACTTAATTTTGATAAATAAATTATCCTGATAAGAAGATCTTAATAATCCACTGTAGAAACGTAGATGAAATATCTATAAATGAAGAGGCTAGTTGAACGGGGTAGGGGTAATTTTCTATAAATGAAAATGATAGTTGAAGGGGGAGGGGATAATTTTTATATGTGTATACGTTATCGGCAACAAGTAGTAGTTTGTTGTTAAAATTCCTTCCCGGTCTGTTTGGCCGTAGTCCAGTGTTGTCTGCAAAAACAGAAATTTGCCATCATCAGTGAAAATCGAGTGCGATAACGTGTGGTGGTATACGTTGTAATAATACTAGTACGTGTGACTCGTTCGAGCCCCAGTATCGATGGAAACCAATTTGTAATGCGACCTGTGTGTACGGTTTAAGCCACACCGTTGGGTTCGTCAATTTGTAATATTACTCTCGTACGTACCTCTCTTTTCTTTCCTCTCTTTAAATATTTAATATGTTAATTTCTTATATATCTGGGTTTACTAGATATAGTAATATCGTTAATTATGACTATCTTATCTCTATATTTAGTCTAAAAGTGTTGGTGTTAATGAAACTTATGTATGTAGGGTGTAATTCAAAAATTCCGCTCAGGCCTAGTCTGCCTTGCAGAGATTTATAGAAAATTCGTGTGTAATTCTCTTCTCTTTGGTATCGGAGAATTCCGCAACAAGCGCTGCAGTTCCAAAACAAACGGAATTTAGAGGTTAACCCACCGCGTACGGTGATTAGTTATTATACACTCTGTCTGTTTAATTCTTATTCCCACTTCATTAAATAATACCCAGATAATAAGATCTTGAAATTATACAATGTTTCTTTATTAGATCAAATATTTTAACATTCAATAAAATTGTTTTTACTTGACATACGAAAGGCTATACGTTGAGTTAATCGATTATTGATCGATACAAGATTTTATTTTAAATTCAGTTATAGTTTCTTTTTTTATAATTAATTTAGATTCAGGGTGTGAAGGTTCTTTTAACTGCGGGGAAGATTAAAAATACATAAATAAGAATGCAAGAAATTACAAAATTAATGTGTTGTTATGTTTAATATTATTTATATAATTGAAAATTACCGTGCGAAGTACCATACGACTCAGGAAGGCTGTTGCTGCTAATCTCGGTAGTTGTCGTTCCGCATCAAATACAGATGAGATGATGTTCTCTATTCTTGTCTTCAAAGTTGTAATAAAGTGGAATCCTTGGTCCTGGTTGACGCAGAAATACCGCTTCCTTTGTTCACCAACGGCCAAACTTGTGATTACGTGCTTCGGCAAACTCTGGATCCAAATACGTTTTTCAACTGTATGACGTAAACTGCGATGTCCAATGTTTTGATGGTTATGATATTTTCGCTTGGTTGTAGGATTAACTCTTTACAAGGTAGTTCTTTATCTGGTTTTATTATTTCATTAAATTAATATCCGTTTCATGATCTGATATTGGGCAATCCACGTCATTACTTTGAATTCAATTACTTCTGATCGTTTTGTATTCTACAATTATATAATTTGGTTAAGGTTTGTTCAGCCCAAAGTACGGCAATTAGTCATTCATTTATTGTGAATGTTATTAGATTTAATAATTTTGATTAATTTAATTTTTATTGACCATCTCTCTTAGTTTAATCTCTTCTCGATCATGTCATAAATTCCAATAATCAAAATCAACAAATTATATTAATTTTTGTCGTCCCTAGCAACGAAATTTTTTTTTTATTCTTATTCAATGTTTTGTTATATAGTGATAATTTCATATATTAATTTTCCACCCATCAAAATAATTCCTTATTAAACTTCCATTATATTAAAATATTATCTTATTTATTGCTTGTTTACTAATTTCTATATATTCTGCTGGTTTTTTATTCTTAGTCTGTTTCTTTTAATAATTATTATTTTTCCGATATCAAACGTTATCAATCGATATCATTGCACTATGGCATTATCATAATTTGTTTATATTGAGTTTGTTTATTATTTATTATTAATTACTATTGGGTTTTTCTAACTCATTGAATTATCTTCATTAATTATTATTAACTTCTTTACCTAACCTTTCTATTCTGAGTTGTTATATAGTGTTATTGGCTGTTAGGCCTTTTATTATATTTGAATCTACTTTTGAATTTAACTTGTTAACAACTATAGCCTTTTTATACAAGTTTACAAACATAAACAACTTTTAACTACGTACATGTACACAAATAATTATCATTATGATATTTAACAATAACTCTATCTTGACCTATAGATCATACATAAGAAAAATTGACATTAATTAACACTCAATAACTGATTTCCACCACATTTCTACAACAGTAAACAAATAATACATATTGCTTCATTATTTGATATTACATCAATAAGTAAGCTTCATAAGATAACACCAACTTTAACATAATATTTCTGATAACAACCTAATATTATACAATTCAGAATCATTATTTTAAATTAACTTGTAATGTGTATTATTGACTCATTTTTATCTGTTTTCACCGTCATTTACTTTAACATAGTCGATATTAGTTTCTTTCTTATAATTCTTATCAGTATTTTTGATTTATTTACTCTTCACTGAACATTGATATTCTCACTATTGTCTATAGTACATGTTTATTTTTTATTACTATTACTACCTTGCATTCTTATTATTTTCATATAATGATAAATTTATTTATCTGACCCTTGTATTAATATGGGATATAGATATTTATTTCTCTATTCTATTTTTTAATATTTTTTATTTATGTAACGTTGAGGACCGCATTTCTGTTGCGTTACATATGCTTCCCCTCCTAAAGAAGTTTAATTTACCTGAATGTAATTTAGGTCAAGTAAACTTATATCTTTTACATGCCTTTTCTTCATATCACTTTTTATGGTCAACGATGGGATTCTCAATGTAACTTGTTTAGACTTGTATTCACAATTCTTTATTTAATGACACTTCATTACTCATTTTAACATTCTTGGTTATATACAATTTTTCTTTAAACAGTTTTTTGTCGATAGTTGGTTACAATATTCAATGAAACTTTAGATTAACTTCTCTTCTACTTCTAGTTACTGCTATCATTGTCTTTCTCCATTATTCTTCTGTCAGTTATCTTCCTTCTGTTTTCTTTGTCATATCTTTTTTTTTTTGAATTTGATGTCATTCTTCGCAACGATGCTAATATCCCTTAAATATTCAATTTCCCTAACAATCCCTAATATGTGAGTTGGTACAGTTCAGAGAGGCACTGTTTGGCTTCATACTCTGCTGCCCACACTACACTTCAATATAGTACTGCTGGAATTCATCTACAGTCAGCTATAAAATATAATAATATCATAATAATCTTCTTAATTAATTAATAATAAACATCTTGGGAATTATTTATATTGTTGCGTTTTATATTTACTTATTTATATCTTTTATCCTTTGTGATTCCATTTTATTTTCCTTAATCATTTTCTGATAACATTTCTGATAGTCATTATCTGTAATTAATCTTGATCTTCTTTTTTGTTGTGACACTAACTCTAAGTATTAATTCTTCATTTGTTCCTACATTTCTAAATCGTAATTGTTTTAATTATTGTTATCACTTAAGTTCAGTGTAATTATAGTCATTAACTCAACCCTTGTTCTTCTTATTTTATTTTATTATTTTGTCTGGTTACATTACAATGAATTATGTTGATAAACATTTTTTCGGCATGTATTTTAGATCATATTGTTTTTTCTTTTATTATTTTGCATAGGTACTTCTTGATATAAAAAATTTTTTATCTTGGGGTTTCATTATTCCTTATTTAGAATATTTCTTTGTAGACATATAGTAATATTTCTTATTTCCTTCTGTAATCTTGGGGGTGTTATTAACTCTTCTTAATACCTTCTTCATAACCATATAGTTAGACGTACTTACTTCCTTTTGAATGTTGCGTTTACTATTTAAATAATATTGTTCAAAATGTTTTTTAGTAAGTTGTACTTACATACCTTTTTGGATTTAGAGGTTTTAGTCTCTTTATTTTAAATTATATTGTTTCGAAATAACTTGAGTAAGTTGTTCTTACGTGCTTCTTGACTTTTGGGTTTTTTGTCTCTTTCTTCCAACAATTCGTCCCTTAAATTTTTTAAGTAGTTACTACAAATTATTGTGATACAATTATTATTTTTAACGTGATTTTTTATGTTGTTAAACCCCATAGAGTGGTTCAGTGAGGGTCCTGCTGGTGTTTTCCCTGCCATGTAGGGTTTAAAAGCGGCTCGGATTCTTCGTCTCCTCTGCCGGTTTGGTTCGTTTGATTTATTTCATTTCCCGTTGACCTGGGTTCCGGCCGTTGACGGTCCTCTTCGTAGTTAACCCGGCGGTAGTCCTCCTGACTACGACTCCTGCCTCCATTAGTCCTAGTATCTCTTCTATCATTATTGTTATCTTGGTTCCAGTCGGTGTCCCTATTAAAACTCCGACGTCCTTGGTAGTATGCTCTCCCGTTATCGCTATTGTACGCCCCCACATAATTAACTCTCCTGTAGTTTTGATTTTGATTGTTCGGGTTACGGTTATTGTTATTATAATTCCGGTTGTTTGTGTTCTGATTTTGGTAATTCGGGTTGTACGACCGGTTATATTGGTTGTTTGGAATATTCTGTCTATTCCCGTAATTGTTTCCGTTGTTCCTTTGGTTGTTGTTGTTATTTTGCCGTTGGTATGTCTCATTACCATAATTACCTCAAATATATTGGAACTTACCGTCTGCGGCTTTCCAGAAACAGCGTCTTTATAAATTTACATGTTTCGGGACCCTTGTCCCATCATCAGAATTTGAAAGTAATTGTGTATCATTTAAATATGATACACTTGTCAAACACTTAAAATATTAAAATCTAATATAAAATAACTTAATATAACATATTATAATATTTACAACGAGTACGAAGGTTACCGATGTACATCGTATGAAAACCGACCGCGCACTAATCTATGTCTCGCTCCCACCACGACAGTAGCGCAAGGCAGTGTTGTACAATACATTTGATCTGAAGACCAATTTGTCATTTAAAACATGCGGCTTGGTACCAATATTATTGTGTGCTTTATAAATTTCGTATTCTTCAAGAGCGTTCAAATATCGCCCTTTCTTACATATGTGAAGGGGTTTCAAATTAGTTTTAAAATTTGTGTAGCTATGATTTTCGGAAACGAGGTGTTCTGCAAATTTTGACTTGACACTGTCCAAACTGTGAAACTGTGTAGGCGGCCTATGTTCTAAAAATCTTTTTAAAAAACCACGTCCTGTCTGGCCCACATAAAAAGCGTCGCAATCGTCGCATATCAATTTGTAAACACCAGTTTTGTGTTCAAGGCTGGTGGTTCTGCGGACACGAAGATTATTCATAATACTATTAGTGGTCTTATAAGTGACCTTGATATTACTGGTTTTACCAAAAATTGACCCAAAGATCTGTGGCATAAGGTATTTGGTAAAACCAGTAATATCAAGGTCACTTATAAGACCACTAATAGTATTATGAATAATCTTCGTGTCCGCAGAACCACCAGCCTTGAACACAAAACTGGTGTTTACAAATTGATATGTGACGATTGCGACGCTTTTTGTGTGGGCCAGACAGGACGTGGTTTTTTAAAAAGATTTTTAGAACATAGGCCGCCTACACATTTTCACAGTTTGGACAGTGTCAAGTCAAAATTTGCAGAACACCTCGTTTCCGAAAATCATAGCTACACAAATTTTAAAACTAATTTGAAACCCCTTCACATATGTAAGAAAGGGCGATATTTGAACGCTCTTGAAGAATACGAAATTTATAAAGCACACAATAATATTGGTACCAAGCCGCATGTTTTAAATGACAAATTGGTCTTCAAATCAAATGTATTGTACAACACTGCTTTGCGCTACTGTCGTGGTGGGAGCGAGACATAGATTAGTGCGCGGTCGGTTTTCATACGATGTACATCGGTAACCTTCGTACTCGTTGTAAATATTATAATATGTTATATTAAGTTATTTTATATTAGATTTTAATATTTTAAGTGTTTGACAAGTGTATCATATTTAAATGATACACAATTACTTTTAAATTCTGATGATGGGACAAGGGTCCCGAAACATGTAAATTTATAAAGACGCTGTTTCTGGAAAGCCGCAGACGGTAAGTTCCAATATATTTGATTGAACAACACGTGGCTTGGTACTAAACATTTGGGATTTATTCCTTTTAAACATAATTACCTGGCCTGCCATTATAGTTCGGCCGGTTATGCGTCTCATGTTTGTTATTGTTATTGTTTCTGTTGTTGCAGTCTGAGATATCCCTGCTCCCGTACCGGTCGTTTCTCTGCCGACTCCTTCTATAATGCACCTCACGCTCGTGCTCTTCCAATAGCGTTGACATGGCCTGTATCGTTTTTATCTGTCCACCTGATCGTGCTATTGATATCCCGTTAGTGGATATGCTAAGCCTAAGTGGCCTATGCTAAGTGGTATGCTAGCCTGGTGACGAGGATTTCCTCCGGGATTTTTGGTTCAAGGTGTCTCGCCACGCACACTTTTCCAAGGAAGTAGGCGGTGAGCGTTGTCCCTCTGCTGGCGTCATACATTCCATAGCCGATGCTCTCCCTTACTACGTTCTGGGTGGCGTCTGACCAGTACCTGGCTTTAAATGCCATCTTAAATTCTTCGTAGCTTCGGATGTCGTGCCTGGTGGCTGTCCACCAGTTATCATAGGTTTCCTTGAAATGTTCGTCCAGGTAACGACGAATTACTGGCCATCTGTTTTCACCAATTCTCATTAGTTGTTCGCCGACCCGTTCCAAGAATTCCATTGGGTTTCTCTTGTACGACTTAAAGTTGATGGTTTCCCGGTCGTCTATATGCTGTGTGTATGGAACAGTAATCGGTCGGTTGTCAGCTGACCGTTGGAGGTTCTCGATTCTCTCCTGGTTACGTTGTCCTTGTTCCTGTACTTCGTTTACGACCGTATCTAGGTTTCGATGCTGGTTTCCGAAATCTGTTCGTAGTGATTCCACTTGAACCCGGTTTTCTTCTTCTATCTGGCCTATCTTGACCTCTAGTTCAGCCCTATTTCGTGTAACAGCTTCATCGGGCACTCTCAGTTTTCTATTTGTTTCAGCTATCTCCTGTTTTATTTCGCCGTTGTTCTTACCTACCTTCTGGCTGATTGCCTCACTGACGTCCTCGATTTTCTTATTGAGATCTTGTCTTAATACTCCATTCTGTTTATCAACAGTTTCCCTTAATTCCTTGTTAGAATGCTCAATTCTTTCATTGATTTGTATAAGGTTGTCCTCATTGATTTTCTTAAGATCTTCTTTCATTCGTTTATTGTTTTCCTCAAGTTTTTCGTTCAATAGTTTGTTATCGTCCTGAATCTGTCTCAAACTCTCGTCAATCCTGTCAAACTTTTCATTCATTAGTTTGATTAAATTCTCACTCAAAATTTCGTTTTGTTTCTTTGAGTTTTCATTAATACTGTCTATTTTTTCATTAGTTTGTCTATTATCCTCTTCAATTTGTCTTAAACTCTCATTAGTTTCCTCCTTGGTTTGCTTTGAATTTTCCTCCTGTTTCTTAAATTGTTCTGCCATGAACTTCATCATGTCTTGCCAGTTTGGTTCTTCTCTGGCTACCGCTTTATCTGGTTGATCCCCTTGGGCATCCTCTTTATCGCTCGCCTGTTGTTTCATTTCGGTGTCTGTTATTACTTCAGTTTCTTTTGTATTATCTGTCTGTTGTTCTATTTCACTATCTATGATTACTTCTATTTCTTGTTCTTGTCCACCTTCTTCCTTCTCCGTGTCTTCTTCCCTCTTCTTTGATCTACCTCTGGTATTATGCATCTTTAGTCTCCCACGGTTGCCTGCTCTGGTTAAGTAATATTTTTATAATTATAGTTTTACTTAACTTAAGCCCTACACTAGTTGAGCGCCACTTTGTAATAATCCTTTTGCGGGATTATCGTTATTTCAGCCCCAACGTTGTCGGCGTCACTTTGTAATAATACTAGTACGTGTGTCTCGTTCGAGCCCCAGTATCGATGGAAATCAATTTGTAATGCGACCTGTGTGTACGGTTTAAGCCACACCGTTGGGTTCGTCAATTTGTAATATTACTCTCGTACGTACCTCTCTTTTCTTTCCTCTCTTTAAATATTTAATATGTTAATTTCTTATATATCTGGGTTTACTAGATATAGTAATATCGTTAATTATGACTATCTTATCTCTATATTTAGTCTAAAAGTGTTGGTGTTAATGAAACTTATGTATGTAGGGTGTAATTCAAAAATTCCGCTCAGGCCTAGTCTGCCTTGCAGAGATTTATAGAAAATTCGTGTGTAATTCTCTTCTCTTTGGTATCGGAGAATTCCGCAACAAGCGCTGCAGTTCCAAAACAAACGGAATTTAGAGGTTAACCCACCGCGTACGGTGATTAGTTATTATACACTCTGTCTGTTTAATTCTTATTCCCACTTCATTAAATAATACCCAGATAATAAGATCTTGAAATTATACAATGTTTCTTTATTAGATCAAATATTTTAACATTCAATAAAATTGTTTTTACTTGACATACGAAAGGCTATACGTTGAGTTAATCGATTATTGATCGATACAAGATTTTATTTTAAATTCAGTTATAGTTTCTTTTTTTATAATTAATTTAGATTCAGGGTGTGAAGGTTCTTTTAACTGCGGGGAAGATTAAAAATACATAAATAAGAATGCAAGAAATTACAAAATTAATGTGTTGTTATGTTTAATATTATTTATATAATTGAAAATTACCGTGCGAAGTACCATACGACTCAGGAAGGCTGTTGCTGCTAATCTCGGTAGTTGTCGTTCCGCATCAAATACAGATGAGATGATGTTCTCTATTCTTGTCTTCAAAGTTGTAATAAAGTGGAATCCTTGGTCCTGGTTGACGCAGAAATACCGCTTCCTTTGTTCACCAACGGCCAAACTTGTGATTACGTGCTTCGGCAAACTCTGGATCCAAATACGTTTTTCAACTGTATGACGTAAACTGCGATGTCCAATGTTTTGATGGTTATGATATTTTCGCTTGGTTGTAGGATTAACTCTTTACAAGGTAGTTCTTTATCTGGTTTTATTATTTCATTAAATTAATATCCGTTTCATGATCTGATATTGGGCAATCCACGTCATTACTTTGAATTCAATTACTTCTGATCGTTTTGTATTCTACAATTATATAATTTGGTTAAGGTTTGTTCAGCCCAAAGTACGGCAATTAGTCATTCATTTATTGTGAATGTTATTAGATTTAATAATTTTGATTAATTTAATTTTTATTGACCATCTCTCTTAGTTTAATCTCTTCTCGATCATGTCATAAATTCCAATAATCAAAATCAACAAATTATATTAATTTTTGTCGTCCCTAGCAACGAAATTTTTTTTTTATTCTTATTCAATGTTTTGTTATATAGTGATAATTTCATATATTAATTTTCCACCCATCAAAATAATTCCTTATTAAACTTCCATTATATTAAAATATTATCTTATTTATTGCTTGTTTACTAATTTCTATATATTCTGCTGGTTTTTTATTCTTAGTCTGTTTCTTTTAATAATTATTATTTTTCCGATATCAAACGTTATCAATCGATATCATTGCACTATGGCATTATCATAATTTGTTTATATTGAGTTTGTTTATTATTTATTATTAATTATTATTGGGTTTTTCTAACTCATTGAATTATCTTCATTAATTATTATTAACTTCTTTACCTAACCTTTCTATTCTGAGTTGTTATATAGTGTTATTGGCTGTTAGGCCTTTTATTATATTTGAATCTACTTTTGAATTTAACTTGTTAACAACTATAGCCTTTTTATACAAGTTTACAAACATAAACAACTTTTAACTACGTACATGTACACAAATAATTATCATTATGATATTTAACAATAACTCTATCTTGACCTATAGATCATACATAAGAAAAATTGACATTAATTAACACTCAATAACTGATTTCCACCACATTTCTACAACAGTAAACAAATAATACATATTGCTTCATTATTTAATATTACATCAATAAGTAAGCTTCATAAGATAACACCAACTTTAACATAATATTTCTGATAACAACCTAATATTATACAATTCAGAATCATTATTTTAAATTAACTTGTAATGTGTATTATTGACTCATTTTTATCTGTTTTCACCGTCATTTACTTTAACATAGTCGATATTAGTTTCTTTCTTATAATTCTTATCAGTATTTTTGATTTATTTACTCCTCACTGAACATTGATATTCTCACTATTGTCTATAGTACATGTTTATTTTTTATTACTATTACTACCTTGCATTCTTATTATTTTCATATAATGATAAATTTATTTATCTGACCCTTGTATTAATATGGGATATAGATATTTATTTCTCTATTCTATTTTTTAATATTTTTTATTTATATAACGTTGAGGACCGCATTTCTGTTGCGTTACAACGTTAGTGACCACAGTACTGTGATTAAGGCTGAATCAATAAGTGGAAAGAAGTAGTTTCTATGGAAACACTTCTTTTCGTAAATGATTTTAAATATAAATCTTAGAACATGGAAGTATGGAAGTCATGTATGGTTCTCCATACCGATATTTTAAGTTTATGGGCCTTTCTGCGTTTTCTTTAGGAATTGAGACATATCTGATTATTTAAGTCAGTTGACATATTCTGTTAATGTCTTGTATGGTGTCGATTACTACAGAGAAAAACTGAGCGATTCAAACTGTTTCAAAATAATATTTGAAAATTTTTTATATAAAAGCTGAATGAATCCATTTTGAAATTTACGATTCATATTCTTCTCCCTGTTCTTTGGACCAGTGATTATCTCTTGCAACAGTGGATCGTATTACTCAATAGATCGGTAACTGCCAATACGTTTCCGCTATCGGGCTGGTCTGTCTTTTCTTTATGACCTGTGGTAAATTTGAAACTGTCAATCTCAGAGTAACATTTACAACGAAAGACCCAATACTTTAGCCCATTTATTAGATTCCTTTCGTAGCTCATAACGAATAACAGTGCAGGTCTAGGCGATGGCCTCGGTGCATTCTTAATTGGAATCACCGCCCTAATGTAGTTGGCTTTAAACAGAAGAATCTCTTTGACGGCTAAAAGAAGAAGAAGACGACGACGACGAAGGAGTATTAGGAGGAGAAGGGAAAGAAGAAAAAGAAGATGGAGGAGGAGGAGGAGGAGGAGGAGGAGGAGGAGGAGGAGGAGAAGGAGAAGAAGAAGAAGAAGAAGAAGAAGAAGAAGAAGAAGAAGAAGAAGAAGAAGAAGAAGAAGAAGAAGAAGAAGAAGAAGAAGAAGAAGAAGAAGAAGAAGAACATGAACATGAAGCGTTTCTACCTTGTAGTTAGATGTTGGGTTAACGAAAGCTAAAGGAAGAAAAACTTGATTACAAATCACCTGACTACACAGATTGGAAATAATGCAATCGAACTCCATTTATTCGTAAGTCTCAAAGACTAAACCTGACAAATAAATAAATCTAAACTAGAGCCTTGGAAATAAATTCAGTGAGACAACACTGGGTAGCTTTTCTGTTAGAGTGTAACGCTCAAACCATTTACTTATAGCTTAGTTTGAAGCGGCTTGTAAGTTCCCTTACAGATCTTAAGATGATCTTACATTTTATTGACAAAATATTAAGCTGAATTAAAAAACAAATTGTTGATCATAGAGTAACAATACGATTAAATAAAAATATTACTTGTGTGCCCCTCGGTTTAACGAAAGCTGTTAATGAAAACATTTTTTTCAAATAGAAATTTGGTCTAACAACTTTTTCACGAAATCTGGATTATTCGCAACGGCTAATCTTTGAAAACTACAATTTTAAATTAAAATAAAATAACATGCAGAATTTCTGAAGAAAAAAATTTCTCACGAATATTAAAAATGCGCCCAAAAACCTGCTAACAGATACTGGTCGAATAGAGAGGGTTAGAAAATTAAGTATCTAGGGGAAATAATTCAAGAGAATGGTTTAGAAAAATCTGCTATAGAAGAAAAGATTCATAAAATGGAAAGAGCATATGGTACATTATACATTTTAAAGATATTTACAATAAAAAGTGTATATCTAAAAATGCAAAAATAAGGCATTACAGTACAGTAGTGAGGCCAGAATGCCTATATGCCAGTGAATGTCTAGCATTGAATTTTAATTTAAAGAAACTAGAAGTATTGGAAAGACGAATTATTAGGCCCACGAAAACTTCAGAAGGTTGGAAATTAAGAAGTAATGATGAAATATACCAGAGTATAGAAAATGTAACAGAAGCCGTGAGAAAAAGAAGACTAGTATTTTTTGGACATTTATATAGAATAGATGACAATAGGTTACGTAACCAGTGGAAGTGCAGCGCCGTACCAAGGACAAGGTCGACTGAGCTGTCGCTACCTGTGTACTGTACATGTAGCATCTCGCTTTCCGTTTGTCACTCTTCGTCATTATTGTTCGTGCATGTAACAGCAGATTCTCAGGAATGCAGGAACACTCTCAAACTCGCAACCTTTCCCTCCACTAACTTCCCTTTCCCCACTCTCTCTCTCTCTCTCTCTCTCTCTCTCTCTCTCTCTCTACCTCACTTAAAAATCAATTTGCACGTTCGACAAGAACTAGTCATATTAGTTATAACGTTAAAATTGAATGCTACTCAATTTTACTCAGATTTTATATAGAATAATGATTAGTAATTGTTTATTAGACTAAGACATACAAGTAACGTTGAGTTGAAGTACTGTTAGCTAGCAGCTAGCCTAGCGGTGTTCTTCAAAAGAACACACCCTTGTCAAGACGACTCTCTGACGGGGAGAAAACATACAAGTCACGTACAGGGTGAAGAATCATAAAATGTATTGTACTAAAAAAATCAATAAAGTTTAAGTGAAAGCGAGAGAAAGCTGAGTGTTCAGACAATACAGTCCGCTAGAAATAGAGTGAGAGGTTAGAGCGAGAAAGCATAAGGTAGCGTCTCTCCCCACTTGTTTGTACAAGTTTGGCACGCGCTGTTTTTTGTCGAATGAAGGAAAGCGTCATTTTTTAGCGGGTGAAATTAGCTAGTTGGGTTGGAGGAAATCAAATATCGCGGTACTTGAAACCAATGGGAACGCGATTTGTAAATATTGAGTGTGGGTAAGGATTGTGTGTGTATAAAAAAACGTAGTTCGGAAATTTGTCGGGAGTCTACGGAGAACATTACAGCTATCAGACACGTCACCGCGTATTAAGTCGACGAAGATACACTAATTACATTTTAAATCAGTAAGTAGATGCGAGCCGTTTAGTGAAAGTGAAACCTAGGTAATTAAAGTGTTAGTGTCAACGAGTGTCGACAACAGGATCGTCCGAATCGCCGACGAACGCAAAGGTCCAGGATCGCAGACTCCGAGGGAAGGAATCACCAACACAAACGGAATTCAACAAACAAGTAAAACAAATTTGAACATTAAAACTCATAATAATTCATGTATCTTTTGTTAAATTTTTTACTATTGGCAATTCAATCTAAGAACCTACTTTCAAATTAGAATTGACGAGAAACTAAAAGAATTCAATATTGTGAATCATTTTAAGATTGTATGTAAATTTGTAATGTGTTAATGAAGAGTTTATTAAATTTAGGATTCATTCAATTCAAATTGTGTTAATAATCATTTTGATACCCTGAGATAATTTTAAGAGTCGCCATCAAAGCAAGAGTTGAGAGGTTAGTATTAGTGAATTACACCTACCTCTTTCTAGCTCTAAGCTGCGAGGGTGGTATAGTACAGTTATAATAATAATCAGGGCTTGATTTCAGGGGAACGACGTTCCGGAACCTCTTGGATCCAAAAATATATAAAAATAAAAACCTAAATATTACAAAAAATTACTACTGCTTTTTAAATTGTGCCTCTCATCAGCCCCACTACAAAACAAAACATTTGTCAAAATTAAACACCAGCACTAATCTTTGTCTTAACTACTATCGTTCAAAAAATGTCCCAATAATCTATGGAGAAAGTGAAATAAAAAAACTTGCTTCAGAACTAAAACTACATGACAGGCAACTGATTGGTAGCTTCCGAGAATATGTGCATTCCAGAATTTTTCGGCAGTCTTTCTACCTTGAAATATGCTATTGAATCAATAGCAATATCTTCAACTGAATGTGAGAGGGCCGATTTCTGGCCATCATACAGCACTGGACACAAAGAGTAAGGAAAGGTCAAGAAACAAACAATATGACGACACAATGATGAAACTATGGAAACTTTTTAAAATGTCCGAACCACCGAAACCATCACTTAGAGTTTGATCGAGGCTCCGGGATGACGCCATCATGAGTGACATTTTCGATTGTCTGACGATGAAGCTCTTTAGAAATATCAGTAAACTTTATTTTCCTTTTTAGATAAAAGTTTATACGTATGTTACAACGCTTTAAAAATGTAGACCTCCTTTGTAATAACCTGATGTAAACTTATACGATAATATAAAATATAAGTATATTTGTGTCTGTACAACTTTGGAATTGATGCGTTCCGGCAGCTATAATTTTAGAAATCAACCATTGATAATAATAATTCAATGTCGAGAATAAAAATAGAAAAGAATTTGTCACCAGGGTCTCAAGTGACCAAACGTTTACTCCAGAGATGTTGTGTATCACACACGCTTTTCAAAATTTATACGGAGAAAGCAATAGAGACTTGGAAAAAATGTGCTGGAACATGAGAATTCCACTAGATGGTGATACAGTTTATTTATTACAGTTTGCTGATGACCAATTACTTTTGGCTCAAGATTTTGAAGACACAGAGTACATGACTATAAAATTGATACAGGAATATCGGAAATTGGGACTAAAGGTAAATATGAATAAAACAAAATAAATGGCAATAGGTAATCTTCAGCAAGACTTGATATCGTAGGATGACGTGGGGAATATTTCATATACAGAGGAGAACACATATTTAGGGATGAAACTTACTGCCAATGGGAAGTAAGACGAAGAAATACAATCCAGAATTAATTTTGGAAAGATGGCTATATCTACATTAAATTGAATCCTGTGGGATAAGTAAATTATAGCAGAAACTAAAACCAAAATATTTTAAACCATTGTTAGAAGTATGATGACTTACGGCTCAAAAGTTTGGACTACAAATAAACACACACGAACAAAATTAATGACAGCGGAGATGGAGTGTTGGAGACGTTCGGCAAGAGTATCCAGACGTGAGAAAATTAGAAATGAAGTCATTAAAGACAGGATGAACGTGAAAAATCCAATTGTTGATTTTATTCAAACAAAAAAATTACAATGGTGTGGACACACGAAAAGAATGGCACAGGAAAGATTGCCAATGAGAGTTATGGAATGGACCCCACCAGGAAGAAGGAAAAGAAGAAGACTACCTATCACCTAAGTAGAAGAAATTCAGACTATATTCAGACTATATTCAAAATCTCTTTCACCAGGAAGAAAGAGAAATTGAAGAAGATCATTGGATGGAAGATGAGAATTCAATCGATCCTGTAATCTTTGGTTCCAAATAGCGTTGAGAATATTCAACTGTATCAGTTGCAACGGGCGAGAGATCGTTCTTGATTTAAAAATAATAAAATGTTATTTAAGATTTGCCGTGGCTTAGGACGCTGAGATAAGATACAAAGGTGGAGCCACAAATTCAAGATTGTACGCAGGAGAACGAAATACTACTACTACTACTACTAAAACGATAAATCTCTCCGTTTTCTTCCGATTGTCTGAATTAAAAGAACGCGACGTGAAATATCAATAGCTGAACGTGGGTTTATAGACAAAGAGGTTTCAGTCACGTTTTGACCGTGAAGCATTTCATTGCTGGATTACATTCACAGCCGCCTACAAAACGCGCGTCTTCGTGTGTGTGTGTGTGTGTGTGTGTGTGTGTGTGTGTGTGTGTGTGTGTGTGTGTGTGTGTGTGTGTGTGTGTAAAACAACACGTGTTGTCTATTTAATAAACACAACGCCAAGAATTAGCGCCCTTGACCTTGTCAGTCCCCCTTACGAGAACTCCACGCAAGGTCAAAGTTACTTAGCGACAATAATTTTTGACGACGCTACGTCCTTACCGCAAGCGACGCAACATGTACAAGAGCGCATTCCTACTACACGTAGGCCTACGTACTACGTAAATTCTTTGCAGGGGTACAGGCCCGCTGGCTTCCTATGCAAAACTTGTCTTCCACACTGTTCCATGAATTAGCAACTCACGTTTTTTTTAATCTTCCTCCACGTCCTGCAACCATTTCATCTCCATGGTTTTCCTTTCTTTTTTTTTGCAATCCATTCTTCCCTGGTTTCTTGCCTGATGTTTCGTATGACGGACGTACCTGGATGTATGGGCTACTATTGTAGTGCGTTATGCAACAGACGAGAGAGGGTGACAAGCGAGTTTCGGGCGCTTAGAAACTCGAACAAGTCAGCTAAGGGAAAAGATCCTAACAGAAAATTCTGGTCCTCCAGGCTGTGGGTTGAGGCATCGGACTAACTCCTCGATACTCGTCAAAAAATTCAATGTTAAGAAACCTAACAAGCAGCCTCGGGTACAGAGAGGAAAAAGGGGCAGACCTAGACTGCCCTGCTATGGAAACATGAGGGAGGCCATGGAACATCATAACTTGGCAGAAGAAGATGCACAGGACAGAAATAGATGGCGTTTAGGTGTGGGTATGCGGCAATAGCCGATGAAAATCCCTTTGAGAGAGTGTTTCGCATGACATTCTATTCCCGTGACCGAGACATAAATATTTTGAGATTTGATGAAGCGCATTGTCTTCAATGTTTACAAACTTCTTCTATTTTGTGTAGTTACGAGGAACAGTTGAAACGTTTTCAGAGCGACCTCTACAGTTTAACGGTAGAACGAAAATTATTCGTCAGCTTAAGATTTTTGTTTCCAACTACTAATGATCCCACCGCGGATAAACCTTATTGGCTACGATATTGCGCAAAGTGTGATTCCTGAACCGTTTAAGTCAATTGATGAATATTATAATAGAACCTTTTGCGGGGGTGTGTTTGAATTTTAAAATTGTCACCCTATCTTATATTCGTATCGTAAATGTGTGTGTGACGAGCGTTTTTTAATTCGCTCGTTGCGTTCATGGTATAGTGTAGGTGTATAATTGAGGGTATTAATCAGTTCAGTTACTTCTGTGAATGTTATTCGTATATAACGAGTCGAGTTGTACTTTTTCTTACTACTTACGGGCAAACCGTATCTCTCGGCGTTCAGTTTGAATCTTGCCGCCGCGTCATCTGATTGGCTCACGCCGTCTTGCAGTGTCGACTTCGCTAACTGTGGTGTTCTGTTGTTTTCACTTTAATAATTCTCTATATATTACTTTATTTTATACGAATCAAACATACAGCGTTGCAGAACAATAAGATTTATTAAACCCTTTAAAATTTTCAGTTATTTAATAATACATTAATTTATATTGGTACCGGCTTTTACAATTGCTCAGTTGGTATGCTCAGTCGTTTGTATCATGTAGACGCCGCTTGGCGAATAATGTTTGTTTACAATAAAATTTGTCACAAGGCGTGTTAAAAAGTCCTTTTGACTACAGAAGTTTTGGATTAACGGCTAAAATGCACAAAATTATAATATTTCCTTAAAACTAGGTACACAATATTTAATACATTAATACATGCAAGTAAGTTATCAGCAATGGGAATTAGAATAGAGTTTGGTTAGGATTTTGACAACAAGTTATGTTCATTAATAATTTATTATAAATCAGTTTAAATGGTTATTAATTGATGTTCAGTTCTCGTTGGGGCTTACTCAATCTACGTCTCCTTCTTCCGGATGGGTCTAGTCGTCTTCTCCTCTTCGGATGTTCATCAATTCTCGTTCAGATGGTTTTTCCATAAAGTTCGGCTTCCCTCTTGTTCCGCAGTCGTTCGTCTTCTTAGGTTGAAGTAGGTCGCTCCTTTTCTTCCTTCGGGATGAGTCGTCAGCTATGTTTCTTCGAAGTCTTCTTATTTTCCACTGATATTTTTATGTTGTGAGTAATTTAATAATAATTAATTCATCAGGTGTTCCATAGATTGCTTTTACTATACTTCTTCCTTCTGGTTTTGGTTAAAATTTACGTTTTTAGAGTAAAATTTGGGTTGAGAGCTGCATACATCCGCCCTCCGCGTCGGTCAATAATGGATTAATCAGAATTCCAACGGTTTTTTGGTAATAAATTTCGGTTGCTATGGTTACCTATTAAATTATGCTAATTCTCATTGGTCGTTAATTTATGTCATTGTTATATTCTAACGTTTTATTTTAGTTTAAATCTATAAAATATCTTCAAATTAAGATTTCTTTCTTATACTAATAGCTATGTTTATTACATGAATACCATTGTTCATAATTTTTGATAAGGATCATTTTGATACCCCTCATGGTTACTTTTGAGTAGTTAATCACATTTTTGTTATTTTTCTTATTTATATATCATATACATTTTATCTAAAACTGGATGTTATTTATACATTTTTGTATTAGGTATACCTACTCAACTTGTTTAAACATTTGGTATATTCTGCTTTTACACTGGGCTATTGTTTGTTTTTAAATTTACAAAATTCTTCATTACCTGTTAGGCCTAGAGCCTAGATTTTCCTATACTACTATCTAACATTCTTTGTAACTCCTTACCTTTATATATGGTACATTAAAACAATTTTTTAATAGAACCAAATAATAAACATTGGTGATTCTAACTACACCTCTTATTATAACAATAAACATTTTCTTGCCAGGTTCAAGCCTGAAAATACAATAAAACTTCTAACTACCTTTCTGTTTCTTACTACTATCTGTTTTACTTATAATTTATTACATTATATTGGTTTTTTAAACAATAACAAAACTCTTATTATACTACTGTTAAACTGTACTTTACACAATATACTCTACTCCCTCATTCCTTCACTAGAATACGGTGTCTATCTTTCTTGCTTACCATTCCTTCTAATGATTTAATCCTTATCTTATTTTATAATTCTTACTAACTATTGCTTAAATTAATCACAGTATAATTAGTTTATCTTACTTGCTAGCACAAAGTTCATCACAGGTTGTTTAGATATTCTAATACAGTCTACTAATTAAAATACCTTTTTATGTTCACCCACTACACTTTTTCCTTCATAGAAGGTTTTTTTATTTTTTCACTTTCACTTTTTTATGTAACATGCTATAACTGCATGTCACCACTTATTTGTATTGATACACTCTTTATTCCACTCACTTGATATTATTCACTACGTCGTCTAATTATGTTAACATCATCGTGTGGTTATTGGTTATGAGTAATTACTTTATTTTCCCTTCACTAATGATCACTTTTGATTATTAACTATGGCCTTTATTTGCCTCAGGGTATGGTTTACTGGTTTTGATTATGTTTATCATTATTCATTTGGGTATGTTTATTTTTAACTCCCTATCTTATATTTATAAGTACATTTCTTCATTCATATAATGTGCATAATATTACTATCTTATTTGTTATTATTAAATTAGGTACATCTCATTTATGCTCTAACAATATTAGTGCACTGTTTACGTGCATTTTGTGGTCATAATTTGGGGATTACAATGTTCGTTATCAATTTCTTGATTACATTTGGTTCCTGGTTCCTTCTTCCTTGTTCCATTGTTTTTCCTGGTGTTTATCCAATCTATTGAGTCAAGTCATCGTCAGTTTATTAGTCATTTGTCATTTTGTCATTTGGTTATTAATCACTGAGTTATAAGTTCTTGACCCTTCTTCTTGTCTTCAGCTTCTTTGTTTTGTAATTAATTATCAATGTATTTTCACTACCTTATGTCATGTTACAATATTTAGTTAAGAGCCTTCTCTTCTTCCGATAGTTCCTATTCGTTTCGGATGTTGTATATCATACAGACTACTTTAACTTTCTGTACTGCTGCACGGAGTAAGTCAGTTGTATTCATGCAAAACCAGGTCCTTAAATTTCTCAGCCATGAGATTCTCGCTCGTCCAACTCCTCTCTTTCCAAGTACTTTTCCTTGTAGTATGGACTGTAATAAGTAAAATCTCTGTTCATTTCTCATGAGATGTCCCAGATACTGAAGCTTTCATATCTTCACTGTGTTAATAACTTCCCTATCTTTCTTCATCTTTCTAAGAACTTCAACATTAGTTATATGTGCTGTTCATGAAATGCTTAGTATTCGACGGTAAAGCCACATTTCGAAAGATTCCAATTTTTTAGTTGTGGCTTCAGTCAGACTCCAAGATTCTACACCGTAGAAGAGGACCGAGAATACATAGCAGCGTAGAAGTGTCATCTTTGTGTTTATTGTTAAATCGTGACTTTTGAACAAACTGCTCATTCTAGTGTACACTGCTTTTGCCTTTTCAATTCTACTCTTTATTTCTTGAGAGTGCTCCCATTGTTCATTGACTGTAGTACCAAGATATGTAAAGTGCAGTTTGTGAACTCGTTCTTAGATACATTATTAGCTTCGTAAGATCCTTATTACTGTTATATTTACTATATATTGTAACGGTACATAACCCGGTCCCAATAAAGTAACTAATGAGAATAAAAGTCAGAAATGGGTAGAACTAAAGCTCGCTCAAAATTTAATTATATCACTCCACATAATAAACAATTCGAGTGGTATATAGTGCGAAGTGAGTGATAGTGTACCCACTGAGGTGAAAAACCAAAGTGAAACTAATGTATTACTAAACTGTGCTGTATGTTTTGGATAGGATAAAACTATGGAAGTAGTATGTAATAATACTAATCGATTTTTGTGATTTTATTTATTTATTGTAATTTATATTGTATGAACCACAATTTGTTATACCCCAGTTAATATTATATTGTTTCAAATAATTATGTTAGATTGTAAGAAAACCCAGGGTTTAATTTTAAAAGACATAAAAATTTTAACTACCAAAGATAATATAAAATTAAAATAATCCTATGAAGGAAGTGACAACAGGAAGTACTACCGGGTATGAACACTATTCGAGATTAAATAAATAATATATAAATTTATTTAATGATAATAAAATGATAAAATATTTATATACAAGGTCATAAAAAAATTAACCAAAACATATTATGTGAATTAAATTAGTAAATAAACCGGAATGGAAGGGAATTATTTTTCCATAAATAAAAATATAAATTTATAATAATCACAAACTGCCTACATAATAAAAATACCATGTGTTACTAAGAGTGATGGAAAATAACAAGTATTGTTAATAAGAATACAATTTTGAACTGAACGAGAGTTGTTGAAGAACCGATGCGACAAAAATTATAAAAAAATAACCTTTTTTGGACGTTGGAGGAGGCGAAATTCACGCAAGAATAATAAGCAAAGTGAATACTAACCAATTATACCTGAGGAATCCAAATTAAAAGGTGTTATACATTAAAAACCAGTGGATGAAACCATTCTGAGGATCAAATATAATTCGGCCTACGTCTAGTGGACAATCAGAAAATCATCCAAATGAAAAGGAAATAATAACGCAAGACGTACCTCATCACAGAATAAAACTTCAATCCAGTAAGGACAACACGGAGCGAGGTAATATAAACATTTTTCGTAATAAATCCCGAAGAAAACTCGTTTTTTAATAGTGAAAATAGAACAAAAAATATTAATTGTATCATATGTTTATTTCAAAAGTAAACAAATACATGCTGCTCTCTAACGGCAATTCCGGAAACTACGTAACATGTGAAAAATAAACCAAAATTATTTATTAATTTCTTCTATTTGTAAAGCGTAGCATTTAGCCATTTCTGACAATCTCATAACACAAAGATTTCACCCTGAACCCTGGGGAATTAATAAGAATTATGTAATAACTGATGTATTTTATTATAGCGTAATATTGGTTAAATAACAACATATATGTTTTGTTCTTTAGACAGATCTATGTTTACTCGGTAAAGGCGAGAGGATGTTTTCTTTTTAAAAAGATTAATTGTGATACCTATACTTTGGTGGCTGGAGACAAAAGTCAATAATCAATAAGGCAATATTATTGAAAATTAATATTGAATTATAACGTGTTATAATTTATTGTAGTGGGTAGTTAATGAAAATTTCAGCACAACATACAGAAGGAATCGTCACAACAGAGGGGCAAATTTGATACTTACTCTCTCTTCTGCATAAGGCTGAACAAATTACCTCCTTGACCCCAAATCACACACTCTCGATTTCTTTTAGATTGAGTAAAACAAGATAAACGAAATCCTTTATTTATACCGTTTAAAACGTCAGTTAGTATAATTCAAAAGTGACGCATACTGCGTGAGGCATATAATAACACTTCCATAACACATCACGGAAAAAGCGGTACGTTACAGAATTGGCGAACCCAACATTTGGGGCTTGACTAAAGGTGTACATTTCGTTAGAGTGCCTCACATAAAAGCGGTACGTTACAGAATTGGCGAACCCAACATTTGGGGCTTGACTCAGACTGACGTTTCGTTAAATAACGCCTCGTGAAAAAGCGGTACGTTACAATATATACTATTTGTTGTTACATATATTATTATATATTATATTTCAAATTCCATATACACTTACATAGGTTACTAATTACTTATTTAATATATCTCCATGTTATGTATTTATAATATTTGTGTTGAATATGGTAATATTTATCATTTTGCTTTGCATTATAATATTACTTAATAATTGCTATTCTTTAACCTACATCCCGATGATACGCAAAACCCGCTAATCGGGAAGACGATCGAACGTAATTTGTTTCGGTCAATCCGCAGGATTGGACTATAATGGAATATCTGGCGCTCGATGGAAAGTGAAACCAACAAACAAAGAGATTACTACAACTACTATTGTAAGTATTTGTTACAGATCGCGGCTTCGAGACAGCACTGCGATTACGCAGTGGTTTTATGTAAAGCGGTGCAGATGCGACAGAGAGAGACAGATAGCCAGTAAGTGGCGTAGGTCGTTTGCCCCAAACTATTCCACATTTCTTCTGACTTTTTTATTAGGATTCTTTCGCTGCAGGCAGCAGAAGCAGTAACAACAACAATCTATTCTTAGAGCACAGGACATTCCAGAACCACAGCTTGATTCGCAACGTATTACAACAGCGTTTTTCGTGTTTCGCTGTAGACGGGTATGTGACTGCATCCCGTGTCGGCGAGTCTCGTCTGCACATGCGCCCAAACGTATTTACTCGTATTACGTAACTTGTCTGTCACAACTTGTACACGTAGCGTGTTATCTGTTCTATCTGGATCAGGGATGCCAGGTGTGGGGGGGGGAATTTGAAGGCTCAAAAACCGATATAGAGAATTGATGGGGATTTCCTGTTATCAGACATTTGTAATTTTTTGACAGACAAAAATATGAAAGACGTCCAGTCATTGGCTTCAACAGCATCAGCCTTTGGGAAAACACTGAAGAAGAAGTAAAAGAGCAGAAGGAGAAGTAGAAGAAGAAGAAGAAGAAGAAGAAGAAGAAGAAGAAGAAGAAGAAGAAGAAGAAGAAGGAAGAGGAGGAGGAGGAGGAGGAGGAGGAATAGAATTAGAAGGAGAAGAAGAAGAAGAAATATACGTAAGTAGAATAATAATAATAAGAACACGAAGGACACAAAGCGAAGAAGAATAAGAAGAAGACGGAGAAGAAGAATAGAAGTAGAAGAGAAGAGGAAGAAAAGGAAAGGAAGAAGGAGAAGGACGAGGATTTCCGCGATGCCAAGTGGTTCTGCGAGGCGATGGGAATGCCCTTCGCCTGCTCTTGTCTTGTGTCCCGAGCTTCTTATAGAGCACCCGCCGCGGAGAACAAAAGACTCCTTTAATTTATATTGGAGGAGGAGGAGGAGGAGGAGGAAGAGGGAAGGTGAGAATAAGAATAAGAAGAAGAAGCAGGAGGTACCATTTATTAGCGCCAGGCCGTAACATTACCGATTGCTACCATATTACTGAAACGTATGACAAAGCTAGATCGCTGAGGAAAAATAATAAGAGAGATATAAACAACTTTCATTATATAGGGAAAAGAATAACCATTATGGAAAACTTTATAATAGAATATAAGCGACATAAAGATTTCCATCGAGTGGACGGATATAATTTGGGATCAACAGGACATCTACTAAATGGAATAGTACAGTAAACAGTGGACAGAGTGTTATATAAAGTAGAAAAACGGAAAGTCAAAGTAGACAGTAAAACATAGTAGTGCCAGCAAACCTGTGACGTGTGTGTATGAATCACAAAATGCGAGAGCACTAACCTACAGCTGGCGTATTACCAAATAACGTCTACGTCTCCCGGTTACACGGCAAACGGAGGAACGGTACCGCGGACCGGACGCCAGTGGTTGTCCATGACCGGCGCCATCTGCCGTTTACCCGTTCAACTTTCATTTTTATCCGCCTAAACGCATTATGCGATTAGATTACAATTGCACACGTAAAACTTGTTTCTTGTATTTTCTTTACACGATTCTCGCGGGGATCAATAACCTAAGTAGGATTATTATTCATTATTTCCTGTCTTATCGTCGTTATCACACTGCTGTCAGACAGTTAACTTGCTCACCTAATTTCCCCTTTATGATAATTAATTTTATTTCTCTGTCTTGCTGTTAGGTTGCTGATGCACTTCTGTCTTCTTTTATTAATCAGTTACTTATAAACTTATTTATTTCGTGTTAATACACGTTTTTACTAATACAAGTTTGTCCAAATATCTTCATCCGGCAATCAATCGTATTTTTAGAAACTAGGTGCGTCGTCGAGATACAAAATTAAAGTTTTACAAAGTTATGGCAATCCGTGTACTGACCTATGGGTGTGAATTATGGACAACAGACAAGAAACAAGACAGTAAAATATAGGCCTCGGAAGAGGAGTGTAAACGTTGTTCTAAACTTAACCGTATAAAGAATGAGGCCATAAGAGAAAAACTACAAGTTTTTAACTTGAATGCAAAAATTAAAAGATTACAAATAACGGTGGAAAGAACACTTAGAATGACTGTCAGATTCCAGACTGGCCAAACAACCAAACAGATCTGGAATTATGAACCTATAGGACACAGGTGTGTGGGTAGACCCAGGAAGAGGCGGAGGATCTTTGAAGGCGGAACACGCAACATCTTGCCTATGCCATGTTGTGTGAAGATGATGATGATGATGATGATGATGATAATCTTCATCCGGCCTTTTTTTCTCGAATACCTTTTTAATTCGTAGACTCTTTAAAATCATATTATATTGTTTTCGCGTAGAGCTTTAGAATTTCCCAGTAGGTCTGTAATTTTCGCGGCGAACACGTTGAGTATTCTGTTCATTGTTTCATGGTCATCAGCTTTATTGACATTTGATAATGTTGATTAAGAGCGAGACAGAGAGAAATAGAATGCCAAATAGAGAGGGGGAAAGAGAGAGAGGGATAGATACTCGGTGAGTGTGTGTGTGATCTACGTCGGTCGCTTTCCATTCTCTACGGCCTATCTGACGACTGAAGACGTAATTTTATTGTCAGATACCTCTTCGACTATTCTCAGCTTAAGCGCTATCAAATGAATGTAAAACTATTTTAAGTAGCTAGGAACACCCTTCCCCGCATTTATCCCCCTCCCCAAGATGTCTCGTTCGTAGTAACGGGGTATCTAAACTCACTCTTCGGGACATCGGAGGGCGCCAGAGGCAGGTACGCCTGTTTCCTGCCTCGGTCGGGGATGGGAGAGGGGGGCTTGGAGTGATCCGAACCCCTTGACCATGCTTGGTGTTCGACTCGAGGTGGTGTGTGGTTTGGGACTTGTGGCATTGCTGCGGGAACCTCATAACGGGGTGTACCTGTGGTGATGTTATGGGCTGTGTGAAATCCTAGATAGTGGATAATCCGAACCCCACAGAGGAAGTAGAGCTGCACGTCTCGTACTCCCAGGGGTGCTGACCAGAACGTCGTCAAAAGTGCTTAGTCAGCGTTTTTGATAGCACACTCCTCGCCCAAGGGTTGTAGATAGGATCTCGGTCCTGGGCCTATCCTTGTAAAACAACTTGCTTCTTCTACCCCCTACTCCATAAATACACCCGCGCGCGCAATTCAAAGTCGGCGATATTGAGTATTCTGATGACTTTTTTAGTCCTCTATCCTTAGACACACATGGTTGCTTTTTTGTTGGTAAAGCTACTCTTCAAATAGGAATGGAACGCTAAATGCTCAGGACTAGACTAGGAGCCAGAATACTATAGGCCTATAACGTCATAGCACATGACACATGGTAGGCCTAACACTGTGTCTGATAAACAACTTAAGTCTATCATATAATTGGTTGCTCATATGATAAGACTAAAAAAGGGTAGGTGTAAAAAATTACTAAGTGGGGTTAGGAAATATACAAGTAGAGAGTTAACTCAGACTTGGACCCAGATTTCTGAAGACGGACAGAATTAAGATAAGTTTACATCCAGACGTGGACGATATAAGCTAAGAAGAAGAATGTCGACACTGACAGACAGAAGATGCACGGGGCGTCTCGTTCCCGGGTTTGTTTGCGTTGTCCTCGCCGCAGTCTGATGAACGCCGTGCCAACAGTGCAGCGTGGTCGTTTGCTCGGAACAAGGTGTTAGGTTGCAGTGCACGAATACATGATATCATGTACATGACGTCTGGGCATCTCTCTTTAATACTTTAATGCGATTATGCTAATTATTATGAATTATTAAATTATCCAATTATAAATTAATGAACTGGGGTCTAATTAAATGTGTATGCCATTTATGTTTAACTAAATGGGGTTGTAATTGACATTTATAAAGCCCTACTTTCCTTGGGTATCATTTGTATTTAATACACATATGGAAAAGTAAATTATATTTGTCGGATTTGACTCAATATAGTTATCAAATCAATATGATTTACGTGAGCATGTTACTCTGACATTTCAATGGTCGATTTGGGTGTGTCCATTGATAATTAGCATAACTCTGAGACTCTTTGTAGGTAACAAGATAAAATCACTTGGAACGTGATAACTTAATTGCCAAGGTTAATCGCAATAATGAACGCAAGATACATGTATATATGTAATAATTACTTATTTATTATATCATTGATTAAGTAAATTACTGAACCACAAATGAAATCATGTCCTGTAAATACATAACAAAACACATAATAACATAAATCACAATAATATTTGTTCGTTGTTTCCTGAAAACAAGACATATTATACAATCAAATACAACACAATAATATACATATACAAACAATAAGCAATCAAATATATTTTATCCCTAGCCAAATGCGTTCATTATGCTCAGATGAATGACTTTAATATTAACATTATTAGATTTATGATTTATATAGATTTACAGAAATCTCTCGGGAGTAGCTCTTTGAAAAGGAGAGACAGTGCAGTAGTATGTATCAACTAGCATTTAAGAAACATAAAGACTTATCTTGCAAAAGGCTTATCCACAAATTCCATCGGTGTAAGGGTACATCCGTTGGTGGGTTCCTTGTACATAGTAATCACTATTGATCGAAGAACACTTCACTTTCACTCACTGAATTTCCACTCGCGTTGTGTATAGTGTGGTGTTGGACTCTCCGCTAGCGTTAAGTGTTTTATGGCTTCATGTTTTTAGATGCAATCATCGGCATTGAAGTGGTTTTGCTTTTAGAGTTTGCTGTGTGCGTGTTATGTAGCTAACTATTTTGTCTACCTTGGACGTAATGTATGCAATGTGCGTATTAGTGTTCGTGTTAATTCACTCAGTTCAGATGCCCAAAATCGAGAATCATTACGGTTGAATAGTGTCTGAAGTCGTCACCCAATGTTTTACTCTCGGATTGTTACTCACTCGTATTGCATTATGTTGCGTGTCGGTCGTAGTCCAGAGTCACGTATACACTGGTATTTAACGATAGTTACGTCTATTCGCACTATTGATTACCGCGGTAAGTTCGGTAACTCATATAAACTATCGAACATACATTTTGTTGAACTGCGATTGAGTTGAATGTCTAAGTCCGATTAAGACCGCGACTTGGTTACAATTTCACTGATTGATTAACCGAATTAAAAGTTGAGTAAGTCGTGTAAACTATTTCAATTACTACTACTTCTACTATATTACTACTGTTATTCAATTACTCTTCTACTACCGGGCTCCGCGTCCTCGCAAACAGTTTTTATCAATCATACTCTCCCAGAAGGCAATTTTCTCATCTCTACGCCTTCGTCCGTTGTTGATAGGTTCCTAAATTCCTACCACCTTGTAGATTTTTGTCATCGGTTTCCTGATTCGTCGTTCATGTCGTCACTACTCTCTCCACCAGTTCCTTTGGAAGATGCCAAACTGTGATTGGTCGTCGGGCATCCCCGGAATATCCCAGCGACGAACGTTGTGCTGATTCTCAGAAACTAGAGCAATTCCCCGCCTGTCTATCAACCTTTTGTTTCCACGTTGTCGAGGCACTCTGATATAGCTTTTGTTAAGAGTCTGTAGTGTCTTGGTCAATTGTTCATTTACCCTTCGCTCGTTCCGCCAATTATCAACTCTTCGTTGGGTGTCATCCCTGGACGGGTCCCACGCTTTCTAGTTGTAAATCTGACTGGATGTCAGGGCGTGCTTTCCTGCTGGGCTGTGTATATCTCTAGTATTCATTGAGTATCCGTCCTATTGTCTACATATTTGTCAAGATTTCTCTGCACCCTTTGTTACTGAGTGTTGCATTCATACATGTGCTCGTTACAACTTAACCCCACAGCATGTGTTCCATTTCACTTCTGCGTAACCAGGCTACTGGACTATGCCTTTTTTGTCTGGTTTGTTTGGCGTTGTAAATCGTAGCTAACTTCGTGCTGTCAACGACGTACCCTATTTTCTATTGTAGCGTGTACTCAGACGTTTTTTTCATTGTCTTCCCACTGGCGTCGGGTCTGACGTGTCTCTAATCGTTTTTATTTACGACTCGGGCCAGGGTTTGTCAACTCGAGTGTGCGAGCGTGTCTCTTGATCAAGAAATTATAAATTTTTAAAATTTTGATCACCATATTGTCCCCAAATTGGATTGGATGTTGGATTAACGGGAGACATCTGATCCAATTTCTGCGCTCTGTCCCAGTCGTGGACGTCTGCTTTGGAATGGACATGGTTGGATGACCTATATCTCTCATATGGTGCAATTAATAGTTATTCCCTATCTTGGGGTCTTACATGAGTATATGAATTTATTGCCGCCCATCTGAGTGAAATGAACGCATTTTTTTACATTCTATCCGTCTATATGCGGATTATACAATATTATTTCATGTAAATAATTGAAATAAAATATTTACATCTACTCATTAGACAGTTTGTTTCGTTATTGTCTACATTCTTTCGTTATACATATATATCATAATAAATTAGCTGAAGATTAGCTAGCAATTAAATCAATCGATCGTACATCGATGAATCACATAACAACAAAATACTTTTAATTCACTACTAGTGTCTCATTACTATAGTCGCTAAACAAACAAATACATACATATATAAGATTAACTTGTGACACATGTTATAAATGATTACTTTAATAAATGAAATATGCATAATTAATAAACAATTAAGGATTCATCCTACCTCATGATATATACCTAGACGCTTATTCCTAAAGTTACAAAACGATTGTCTCATATTTAGATTATTAATTGTATAACCAAATTACTCGATTCACTACATCTTTATCACTTTATTATTTCACAATTATTTAATGTCCTGTATCGCTGTATCATAATGTCCCTTTGATACATGGTACACGTTATCAAATTACTCTATACACATTGATGTTTAGATACCTAATTAACATTGTAAATAAAGAATACATCGTGATCACAAACACAATTGACATTGAAGTTTGAATTAAACACAGTATAGTAAAACTTACATCATTCTTTGGCTAGCTGGACTGGTGCCCTATCTCGCTGACACTTCTTGAAACCTATATGAACGTCATGTTTCGAACATGGAAGGCGCAAGTTGAATCAGCAGTACTCCTTTGATTTCTCTACTCTACAAGAATGATAAAGTCACAAGACAGAGACAGACGATTATTCTGTAGGCGGAAGGCCAGTTACAGATAACGGCATTTGCATTATGTAATGCCTAGCAGTGATATGGATTGCAAGTCTCTCCTTCTAAACGAAAGATCACGTATTTCTTTGGTAACTATCCCATGTGAACGAAGATAGTCATCGATGATAAGACATTACAACAAGTTTGTGATTTGAACTAGTACTTGGGACGCAGTATTTCATTTGACTGCAACAGAGATTGGGGTTAGAAGTTGTCAAGGTTCAGAAACAACTTCGTGCTACAATTTGTAGTGTCTTGGAGAACAAAATTATGACGGACATCTTCACGAAATTTTATAAAACATTTACTGTCCCGATGTTCCTTTATGGCTGTAAGACGCGAATTCTCGAGAAGAAAGATAAGGAATGGAAATGTAAGGAAGATTCAGGCGGCAGAAATGAAGTTCCTGAGACGTTTTCACAGCTACTCCCTCCTACACTAGAAATGAAATGAGGAAATCAGACAAAGTGTTAGGGACCCAGTCTTTAAATAAGATCATCAAGAAGTATAGGAGGGGATGGTGTGTACATTTGTACTTCATGCCACCTAAAAGATTACCAGTAGCAGTCTTAGCAAAGCCGGTCGATTGGAAGGAGGGATGTCGGCAGGCCGACGAGGAGATGGCCAATTAGGGCCTATTATTTGGAGTGGAGACGATGACGCTAAACAAAGATGTTGATGACGTTGCGAACTGCCCTTCACACCCACCAGTTAATGACTGTCTCAAGCCCAGATACATAAAGTCATAGTCACATATTTGCGTACGCTGTTTTTTGTTTGTCATTACGAGGACGAACGCCAGTGACGTACATGTATACGTGTAGGACGGCGCTTCCTCATTTGCTGCTTGCTTCTTCAACTCATTGTGTAGCAGATCAGATCGCACGCTTTCTCCCCCGGTAGCATCATGATTACGTCTACCGTACGTTGTATCTGAGATTTTCTAACATCAATTACTGCACATCCCAATCAAATTTACGTCGCTATACCTACTGTGTGCTACGTTAGTGCAAACGTACGCACACTACATACGTGATCAAACCGTCCACGCAACTTTTATTAAATTTCGTCAAACTCTTAATCAATACCAAACGTGAAAAAATTACCCTTTTCAGTTGTAACTACCCTTTTCATTTATAGATATTTCATCTACCTTTCAACAGTGGATTATTACGATCTTCTTTTCAGGATACTTTATTTATCAAAATTAACTACTTTACTCTTGTTAAAGCGTAAAACACTGCAGGTAAAATAAACCTCTTCCTTAATCCACTTCATCAAAATCAATAGGCCATCAGTCCCCTACAATTCAGACACACATGCAAAAAATTATTTGATTCTGTTTGAATTTGCGGCAGTTATTGTTAGCCATAGAAAACATTTCACACACACACACACACACACACACACACACACACACACACACACACACACACACACACACACACACACACACACACACACACACACACACACACACACACACACACACACACACACACACACACACACACACACACACACACACACACACACACACACACGCACGCACACACACACACGCACGCACGCACGCACACACACACACACACACACACACACACACACACACACACACACACACACACATTACGGAAAATGACTTTTCTTCACGTTCTGAAGGTAGTACAATCAGAATCAGTCCTTATCTCAAACACGATTCTTTTCGCCATCACCATACTGCCATTTCCTTACGGAACATGGAAGTAATATAACCTTAATATTAATCTAAATTTAATTAAAAATGTGATACTTGATAATCATAGTTAATTTTATATTTCCACTAAAGTACTAGGTTTTTATCAATTACAAACAAAAACGGAAATTGTATATAAATTTCTTTTCATGCCCTTCCAGAGTCATGTGTTTCTGCTTCTTCCGGCTTCCCCATCTATATTCGGTCTTCAAACGCTTCTCCTAACTATTAAGTGATATTTCTGATTTGAAATCCTCTCTTTCTGCATGCTGGATACATTATTACTTCCATGTTACGTAAGGAAATGGAAGTATGGCGATCGGAAAAAAATGTGTTAGGTATAAGGGCTGATTCTGATTGTACTACCCTCAAAACATGAAGAAAAGTTATTTTCCGAAAAGTGTCGGTGTGTCTATCTGTCTGTGTGTCTGTATGTAGAATTTTTTCTATAGCCAACGACAACTGCCGCAAATTCAAACATAATCAAATAATTTTTTTGTATATGTGGCCGAGTTGTAGAGGACTCAAGGTCTATTGATTTTGGTGAAGATCGGCTAAGGGGAAAGGCCTCCAACGTTTACAAGACCTGTCTTGTAGTTTACCTGCAACGTTTTATGTTTTAACAAGAGTAAAGTACGGTACTTAATTTTGATGGATAAAGTATCCTGAAAAGAAGGTCATAATGATGCACCGTAGAAAGGTAGATGAAATATCTATAAATGAAGGGTAAAATAAAGGATGAAATAAAGGAAGGATATAAAGGATGAAATAAGGGTAGTTAAAGAAAGAAGAGGTAATTTTTCGAAAACTACCTTTTTCATGCCGAATAAACTACTTCGTTTTGAAGGATAAAATACCTTAATAATTACATATAATGAAACTGTTACTCAATAAAACTGTAAATATCAAAAATGGGGTTGTTCGTTTGAGGGGGAGGGGTAGTTTACCTGCATGTTTTGTGTTTTAACAAGAGTAAAGTACTTTATTTTGATAAATAAGTGCCCCGAAAAGAAAGTCATAATAATCCAGAGTAAAATAGCAAATGAGGTATCTATAAATGTAGAGGATAGTTGAAGGGGGAGGGGGTGATTTTAAAAAAAATTACCTTCTTGATATCAAGTAAAGTACGAGTATTTAATTTTGAAGGATAAGATACCTTAGCAATTATATATATTGTAAAACTATTACTCTATGAAAGTTTAAATATCATTAATGGTGGGGATCGATTGAGGAGGAGGGATGATTATCTTCGTCGTTCAGTTTCTTTATAAGAATAAAGTACCTAATTTTTATAGATAAACTGACTCGAAAATAACATTATATAAAACGACTACCTCATAATAACAAAAATATCTATAAATAGTGAAAAGAGTTTGAGGGTGGGGGATATTTTTTTTAGAAATTATCGAATCGAATTCAAGTAAATGATTTTGAATATAAATCTTAGAACACGGATGTCGTGTACGGTTCTACACACCGATATTTTAGACATACGGACGCGTAGAACAGAACTCTGGATCTTACAGTTAACCGAAAATCAAGATGATGCAGAATTTTCAATTCAAACTACTAGAAGTAGCCATTAGCTTTACCTTTGGTTTGTTCCAAGCTATGAGCTCTATAAACACACACACACACACACACACACACACACACACACACACACACACACACACACACACACACACACACACACACACACACACACACACACACACACACACACACACACACACACACACACACACACACACACACACACACACACACACACACACACACACACACACACACACACACACACACACACACAGTGCTGCCAATTTGTGCGACTTATCAAAGTATATCTGAGCGATCCTGCTTATCAGAATCAGCCGAGTTAATTAGGTATGAGCGATGATAAAACGTTAATTGCACTTGCATAAAAAACAGTATGTCGAATATTTACTAAATTATATTTTAAATCTGAAAGTATGATTGAAAATCCACTTTTCATCAAAATTGTCAAGTTTATTTAAAACCTTTATCATAGTATGATACGAATTTTTCGATGCCATTGCTGAAAAATTCCCGTCCGACATCTGTTAAGCATTCCCGAGCTCATTACGGATTCCTTCATATCAGTGTGATATCACCGCTTCGGAAGCGCCTCTTTCTTAGGACCAAACACATGGAAATCACTTGACGCAAGTGTTGGACCGTAAGGAGGGTTTTCTACTCAAACTTTTTGAGGAGTTCCTTCATGACGTGTGCCAAATGATGCGCGAAATTTTTTTCGTCATTGCAGACGATGATAGCTGATGTCCTGTAGTGCATACTACCATCTTTTATACTTTGTGTTACACTGTTTATTGTTGGAGTCGGTAAATGTTTTGTAAAAAATCCATCCTTTTTGCAGACGATGATAGCTGATGTCCTGTAGTGCATACTACCATCTTTTATACTTTGTGTTACACTGTTTATTGTTGGAGTTGGTAAATGTTTTGTAAAAAATCCATCCTTTTTCCCTTTTTCCCTTTTTATCAATAATATTTACATTGAAATTTTTTAAATTACAACTTAGTGAACAAATTCTTTCTCTATTGACAGCATGGCACTATTTTATTTGATTTTAAGACTTCACTGCAGACATTTTCATTACAGAATGTACGAAATAGAGAAATCTGACACAAAACTGAAAGTAAACGGACAAATCATATAGTAAAATCATAATCAAAATCAGGGTGGTATGAAAACGATGACATTCCCGGTCGGGGCGGTTCGGCCCTGATTTTTACTATATGATATATACTATATATTCGTCTCTGTCGCTAAGCTGGAATGTTAGCGACAGTTCAATGTAATTTTGAGTAGGCTATAGAGAGTTCCCCTTCCATACATGGTCTAGGAGGTGCTGAGAGCTGCTTTGCACGTCGAGCAGTAGTAGTGAGCAATTCGCTTATTACGTGAATCGATTATTGGTCCGTTAACACGATGAATCTAACAAATCTCGTTAATTCAAACACAAAAACAATTTTTCGACAAATCCTTAAAAATATTTTAATAATTTAGGGGGTTCAATGAACCATTGAACCTTATGGAGGAGCCGTCACTGACGGAGTTACACCATCAGAAAACTATTCACTGCGCGGATTTCTAACTTGGACGCTATAGGCAAATGACGTGACATGTTCCGCGGGTAACAGCGGACTAACCGTTACTACCAAGTGGAAAACGTTACTACAGCTGACAGAAACGGAAGTTTGCCAGTGTGGCCAACAACATTCAACAAAATGTCTCTTTTTATAAAAAAAAAACAAAACAATATGGGTAAGTGGAACTATGTTTTTGACTGCTCCTCGTCTGACTTAACCACACAAACGATATAAAGACGCAGATACGAAACTATTCGTTAAACCTTCTTAATAAAATTACCATCCTTATTGTTCAATTATATCAACAATTAGTGGACGGCTATAAAAAATCAGAATAGTTGTAAAACAAAAAATAACCGAAGAAAAGAAAAACGTAAAGAAGAAAAGTGACTCTCCAGTGTACGCATCACAACGCCGACTGTTAAATAAAACACATTCCAGCCAAGGTTATATGAAATGGGACGCGTAGCGCTCAGTACGACAGAGGGTCCTCGTCACACTCTCTCTCTCTCTCTCTCTCTCTCTCTCTCTCTCTCTGTTATTATTGTCAGTACGCGGCGGTGGGCAGTATCGCGACCTCTCGTCCCTCAGATACCGACGTTTTTCCACTTTCCACCGGTAAAACAATAAACACTCTTGACTTTCAAAGCTTACACTCTTGTTTTTCTTTCAGAAATAATAATTGTAATACGATTTTGAAGTTACGTAATGCTTTTACATAACACACAGTAGTTTACGTAATATAGAACGATTCTGCAAAAGAATTAATTTTTTCCTTGAAGAAAAAGTTGTAATTGATGCAGCTCGGATTATGAGAATATTTATAGCATTGACAGCTATGGATCGTTCTGGAAAACTGGGTAAAGTAAGAGTATTAACTGTGTTTAAATACACTTGAAATGTTGTATACGGATGGCTCACAACCTACAAACCCATATTGTATTTATCGATTTAACTAAAGCATATGACAGCGTGCCGCTTGTAATATTATGGAGAGCTATACAGAATCAAGGAATAAGTAGTAAGTATATAAAAGCAACTAAACAACTACCGGTAGGTATATAAAGATATGACGGCTTAAGTTAAAATAGGGAAAAGGATATCCAGTAAGATAAGTATTAGTAAGGGCTTGAAACAGGGTTGTTGCATAGCTCCGACTTTGTTTATGATCTATCTAAATGAAGCCCTAACATCATGGAGGAAAAAATCCCGTAATATGGGTGTACCAGTTGGAAGTGACAAGATGTTTACAATACACTTTGCAGACGATCAGGCTGTAATTGCAGAGGACGAAATTGATATAAGTTATATGCTTAGGAAACTAGCAGAAGAATATGCGAAGTGGGGTCTCGAAACAAATACCTCAAAAACTGAGTACCTTATAGTAGGGGATGAAGGTCAAGACCTAAAACTAGGAACAAAAGTGATAAAAAATATTAAAAACTTCAAGTATTTCGGTATAACAATGACATCGAATGGTGACAGCAACCAAGAAATAAAAGTAAGAATAGGACAAGCTAAGACAGCAACAAAACAATTAAACAGTCTGCTTTGGAGTCCATGAATAACAAAAAACAATAAAATCAGAATATATAAAACTGTAGTCGAAAGTATAGTGAAGTAGAACTGTATGGAGTAGAACTATATGGAGTAGAACTGTGGGAAATTAATAAAAGAAATAAATCCATAATAAGAGCTATGGAGGTGGATTACTGGTGGAGTTGCTGTAGACTAACAAGACTAGATAGAGTGAGAAATGTAGAGATAAGACAAGTGATAGGAATCGACCTTGACATTATAGAAACAACAGAAGCAAGAAGACTGAAGTGGTCTGGACACCTAAAAAGAAATTCGGATGAGAGATGGCCAAGGAAGGTATGGGAATGGACTCCACCCTCAAGAAGAAAAAAGGAAGACTTAAACATCCTTGGAAAATGGACGTCGAAGACGCAATGAATGCAAGAGGACTTACAGAACAGGACTGTTTAGACCGGCGCCAGTGGAAGCTAGAATGCGAGAGGCGGCGCCAGCCGTAATTAAATCGCCTAAAAAAAAGTTGTATTATGTTATAATTCATTAGTTTATACAAGAGTTAACACATTATTTATAGCTATGCATCTAATCCAATTGAGACCTGTATAAAAGATTATAGGCCTATAATTTTGCAACTCATTGTAGTTTAGTTTACTTGAACCCGTTGTAAAATCTACTACATATTTCTACCTTAAATTACAAAATTACAAATTCTACTTTAAATTAAATTACAAGAAATAAACAATTTAACGAGTTTATACATTTTTATTTAATTAAAATTTAGATACCGTGTTTTCCCTTGTATAATGCGCCCACTTTTATCCAAACAAAAAAATTACAATGGTGTCGACACACACAAAGAATGACATAGGAAATATTGCCAAGGAGGGTTATGCCACCAGGAAAAAGGAAAAGAGAATAACCACCGATCACCTGGATAGAAGAAATTTAGACTATATTGGGGGAACGAGAAATTGAAGAAGATCTTTGGGTGGACAAGCAGTAGTGGAAGGTGAGAATTCAATGACTTCTGCAATCTTTGGTTCCGGAAAATGTGTAAACATTGTACACCCGGAATAATAATAATAATAATGAGCCCTCGTGTATAAAGCGCACCCACCATTTTATCGTAATATTTCGCAAAAAATTGCAATTCGTATGTAAAAAAAAATCTACATTTTGGACACGATTGACACAGATTTCGCGTCTTTATCATCAATACTTGTGGCCATTGGCATATTGCATAAGACAAAACACTGGTATGCATTGGCAATTTGAGACGAATTGAAATTGTTCGCATGCCTCGTTTGTACAATAAATCGGTGAAACGCGATAATTTTATTTTCGTACTCTCGCGATAAACCTTGAGTCAGAGTAGTTCTTCTTCGAATCGAAAGACCGTGTCTGAGAAGAAACCGTACACACTAACCAAGTCTATTTCAAAACGTTGAGCGACTTCCTAGCTTGAGTCTGTACCGTTTCAGTAGTAACGGCGAAAAGTTTCACTCGTTTTTTCTTTTATAAACTCCACTAGGTGCTTTTCTACTTCTGGTAATTTATCTAGTGAAAGAATGCTGATTACGAGTAGTAACACTTAATTTTCTTTCTCGTTCTTTCCACTTCCGAACATTAGATTCCGCTGCATCAAATTTACGCGATGCGACGCCGTTACCATTTTCTTTTCATAAATTCACAGTTTTATTTGTACATTTTATTAGCTCTGGATGAAAAATTAAACAAATTTAGAGATATCGGTGGAACAATTCACAGACACCTTAAAAATAAAACGAAGAAGGAAACAATGATAAGGTATTTTAACACGGTAGCGGTACCATTTTATGTATGGAGTTGAAGCCAGCGTTCTGACGGAAAGAGACAAACCAAAGGTTGAAGCAGCGGAGATTAAGTTTATGAGGAGTATTCTGAGCTGTACCATTTCGATAGAAAGAAGAATGTGGATATAAGGACGGAAATGTGGGTCGACTCATTGTTGGAACAGCTAAGAAGCAGCAAAGGAAGGTAGTGTGAACATTTGGGAACAATGGCGAGTGACAGGATTCCAGTGCTAGCATGAAATAAAAACCGGTGGGGAAGAGAGACGGCCGAGAGCGAAGTGGGTCCCGGAACAGTTTCAGGATGAGTCTGATCCTTGAGGTTGATGATAATGATGATTTAGTGATGTGTAAATAACCTCACTCTATATTACTGTACTATCAAGATATCTTAATCCTTACTTGAGACACGTTTCGAGGATTAAAGAGTATATGATCATCGTCAGCCATGTTGGTTTTCTGTTTGGTCAACTGACATTGACAAACTCAACAAAGCCCAACACATATAAATTAAAAAGAAACAGCCTCCACTCATACTAAACCAGAATTACTTTCAAATTAACGATAGAAATTACCAGGAACACCATAAAGGCTTGGCAACTGGCATCACCTTTATCTATATCTATAAAAATGAATGTTTGTTTCTTTCTTTGTCCCGTATGCGTTCCTATACCATTCATCCGATTGCGATGAAACTTCGGTGAGTTGTTGTGCGCACGCCCGCGAAGGTTTATGAATTTTTTCAATGGGGCCCTTTGGGGGGTTCTTGGGGTCTTCCACATCTCCTCCTAAACCACTGGACCGATTTCAACCAAACTTGGCACAAATATTTTATGCAACGGAAGAACCAACATAGGGTAGGTGTTTTTTCGATGGGGTCCTTTGGGGTCTTCCACATCTTCTCCTAAACCACTGGACCGATTTCAACCAAACTTGGCACAAATATTTTACGCAACGGGAGAACCAACTTAGGATATGTGTTTTTTCGATATGATCCTTCGGGGGTCCTTTTGGGGTCCTTTGGGGTCTTTCACATCTCCTCCTAAACCACTGGACCGATTTCAACCAAACTTGGCACAAATATTTTACGCAAAGGGAGAACCAACATAGGATAGGTGTTTTTTCGATGGGGTTCTTTTGGGGGTTCTTTGGGGTCTTCCACATCTCCTCCTAAACCACTGGACCGATTTCAACCAAACTTGGCACAAATATTTTACGCAACGGGAGAACCAACATAGGATAGGTGTTTTTTCAATGGGGTTCTTTTGGGGGTTCTTTGGGGTCTTCCACATCTCCTTCTAAACCACTGGACCGATTTCAACCAAACTTGGCACAAATATTTTACGCAACGGGAGAACCAACATAGGATATGTGTTTTTTCGATATGATACTTCGGGGGGTCCTTTGGGGTCTTCCACATCTCCTCCTAAACCACTGGACCGATTTCAACCAAACTTGGCACAAATATTTTACGCAAAGGGAGAACCAACATAGGATAGGTGTTTTTTCGATGGGATTCTTTTGGGGGTTCTTTGGGGTCTTCCACCTCTCCTCCTAAACCATTGGACCGATTTCAACCAAACTTGGCACAAATATTTTACGCAACGGGAGAACCAACATAGGACACGTGTTTTTTTTTTCGATACGATCCTCTGGGGGGTCCTTTGGAGTCTTAAAAAACTAACTTATTAGATCTGGTTACTATGGCAACCCAATGGAATAGATTCTGTTCTAAATATATTATCGCATTAAATTGAAGACCACGCGAACGAAGTCTTTATATATTATATATATACAAACACTTTCTTTCTTTGAGTGGCATTGCAACGCATGCCGGGTACTCGCTAGTCCAGTATAATTGCAGAAAGAACATTTTTACAGCACACCGACACCAAAATTCATAAAACCATACAGGTATTAGTCCCGAATGGCATATGGATAAGGTGAACATTTGGGAAGAATGGCGGGTATATATAATTTGTATTTATCTTTTTCTATTAAACGTTTAACTTACATGTAATTTACCTTTCGAGTGGTTGCAAATAAGACTACAACAGCAGAGTGGGAAACTCTCTGGAATACGCACTGTTCATGACGCTCGGCTTCAAGGAATGCCTTCGGACTTTGGATGTCTTGACAGAATTACATAAGCGTAAGCGAGAAAAACTGGGGTCAAGGAAATTCAATGCGTGAAAATCATACACACACCGCGCGGTAACCGCCAACATGGACCGCTGAGTCACTTTGTAGGTCGCGTTATGAAAACATATTGTCTTAGTAATAGTCAATCATCCACAATGTTACTTGCGACTTTTTAAAATAACATTAATACATTTACGAAACTTAACGAACAGTGTAAATAGTTTATGCGGTAACGGTACCAGGGGCGTAGAATTTCAATAGAGTACACTAAAGTAGTACCTGCATGCTTGAACTTTTACCTACTAAATTTACCTACATTATTTAAATTTCTCTTACATAGTCGTCATCATCATCATATTCTTAACGGTTTTAGACTTTAGCTGCCTGTTCCTATTCCACAGTCCACCTTTTCTTAGGTCTACCAACTTTTCTTCTGCCTCTAAGGTTGTAATCTTTCGCCATCTTCAGTATTCTACTTTCTTCCATTCTACTGATGTATTGAATCCATTTTCTTCTGTATTCTTTAATCCTTTCATTAACTGCAAAAATATCTAAATCAGTTCTTATCTCTTCATTTCTTATATGATCTCGTCTATTACACCTTTTAATTTCATTTCTGTTGTTTGTATCTTCTGTTCATCTTTTTTCTTTATGACCCAATTTTCAGAACCATACAGTAGTGTAGGTATTGGCATTGTTTTATAAAATTTTATTTGTGTTTATTTTCTACATTTATTTCCCAACTTCTCCAAATCGTTCCACACATTTCTGTGAAATTCGTCACTTTATTTTCTATATCTATCTTTATCATAAGTAATGTCACGTCCAAAATAGTTGAAATGTTTTACTTGTTCTATGCATGTGTTGTCTATGCATATTTTGGCCCGAACCGGTTCATCTCCTATAAATGCCATTACTTTTGTCTTTGATTCAGATATGTTACAGTTGTATTCTTTTCCTATTTTATGTAAGATGTATATTGCTCCCTGGAGATCGTCTTCTGAAGTGGCGAATATAGCTTGGTCATTCGCGAAGAGAATGGTTTTCAAGCTTTTATTTCGGTGGATTTCGTCTCTTACATAAAGATTTTTCTGAATAAACTAAAGACGCAGTATTTTACGAACACAAAGTAGTATTGTGCTGTGAAATTCTAAAAAGTTACAACATTCTATGCGTCATGGCCCTGCTGCTCCTCCGAACTCTATACCTACGAACAGTATGTCAGGCGAATGAATGAATGAAAATATCTGAAGCAAAATTGCACAGTTGGAAACATCAGGAAGGCATAAACAAAGACAGCTCTTAATAGGAGTTATTAGTGTTTGAGATTAGCCATTGTCGAAAACAGTTATAAACCATTATAATTATTACTTAAAAGATTAATTCCCGGGGTGTTGGGCCGTGGTCGATTGACCGCTATTGTTGTCATAAGCTGACGTTTCGGACACCCACCGGAGGCCATCTTCATTGGTAAAAAATTAAAAATATTTGGACGAGGGACCGAACGTACCGGTATCTCAAGTTGAGGCGAAAGCAAGTCACTGTCATAAATTAATCTTTCAAGTAATAATTATAATGGTTTGTTACTGTCTGCTACATTGGCCAATCTGACGCTATTAATTCCGATTAATAGCTATTCCTGTACCTTTGCTAACTTTTTCTTCTCGCTGGAAAGCGAGTCAACGCTATCGCTGCAATATTTGTCATCCCTTGTCGAACTATTTTTTTAATGTTTTACTACTGAAGAAGGCATCCGGTGGGTGTCCGAAACGTCTACTTATGACAACACCAGTGAGCACAGCCCAACAGTGTGGAAATTAATCTTTTAAGTAATGACTCCGGTTGTGATAGCCTATCTAACATTATAATTATGTTGAATGCTTCCTCTATTTCTATAAACACTAACGTTACATAATATTCAGGTGATGCACTGTTTGTATTATAACTTGAAACGCATTGTCTTTAACCATCATCGAACGAAAGAACATATTAATCAAAGGTAATCGTTATTAATTGTTAACTAGAAGAAAGTCCTAAAACACACCACCAAGACCCACATAGGGGCCTATGATATCAGACTACAGAGTTGTACTAACAAGTTCAGCATTGCAGACTTACTGAGACGACAGTACAAAATATAAGGTGCAATCAGTTTGATAATGCCTCTTGGGGTAAAACAAACTAAATCATTCATAACGACTTATGCATCCAATTTGTATAATAAATGACAAGTTATAGAGAATTTCTGAGATCTGAGAAAAACAACATTCGGAGGGGAAGATCCACAATTGATAATACCTTCATGTTAAAACAAATAGTGGAAAAAAGAATTAAATTTAATACAGAGGCACATCTTGCGTTTGTGGACCTCAAAAAAGCATTTGACAGGTTGGATAGAGCAACATTATGGAGGATAATGCAGAGAAGAGGATTCCTTATTCATTTAATAAAGGTAATTAAAAGTTTATCTAATGGAACGCAGATATGGATAAAAACTAAAGATTGTCAGAGCCCATTGGAATAACCCAAGGCGTTCGGCAGGGTTGCAGTTTTCTCCTGTTTTATTTAAAATCTATATAGATGATGGCATAAGGAAATTGGAAATTGGAAATTGGACACCCCAAAGGATTATGCTTGGGGAAAGGATTTTATTTAAATATTTAATGTATGCAGACGATCTAGGGATCATCCAAGAGAATGAAAATGACCTCCAAAGGTCGTTGTTTTATCTTACTAACATTTTAACAGATTAAAATCAAAACATTTCCTTACCCAAAACAAAAGCTATGGCTTTTTCTGTGGCAAGTCATATTAGAACAAAAATTGTCATACAGAACTCACCAATAGAACAGGTGCCAGATTTCAGATATTTAGGGTGCAGCATCACATACCAAGATGATAAGGAGGTTGAAAGCAAAATTAGTCTCTTCCATTCGCTTTGTGGCTGTATCATTAAATACTTCAACAAGAAAATAAGGAAAGAGATGCAATTGAAATATTATAATGTAATGGCCATACCTTATCTACTGTACGGTAGTGAGACCTGGATTAGAAAGGCCAAAGATATATCTACAATACAAGGAGCGGAGGAATACAATGAGGTTCTTGAGGGCTGTACCAGGAGAGATCTTATCAGAAATGATAATGTTAGAATGGAGCTAGGTATAGATGAAAGCTTAAATGAGAAAATCTTCAGGTACAAAACAGAGTGGCGGTTACACGTAGGGCGAATGGAGAACTAGGATGGAGAAAGGGAGAACTAGGTTTTCAAGAAGAACCCTTCACTATCATCCAAGGGGGAAGAGAAGTGTGGGAAGACCCCGTAAGCGATGGTTGAATGACTTCCATTGAGACTGGAACAGGCTACTAGATTAAGCTGTAAAGGATGACGATGCATTCCATTTGTAAAGGACGACATCCACCAAAGAAGTGTCAAACCGTACACGGAAATCGAACTACGCTCAAGTTTATTATTGCGATCACTTCTACAAGGCAGTGCAATAAAGAATTTAAAGAGACGTTGGCGTGCAGACCTAAGGCACGGAGAAGAGTCCTCTTCACTACAGGTACTTTATCAGGCTATTGGATCTCAGCCAGTTTCAAAGGTAACACGTTATATTGTAGAACACTTTGTCTTCTGATCGCTGATGTAGTGAGAACAGTACAAGAAATATGTCTTACAAAATCTTAAGACAGTTTGTAACAAATCGTAGGAAGCAAAACATTATGAAACAAGTACTACTTTATGAAATGTCATCAGTATTCTGGTGGTAACTTGTTTTATGTAATACGCTAGACTTTCAGTGGGAAAGTAGGAAACGCAATCCGATACAGAAGGTCGTGTTCAGCTGTAAAAACTTTCGCCTGTCATCAGATCTACAAAAGCCTTTATGAAAAGTACTAAAAAGACTACTAACGCTACAGGACGGGAGAATGGTGCTCGCTGAAGAGCACTAGAGGGGTCGACCTTGCCAAGCGAAATGTACAATCACGTCTATTATGATGTGCATTATGCGGATCCGTGAAACGAACAAATTTCGATAGCAATCTGTACAAGGTCTTGTTCTGTTGTCGCGACGTCACTAGCAAAATTTTAACAAATTTACTGACAAGAAACTAACAATTTGTTTGTTTAACCGAAATATAACTTTGTCAATAACACTGAAAAGCTACTTACTTGTCGGATGTATTTATTTAAGCCATTCAGATCATTAAACCAAATTAAAAAAAAAAAATTAATATATTAATAACTTTTAATCATGGGTGGTACGATTTCTTTTTATTTATTATGTTCTTGTGTTAGAGTGTATAATTTTATTCCTTCAGATTCATCACCAAAGGTTTTAATAATCATCATCTGCGAACAGCTCGTATCCGTACACGACTCGGTGCTTATACCAGGGGCGTTATTAGACAGGGGTGAACGAGACTGGGCTCCCCCCCTCAGGATCGAAGAAAGTTTACGAATTTTGTTAATCTCTTAATTTTTAGGCTATTTTATTACTTTTTCAGCTGTGTACGCTAACATAGTAGTAACCCTTTTTAAATATACAAAGAGGTTTATTACACAGCACTTACGTATCCGTTTGTAAAATGAAATATAGAAAAACAAATTCCGGCAATACATATGTCCTAAACAATGTTTCAATTACTCCTATTATTTTTATTGTGTTATTATCGTTTACTTTAATGGGAGTGATTTAACTTCCATGTTCCATAAGGAAATGGAAGTATGGTGATGCCGAAAAAAAAATGTGTTCGAGATAAGGTCTGACTCTCATTGTACTACCCTCAAAACATGAAGAAAAGTCATTTTTCGAAATGTGTCTGTGTGTCTGTCTAGAATTTTTTCTATGACGAACTATAACTGCCGTAAATTCAAACAGAATCAAAATAATGTTTTGCATATGTGCCTGAGTTGTAGAGGACTCGAGGCCTATTGATTCTGGTGAAGATCGGTTAAGGGGAAGGGGTAGTTTACCTGCAACATTTATGTTTTAACAAGCGTAAAGTATTTAATTTTGATAAATAACGTATCCTGAAAAAAAGGTCATAATAATCCACTGTAGAAAGGTAGATGAAATATCTATAAATAAAAAGGGTAGTTGATGGGGGTGGGGGTAATTTTCTCTAAATTAAAATGATAGTTGAAGGGGGAGGGGATACTTTTTTATGTGTACTACGTTATCGGCAACAAAGAAGTAACTTGTTAAAATTCCTTCCCGGGCTATTTGGCCGTGGTATAATGTTTTCTGCAAAACCAGACGTTTCCGCAGTGCCATCGACTGCCATCATCAATGAAAATCGAGTGCGCTAACGTGAGGTGGTATATACGTTAGTGACCACAGTACTGTGGTTAAGGCTGAAGCAAGAAGTAGAAAGAAGTAGTTTCTATGGAAATATTTCATTTCGAAAATAATTTTAAATATAAATCTTAGAACATGGAAGTCGTGTATGGTTCTCCATACCGATATTTAATATGTTGTCACCCGTTTTTCAGCCACTTGATAGTAATGTTGATTAGTCTTAACGTCTTTTTTCTTTTGTATGAAGCCGACTTGACTGGATCCTCCCCTCAAAGGCCAAACTCTAGATACGCCACTGTCTTATACAACTAAAGTACGTTTCAAAGAATCCAGTATACAGCCTCACTTGGTAATAATGTGTACATGTTGCAGAAGTGTAAAGCAAAAAACGGATATGTTTTTGCTACAAACGTCACCGATGTTTATAGTGTTATGAAAGCCGTGTAAAATCGTGTAAAATCAATTTACGAGAAAGTAAGTGATGAGTTACAACATATATTTGGAACGGCGAGGAGCTTAGGAATGTTTTTCGCGTGGGAATCCAGAAACTTGTAAATCGCTTTTTGTGGGTAACGATGGGATGAAATTTTGGGGCCTCCGCTTTTTTTAAACCAGCAAAGCGTGTTCTCACTTTTGACTCGACTATTTGGTATTTGTCTCTCAGTTTATCTGTCCGTTTGGGGTATGTCTGTCGATAACTTTTGAACACATCGACCGGTTTTCGCAAAACTTGGCTTGCGTGTCCCATACATTTATCCTACATATCCCTATTTTCTTTGAGATTGATCCCTCCACCCTCCACAAATAGGGAGAAGTGGAATGCAAAAATATGGGGAAGTCAAAATTATAAAAAAGTGCAAGTGCACTACCACATTAAAGAGAATTTAAAGCACAATCTGAATATAGTGTTCGTTTTTTAAAATTTCAAAATTTTTGGACGTCATAGAGCAAAAAGTGGGTGAAAATTTTGATAAATCGCAAACATTCCTGTAGGGTATCAACTTAAAGAGAATTTTAACTAACGTCTGAATGTAGTAGTATTAAGTTTTAAGAATTTCAAAATTTTGGGACCCCAGGGCCCCAACAAAAAATCAAAATTTTTTAAAAAGTTGTATAAAAACAGAGAAAAGAAATACTAAAGACTTGGTTGTATAAAGACTAAAAGAAACCCAAATTGGACTGTTTCGACCTTTTAGTGTTTATTGTACGGGTGTGTGCCCTACAATTGTTATATTAGGTCTAGTAAAGAAATAGTAGAGAAATCGGGATTTTTGTAAGTTTCTTCATTATTAAAAATTACGTAATAACGAGATTTGTGACTGTAAGCTTTGGTTTACAGCTTACAGTCTACTGCAATATTAAAAAAAATGTCTTCTTGGGTTCTCGGCAGTTCTGCAGTTTTAAAAACAACACTGTTTGTCGAACTACACACGTCGTTTTGCTTCTCTTAAAAGCAACCGTTTCGCCCATACTACGATGAGGCATCCTCAGTGGCTTGACCGAAAACCCATCGTAGTGTGGACGAAGCCTTTGGTTTCAAGAGGAATACAAAGGCGTGTGTTAATAGTGTTCTTATTAACGGAAATCACGAAAGTTTACAAGGAAAGTTTATGTATAAAGAGCATAATTCTCGATTTTACACCCCATAGGACAAAACAACGGTGAAACAGTTTACCTACTTACTAATGGTATACTTAATGTAGATTATGGCTTAGAAAAATCAGTAACAGATCAGTGTCACGATAACGACCGTTTCATGATTATTCTCAAAATGTCACGGTAGTCTCAGCGGCAATTCAATTTAGTGGCAAATATGAAGTCGTAAATTTGTATATTTTTGGGTTTACTGATAAAATAACGGTATGGAGAACCATACATGGGCTTCCATGTTTTAAGATTTATATTTAAAATCATTTTCGAAATGAAATACTCCCATAGAAACTATTTCTTTCTTCAACCTTAACCTCAGTACTGTTGTCACTAACGTATACCACCTCAAGTTAGAGCACTTGATTTTCACTGATGATGGATGTCGATGACACTGCCGAAACGTTGGTTTTGCAGAAAACATTGGACCACGGCCAAACAGCCCGGGAAGGAACTTTAACGACAAACTACTTCTTTGTTGCCGATAAAGTAGTACACATGACGTATAAATATAAATTATCCCCTCCCCTCTCAATTATCATTTTCATTTATAGAAAATTACCCCCACCCCCTTCAACTAGCCTTTTCATTTATAGATATTTCATCTACGTTTCTACAGTGGATTATTATCACCTTCTTTTCAGGATACTTTATTTATCAAAATTAAATACTTTATTCTTGTTAAAACATAAAACGTTGTAGGTAAACTACCCTTTTATCTTAACCGATCTTCACAAAAATCAATAGGCCTCGAATCCTCTACATCTCAGGTACATATCCAAAAAATTATTTTAATTCTGTTTGAATTTACGGCAGTTATCGTTCGTCATAGAAAAAATTACCCTTGTTAAAACACAAAAAGTTGCAGGTAAACTACCCCTTTCATTAACCGATCTTCACCAAAATCAACATACCTTGAGTCTTCTACAATTCAGGAAGGTATGCAGAAACGTATTTGATTCTGTTTGAATTTACGGCAGTTATCGTTTGCCATATAAAAAATTCCACACAGAAACACACAGACACTTCTCGAAAAATTACTTTTCTTCATGTTTTGAGAGTAGTACAATCAGAATCCGCCCTTATCTCGAACACGATTTTTTCGCCATCACCATACTTCCATTTCCTTATGTAACATGGAAGTAAAATCAGTCGATACGAAAAATAGAGCATTTTAACAACACGTATGAGACTATCAGAAACAATTAAAAGGGAAGGTCAGACGAGATATTCTGTTTACATTTTATAAGCTGTAAAATTATGGACACTGTACGCACAGACTCGCCAGACGAATAAAGGCTGGTGAGATACGGTTTTTAATGTCTGTACTTGGTGTATCTTGGAGAGACCGACTACGGGATAATGGCATAAAGAACGCTCTCAGGATTTACAGCCAGAATGACAGGATCGAGCGGTACAGAATGGATCGGGCTAGACTATCAGTTTTGTTTTATCTACCCAGGGTAATCCGCAAAATCGGAAGAAGATCAATTGAGTGTGCAAAGAAGAAGAAGAAGAAGAAGAAGAAGAAGAAGAAGAAGAAGAAGAAGAAGAAGAAGAAGAAGAAGAAGAAGAAGAAAGCTTTCTGATATCTAAGAACGTTGGTTGCATTAAAGAAATTAAAATATGATTTTTTTATATGTGTCTATAAACAGAAATGCAACAACAAATATTACAATACATGGTTAAGTGAAGACACTTCAAATATAATGTAATGTTTCTTTTGTGATAATGCCGGTAACTACGGACACAGAATCAGGCAGAACACAAAAGTATCGAAGGTACTTTGAGAGCCACAAGAAGAGCACATGACAAGTGTTTCCATATTAACAGAACTGGAAATAAAAAGCAGGTCGTTAAAACATATTAATGAAGCTTATCTAAGCTAATTTGGACATGTAGCTGGAAGACCAGGCTGAATGGAATGGAAAACATTTTATAGACGTAAGATCAATAATGTGATGAGAAATGTAAGGATGCAACGGGACATTCATTGTTCGAAACAAGACGATTAACTCACGACAGTGACAAATATATACCAAAACTTACGGTACCACGTGATTAAAAGGACAAAGAAGACTGAATGAAGGACGATATCACCGAGGACAATGATGATGACAATAACAGAGAAGAAGAAGACCAGAGGCGTTGACGTAGCATCATAAAACAGAACTTATTAACGCCACGGCGGCCGCAGTCATTTCAAGTCCTATTTTCTCCGTTTTACAGGCCGAATGTAATTTACTTATTTTATTTTATTACAATTAAACTATTTGAGGAGGAGAGAAAGCGGCCCCGGCAGACTTATACAGTCGGCCGTGGAAGTAATTGCTTCAACTCGGTTTAATATCGCCGGGTTATTTGCTGAACATAACTAATCCTATGCCGAGCCATAAAAGGTACGGGCGGCTTCGGTGCCAAACACTGGAATGTTTACTAGTTTTATAGGTCACCTTGAGAAAAGAATTAGATTAATTTTATGGTATATAAAATGTGTGTGTGTGTGTGTGTGTGTGTGTGTGTTGTTCGTTGAAAATTTGCATCCCTTTAAGACAAAAGCAAATAAATAGCCCCACCTCAGTATTTCGGAAGTGCCCCATTTCACCAACAGTTTTTAACATAGGATACACAGATGACACATTTTGGTTATGGAACGCAAAAGTTGACCTAGGAATATCACTGGCAGATGTGTCTTCCGCAGCATTGTATAATTCGCCACTCTGCAATTGGCACTTTGTTGTTTGCGGACGATCAGGCTATTCTGTCGGACTCGGAAAAGAGGTTCCAGATGGGTATACGTTTGTTAAATCGAATCTGCAAAGACTCTGGATTACAAATTAGCGCACTTACGACCAAGGCGATGGCTTCTCGTGGAACCGATCCCGTACGGGGAAAAATTGTTATAGATGGTACACTGTCCTGGAACAAGTCAGCAATTTTGAATACATGGGACACAGTGTGTCTTATAATACAAGAAACGACGTTGTGAATAAGTAGCATACGAGTTCATAAACCTTATGTGCGGGGTCATTAGGCGAACTCTTAAGTCAGCAAGTAAAGAAACACGCCTAAAATTCTACAAGATGATGGTCTTCCCACACTTCTTTATGGGTCTGAGATTGGACTTTGACGAAAGGCCAGGCCAGTCGCATCCAAGCGGCTGAAATGAGATTTCTCAGGCACGTGGCAGGGTATACTCTCCATTATCATAGAAGAAACAGATACACGGCAGGAACTGAATATTATGAGTATAGTCGACAGGATTTCCCAGTATCGGCTAAATTGTGGGAACACCTTTGCCGAATGGATGACTGGCGCATCCCCAAACAACTGTGGAACTCTAAGCCGAAGGGACTGAGAGGTGTGGGACTCCGAGGAAGCGCTGGAGTGACCAGCTCTAGACTCTTTAACTGTTTGAGACCTGAACAAACCATCCTTGGTTTAATCCTTGCAGATGATGATCAGCTTCTTAACCTGACCAAATTTGTCTGACGATAGTTTTTACAAACGTTCGATTGGCTTAAGTCACAAAACTTGATGCCAATAATATTAAGCGGTATGGTGGAATCTAATTTTGTCTCGACCTTTTAGAAAACAGGCGGTAAATATTTTAATCGTAATTATGTATATTTTGCCAATATTTTGTTTTACAGTGTTTTATGGTAGGTCATTTTATGGGTTTTATCTTCTGAGGACTGTCTCAAATTCTATTAATCGAAATGCCAAGCGAAAAATATTACGATGTAAGCAGTCCGGGTAGAGGATAGAAAGCACCCGTCGGTTAGGAGCTTTAAAGAAGAATCAGAAACTATACCACCTCTCCCAAGAGCCAAATAAAATACAAATTACAGTATTAACCTATTTCGAAGGCTTTCACGGCCGGCCTCATAATTATTGAAATTAAGATTCAGGCTATTGGGCCGTGGTGTACTATAATTAATTATCATTCTCATAGATGTTGTTATCAGACGTTTAGGCCTCACCTCTGGAGGCCATCTTCAGCGAAACACGGTAAAGCCTTTGCCACTGTGGTTACTGACGAACACTGTGTCAGTTATATTTAAAACCGTATTTCACTGAAGATGGCGTCCAGAGATGAGGCCGAAACGTCTGGTAACAGCATCCGTCAGAATGATAATTATAGTAGAACACAGTCCAATAGCCCGGACCTTAATTTCAATAGGAAAATTATTAATCTTTGGCAGCTTAATTGGGATTGTCGCAAGAATGAGATAACAATGTGCCCCCTGATGGTAATGCCGGAACAACCGTACGAGACCGAGCGAATCGGTCGACCAAAGCTCCGATGATCGGTCGGGTAAACGGAATGAGGAAGGTTTATGAGTGTCTGATCGTGGTGCTGAACTGGAGAGTGGCAACACATTATCGACCAAACTGGCAGAGGGTCCTTCAAGAGGCCGTGATTCATTGATGGGTTCTAGAGCTGATGGGGGAAAAAATTATTAAAGGACAAGACAAATTATGACAACAAAGATGGATGTCCTTAGAGCTATCAGTACGCTCTAAACAAAGCTAAATAACAAAGATAAAAAAATAAAACCTAAAGAAGAAAGATAATAATGAAAAAAATTTAACAGACAATACTGATAAAAAATCTTCTTCTTCTTCTTCTTCTTCTTCTTCTTCTTCTTCTTCTTCTTCTTCTTCTTCTTCTTCTTCTTCTTCTTAGTTTTTTACTACGGAACGGGGTCCGCTTTCCGGATCCATGAACGCTACTCAGTGCACTCTATCGAGTCTTCAGATCTCAGTTTTATGCTTCGAAGATCGCAGTACATTATCTATCTATCGCAGTTTGGCTCAACCGGGCGTCTTTTTACCGTCAAACTTCAGGTGTTAGACTATGACGCTTATGACGATGATGTCAGGTGCTGACAAATAGAGAAGAAAAAATTCTCTTCAACAAATTATATATGCCATAAATGCTGTTTAAAACCAATCTGCATTGTCAGAGGCAGAGTTACTTTTCAATTCGCTGCGGTGTCTGATCTGAAGAGGAAACGGAAGTTATGTAATGCGGTCACACACGTGTATGTGTTCCATGGTGTTCTTTTGTTTACAACGATTTTGAAGCTGTAATTTTATAACTGGTTCAAACGAGTGTGAAATTGGCCTTCGCTTGTTCTCTGTTCCGTAGAAGGCACTCCGTAATTTCGTGTTGAACACGTGTACGAGTGAATGTGTGTGCGTGTGTGTGTTTCTTGCGACATAATAATACGTTATTATTCTTCCGGGTTGGCGAGCGATGTTCAAATCTAAGGTAATTTTAACATTATTTCTATTATGCACCAACACTTATAGTTTATTTTTAATGAAACAGAAATCGTTTAAGTTATTAAACTTAGGCCGGCAGCACACTGGAACGACATTTTGTTTTGCGACAGTCCCGTTTTGATGCATCGTGTTGCAAAGCGTCGCTACGGTGGAGAGAGGCTTGAGACATTGGGTCACGGCTAAACAATTTCTTGTCAGCTGTTTTCGAGCTGTAAAAGTGTGTATTCGTGGGTTCGTGACAGGCATTATTTTGTATCTATTTCATTTTCAACTACACCTACACTTGTTTCCATTTTATACTCAATAGTAATTAATAATAATAACAATAGTAACAACAACAACAACAACAATAATAATATATACACAATGCGAGAATCAGGACGAAAGGACAATGCACTAACTTCCCACGTAGGGCTAGGTAAGTTTAATGCAGTATAAGCTCTGTGCCTTGTGCCTTGTGTGGTTAGAATCCAGCGCATACGCAGTTCAAAATGTCCCAAGCTGTTTTGTTGCGAGACATAAATTTGAGGAGCTTTGTCTTTGGTAGCGAGGCGTCTTGCGACACCTCTGGACAATGTCGCAGCTGACGAGAAATTGTTTTGTCGTGAGCCATTGTCTCAAGCCTCTCTTCACCGAAGCGACCCTATGGGACGCAGTGCGGCAAAACGGTTCTGTCGCGAAACAAAATGTCGCTGCAGTGTGCGGCCTACCTTAGGAGATCCACCTGTGTTGTAATAATTTCTTGACCTTTCATAATTATTTTCCGACGGCGCTACAAGCAGTCAATGGGTGAAGTAGCCTCCGGCGTTTGGTCGTGTGCGTAGTCTATCATCTGTGATAATAGTTAACATTATTGAACGAGCGGAGCGAGTTTTCTCAGTTTTAACACGACCGTTTGGCATTTGTCGGTCTGTCTTCCCATTTAGCTTTCTGTCTATCTGTTTGGGGTATGTCTCACTATAACTTTTCACGTTGAGTGGACAGAGAAATGGAGGGTCGCCATCAACGCGGGCAAGAGCACAGCCGAAGTCTTCTCCAGACGTTTAAGGCTCCTTGAAAGACTGTATGTAGGCGACACTCCGTTGCCCTGGTCTCGAGAGGTTAAGTATCTCGGGCTCCACCTGGCGGACACACTCCGAGCAAGTAACCCGCAAGACCGCTCATCGACTATACTCACTCCGTCCTCTCCTTTGCAGCAATGCTATGACCCGCCCCCTAGGGAAGCTTATCGTCTCCAACTGTGTGGTGCCGATGGCTCTACCTACGCGATCCCCGTATGGGAGTACTTGACTAAGACCCATAAGCAAAAGCTTCAGTCTCTCCTGGTAGAGGATTGCGCTGGACGTGCAAGGCCCACTACCTGACACCAAATAAAATCATCCGAGAATCCCTGCGTGTCCGTTCCCTGGACACCACTATACGGACACTGTCCTGGAAATTCTATCGCCAATCCTATCGCCACACCACACGATTTCAGGGCAACCACCTCATTTAGCGCTCTCGGTCGCTACCAATCTGTCCCAGTTGAATCTTGGACCAGGCCTCGGCGAACACTAACTCTATATTAATTCATTAATTGAACACCCACGGCCGGTGGCAGGTCACACCCTAAAAATCCAGCCCTATCTATGGTCCCTGCGGCAGGAGCTCTATTTGAAGCTCGGGACGCAGCACACGAGCGGGAGACGGGCATGCCCTTCCTCCCGCACAGTCCCTTGATCACTATAACTTTTCAACGAATCAACTGATTTTCGTAAACCTTGGAACGCGTGTTCATACTTTTACCCTGCAGAACTAACCCCAGTGTTTTTGAGATCGATCTCCCCCCCTCAAGGTAGACGGGCGGGAGGTAAAATGTGAGGTAAAAATTTTGAAGAAAATCGCAAAACCCCATGTGGGATATCGAATGTAAGAGAATTTAAACAACACTCTGAATATAGCGTTCATGTTTTTTTTTCTTTAATTTCAAAACTTTGGGATGTCAGTGCTTACAAAGAGAGTGATAATTTTCATAAAATCGCAAAACTTTATGTGGGGTATCGAATTAAAGAGAATTGTCAACTAACATTTGAACGTAGTGTCAATGTTTGGGTATTTCAAAATTTTGGCACACCAGGGCCTAAAAACTTGAAAACATTTTTTAAATCCTAAACGGTGTCAGACTGAAAGGAATTGTAACCCAACTCCGAATCTTTATAATTATTAGTGTTTATCGCATAGCGATTGTGTGCTCCACAATTATGTTACTCAAAAAATAGTAAAGTGATCGGGATTTCTGTAATTTTTCCCATAACTGAAAAATTATCTAATATCGGAATTTTTGTAACAATAAATATACTTCGTGGAGAGGGTTAGAAAATTTAAGTATCTAGGGGAAATAATTCAAGAGAATGGTTTAGAAAAATCTGCTATAGAAGAAAGGATTCATAAAATGGAAAGAGCATATGGTATAACTAAAGATATTTACAATAAAAAGTGCATATCTAAAAATGCAAAAATTAGGCATTACAGTACAGCAATGAACCCAGAATCCCTATATGCAAGTGAATGTCTAGCATTTAATTATAATTTAGACAAACTAGAAATATTGGAAAGACGAATTATTAGGAAAATATTAATTTTAATAAAAACGTCAGTAGGTTGGAAATTAAGAAGTAATGATGAAATATATCAAAGTATAGAAAATATAACAGAAAAAATGAGAAAAAGAAAACTATTATTTTTGGATATTTATGTAGAATGGACGACAATTGGTTAACAAAGCAAATCTTCAATTATCTGTGGGGGAAGAAGTCAACATCAAGTTGGATTAAAGAAGTCCAAAAAGATTTAGAAAACAATAATATAAACGCAGAAGAAGCAATTGAAAGAGAAGTTTTTCAGGCAAAAGTGTTAAAAATGGACGAAGTCCATGGTAGGCGAGAGAAAAACGCTGGTTTAAAGTGGGCTAAAGACAGGAAGAAGAGACACAGTGAAAAGATGAAAGAATATTGGAGGAAAAGAAAAGAACAAAGAATAAAGAATTGAAATTGGCATGTGGTCCTTAGATGGCCGATATTAAAAAAAAATACTTCGTGCAAAATAATGAGCGAGTTCTGCAGCTCTGGGAGCATAATAGTTTATATTTTATCTGTTTTAACAACAACAATCAAAGTCAACAAAAATAAGCTATTTTTCTTGGATGGGAAATAGTTGCTAAGATAGTTAATCTGGGGCCTGAGTATTTATTCTTTAACCGACGAAAGCTGCAGGTCCTCTGCTTAAATACACATCGTGAAGCTTCGGTTATTGCTGTTACCAGCTCGTTCGGAAACCGTTAAGTGTCCAAATTGGAGTCACTAATTGTGGTTCACATACTAAATAAGACAAGCCAAATATGTGCTTACGCTGACGATGTTGTGATAATAGCCAGATCAAGATAACGGCTAGCTGAGGTATACACGGAGGTGAACAAAACATCCGCTGGAATGAAGCTCAATGTAAATATCAGCAAAACTAAATAATACATGCTGATTTCTTCATCAGAAAGGAGGAGAAATCTATATAATTTATGCATACAGGATAATTCATTTGATGCAGTTAATAAGTTCAGATACCTGCGTAACATGATAGATAATGAAGAGTCCACACACAGGACAGCACATGACAGGATAGAAATAGGAAATAGGACATATTTTGCTAACAGCAGACTATTGAGAAGCAAACTCATTAGTCGTAACACAAAAAATAAAAATATATAGGCCTAAGACACTTATCAGACCGGTTGTTACTTATGGAGGTGACACATGGACACTGAAAAAAAAGGAACAAGAAACCCTTAGAAGATTTGAAAGAAAGATCTTAAGACATGTTTTATGGCCCGGTTAAAGAAGATAACGAACGGAGAATAAGAACTAACAAAGAGATAGATGAGCTATTGAATCATGAGGACATTGTAAGATTCATAAATGCTCAACGAATACAATGGGTAGAGGTCACCTAGAGCAGATGAATGATCAGCGTATGCTAAAGAAAATTCTGAGGTCTATAAAAGCAGAAAGAGGAGCCGAACTAGGATAAGATGGTCGGATGATGTACAAGAAGAGCTCAGAAGAATGGATGTGACGGGTTACACTGAAATGGCAATGGATAGGAGACTTTGGAGAAGATTAGTGTTGGAAGCCAAAGCTCACGTTGGGCTGTAGTGCTGAAGAAGATAACTTTTGAACTCATTAACCGATTTCAGTAAAACTTGGTATGCGTGTCCATACTTTTACCATACAGAACCCTACTTTTTTAAGATTGATCTTCTTGGAAAATAGGGGCTGGAGGCAAAAATGTGAATGGTCAAAATTTAAAATAAATCGAAAAAGACCGGTATAGTATCAAATTACAGGAAATTTTAACCACAATTTTATTTATTGTTTATTTTTCAAAAATGTCAAAGTTTTAAGATGCCGGGGGCTAACAAGTGTATGCAAATTTTGATAAAACAGAAAAAACTTTACCTAAATGTGACTGTAGTGATAAGTTTTAGAAATTTGAAAATATCTGGAGTCCAGGGCCCAAAAACTGGGGCAAAAGTTTGATAACGTTGCAAATTCCGTTTGGGTTATCAAACTAAAGAGAATCCACTAAACTAAAGAGAATTTACTTGTATCACTACTGTCTAGTTTTCTGTTCATAAGTACAACTGACCAACTGACAGAATCTATTCTACAGCGGTTACAGCTTTATATAATTTAGACTTTTTTTTTTAAATACAATTTAATAATAAAGTTACCCATCAATTTAATTAATACAAAACCCATCATTACCGTGGGATTCCCTACTGACCACGTTTAGTTTCAAAAAACAAACGGAAAAGTGAAGACAAAGGCAGACAATGCGATGAAAATTACAGTCATTAAGTCGATAACGTAATACTGTAATGAAGAAGAAGCGCATAACGCTCACCCGCGCGGGTACTCGTCATGTATATGCATGACAACAACAATTCTATATCTCCGGTTAAGAAAAAAAAACTTTATATCCTATTTTAACGTTTTTCTGTATATATGTTGACTTTTTTTAAAGAGGATTTTCCCTTGAAACATGTTGGAATTAAGAACAAAATAACGTGCCGCTTTGTTGGTCCACTGAGTATAGGTCTAACACGTGCGTGTGTGTGTGTAAAACTGACATGGTATACGGACTTCACAGTATACGGATACTTCATGGTATACGGATTACAGTTTGATAAACGTTTTACAAGCCCGGACCCACGAGGAACATCAGTGTCCTTGATTCGATTTCTCAAGGTTCATGAATTTTCAAGGTATACCGTCACGGTAAACTCGTGGACTAAGTGCATCCTGGAAAATAATGAATTACGTATTGAAAATTGAGTACCATACTAAAAGTGGGGATTTCCTCTTCGTTTACGTGACAGAGGGCGTGATTACGTCATTAGAGGCGAGACTAGCTCTGCAAAACTGATAACGATGCTTTGTAACACTGATTGTAAGACAGACTACATAAGTTTCTCTTCTTGCGTGAAGGAAGGTAAATTGCCACACCCTTTCAAGAATCTACAACCATGGGCGCATTGCCACATCGGCCAATCGGGTAGGAAAAGGATTAGTCGCAAGGGAAGGTCTTGAGTAAATTGGCACACCACGACCGCGCACGCAGCTAACAGACCTTGTACTGAGAACGTGTTTTTGAGTAAATAAGCTATTTGACCATTTACTTACTGATAGTTTTTTCATACAAAATATAATTTCATTTAATTTGTATAAGCATAAAACTCACCAACTCTTTGCAAAGATGAAATCTGCCTTCAGATATACCGTTGGCCAACCTATCCTGACTGCATTATGAATGGCAGCCTCAAAGTCGACCGTCACGATTTCCTTTAACATTCCATCGCCCTCAGTACGACATTTGTCTTCTCAAAAATTATCTTGTAAGTTTTCTATTTTTTTATCAGGAAGCAGACAAAACAGAATGCAAACGTAATGAACGTTTTGCGCCATGAAAATGTGAACAGTTGTGTGAAAGCGTTACAGCCACACTCCCTCGGTCTGTAAAGCATCAATATTAGTTTGACAGCCATCAATTATTATTCTGTTTTCATGGTTGTTTTCAACACACACAAAAATCTTCTCCATTCCTTTTGGTCAACACTTATCAGTTCCCAGAGTTATATACTGACCCGCGCGGTCTGTGACGGATTTACCAGTAGGCCGACTAGGCCGCGGGCTCAGAACGGGCCGCAAGCTGCAGATATTTTTTGAAACTAAATGATCAGTTTTTCTTAACAATATAAATGGAAGACAGTTCTTATTTAAATATTGCGCGCTTATTTTTTAGACGTTGGCATCCTGGAAAACTAATCTGCGCATGCGAATTTTGAACATTCGCTATATTGCCCCCGAATTTACACGACCGTGGTACCACCATTGTTTGTTATCATTGATTATCTGCGTTGTGACTGAACGGTTTGCGATTTGAGGTTACGTTTTTATTTTGTTTTTAACTTTGGTGGTGGGCAGCGTGTTGTTTTGTTGATATTTATTAGTGGGAAAACTTTATGAACATAGAACTGAATCCGTACACTAAACGTGTTCATCATGAACATGAACATAAACATTCACACGGGTAGTGGAGCCTACAAACGTAAGCTAAAAAAATTGAAGAGGGAGCTCATTTGGAAACAATAAAAAAACTCAAAAACTAGATCAATTTTTTGAAACTTCGCCAATTTCTAATGATAGCCGTCCAGTTTAATGTGTATCAGAAACTGACTTCAATGTTCCAAGTACTTCTGCAGCAAAGGCTGCAGACGATCAGACCATTAATAAGCCCATAGATAATTTAAACATTGAAGGGAATAAAAGTAATTTAAAAAGTATCGCTTGTATTCCAGGGTTTAATTTATTAGGTCCGAATACATGTACTTTAACGTCAGATTTAACTGACAGTAGCCTACTGGTTGTAATTTGATAGTATTAATCGGACATCAAATTACTTTTGCAGTAAGTATATTACTTCAAAGTCACAGACGGGGGGGGGGCTCAGAAAACTTGGCCTAAGGCCTCAAAAATCTTAAGTCTGGCATTGCGCGCGGTTATGGTGTGGCAGTTGACTCACGTTCACCCTTTGCAATCTGACCCTTTTCCTACCTGCTTGACGGTGTGGCAATACACATGTTTTTCTAGACTCTGACACGGTGTGGCAATACACCTTCAGCCAAGATGTCGGCAACATATCTCACTTAATTACCAGCTACAGTATGGAAAACTAATGCTCGTCGCTGGATGGTCCGGTTGGCACTCCTATCCGGTGTGTGGGCCTCTCACCCACCAAAACCACAAGCCCTTTCCCGTGGCATGGATCCGTCCCGAGAGCCAGTCCTCGCAATATTTCAGGGTCATGCCATTTGAGCGTGTCGGCATTTACAATACTCACAGCGCGTCCACGTTACCTGTTTTCTGTTATTCTGTCACTAGTAGGATCGCTTTTTCTTTTTTATTTTTCCGTAAAACTTCTGTAAGCATTTTTCTACACGATTCCAGTGGTGGAGTAATAAAGATCATACAGACATAAATAAAAATAATAACTAGTACTCTCCGTGAGCTGCAGAATTCGCTCATTATTTTGAAGGAAGAATATTTATTATTGGATAAACTTTGATATTAAGTAATTTTCAGTTATCAGAAAATTTACGAAAATTCCAATTACCCTAGCCTACTATTTTTTGTTTAGTAATGTAACAACTGTAGAGTAATGATACAATGAACTTTAAAATTCCAAATAATCAGATTTTTATTAAAATTTAGTCTAACCCCCGGCTGGATTTTTACAATATTTTCGAATATGTGATCCAATATTTGGGGCCTGGGGACAAACAATTTTCAAATTTCCAAAACTGTACACTAGATTATTATTAATATCGAGATATATTCACAGAATAAAAGGCTTCTGAAACAGGTGTCTACACCTATTCGAGGAGGAAGAGGAAGAAGTAGAAGAAGAAGAAGAAGAAGAAGAAGAAGAAGAAGAAGAAGAAGAAGAAGAAGAAGAAGAAGAAGAAGAAGAAGAAGAAGAAGCCGCTGCCGGGTTAAGCGTACGCAGCCTACGCGACTCATAGTCTACCTCAGAATTGGGGCGAATTGGTGAATGAATATCTGCCAAAACTAAACCATCGTGACACTGAAGATGTTGCCCGACGGTGGGGCCGAAACGTTTGCAACCGACAATAGTCGGTCAAACAGCCCAGCTATGGATAGTTTTAACAAACACGATTCACGATTTTAAAAACTGAGATAGAAGAAGGAAATGAGAAAGGAAAGAGAGAAAATATTCGCGACATGATTCGGGAAATCAGACATATTTATCGTTTGCGGTAAACGTAACCAGTGGCGGATTATCCATAACGTTAGTGTATGCTGCACCAGGGCCTCAGCTGTCAGAGGGGGGCACCATTCAGCTGATTTGACTAATTGAAACAAAGCTTATGATCACATTACGCAGTCGTTTAGTTTTCTTACGCAGTTATTAACCATGGAGAGTGTCGAGTTTGAAAAATCAACCAAAAGGTCTTAATAGAAGTTTACTCGAATGATCTGAATAACGATCTTCTAATAGAATTGAAGCACTTTGTGTCACGAGTAAAATTTCAAGAAAGAGGTTTTTATCAAATCGTTCGAATGAAGATGATAGATTCCATGATACTATGTCCGCTCAAAGTATTAAACTGGATTATTGACTGTAAATGATTGAAGTATTTCCGAATACATTGTTTATCGTCTGCTTTTGAAGATTCCAGTAGCTAACTGCGAATTGTGTATCGTCTGCGATTCTGTATTAAATCGTATTAAAGATATGTTGACTTCAACTACGGGAGATGAGAGGTTATCTTCGTTAGCAAGGTTACAAGGTTGAATATTGAAAGCGAGATACTTGAACCGCTCGATTTAGAAGAAATTATACAAGACTTCGTTAAGGCAAAGTCAAGAAAAAAAATGGATCGATTAGTATTTTCTAAGCTTAAGTAGGCCTACTACTATGCCCATTGTAATCACTATTTAGCTAAATATTTGTTGTAATTCGAGAGTTTAATCAAATAATTGTTAACTTTCGAAATTGTGTATGCCATTTATCAGTGTAAATAATGGATAAAAGGTTGAATTTTGAATCGCGGCGGGCATAGCCTATGCCGCATAGGGCACCACGCGCTTCTTATCCATCCCCTGAACGTAACGGGTTATGGCTATGGTCCCGTGGTCAGGTAGCAGTGAAATGAATGAAACTCTGTGATAGTGATCTGTACGTTACATTGAACAAGTAAAAGTAATCTCCTTCCCCGGCTACTGATATTATTATTGCTAACCTCGTAGTAATAGTCTCTGGCCATATTTAGTGCTAGACACTGAGTGACTAGTTTCACAAAACGCAGACAAAAGAAACATAAGCAGACGCTGACTGAATTAAACATTACTCGGCGCAGATGCTGCGCTTTTGATCTCCGTTAACAATAGCCGTGCGAATGCGGTCTCGTACTTGTTTGAACTCATACGTACCTCTGTGTTGCTCAGCTTTCCGCTAGCATCAAAATTTTTTCCCACCAACTCCCGTCTAACGCTGGATAGCTGTGTAATTATAGCAATGTCCACAGAACTCCTGACGATATCATCATCATCGTCTCCGACATGGATTAAACCAAAAAGTCGCTTGTTACGGTCCCAAGCAGATTCACTAGATAGACACAGGAGAAACAGATAACCACAAGATAAATAAAGAAAACGTAATGGTTTGACTGGGGTGGGAAGCAAACGATCAGAAATAAAGCTCACGAAAACTATATAGAATGAAGAAAGAGAGAACAAAAATATTTACAGGCATTGCACAAATGCATGCACAGAGAAGGGCATTGAAAATGCTTCAATAAATCTAAAAAATATATATATTGTACTGCTGTTAAAATGCAACACAGTACATAAGAGGAAAATAATAAATTTTAAAAAGAAAAAATATATAAATTTATTAGAATTGGAACATATGTTTTAAAATGTAAACAAAAACATTGTATCGACTCATCCATCAACATAGAGGTAGATGCCTATAGGAGATAAAACAGTATAAAGATATATGTTATGAAAAGAATATATGAAATTTGAAAAAATGAATATTATAATAAGAGGAAATAGTAAGAGAATTATCATATTATAAATGCAAACTAGAATTCAGAATATTAGAAATAAAATAAATATATTTAATAAGAAGTAGAAAAGTTATATAAGTTTTTAAGAGGTATATGATAAAAAGATGTAACGAAGGTAGGGAATTATCAATGTGGCAAATTTGTAAATTGTTAGAGATTGTTTTGGAGAGTGATGAAGAAAAAATGTATTAGTCTAATTTAATACCAAATACTATAAAGATGAAAGAGAGGAATTATGTAAAATGAGTCTAAATTTATATCTAAGGAAAGTAACATGAGTAGTCTAATTTTATATTGAATACTATAAAGATGAAACTGAGGAATTATGTAAATAGAGTCTAATTTTTAATTCAATCAGAGTCACATTAAGAATATTAAATTATAATAACTGTTGTACATCATAAAAGTAATGTAACTTGGAAAAGAAAATAAAGCAAAGGATTTTGAATAGTGATTCCAGAGTTTGATTATAATATCGAATAAATAAATAATAATACAAAAAATATAACAATATCCTGAATAGAACGACGACAGAAGAGGAAAATCTTGGACTGGAGAAGAGTTTCAGTGGCCCTAACGAATAATTAAGTGTTCAAAGGAGACATCGGTGTTGCAGTAATCTTGGAGAGCGGTATCCAGCGGTAAGAGCAATAAGAGATTCGTGTGAAGAAACAGATTGCCAAGCTGAATATTGCTGTTGAAGAAAGGTAAACAACAACCAGAAGTGAACCCGTGGCAGCTAGAAGAATTCAGAGACGGTTAAGTTACACTAATACGTTAGTTATTTTTTTACATGGTTAATTACCAAAGTACTACCCATTAACTGAATCTGGGTTGGTTTAAAGAAAAGAAATTAATAGATATATTCATAAATACGATAAAATAACTTAATAATCATTAACCCTGAGAAAAAGAGTTTCTTTACATGTACTGGTAAATAAAAAAAATATAATAACAGTAAGTACAGATTTTTATTACAATACCTGTAATAAAAAATTATTACAGCGCAAAATGGCGCTCATACGTGAAAGCAAAGATTTTCTTTAAACCAGCACCAAATAACACAATTTTGTTAAATTTAATTAGTATAAAAATCTCCTTGTAATTAAATTAAGTTCAATATTGTAAAATGGCTAACAAACTAGAGCAATGATATGAATTAAGGAGTAATAGTGTTGAAGAGGAAGAAACTGAAATGGAAATAATAGTAGAGGATGCCCAAGGGGACCAACCAAAGAAACCAAACCAACTAATGGATGCAAATTTCCAGGAGATGATGAGAATTATAATGGAAGGGAATAACAAAACCAACGAAAATTTTAAACAAATGAGACTAGATAACGAAAATTTATTAAAACAAAATAATGAGGAATTAAAGGAGACCATTCAACAACAAATAAATGGGGTGAAGAATAAATTAGACCAGCAAAAGGCTGAAATCAAGTTAATATTACAAAATTGTGAGGAAAGGAACATTAGGCAATCCGCAAAAATGAAATTGAATATAGAAACAATGAAAGAAATAATGAGTGATGAAAACCAGTCAATAGAAACAACGATAGAAGATGACATGCAAAGTGTGGAAACATTGAATAAGATAACGGAAGAAGTAATAAATGATAACAAAACGGAGATAGAAATAATACCAAACGATCAAAATAGGGAGCAAGTAAGTCATAAAATAGAAGATAATGGAATAAAGAAGCAAATAATTAAGAAAACAGAAGAAAGAAGAATAACACATCCTAAGAAAATTAAAAATATACGAGAAGAATTGGAGATGATGAATAATGGACTGATTAATGTACTTAACATCCTAAGTACTAACTACAGAAGAATAAGTAATTTTAAAGATAATAAAAGGAACTCAATAGAATATATCAAAGGGAATCACAATAAAATAGTGAGAAAAAACGTCAGAAAGTCTATATGTAAATTAAATATCACAGAAATAGAAATGTGTAGCAAACTGTCAGTAATGTCATCAATAAGTCAAATACCATTAAAATACCTGTTCAATAAAATAAATAGGAAAGTGACTGATGTAGGCATAGGTAGAGATGAACATGTAGTATCAAAAGAATGGGAGTACAGGGTGACAGAGAGGTATTTAATAAAAACAGAAATCATTATGGACACTGTAATAATAATCCGTGCAACAAGGACAACTTACGTATTTGACAACGGATGAACTAAATATAAGAAATATGGAAAGAAGGGACTGATTTTCTGGGTATTGACCAAAGCAAACTAACTGAACAAAGATTAGATTAATTATTAATACAAACGACATAATATGAAAGTTATTATGAATTAAGATGAAATAACCCACCAAATTCTAAAATAAGTAAGAACATCTTATCGGATAGTTAAGAGAAATTATTTTTGAATCAATTAAGAAGAGAAAGACAGTTAATAACCATAATAATTATTTGAATAACCATTTTAATCAGTATAATAACAATGATAAGAACAATTAAGACTCGTTACTATTTAAGAAGGGTAGAAATGAATTAGATGAAGAAAGAATAGACAAATACAGCTTACGATAATGATGAAATTCAGTACTTAACCTGCATAATTAAAGGGGAATAAATAAATAAAAATGAAGATGAAGATAGAATCTAAAATATCATAGATTGACAACACCAAGATGGGAATAATCCAACATGTAAGTCGAATAATGTTAACCAGTTACCTGTGAATGATAGAATATTAATTGAAGTGATAAAACACCAGAAGTGAAACAGTAATGGAATAAAAATGTGAAGAGACCTCAAAGAAATCATGTAACAATCCCTTGAATATAATTTTGTAGCGAAGGAGCTACCTTATAGGTAATAATTATATGTATTGTGTTGTGGTAGTGCAACTTTTATTTTTTCCTGGACAGAGATGAAGTTCCTCTGATTTCAGATGATATATTTAGGGAAAACGGCGGAGTAATGGAAGCCAATAGTGCTCCTCCGAATCCGAACCCATGTATAGTATTTAATGTTAGGGAATTATGGTATTTTAGGGATGATACAAATAATGAGGTAAAGAAATAAAAAATAAATATGACAATATGACTCAAGGTGTGAAAATTAAGAAGAAATTAAGTGTTCCAACATGAAAACAGGAATATAATTAAAAGTAACCAAATAAATGATAGAATAACCCAAAGTGTATAAAGAATCGACATCAAGTTTTAGGTGCTAAGTTAATATATGATATTTGTAAAAAAAAAAAAAAAAAAATCAAGGTAGCCAATGTCAGATATGAGGGAAGGTGGATAAATCATCAAGCATTGAGAGCATTAGAGAAAGTTTTATTGACACTTGTGGACCATTATCAACTAGTGATAGGAGATGTAGGAAATATGTACTGATTATCATGGACAGCTATTAGGTTTACAAAGCATATCACATCATTAAAGCTGATATCCATATTATAATAAAAATAATTTAAATTAAAAGAAAAATAATTCTGAAATTAAGAACACATGAAATTTATGACCAGGATTGGGATGGTGAGATTTAAAAGAAAAGATAATGTTTGTATTCATGTTTTTGAGTATTTTAGCCATGAAACTAGGCACAATTGTTATTTTATACTTATTATTTTTGATGTAAAACCAGTTGGTTTGATTAATGTTATTTTAAGCCATAAATGAGTGTGTAAGATACGGTGATTCTTGATAGTGATGAACCATACTTGTTATGTTAATAAAAGAAAAAACCAATTTATGAAATGAATTTTGTGATATACAATTAGCGAATTAATCAGATGTTTTCAATATTAATGTTCGACCATGTTTGTGATAAGAGATTAATTATTTCAAAATCTCATATCAAGTTGTATCTGAGATTATGAAATAAGGGAAGGTATTATGTACTGCTGTTAAAATGCAACACAGTACATAAGAGGAAAATAATAAATTTTAAAAAGAAAAAATATATAAATTTATTAGAATTGGAACATATGTTTTAAAATGTAAACAAAAACATTGTATCGACTCATCCATCAACATAGAGGTAGATGCCTATATGAGATAAAACAGTATAAAGATATATGTTATGAAAAGAATATATGAAATTTGAAATGAATATTATAATAAGAGGAAATAGTAAGAGAATTATCATATTATAAATACAAACTAGAATTCAGAATATTAGAAATAAAATAAATATATTTAATAAGAAGTAGAAAAGTTATATAAGTTTTTAAGAGGTATATGATAAAAAGATGTAACGAAGGTAGGGAATTATCAATGTGGCAAATTTGTAAATTGTTAGAGATTGTTTTGGAGAGTGATGAAGAAAAAATATATTAGTCTAATTTAATACCAAATACTATAAAGATGAAAGAGAGGAATTATGTAAAATGAGTCTAAATTTATATCTAAGGAAAGTAACATGAGTAGTCTAATTTTATATTGAATACTATAAAGATGAAACTGAGGAATTATGTAAATAGAGTCTAATTTTTAATTCAATCAGAGTCACATTAAGAATATTAAATTATAATAACTGTTGTACATCATAAAAGTAATGTAACTTGGAAAAGAAAATAAAGCAAAGGATTTTGAATAGTGATTCCAGAGTTTGATTATAATATCGAATAAATAAATAATAATACAAAAAATATAACAATATCCTGAATAGAACGACGACAGAAGAGGAAAATCTTGGACTGGAGAAGAGTTTCAGTGGCCCTAACGAATAATTAAGTGTTCAAAGGAGACATCGGTGTTGCAGTAATCTTGGAGAGCGGTATCCAGCGGTAAGAGCAATAAGAGATTCGTGTGAAGAAACAGATTGCCAAGCTGAATATTGCTGTTGAAGAAAGGTAAACAACAACCAGAAGTGAACCCGTGGCAGCTAGAAGAATTCAGAGACGGTTAAGTTACACTAATACGTTAGTTATTTTTTTACATGGTTAATTACCAAAGTACTACCCATTAACTGAATCTGGGTTGGTTTAAAGAAAATAAATTAATAGATATAATCGTAAATACGATAAAATAACTTAATAATCATTAACCCTGAGAAAAAGAGTTTCTTTACATGTACTGGTAAATAAAAAAAATATAATAACAGTTAGTACAGATTTTTATTACAATACCTGTAATAAAAAATTAAACCAGTGCAATATTTATGTTCATTCACCAATCAATGAATTCATTCTTCATTTACCAATGTACAGATTATAAGTTAAATGTAGTCGCATTCATAAGCGAAGTTTTATATGTGTACTACGTCATTGACAACAAAGAAGTAGTTTCTATGGAAACTCACCGGTTCCCATTTTCGATCACGCACCAGCGATCGGCCGCAAATGTGTGACACGTCCTTATAAACATTTTCAACGAAGATGTTAAAAGAAGAATGCGATACCAGGAAGAGACAAGTAACTAAATTTGTAAGAGAAAAGACAGGAAATACGAGGATGGTACTATTCTTAAAATCAAGCAGGATTTTAAATAAGACAGTGCAAAGAATGCATTGAAACACTTAGAGAATTTAAGTGAAAGATACAAATGCTCACGTCTATAGACACAGAACGGAATAAGTATTAGCGACTCGGAAAGATGAAATAGACGTGGAATGAATTTAGTCAAAATTATCATGATGACGATTATCACCATCACATCAACATCGCGTTCAATAAGGACTAAACCAAAAATGGCTTGTTCCGGTCCCAAGCAGATAGACTAGAGCTGGTCACTCCAACGCGTCTTCTGAAGGTCCCACACCCCTTTCCGTCGTTTCAGCTTGTAATTCACTAGTTGTTTAGGGACATCCATTTGGTTAAGACGTTCCAACCATTTCAGTCGTCAATCCTATCGAGTATACTCATCATACTCAGTGTCTGCCTTATATCTGCATTTCTTCTGGGATCTCGAAGAGCATGTCCTGCCCATGTGCCTGAGAAATTTCATTTCGGCCGCTTGAACACGACAACTTCTCATTTCGGCCGCTTGATTTCGTTAAAGTCCAATTGTCAGGCCCGTGGAAAAGTGCGGGGAGGGCCATCACCTTGTAGGACTTCAGGCGTGTTTCTTAAGACGTAACATCTAAAACAATTTTTACTCGTATAGGATCAGCTCTATGATAAACCATCACCTGGGTCTTCAATGCAGAATCTCTAAGCCGTAACACTTCCAGATTCGATGCAATGAATGTACAGCCAGCCGCTTTGCCAGCACGCCAGGATTATCAGCAAACAATAACGTGTTAACTTCAGAGTGACCAATCATGAAATGCTCCGGGAGGCTCAGCAGCCGATTGTGTATGACATTGTCTTTATATAAAGTAAAAAGAGAATTTAATCCAACCTTCTCCTGAAGATATCTAATGAGTTCTCTGAGACGAACAAAGGGTTGCACAAGGAGAGACCGTTTGCGTAATGAACTACAGGTATTGTCCATAAACGATACAATTCAGACATATCGCCTATAATGGTCGCAACATCTGAAATAAGGGATGTAGGAAGACCAAGAACAAGATGGCGAGATATACTGTCAAGCCAGAACAGGCAATGTGCCTAATCCGTAAAGTGAAAAAGAAGAAGAAGAAGAAGAAGAAGAAGAAGAAGAAGAAGAAGAAGAAGAAGAAGAAGACGACTTAAGTTTCATTTAAATGCTATTTAGTAAACTTATTGGTTCAGTGATTATTTAGTTGCTTAATATTGTTGTTAGGTTAAGCGTGTTTGGCTAAAACGTGTTTAATAAAACTTACTGTTTTACTCTCTGTGGTGTTGAATTAAGTTTTCACCTCAAAGGTAATTATCTACGTAACAATATATTTATTCATGTGTGTTTACACGTCAATGTGAAGCCGTATAGTAATACATCGTCGCCCTGTCATGTTTAATCATCATCATCATCTGCAAGGATTAAACTAAGGATGGTTTATTCCGGTCTCAAATAGGTAAAGATTAGAGCTGATCACTCCAGCGCTTCCTCGGACGTCCCACACCTTTCCGTTGCTTTAGGGTTATACTTCCATAGTTGTTTGGAGGATGCGGCAGTCATCCATTCGGAAAAGATGTTCCCACCAATTCAGCCGATACTGGGCAATCCTGTTCAATATACTCATAATATTCAGTTCCTGCCGATTATCTGTGTTTCTTTTATTATCATGGAGAGTACAACCTGCCACGTGCCTGAGAAATCTCATTTCATCCGCTTGGATACGACTGGCCTGGCCTTTCGTTACTCAGGCCCATAAAGAAGTGTGGGAAGGGCCTTCATCTTGTAGAATTTTAAGTGTGTTTCTTCACTTGCTGACTTAAAAGTTCGATTGATGGTCCCACACATAAGGTTGAACTTATGCTACTTATTCACAACGTTGCCCGTACGGAAATCAGTTCCACGAAAAGCCATTACCCTGGTCTTAAGTGTCGAAATTTTGTAATCCAGAATCTTTGCAGATTCGATTTAACAAATGTATACCCATCTGTAACTTGTTTTCCGAGTCCGACAGAATAGCCTGATCGTCCGGAAACAACAAAGTGTCAATTGCAGAATGGCCAGTCATAAAATGCTCCGGAAGACACATAACATTTAATATTACGAAATATTTTGTAGTACATTTTTGTCACGAAAACTTTGCTACGTGTCCGAAGAGCACGTTACGTTTGCAAGAACGGAAGTAGACAAAGTATTGCAGCGGAAATGTAACAAAACATTTAATTAACCGCAGGATATAACGCCAATCAAGCCGGGGGCGTCGCAAATTTGACCCGGCTATTAACTACACAAACAGTGATGGAGTTGCTAAGCGATGCGCGGGCGCAATGTGATTTTTGTTGGCGTTAATTACGTGTCTCACATGTTACGGGCGCATGAAAATAGGATCCAGCCGTGATTAGTTTATAAACTTGACATTACAAAACTTTAAACAAAAATATATGTAAAATTTTTAAACAGTAAAGGGTTTTTTGCACATTAAAATGCCAAAATAGGTATTTAACTTCTCCAGTCTACGTTGTGATCTGTCTAACAAAGTGTCACTCTTCTAAAAATAAGAACAATTGAACGAACGAAGCAAGTTCTCAGTTTTAACTCGACCGTTGGTCATTTATCCGTCTGTCTAACTGTCTTCTTGTCTGTTTCGGTCTCACGATGACTTCTGAAAGCATCAACCGATTTTCGTAAAACTTGGTATGTGTGTTCATATTTTACCTTACAGAACCCTGTTGTTTTATTTTTTTAATTGATCTCCCCCAAAAATAGGGCGGTTGGGGACAAAAACATTTGAAGGAGTCAAAATTTTTTAAATTGTGAGATATCAGATTAAAGGCAATTTTAACCAAAATATGAATTAAATGTTCATTTTTCAAAATTTCAAAGTTTTGGGACAGTCGACGGCCAAAAATGTGTGAAAATTTCAATAAAATAGCAAACTTCATGTGGGTTATCAGATTAAAGAGAATTTTAATTCACATCTGAATGAAGTTAAGATTTGAAGATTGTTAAGATTTGAAAATGAAATCAAATCCAAAAAAGAGATCAAAACTTTTTTAAACAGTGAAAATTTAGCAGTGTGCTAGACTAATTGTAACCCAGTACGAAGTTTTGGATTTTCAGTACCAGTATTACAATTTTTTTTAATTCTGACTTTCTTTACCCGTTTTGCCCCTAACGTTAAAACATTTTCATTGGATTTTCACTGTATTTTCAGTGTAATTTTCCTTTCTCTCCCCTCTCACTCTCTCTCTTTCCACGGTTGTTATCTAGCGTATATGTAGATCTTGCTTTCGGTTATGGCGGGGTCCCATTAAATGTGATCATTTAAGACGAAGTATGACGACCTCAGCTTATGTCCTATCCAGTGACCGATTTTTGTATCATGGTTGTCCCTTGATTTCGCCTTAACGGGTAAAGTTAACAAAACAAAACGATGTTCAATGTTCAATGTTCAAACCTAAAAATTCAAAGATGACGAAGCGACAATAATATTATTTCTATTTACTGTACGAAAACAATAATTTTTTTATTATTTTATATGGGAATTCAATCAATATATGACATTTTTCTCTGAACCGTTTGTCGAAACAAATAATGATGTGGGACAGAATAATAACAACATTAACATCACAAGCAAGCACTTACCTGTTGGTGACTTTCACCGGGTGCTTATCAATACAACTGATCACTTTGAGCTTATCGCGCTGAATTTGCAGCAGGAAGTTACAAACATTTGCATTTGAATATTACCCACGCTGTCCCGTACGCACACGCTAATATGAATTTGTCGCATTCCTACTCGAGATGTGCTGAACTAGTATTTGAAAATAACATTTTCCAAACGAACCGTTCAAAAAAAAAACACCTACAAATACCTGATATTGTATACGTATTATACATATACCTGTATTATATAATTTGTTATAAGAAACAAATTGAAACTAAAAGTATAAACAGTGTTACTTTACACTGTGACTTTATTAAGCTGTCACTGTTTAAAAGAAAGTAAGAAACAAGAGAATTTATACTCCTATCTCCCTTTGGGAATACTAGTTAAAGTTTTCACTAGGAGTAAACAAACTGACATAGATTTAATATTAAATTATTGATTCCATTTTGGTTAGACAAATCAGTTGCAAAACTCAGACAATGAAATTTAGAGAGCACGTATCACAAAAAAGAATTACAACAAAATTTGCGTGAGATATGCAGTGAAGTTAAAATCATCCCCGAAATCACATTAACAAAAAGTACTATAAGGCCTATCAGCCACTCTGTAGGTTACAACACAATATAATTCGCTTTTTCAAAATTTACTAAGTTGATGACTATTATAATATATAATTTGTTATTATAATCTGTATTATATATCTGCAGAACACACAAGAATAAATGTAACGTCAGTATGATTTTCTTTTTCATTTATTAAAAACAGCTTCGTCTCTTTGGCATAGAGATTTTCTGAACCTCGCTGGTTTGCTTCGTTTCGTACTTGTATGGCAATCGGCACATGCGCAGAATGAAGTATACATCACCAAAAAGTGACTTTGTACTTGTGTACTCGTAGTACTCGTAATACTCGTTTACTTGTGTATTCGTTAATTGCGTAGGGAGTCCCACGACTCGGAACCGCAAGGCCGCAAGTAATCGGAACGAGTATTTCGACTTTTCAGTTTTCAGTTATCGTTGAATCGGAACAGTAATTTCAACTTTTCAGTCACTGTTATATCCGTTCCACCAAAAATAATCGTTCCAAAATACCTGTTATAGGTATATCGGCCCCTCTAATTCTATGTAAGCCGCTGAGACTGATCGTCTTAAAAGTGTTCTAAAGTGTCCATACAGTTTGATTACAAATCGCAAGCGATATTACAGAAGCGTGTCCTAAATGTTAAATAAAAACATAAAAACATATGTTATCTTTTGTCTTAAAAGTTGTTTATTAACGAGACATTTATGGCTTAGCATGCTTACCTGTACTACAGAATTCGCTCTACATTTTGAACGAAGTACACTTACTGTTACATAAATTTTAATGTTAAGTAATTTTTCAATTATGGGAAAAATTACAAAAATCTCGACTACTCTACTATTTCGTTAGTATAATGTAGCAATTGTAGAGAACACAATCATACAATGAACAGTACAAATTCTAAACACTCATACTTGGGTTACAGTTCCTTTTAGTCTTGGCTGCCTGCTGGATTTTTACAATTTAAACAAAAAAATTATCTGTTTGTTGAATTCGGTTCCATCTGCAAATCTTAACACTACATTTAGATGTGAGATAAACTTCTCTTTCATTTGATAGTCCACATGAATTTTTGTTATTTTATCAAAATTTTCACCCACTTTTTGGACCTGACGTCCAAAATTTAAAACAAAATGAACACTATATTTAGATTGTGCTTGAGATTTCCCATTAATTCGAAACCCGACATGAGCTTTTGCAATTTTGTTTTAGAACTTTGACCCTTGATGACTTTCACTATGTCTTTTCCATGCATGAGAGCCTGTAGTTCATTGTTACTGCGTATTCCCCAACTGCCTGAAGGATCAGTTCCACGAAAAACCATCACCTTGGATATTTGCAATCCAGGGTCTTTGCAGATTCGAAATAACAAATGTATACCCAACTAGGAATTAATAGGAACTAGGTATAGACTAAATCTGAGTAACTGTAAAATACAAGTTTCTAACGCGAACATATTGTTTCTTGGATACAGAAACTACTGGATAAAAATATTGTAGGAGATGCAACTTCCTTCGAAGGTAGTCCGACGCACGAAGTCACTTCTTTATAATGTTAGCGATTATTTAAACTAGTAAGCTTTCTGAACTGCAGAACTTAGGCATATTGTTCTGAAAATCAATCATTCTGGGGAAAAATAGAAGGACAACGATCTCCTCGTGGAAGATGTTCGAGACGGACGGCGGCTGAAACAAATATACATGTTTGAGATGTTTGTACACACATCAGATACATGAGATATTATAATAGGCTGTACGGTCGAACAACTGATTCGTAAAGTAGAAGGTCAGAAGGTTATACAGAATTTAACGTGATGGATCACTAACTTTAAACTATGAAAAAATTAATAATGAATGAGTGAATGAATAAATGTTAATAGATCCACATCTATTTTAGGACGATCAGGCTATGCTGTCGGACTCTGAAAACAGATTGCAGATGGGTATACATTTGTTAAATCGAATCTGCAAAGACTCTGGATTGCAAATATACACACTTAAAACCAAGGTGATGGCTTTTCGTGGAACTGATCCCTTACGGGCAAAAATTATTATAGATGGTACTGTCCTGGAACAAGTTAGCAATTTTGATTACCTGGGCTATAGTGTGTCTTATAATGCAAGCAACGACGCTGTGAATAAGTTGTATAAGTTCAACCTTACGTGCGGGACCATCAGGTGAACTCTTAAGTCAGCAAGTAAAGGAACACGCCTAAAATTCTATAAGGTGAAGGCTCTTCTCACAGTTCTTTATGGGTCTGAGAATTGGATTTTAACGATAGACCAGGCCAGTCGCATCCAAGCGGCTGAAATGAGATTTCTCAAGCACGTGGCAGGGTATACTCTCCATGATCTTAGAAGAAACCTTGGGCCCCCTGCTTTTCTCTGTGTAGGTCAATGACGTGCCCAAGTTGCCTGGCACCAGGTTGGCCATGTTCGCTGACGACACGGCGGTGTATGCTGTCGATCGTCGAGCTGAGACGGCAGTTAGGTATCTGGCTCCAGGGACAATTGGACGAGTACGTTGAGTGGGCAGAGAAATGGAGGATTGCCATCAACGCGGCCAAGAGCACAGCTGTAGTCTTCTCCAGACGCTTAAGGCTCCCAGACAGACTTTACGTAGGCGATACTCCGTTGCCCTGGTCTCGAGAGGTCAAGTACCTCGGGATCCACCTTGACCGTCGTCTCACCTGGCGGACACACTCTGCTCAAGTAGCCCGTAAGACCGCCCATCGTCTATCAACTCCGTCCCGTGCTATGCAGCAACGCGCCATGATCCGCCGCCTAGGGAAGCTTATCGTCACCATCTATGTGGTGCCGATGTTTACCTACGCGATTCCCGTATGGGGCTCCTTGGTCAAGACCCATAAGCGAAAGTTTCAGTCTCTCCTTGACAGAGGATTGTGCTGGGCGTGTAAAGTCCACTATCTGACATCCAACAAAACCATCCGAGAAGCCCTGCTGTCCGTTCCCTGGACGCCACTATACGGACACTGTCCCGAAAATGTTATCGCCGCACCGTCCGATTCCAGGGCAACCACCTCATTAGCGCCCTCGGTTGCTACCAATCTGTGCCAGGAGAATTTTGGACCCGGCCTCGGCGTACACTCACCCTCAATTAATTAACAATTAATTGAAAACCCACAGCCGGTAGCAGACCACACCCTAAATCCAGACCCTATCTATTGTCCCTGCGGCAGGAGCTCTAGTTGAAGATCGGGACGCAGTACATGAGCGGGCGACGGGCATGCCCTCCGTCGCGCACAGCTCTCTGGTTAAAAATATAGAAGAAACACAGATATATGGCAGGAACTGAATATTATGAGTATACTCGACAGGATCCCCCAGTATCGGCTGAACATGTTTGCCGAATGCATGACTGCCGCATCCCCAAACAACTATGGAACTATAAGCCGAGGGTACGGGTACGGAGAGGTGTGGGAAGTTCGAGGAAGCGCTGGAGTGACCAGCTCTAATCTTTACCTATTTCAGACCGGAACAAAGCATTCTTGGTTTAATCCTTGCAGATGATGACGAGAGGCGCTTTGTGAGGCTGTTACCGTACATAGGATTTGACGCAGAGTGCGGCACAGAACTGTACAAACGGTAAAACGTAAGCGTTGAATTAAGAAATATGTTTAAAAATGGAGACAGTAAATGAATAAAATAATTAACCTAACTAGTAGTAAGACATTGCAACGTACCGGTATTTACGTCAGTGTTTGTAGATGTTGTGCTAGCGATAAGTGAAATCAGCTGATTACGAACAACAACGCTTGGGCAGGCAAGGTTTCTGTGATAAGCGCAACTGGTCTGTAAATATCTTTCTCCTTGCATGTTATACTTTTTCGTGATTAGTTCTCTTCATAACAAGGGCTCAACGTTTTTAAATTGCTCTGCACATTCCAGTTAAACATTACTGACCTTTTTTTATTAACGAAGAGAATAATATTCTTCATATTGTTCTGTGCCGGGCTACTGGACCGTGGGCTTAGTATATTAAAACCAAAAGTTTCGGCCTCACCAACGTAGGCCATCTTCAGTGGTAACAACTGGTTTGGCTCAGTAACAGAGCTATTACGGCCTAATAGCTCGGCACAGAACCGTACTTCAGTGGTAAAATACGCGGCAGATGGTTTGGCTCAGTAACAGGGCTATTACGGCCTAATAGCTCGGCACAGAACCGTACTTCAGTGGTAACATACGCGGCAGATGGTTTGGCTCAGTAACTGAGCTATTACGGCCTAATAGCTCGGCACAGAACCGTATGAATAATACTGACGTCGGCCGTGAAAGCATGAGAACTTTACTGAAGAGAATAAAAGTAATATTGCAGCTAATAAACAGATTTACACATATGATCTCGTTAGTATTCGTTTCATTTCATCAGAGTTCAAGAATTACTTCAGAAATGTATAAGGTACTCCACAATGAATAAATAATGAAAATATGTGGGAAGAAGACAAAAGTTATGGTAAGTGCCTTGTAGAAATAGGTACAATGTAATCAACATAAAACTGGATGAAGAGATATTGGAACATGTGTCAGAGTTTTGTTATCTAGGTAGCACAGTAATTGAAGAAGTAGGCTATGATCTGGAACTTTCTCTTATCAGGACTAAGTCCATGGCTTTAAAAGGGGGACTGATGGCTTTCTTGTAAGATGTAAACTAGTAGTCAATGATCAACTAATTGTGCAAATGCATTCATTCAGGTTTCTTGGATGTGACTTGTCTTATTTTGGTGAGATGGATGTGGACACAAAAGAGAAGTTTAATCACGTGTGTGGAACGATCAGAAGAACACTGAATGGAAAGGTCATAAGAGATACTCTTTTGAAATTTTATAAAGTGATGGCAGTGCCGTGCGGCGTTTATGGCAATGAGGCTTGGACACTGAACGCAAAGATTCAAAGCCGGCTACAGGCTAGTGAAATGAGACTTTTACAATCAGTACTAGGAGTATCACGGAGAGACCGGCTAAGAAATGGTGATATAAGGAACATCCTTGGAATATACAACCTAAACGAAAGGATAAAGCAATACAGACAGGATTAGACACACCATGTTGAAAGAATGGTTAAAAATAGAATACCAAAACAAATTTTTGTTTATAATCCAAAAGGACGGTGGAATATTGGCCAAAGAAAAAATGGTCGGACCATGGAGTGCGCAACAGATCGTAAGGTTCACAGCCTTAAGAAGAAGAAGAAGAAGAAGAAGAAGAAGAAGAACAACAACAACAACAACAACGACGACGACGACGACGACGACGACGATAACGACAACAACAACGACGACGACGACGACAACAACGACGACGACAATGACAACGACAACGACAACAACCAGAGGAAGAATACAGTAATTGAAGATGATAAAAGCAAACGAGAAATAGTCAAAACGACTTCCTAAGCTAAGAGAGCCTTTCACTGTAAACAGTGACTTCGGAGACGTCCTGATAAAGTGAGCATTAATGTCGATAAGAACTTATCCAAACGTATATGTGGAGGGCCGCTATATAACCTTGTAAAACCGCTGTAGACTGTCTCCAGCTGGAGAAAAAAGAGCTTGGAAGCCTCTGAAGTGTTGTGCTACTGAAGAATGTTGAACAACCCATGGGTAGAAAAGGTCTCCATTTAGAAAGTTGTAGCGAAGGCCAACACAAGTAGGAAACTTTAGGGAAGGATCCACTATGCAAGAGACAAAACGATTAGGGTTGACAGCAGTGAAGGCTCTACTGAGGGGAGAAATTCAATAGGTAGGACACATTTAGCTAGGACTGATGGTCTTATGATGACGACATCGGAGTTTAAAGCCAATGAAGTTTAAAGTTTGCTAAATTATTACGTCGTAATTCTGTTATATCTAGGAGAATAGTTAAAACTTGAATTATTTAAAATTAATTAACATAAATTATTTCCAAAATTATTACTAAATACAAAACCGTCGGGTTGCTTTTACCCGAAACAAGTGTCAGGTGTCGTTCGGCGAAGATCTGCCGCTACTGTTTTTGTATACTCTGTCGCTTTTTAGAGGCCCGAAGAAGATCCCCGAGGGGCGGAATCGAAACGTTGCCGACGAAATGTCTAGAATTCATAACAACCGACCGCGGGCTAACAGTCCGGTTTGGAAATATTGACACCAGCCGTGTAAGCTTTAGTCAAAAATTAACAGAAAGTAATTTTTAATAAGCAATTAAAAGTTATTATTAAATTGGTTTCGGAAGATAAAGTCGCCGGCCGCTAATTGTAAATCACCGGTTAGAGTATCGTTTTCTTCCGAAAAATTCTTTACAGAAATAACTAACTAAAGGAGTAACACCAATAGGCGCCTCTTTGTCATTCATCTTAATCGTATAATAATTATTAGCTCATAGAATGTAAGTAATTTTGCAGTTCATAATAAGAAAAACATATGTTGGTATTGAAGAACTGGATAAAGACGAGCTACATTCATTCCCACGGCCGTTTGAGTACAGTAAATAGTGAACGCTTATCAAATGAGGTTATAGTAAAAATAATTTCCCTGATTTAAATAAAAAAGGCTTTATCAGTTAAACTGTGATACTAATTATTTATAAATAACCAAGAGGTTAACACGTTTCAAGAAAAATTTTTATAATTAGATTGTATTAATGATTTGAATAGAAGGTTTATCGTTGAATAAATTAGGCACACTCATTTTAAAAAACATATTGTTACGACGTCACAGAACAATCTACGTGTTTATCGAACGTTCCAGAGAGACCCAGAATGTAAGCGTGTGGCGTACGTGATTGTAGACGCATTTGCGAAAGTCTTCTCGATGCCGCCAGCCGTGCGGACTGTGTCAAGACCGCAGTTAATTACGTAGTTCATATGGACGCAAAGACGCAATTAGGAATCGTCTACATTTTCGGCGACTATAAATACAATTACTCAGGGACGCTCAACTCAGTATTAGGGGATATATTGACAGCGCGGTTAGAGAGTTATTGTCGGGCGAAATTACTGTGCGCGTTCAAGTGGTTATTAGTTAAGTGCTGCGTTTTATAATCGGGCGGTATAATTTTAATACAATTGTGTTTAATTTTAGTGGACATTTATTTGCGTGTGAACAATTTTTATTTGATTTGTTGTAGAGACTGTGTTGTTAATTACGAACTGTTAACTGTGGAAATTAAAGCTGGTAATTAGTGATTTAATTGGATGCTTGTACTTATTTTGTTTCCACTGTACCTACGACGATCGAGTAGACCGTCGTAACAATATTGTTACGACGGTCTACTTGATCGTCGTAGGTACAGTGGAAACAAAATACAAGACACCAATTAAGTCACTAATCACCAGCCTTAATTTTCACAGTTAAACAGTTCGTAATTAACAACACTGTCTCTTACAACAAATCAAATAAAAATTGTTCACACACAAATAAATGTCAACTAATATTAAAACACAATTGTATTACAATATACCGCCCGATTATAAAACGCAGCACTTCACTAATACGCACTTGAACGCACACAGTTATATCGCCCGATAATAACTGGAACCGCAGTGTAAAAATATCGCAGCTACACTCAATACTATGGCCGCTGCCGCCTGTTTTTACACCCCAGCTCACAGACGAGAACATTCCTAACTACGCATTATCTCTACTACGGCGTAATTAATTGCAGCCTTGACACAGTGCATGCTGCTTCTGACACAGTCTAGCAAATGCGCCGACAATCACGTATGTCACACACATTAGAGCGAGATTCTTCTGGAACATTCGATAAACACGTAGACTGTTCTGTGATGTCGTAACACTGCCCCCTCCTTAAGCCTGTTCGCCCAGAACTGGCAAACCGTCTCTGGAGTAATACTTAGTTAGGCGATCTAGGTGGACGACCTTGAAATTTCGCTGTCTTTCCTATTGAATCCCATAAACAACGTCGTTGATTCTTTTTTTCATATTATAGGGTCCTTCCCAGATGATCTATACGCCATGAGGAATAGTGGTATACGTAGGTCCCAGTCTGTCTGGTTCTCGTCAACAACCTTCGAAAGATGTTGCTCAAGTGTCCTATTAAATCTCTCAACCATCCCGTCAGACCGAGGATGCAGAGGCGTTGTCATGGTCTTTCGAATTCCGAGTAGACGGCATAATTCTTTAAACACACCTGATTCGAAATTTCTCCCTTGATCCGTATGGATTTCCATAGGGGCTCCGTAACGGCAACAGAAGTTGTGAACTAACTCCTTTGCCACAGTGGTAACCTCCTGATTTGGAATTGCGTAGGCTTCCACCCACTTAGTAAAGTAGTCCCCTACAACCATGATGTACCGGTTTACATCGTCAGTAACTGGGAATGGTCCAGCAATGTCTATGGCAATTCTCTCGAAAGGCAATCCAACGTTATACTGTCTCATTTTACCCCTGCTTCTGGTTTGTGGGCCCTTGCTTGCAGCACATATTTCGCATGTCCGAACCCATTCCTCTACGTCGCGTCGTGGCGAAGATGAAGCCAATAGAATCGGTTCCGTATTTTGCCAAGGGTTTTGTTAACGCCAAGATGGCCTCCAGATGTTCCATCATGCATCTCCTTCAAAACAGACTGCACTTTACTTCGGGGAACTATCAACTGCATGACCACGTCTCGTCCATCTGCACTTTCCCAAGCCCTTTTCAGCAATCCGTTTTCTAAGGTAAGAGAGTCCCATTGTGCCCAGTAGCTCTTCAGCATTTCGGAACCATGGCAGATATCTTGCCAACCCGTACGCGGCGACCTTTCTCTTTTGCTGTCAAGATCGGTCCGATGTCTTCATCAGTCATCTGTTCTTGTCGACAGTCTTGTGTTGTCCTGCCGCCTGCCAGGAAATCTACACTGACGGCTTGAACAGGTTCGCTTGAGTTTTGTTCTTCCTTTTTGTGGCAATGTCGGTAGTCTTCCGGGCACGGTCTTTGTGATAAGCCATCTGCATTACCATGCAGGCGCCCCTGCCGGTGTTGTACCTTAAAGTTGTACTCTTGCAGACGTTCGAGCCACCTTGCCAACTGTCCTTCCGGATTTTTAAATCTCAAGAGCCATGCAAGCGCGGCATGGTCGGTACGTAGTGAAAACTCTCCCATAGAGGTATTTATGGAAGTGCTCCATAGCTCTGACAATTGCCAACAACTCTCTCCTTGTAACACAATAATTTCTCTCTGGTTTAGAAAGCCTCTTGCTGTAATACGCTACTACTCGTTCTTCACCGTTCTGGACTTGAGAAAAAACTGTTCCTAGACCAGTATTGCTTGCGTCTGTGTCTACGATGTACTTCCCTTGGGAAGCTGGAGAAGCGAGAATTGGCTGCAAACATAATGCAGTCTTCAAAGTCCTAAATGCTTGGTCACATTCTCTCGACCACTGGAAGTTTCGTTTATTTTCCGTTAGCTCATGTAGTGGTTTAGCAATAGTAGCGAAGCCTTTCACAAAACGTCGATAATATGAGCATAACCCCAGGAAACTCCGAACTTCGTGTTTACTCTTCGGAACTGGCCAGTCTCTTACGGTATCTACTTTATTAGGATCCATGCTAACACCTGATTCCAAAACCAGATGGCTCAGATACTGTACTTCCTTCTGGACTAGAGAACACTTCTTCGGGCTCAGCTTCAGTTGTGTACCGTTAATTCTAGTTAGAACTTCCTTAAGGTTTTCCAGATGGTCTTCGAAAGTCTTCCTGATCACTATGACATCGTCTAAGTAAACAAGGCAAGTTTTCCACGTCAGGCCTCCGAGTGCGAGGTCCATCGATCTGGCAAATGTTGCCGGTGCATTACAGAGTCCAAATGTTTTAAATTGCAAAAAAAAAAATTTTCTTACTCAAACTTGTTACATCTGAGTCGCCTTTACTACTAGAAAATTACTTTTATATTCAAGTAAAAATAGTGTTTTTTGGAAGCAGAGAGGAATCGACTTATACAATTTAATCTAGACAATATAATATTAGGTTCTGCAGTTAAAGATAACGGTAATACATCCGTGAACGAGGTAAACGATTTTTAGAATAATAACAAACAATGAAGATTAATTAAAAAAGAAGAATTACTTTTCACGGACATATTCAAAGACTGAATCCTGACAGACTAACAAGGAAACTTTTTATCTATTTCAGAAAGCTCAAAATGCCCAATACGTGGTTCAAAGAGACAGAAGAATTCGTGAGTACTAAAGAAGACATTGAAGGACGCTTACCACTCAAAAAGAAATTAAGAAATTTAAAAATGCCCAAGGTTTTCAGGAAAACCCCAAGTAGAGGACAGGTTGTATTTGCATTGATGAAACCAGGGATAACATCAATCAAGAATGATCTAGATATGGGTGACGAGGAAGAGAGGGGAAAAGAAGGGAGGAACCAGTTGAACCAAGCGTAGTCCACAGTGGCTTATACGAAAAAAACAATGAAGATGCAATGCCAGAAATTCTGAATTGTACAAAAACAATGAATTAAAAAACTTTTTTTGTATATTGTCTTATAAGTTGTTTCTTATTACAAAACAATAAACGTAATTGATAACTAGTCCAATGGCTAGTTCTGTGTATCCATATTTAATTGTGACTTTCAGGACGACCAATCGCGTAACGTATAAGCATTTTAACATATAAGTATAACGTCTTATTCTCTGCAAGCTACTTTCTAGCAGATTAATGGCTAGATGATTCGTGTGCGCTTCAAACCGTTTCACTGAAGTGAGCAGTGGTTTCGTTGACTGTAGTCAGGTCTAGGTCAACGTATTATGGTAGGCCTATAACGTAATATTATTTTAATTTAATAAGTAATATTAACATAATTATAAAGTTTTAAAATTATAAATGCTACAAATGTTAAAATGTTAAATAAATGTTTTAGAATTATAAACAAACTATGAAATTATGAAAATATTGGTTTATTTAGAAGATGCACAGATAATATTCCCCTCGGCCAACACCACACCAATTTTATCAAGGAGTCCTTTGAATGTCCTCGTTAAACACCACGAATTTTACCAACGTGTCCTCGTTTTGGATCTGAAAAATATGGTAGCCCTAACTTGACGTTACTAAATATTCCTGTAACCGAGTGCAAAAATAAAATAAAGATAAAAACAATGCCTACTTATGTAACAAAACCAGGGCGGTGAACCTTAAGATTCCTGAGGCAGTACGGTATAGGTGGAATACAATCCCGTTGTTGTGGTAACACGAGTCTACAGAATAATACGGTATCATCCGCGAGGCGCAAATGTGCTCACAGTTAATAATATAAAGTAACTTTTGCATAAGGTCGTCGAGTGGGGCCTACTCCCGTGTTACGATTATACGATTATATATGTGTGACATAACCCTTGTTGATGCCCTTGTACGTTTCCACCTCTATTCCACCTCTAACATTTTTTTACCGCTTCGTGAAGTATTGTACGAATAATTAACTCGCTCCACCAAGCAAGACCGGCGTTTCGGCCAGACACGAAGCGGTGAGCAATACTTATTTTGAAAAAAAAAAACAACGATTACTTTCTCGATTATTAGGGTCAGTAACGACTTAAAGGCTGATTGCAATGATTTGGCCTCGGCGAGTTGTTTACTTCAGTTCTCTTACTTGGTCTCCTCAGGCTACTAGACGTGTTTTGTTTCTAGCCGAATTTTCCTCCAAAAATCGAGAAATAACTTTATTCCCTCTTGGGATTCATGACTGGTGTATTTTTTCTTTTGATTTTGACCGTGTATGGACCGCGTAAAATAATTCGATTCTTTTATTCCCGCTTCTTCTCTTGCTTTCCAGTAACTCTTCATTCTATCGCTTTTCTTTTTCCTTCCGTCTTTCGACCAGATGTTATTTACTTTATTTCTCCTGGAAACCCTTGAAATTTTGTGCCAGTTCTCTGAAAGTCGTTCTATTACGTCCTATTTGATTTCCTTTAAGTTCGTGTTTTTCCTTGTGCCCAATGGCTGCCTTTTTTACAGTAGAGAATCTATAATTTGATCTTTGGGGGTCTGGTCGAGTCGGCTTCATACAAAAGAAAAAACAAGTTAAGACTAATCAATATTAAAATCTTTAGTGTGGCTGAAAAACGTGTGATAACATACTGAAATCAATCCCATTAAAGTAATAACACAATAAAAATGAGCGCTATTGAAACATTGTTTATAAGATACTTATTTACTTAATTTTTTCCTATAGTCCTATAGTCCTCAATTTTTCGAGCCCCACTAAATTAGCGTATTCAGATATGCACACACAAATATATTATAACGTGCAATTTGACAAGGCTGTCAGTGTTAACCATAAGGTACGAAATTTCAGTAAGATTGGCTCATATTCATCTTTTAATTACCTTTGTGTAACAGTAAAATTTTAAGGATCACGTAGTTCTTACTAAAAACCGCCTGCATATACATATATGCATATGCATATACCGAGAAGAGAGTTGCAAGTTGAAGAAGATAGGTGTTTAGTTAACCGAACAAACTCGGACCGAAAGCAAAGATCAAAAGTTGTATAGCCAGTACGAAGAATGAGAGAGCCACAAATGGCGCAGTGTTTATGAACTACCTCTTCTCTCTAACCGTCTGCTACTACCGCTGCTGGAAGATTAGGAACGCGGAACGTACGATGTTTTATATATCAGTGACATTATAAAACCACGAATGTCTTCACATAATCCGGCCGAAGCCAAGGAGCGAGCTTCTTAAAGTCGGAACACGCGTTATGTTTAAACCCTGCAATAGGATGAGGAGGGGGAGTGGGAGGGAGAGGAGGAGGAGGAGGAGGAGGAGGAGGAGCAGAAGAAGAAGAAGAAGAAGAAGAAGAAGAAGAAGAAGAAGAAGAAGAAGAAGAAGAAGAAGAAGAAGAAGAAGAAGAAGACCTTTAGTTTTAGATCAGTTTTAGGAAAAAGCACCATACGCCAATTAAACTCACTTTTATGGTCCACCAAAATCGGGCTACCGACAAAGATCAATATTTATAAAGCCATTGTTGAACCAATTACCACCTATGGGTCAGAATGTTGGACAATCAACGAAAAGAACAGCAGGAAGATTGAAGCTGTAGAAATGGACTAGCTTAGACGAGCTTCCAGAGTTTCTCGTCTGGAACGTGTAAGGAATGACGTAATAAGGGAAAGAACAAATAGAAAAGAAACTGTAATAGAAGATATAAAACATAAACAGCTGTCCTGGTATGGACACATAATGAGAATGAGTGAAGAAAGAATACCTGTGAGTGTGTTCAAATACAGACCTAGCAACAGAAGAAAAAGAGGCAGACCTAAATTAAAGAAGGGATCGAAAGGTTGTGTGTGTGAGTGTGTGTGTATATATAAATATATATACAACCACTTTATAAGCTTCAAAATTTATTTTTAACCTCTGACAGCTGTTTCAGCCTATTAGGCTATTCTCAAAGAGCTGCTAAGAACAACGAAACACAAAAAATATATAGGGTGGTTAACATGCGTTAAAGGTGTGTGTATGTGGACATGTCTGTGTGTGGGGTGTATGTTGGAGGGCGTGGAGAAGCTGCAAAAAGGGTCAAGTGACTCAAAAACTACGAAGGCTAGACTCAAAAACTACGTAGGCTATAATACGAAAGCAAAATCTAAAAATTATCTAAATTAAATAACAGCTTTTAATAAAGGAGATACAAAGAATTCTCTCTGTTAGTTTGTAAATGTTTATTACTTTTAATTGCTTTTCTAATTTCTGAAATTTCCAATAATTCCAATTTTTTTTTTACTTTTTGTATGTTGAGGGGTAGTACTCGTATTATGTTTTTGTGTACTATAAAGTGGTTGTGTTTTAAGCAATCATATGTAAAACCTGTATTGGCTGATTATTTAAAATCTTTTTATTATGTTCAGAAATTCGATGTTTCAGAACACGGCGACATTGTCCAATATAAATAGTATCCCATTCTGCACAGTGTATTTGATATAATTTCCATTATTTCTAGTATGTTTGATTTTTATTTATTATAGACAGGGTATAGTACACTATTAGGTATGGTGCCTGACTAGCAATCTAGAATTCGCGGATTCGGTTCTCGGGCGCATCAAACATAGTACGTGGTGTTCGTCGTAGCAGACTCAGCCTGTGCAAGTGGGTGCTAGGAATAACATTTCGGTGTAAGAATAATGGGCACTTAAGCGCAATGCTGGCTGCACTTTCTTCTTTGTGCGCCCACAACGGCTCACATGAAGTATCTACGCTTCCTAACTCCTAAACTGCTTCCCTTGAAGCTATAAACCGTAATTCATCATCATCATCATTATCGTCACCACTCTAAGGATTAGGCCCTAGACCTGTTCCGGAACCTATCTCCTCCTCGATCTACCGACGTCTCTCTTCCCAGTAGGGTGATAAGCCAAGGCAGCCACTAGTAGACGGATATCAGGCATGCGGTTCAAGTGTTCACACCATCTCCTTCTGTGGTCTTCGATCTTCTGGTGCAATGATACAATGTTTAAATCGCTCCTAATATCCTCGTTCCTTCTCCGATCCAAAAGAGAACAACCTTACGTCCTTTTTAGAAATTTAATTTTAGCTGTCTGAAACCTCTGTACGTCCCTTTTACCAAGAGTCCATGTCTCAGTAGCATACAGGTATGTCGGAATAGCCACAGTTTTATAAAATTTCATTCGGGTATCCTTCCGTGTTTTATTCTTCAGGTACGTATGAATCGTTCCACAGTTGCGTATAAATTTCGTTAGCTTACTATCACAATCAATATCGTTTCTATAGGAGATGTAACAACGCAGGAAATCAAAATGACTAACCTGATCCAAAATCTGATTATTCACGACTACCTTAGTTATTATAGGATACATGACCTTACATGCCATCGTTTAAGATTTTAAAATATCAAGATTTCAAATGACGTGAGGTGTCATACATAGAATCTTGAGGAAAAAGACAAGGCTTAAATTTTATAAAACAATGGCAGTCCCTGTTTTACTATATGGATCTGAAACAAAAAAGATTAAAAACCAGATTCAAACTTCGGAAATAAAGTTTCTGAGAAGAACAAAGGGTTGCACGAGACAGGATCGTTTGCGCGCAATGATGATACTAGAGAAGAGCTACAGGTATTCTCCATAAGTGATAATATCCAGACATATCGAAGGGAATGGTTACAGAATGGAGGATGACGACTACCTAAGGTTGCGTTTCGATATAGACCCTTTGGTACAAGAGATGTAGGAAGACCGAGAGTGAGATGGAGAGATACTCTGTGAAGACGGAACAGGCAAAGTGCCTACTCCGTGAGGTGAAGAAGAAGAAGAAGTTTTAGATTTTGTATCAGAGATCTGTAGCCCATATTCTTGTATAATGCTACTGAACGTTAATATCTCCTTTTTTAACTGGTCTTCTGTTTTCTGTGTCATTACCTTGTCATAAGCCGTAATTAATAACAGTATTATAAATGAGTTTAAGTAAACGTAAGGTATCATATTGTGTACACATAAAGTTGAATGATATAGCCGAAGAACGTTTACGCTATCATATTGCAAATATATTTGCGTTCTTCGGTAAGCTTGAGAAGGTTATGTGGTACCACACAATGTAAACGGGTCACTGAAAGCGTGAGCCAAAAACAGCTGACGTAAAAATTATCGATTGAATTAAACTTGGCTTTTAAAATTGTCGGCAAGATTAGTGACTTCGCTTAAAAATGTTGATCAGATGTAAACGAATGTGGATTTTTATGTCACCGGATCAAGGTGAAAGGCAGATAACCTGTTTTGAACAGTTTACAATTGTAATTCAGGTATTCAGTTATTGCAAATATCGAAATTAATACTACACTTTTAGAGGGAGGCGTACATAATTGGAAGTATATGACAATTTCTGAGTCCATACTTTGTGGACAAACAGAACGTCTGCCCCCACGTGCTCCAAAGTAGAGATTCCTTTAACACTTTATGAGATTTCCACCTTAAAGTATATTATTCTCTAGTATGACGAGTTGTTACATATGTATCTGAGGTGTAGACGTTGACAGAGAATGACAAAAAGTGCTTTAAAATCATTTGAGCGCAAAATATTGTGTGAAATTTAAAGCCCAGTAAGAGAAAAAGGCAGATGGAGAATACGTAATAACAATAAACTACAGGCTCTCGTACATGGAAAAGACATAGTGAAATTCATCAAATCACATCAATGCGTTGGCTGGGACATGTGGAAAGAATGTGTAAGGAAAGAATGCCTAAAAGAATGCTGAAGGGAAGATTACGCGTATATACTACTAGACGTAGAGGCAGACCAAGGATGAGACGGTTGGATGGCGTAATAGAAGATCCTGCTAGAATGGGAATCAGAGGGTGGAGAGGAAGGGCAGAGAACAAGGAAGCATGGAGGAGTATTGTTGAGGAGGCTAAAGCCCAATAAAAGGTTGTAACGCCATATAAGAAGAAGATGAAACTTATATTATAAGAATAAAAATCTATTGTTTATAAAAATCCCATAATACCAGTTTTAATTTACAAGGTTTCAGCAAGTGGTCGTGCAGTTTCTGTTTATTTGAAAAATTATGCGTTGATTCATTTCAATTTATGCTGTCCACCTTCAAAGTATTTTCAGTCGAATATGACACGATTATGCCAAAGATTTTTCAGTCATCTCGACGGACTTTTTGCTATAGCCTTAAACTCGCCCAAAGTTTTTTGTTTTCGGTTTACGTCTTTTAACAGTCACAAAACGTTGGCCTTTCATGTTACTTTTTATTTGGATCATATCGAGAGCAAAACAAAATGTATAGAATTAAATATAATTAATTTTATATTAATTTTTGGAACGTACTAACTTGTGTAGTATGTAATTAAATTTACGCAATGCAGTTTTTATTTATTTGTCGATTCAGATTCAAGGACGTGGTAATTTCAAACCAGTCAGTCAGATGGACACGACAAACTCTACTTGTGCCCGTCTAACACAACACACAGTCGCAAGCGAAACAAAGCTTTTAATAAAATGATTGTTATGACCTTACGTTTGGGCCAAAACAATGCTTGCCATTATCTTCACCGTCGTCGTCGTCATCATCATCATCATCATCATCAATGGCGTTTTTTTGTTGTCATAATTGTCATGGTGACCAAGCATTACCACACAGTTCGCCTTGAATTGGCCAATGACTACGGAGCGTCGCAAGTTGACGTAGTCGCTCTTACTTACGTTAATTATTATCCTCGTAAGTTTTAATTTTTTAATTTATTTAATTAATTTTATTTTCCAATCTGTTACACAAGCGTTAAGTAACATTACTTTGCACGTCATATGGTGTGTGGACCGGCGAATACTCCCCCCTTACTCTAATCTAAAAACGTTTAGTCGGAATGTCCAACTGTCTATAAGTTGTTCTAGCCATCCTGTTTCCACATGCGCCATTCAGCATTTTTGCCAGCTCGTTTGAGTATACTCTTATTCTCTTTTAAAACAAAAAATTGTCTCGACAAGAAGTCATCTTGAGGTTCCTCCGTATGACGGAGTTGGACACGTAATATGGAGCATTGAACACTGTTCCAAGTAGCTTCTTTCGGAACGCTGCAAGATCCCGGTAAACCAAAATTCTAAAAAGACTGAAAATATGTGCGCAGATGATAGGAGACATGTATGTCTGTTGAACTTGTACTTGGACTTGATGGGTCAAAACGTTCGGCAAATTTTAATATTAGTATCAGTAAAAGACAGTAGGCCTACTTACAATCTTAAATTGAAGTGGAGAGACAGGCGATTAAGAAGTAGGCGTGCATTGATGTAGTGTGAAAGTATTAGTCAAGGAAAGGATATTCAGGTGTACTACTGAAAAATTTCGTAATATATAGGACAGAACTGGGTCTCTTACAAAGAAAACTTAAGTTGTGAATCTCTCGTATGCACTTCGAAGAGAACTAGGTGTCCGATCTCTCGATGTCACCCTAGATTCAGTGCTCGGGCAGCCCGAATTACCACAGTCCCCCGATCGCCGGGCTCGACAAACTCTTGAAAGCGGTTCAGTTTATTAGACCCGCTGGAGTCATCATCATCATCTTCATCAAGGTTTAAACCAAATAGTGGTTTGTTCCGGTATTAAATAGGCAAATATTACAGCTGGTCACCCCAGCACTTCCTCGGACATCCTACACCTCTCCGTCCCCTCGGCTAATAGTTCCATAGTTGTTTGGGAATCCGGTAGTCATCCATTCGGCAAACATGTTCCCACCAATTCAGCCAATACTGGGCGATCCTGTCGAGTATACTCATAATATTCAGTTCCTGCCGTATATCTGTGTTTCTTCTATGATCATGGAGAGTATACCCTGCCACGTGCCTGAGAAATCTCATTTCAGCCGCTTGGATGCCACTGGTTCACCAATCGAAGGTAGTATAACCTTCCTTACATAAATTTAAAATTAAATAAATATAAATCGGCACACCCAGCGGCAGGAGTCAACATTGAGACTGGGAACACAGCACACCTCGCGATACGCGCAACATCCAATCTCCAGTTGTGAAACTATAAGAAGAGTACATAAGAAGACTACGTGGTCGCGGCTATGAACTACGAATACTAGAAATCTGGAGAAGGTCAAAAGCGAAGCAGTCATTAACCAGCTGATTAGAGAACCGAAGTTTACGTTAACAATGGCAAGGTAAGTTCACATCATCATCATCATCCGCAAGGATTAAACCAGGGTGGTTTGTTCCGGTCTCAAACAGGCAAAGATTACAGCTGGTCATTCCAGCGCTTCCTCGGACGTCTTACACCTCTCCGTCCCCTCGGTTTATAGATCCATAGTTGTTTGGGGATGCGGCAATCATCCATTACGCAAAAATGCTCCCACAAATTCAGCCGATACTGGACAATCCTGTCGAGTATATTCATAATATTCTATTCCTGCCGTATACCTGTGTTTCTTGTATGATCATGGAGAGTATACCCAGCCACGTGGCTGAGAAATCTCATTTCACCCGCTTGGATGGACTGGCCTCCCTGTCGTTAAAGACCAATTCTCACACCCATAAAGAAGTGTGGGAAGGGTCATCACCTTGTATAATTTTAGGCGTGTTTCTTTACTTGCTGACTTAAAAGTCCGCCTGATGGTCCCTCACATAAGGTTAAAATTATGCAAGTCGTTGCATGTATTATAAGACCCACTGTAGGCCAGGTATTCAAAACTGCTGACTTGTTCTAGACAGTACCATCTATGGCAAGGTAAATTAATGCCATTTATTAAGTAGGCAATAGGTATATATAGGCAATGAATGAAATGATAAGAGGTTTGAATTTAGTATGGGAGGAATATGGAATGATGATTAATAAGGAAAAACTAAGTGTATGGCGATTAGCAGAGGAGAAAAAAGGGCAAACATAAAGATATGGCAAGACAAAATGCAACAGGTGGAGTTGTTTAAATATCTTTGAAGCTTGATAAGTGAAGATATGTCCTGCACTCGTGAAATTAGAGCAAGAATTGCTATTGTGAAAGCGGCATTTAATAGGAAGAAAAGACTACTGTGTGGCAAAATTAATAAGAATTTAAGAAAAAGGTTGGCCAAATATTATGTGTGGAGCGTTGCTTTATGTGGTGCAGATACATGGACACTGAGGAAGGAGGGTGAGACAAGATTAGAAGCATTTGAGATGTAGGTTTGACGAGCAATGGAAAGAGTGAGGTGGGTTGAGAAAGTAAGGAATGATGAAGTTTTAAGAAGAATAGGCGAAGAGAGAAGAATCGTGAAGGTAATAAAAAATAGGAAAAGGAAATGGTTAGGTCATTGTTTAAGAAGAGACTACTTGCTTACAGCTGTCATGGAGGGTGTCATAGAAGGAGAAAAAAGAAAAGGGCGTAGAAGAATGAAATTAATAGATAGCATTAAAATCAGAGGGTGTTACGAAAAAACTCACATGGGATAGGACAGCTTGGAGAGCTTTTACCATTTGAAGACCTGCCTTAGGGCAGAACACCAAATAATAATATAGGTATGAAAGATATTAGATTGGATTCCACGAAGAACTAATTTAGTAAAACTCTCTCCATTATTCTATCATATATTTCCCACACAGTGAACGAAATACGATAGGTTAGGTTAGTTATGTTAGATTAGGTTAGTTTAGGAAAGAATGCAACTGGAAAAACCGGTCCAAATACTAAAAATTATTTAAAGAACGATTTACCTCAAAGATGAGAAGCAAGAGAAAATATTTCACTTTTTCAGACGGATTTCATGCATTTTTTAAAGTAGTTATTTAAGCCAGCGTATCTAATTACCTCTTGCCTTGAGTCACGGAATCGAATTCCCCAAACGGCCACTCCAAAATCCACACGTTTTTTTCTTTCTTTTTTTGGTTTGCCTGTTATTCTTAAGTTTTCATTTCGGTCTACGTTAGTGATTCTCACTATCCATGTGTCTGTGATACAGGAATGAACACTCTTGTACACTAATGTTTTGTTTTTGTTTTTATTAGTATTTCGTTAGTTTTCAAAAACGTTTCGAGGCGAGAAGCTGTTTACGTTTATACGTTTCTCCTGAACGTGTAAATTTATCTTGACGTCTTCGGTCAGCAGACGTTTTCTATTCAAAAACAGTGCGTACGTAGTACTGGCCACAGCAGACTAGTCATCTTCAGGCTTAATTTTATTAAAGTTGACTCCGGCTGTGAAAGTTTTAATGTTATGATTTATCGCTTCTACGTGGAGGAAATTACGATGATTCCTCATCGTCCGGCAGAATCGGTGACGATATTGACAACAATGGTATTAGTGTATTAACTATATTATTCATCAGGTTCAATTATCATGTCTACTGACACGGTCAAGGCGGTGGTATGACTGGCCAACAGACGTCAGCTCGTGTTTACATTGAAAAGCACGAAGCTATTTATACGTTGCACTGGTAAGAAACGGTAATGGATTACCATATCTTTAAACGAAGCGGTTAACTACACATGATTAAATATGTGCAGAAAAAGAGAAAATTTTAACACGTTTAAGTAAGTACGTGTTTATACAGGTTGATTCAAAATTGCACGGCAATCTCTTGGGAGCTGATTCTATAGCTAAAAATAAGAAAAAATATCCATATAAACCTAGGTCCGAAAACTGTCTGTCAGCGAGTTACGGCTCACGAACCAGTTCGCCCTGATTTCTGCTCCCACGGTAAAATGACGCCATACTGAAATGCTTGGGGTATAAAGTGAATTATAAAGTAACGATTAAAGTTATCGTCATCATCATCATCATATTTAATTATAAATATAATTAAAGGTATAATTATAATTATAAAGTAAATTTGGTGGTTTCTTGTGTTTCTGAGCTGAAAAGTTGAATAAGGGTTACGTTAATAGATAATAAAACTTAACAATGTTATGAAACAATAAAGATACGTTAAGCTTTGCTTTGTTAAGCCATATTTAATAGTGTAAATGATATAAAAGTGTAGTCGGTAAAATTATTTCCACGATACACAGTAAAGCTTCCGCGACACGAAGTTGGGCGTCACACCGGTTGGAAACATTACGCTTCTGTGTGCTTCCGCGTCCCGCGACTCTAATCCTGAAGGGCGACAATGCAACAACATTAGCGTTAGAAACGTCGTATACGTACATTCTTCTCTCACAGCGTATTCCACCACGACTCGTGAGGAGATTCAATTTCCATGTTGCGCGATGTAAAACACTGTAAACGCATCTTTTTATTTGAATATTAATTGCTACACTTTCACATGTGAAACTTACTTTGTTTATTTTCCTCGTACGACGTTTCAGCGTGATGTTCGCCTTCTCAGCGAGGTATGATACAGAATGTCCGGAACTTGGAACGGTTTTTTCTAGTTGGAAGGTTGTGTGTTGAGGATAAAAAAACCGTTACAAGTTCCGGACATTCTGTATCATACCTCGCTGAGGAAGGCGAACATCACGCTGAAACGTGGTACGAGGAAAATAAACAAAGTAAGTTTCACATGTGAAAGTGTAGCAATTAATATTCATTAAGTGCTGTGAATGAAGAGGATGAACATTCAAAATAACTTTTTATTTGTTATCGCAACCTCCGGCACTTTTATACAGCTGTACATGATTGTTTCTCACGCACGATCAAACACACGCTCGCGCGCGCGCTCACACACACACGTTTGAATATACAACTTTGAATCAATAAAACGTTTGTATTTATTCTTTAACGATTAGGCCTACTTCAGCACTGCTTGGCCGTCACGAGAACAAAACTTGCAGTGTCGTATCTACAGCGTACAGATTGCCTCGGTCAAACAGACACAGTCGGAAACCGTTCGTGTAATAATGTATTCTTAACTGTACTCTAGTCTGTCTGTTTGGGACAGGAACATACTGCTACGAGAATCACGTCACGCTCTCGAGAAGTCGGCAGGCGCAATTACGTGAAAGTTCTAGACGGTTCTCAGGTGCAGTGTCTATGTCAAGGCCGCGCAATCAAATACCCTTTAGACTGTTCGAGTACTTGTAACTACGCAAATTATGCCGGCACGTTGCCAAAAGAATGGAATATTATTTTGGAACATCTGCGGAAACTATATAAGGAACAGCGGCCGGTTTAGAAGTCAGTTACACCTGGTGTAATTGTAGAGTGCTGATCAAGTGGTTGTTGCGGATAAGTGGAAAGTGATTATTGTGCTATAATTAGTGCTGTAATACTCTATGATTAGTGGTTATTCTAATACTCTAATACTATTAAGTTGACATTATTATCGCGGGTGGGCAAATGCAATTTAAATTACTGTATGAGAGTACCTTGTTGATTCAATTTGTTATTTGTGATTAATTAAAGCTGGTAATTAGTGACTTCATTGGTCTCTGTATTTTGTTTCCACTGTACCATACGACGATCCACGAGACAGTCGTAACAATACCATTTTTGTTTGTTTAATCCTTGCTGAAGACGATGATGATGATGTTGACGATAACTTTAATCGTTATTTTAATATTGTTACTAAAATTTGTTTATACTACTAACTGGTATCATCAACTGACCCACGTGTGCCTAATCACGTTAAGACTTATCGAATGACTAATGGACTTATCAGATCAGATATTTTTCAAGCTACGCAGCTCAGACATTTCCGACCTGATGATGAGCTGTAACTCTCGAAACCGCTGCAAGGGCACTGCTTGAAAGCGCTAAACAACGTTGTAATAGTTCACTTTTTCACTGTAGTCTTCTATAGTGTCGTGCAACAGTGTAATTTCTGTTTACGATTATAACCATTAACACACCTTTATAAATTAAAGAAGTGTTTAAGAGCGCGCGAAACAATATTATAAAGAAAATAACATTTAAAAGCTACAGACACACACACACACACACACACACACACACACACACACACACACACACACACATCCATCCCATCTCATAATATATTCATGTCCATCTCGTTTTATATATACATTATCTCGTTATATATATATATATATATATATATATATATATATATATATATATATATATCAGAATGTTTGTTAACGGAATCATCTGCTGTCATCTAGGAACATTCTGCAGAAAACTCTCATTAGGAAGAGAAAGAAGCGACGAATAGAGGCCTTTTGGACATGGCACGGAGGAGAATTTAGAGAAATTCCTGAAAGGAATAAAGAATCACAATTGATTAAGTAAATAGTAGGATACGAGGGTAGGGTGAAAAGTTCCATGCCTGACACATAGATAGGGCTACTATGCTCATTATTTTTGACAGTGTTGTATGATTTCATCCTTTGTAGGCTGAAGTTTGATCGTTTAAGCGAATGAGTTGTTTAGTATTAGTTTGACAGTACATCACAGTAAGCACCTCAAGCACTGTTTTAACAGTGGTCAGTTTGTAAATTGTGGGGTAAATTAAACACTTTTTATTTTGAATGGGTTGAGAGAGAGAGAGAGAGAGAGAGAGAGAGAGAGAGAGAGAGAGAGAGAGAGAGAGAGAGAGAGAGAGGGGGGTGTAAGGAGGAGAAGTATCTTATTTTTTATCATTTAACTCCTAAAGGCAATGCCTTGTCGCTGTAGCCACGTCACTCTATCCCTTGCGATATTCTTCATTTCTCCATTTTATCATATTTATTCATTTTTTATCATATTGACGTATAAATATTGACGTTTGTTGTTCTTTCAGCTCCTAGACGCTCAACTTACATAATATTTACAAGAGAGTTATAAATTTATTACGTGTCTGTCACCTAACAGTTAATTTCTCTTACATAGATGTGAAGGAGATACACTCACGTAAACCTTGCATGTTTGACGTTCTGATCGTATGCTTATTATGTCAGCAATTTAGATCAAGGTAAGAAAACTTGTAATATATATTACTGCAATTTAATTTTTTAGAAAGATGATATTTAACTAAAGCTTAGTGTGTTTATAAGATATGGTTTAGTTCGTCTGACAATGTAGGCCAGACTTTATGCAACGCGTTAAGCTTCAAATAAACACTATGTTTTTGTCTGAGGTGTGTGTGATTTGAAGAGTCTTTATTTATTTTTTAATCTAAAACTGATGTCAGATATCTCTTCCTCGTCAAAGTACGTTTCGAGACAGTTCCTTGTCTTCTACTTTTGTTCCCATTAAAACTTTGGTATTTTATACATGTTTTTGTAGTTACGTTTCTCAGCATTATGTTACTTACTTATCTCTATCTATTGTGTTTTTTCTTGCTATAACACGAATATTAAAAACGTCTTCGTCTTCTTCTTTTTCTTCTTTTCCTCCTCCTCCTTCCCCACTCTTCTTCTTCTTCTTCTTCTTCTTCTTCTTCTTCTTCTTCTTCTTCTTCTTCTTCTTCTTCTTCTTCTTCTTCTTCACTTTATGGATTAGATTATATAAACCTGTTCCGGCACCCATCTCATCCTCGCACAAGCTACGTCTGTTTCACCAGTGGCTTTATTTTTCAGCCCCGGTTTTACAATCGATCCTCTGTCATACTTTGCAAATGATCAGACCATTGCCTTCTTTAAGTTAAACCGATTGTATTTATATACTTTACTTCTAGTTCTGGTCTTATATCCTCATTCCTTCTTGCAATGCATAGTTCAAAGAATATCGAAAAACAGCATTTCAGTACACTGAATCTTGCCGCATTCATATTTCGTCACGACTTACACGTCATTCTCATATATCAACGTGGATATTGGTAATTGTCTTATAAAACTTAATTCTTTTACTGTGTTTTGTTTTATTTCTAAGGTTTCTATGAATCGTCCCACACATATTCCCAAATCTGTTTATCCTGTCTTTTATATTAGCTTCAGACTCACACCTTACTCCACATCTGAGATATTTAAAACGGCTCACTTGTTCTAAAGTTTTCTTGTTACAACTATCTCAGTCCGTACTGAATGTTTTCCTTTCAAACCCATTGTTTCAGTCTTTTTCTCCAAAATTATTAGCGAATAGTCTCTTGCTACTTCATGAAACTCTAACTTGGATCGTTGTAAATCATCATTACTTTCTTAAATAATAACTATGTCGTCTGTATATACCAGGAAACACGTACAAATTAATGTGTTAAGCTGAATTCCTGAGGTCTATCTGGACTTCCATGTTCTGAACATGTCGTCAATATATGTATTCAAAAATGTTTTTGATGTACACCAACACTGGCTAACTCTCTTGTTTATCGGAATGATAGTAAAAGTGTTGTCGCTAAATCAGTAGAAGCGAAATTGTTGAAACAAGTTTGGAGTCTGTGTTACAGTTTACGATAGCGTCTCGCTGTATATAGAGAATCAGCTGGTGTTGTGTACACAGCACAGCTGTGCGACAGATAACAAACAGTCAGCCGCTGCAGTGCGATTCAAAAACGACACGCACCAATCGTAATTTTTATATGAACAAAACATTTCTAACTCTAATAGCAAAATTCTCAAGGGACTGAAATTAGCAAGACGAACAGGATGACTGCTGAAATTAAAACACGTATACAAAAGGCCAATCGCTGCTACTACGGATTCAAAAAGTTAATCCAAACCGATAGGTCGAAAAATAAAGTTGACCTGGCACACAAAACCTTAAGAACGCGAATATTAACTTATAATAGTCAGACATGTACTGTGACATACAATGACGGACACCTACTTCACATATTTGAACGAAACGTGTTAAGAAAGATATACGGACCAATAAGAACTATTTATAGCACGTAGAGGATCCGGATGAATCACGAATTCGACCGAATTATAGAAGGAGGTGACATAGCGAGATGTATGTAATGGCGGATCTACTATGTAGATCACGTGGTTTGGACATGTTGCGAGGATGGATAAGAGTAGAATTGTAAAAACGACTTTTGATTGGAAATCTTCGCCGAACAGAATAAAGGGTAGTACTAGGAAGACAAGGAGGGATGACATGGAGGAAAATGTGATGGAAATTGGAGTACGAGTCTGGAGAGGCCAATAAAAGAACAGAATACAGGATGTTTGTTGAGAAGGAAAAATCCTACAAGGGGTTGTGATTGGCAATTGAAGAAAAAGGAGAAGAAGAAACTGTAAAATTTGTTAAGATTAGGCTTTAGGAAAAGGACGTTATAAAAACATTGACTAAACATCCACAAAACACAGGTTAACACTAGACAAAATACCTTTTATTCATTATTCCGTCATTACCGTTGTGTAAGAAGACGGTGGTTTGAGGGTTGAAAAATAACTTAACTTGGCTTATGAGAGGATTGTTTTTATTATAAATACAGTTTAAAGTATATAGTGAATAATAATTATTTTATTAGAAGGAGAAATAGAACAACAACAAAATAAGAACATTTTTGAAATATAATAAACTTTATAAACCTAATTCCTACCATTAATTTTTTAATTTGTCTTTTACCCCTTAACATTTTATTGTTACCATTGTTTTTACTTTATTAACTTAACATCTTGTTCTTCTTCCACCCCATCCTGAGCCCTGGCTTCCAACACCAATCTTCTCCAATGACGCCTATCCATTACCATCTTAGCGTAATCCCTCAAATCCGTTCTTCTTAGATCGACTTAACATCTTATTACTGGTAGATAATTTTGTAATTAATTATGACAAGAGACTGACCGCTGTTAAGGTTTACATAATTCAAATATTTTTCTTACAGTTTGTTGATGCTGTACATGTTGATCAAGTTTCGAAACACGTACATTTTTTACGTTGAACTCTCCCTGGAACTCTCCTCTTAACTCTTATGTAACCTACGTTTATAAATACTTTTCCTCAACTTTTGGCCTTTTTCTCCGTTTGCCTATTAGTCTGTGATTGGTTATTAGGAAGGCAAGAAAGGGATATGCGTTTTGGGTCCAATATTGCCAAAGTTACTGATATGTAGGTTCCCACGAGATGTTCTCTGACTATTCTAGCTGATGGAAGATTCTAGCTTTTTACTCTTGTCTTTTATTTACAAATACTTACCTTAGTTTAGCAGATAAATGACCTATCGCCTGTGTTTGGTTTTCAGTTACGGACACTTGACACATTCTTTATTTTAGAATTTTTTCAGTCTTAATCCCCCCCCCCCATTTAAGGGCGGATCCTACCACCGGATCCGTGAAGTCCTATGTAGTATAACGGACAACAGCGATCAGCCAAGAGGTCCTCTCAGAAGCCATGCGAAGTTATTTTTTAATACCCCAAACCACCATACTCTTACAATTGTCATCGACATCATCATCGTCATTTTCGTATCGTTGTCTCATCTCACCGATATCTTCATCACTTTACCATTATTGTAATAGTTACTGTTATAGTAAACCACAGCGTCTCACAAACAACGTTTAGTACGAGCTAACGTTTCAAGTAAAATTATTCTCATTGGAAAGTGCACTATTTATTATTTTGATTCAATGATCCGAAACATAGCGATCAATGGCACAAAACACGGCTGGAAAGCGTACGGTTTATTTGTTAATAATTTTTACGACCTTCTATTTGGTTCGTTTGTGGGATGATCGCCCTCACAACAGTTGCCATTAATACGTGACAGCCTATATCTATCGGCAAAGTTTTGTCGGCTCCATTCTTGTCACCGTGAAAACCACGCCATCTGCAACTTGTGTCAACAGTCAACATGTGTAGACTGAATAAAAGTTGGCTTATTCATGTGCCTGCTAATATATTTTGTTATGATCGAAAAAAACAAAATTATTTTGTTATTACTCCATTATTTAAAAACACTTGTCACGGTAGGCACAAAAAGTGACGCTCAGCTGAACACTCAATTTCTATCTTAGTTTTGTGTAAATTATACTTACTGTTAATTATGATGTTGGAAACATGTGATTCATCATTTTGAAATGTTAGGAATATTGATAGTGAAATATTTGCAATGAATAAAATTACTTAAGAAGGAAGAGTATGTGATTAATTAAAAATTTTTTGTGATTAAGAACGCGTTATGTAACTATACCTTGTTTAATGTTTAACTTTTTAATTTTCATTTTATTACAATTGTGGTTACCCGATAACATCAACCTTTACGCTTGAATTATACAATATATACTTAAATATTGTAATATTGTAATTAATAAGGGTTATTTAGCCACACGTTGGTTGCGTCAATTTGTAATATTATAGGTTTCTCGTGTATTGAGAAACTTGTCTTCTTTTAAATTTTATTTAACTGGAAATGAGTTAATTGTTTGTTGAATTATTTTTATTATTTTTGATTTATTTTATTAAGTTACTTTAATTAATAAGAATTATCAAGCAAAGACAGGTCGTCACGGAGTTTACTGTTTTGAAATTGTTGCCAAAATAATTAATTTTTAAAAGTAGAATGGATTATGTCGTATTCCGCAATCGATTACTGATTCGACTCAGTCTTGGAGGTTATCTGGTTTTTTCTACTAATTGCTCGATGTTCTTCGCTCTCGCCGTATTCTTCTTCTTCTTATCACCTGAAAATCCTTTATCTTAATTCACTAAAAAATAAAAATGCTTCTTCGATTAACAAAATGAATTTATTTAATAATGTTTAAAAAACTAGGTCAGTTCAACTGTTCGTGAATCGAACGGGATAGTGGCCGTATCGACTCGCTCACCAAGCTCGACTCGAACAACAAAATGTTTTAAATAGATTACAATATTATTTTTTATATCAGGTCGTGGATACTTTGAGCTGCTAGGAAAGATCAGGAAATGCTTACGGATAAAATACAATACATAACAATTGGTTAATTAATATTCTTAACAATAAATGAAATTAAAATAATGTAAGTTAAAGGTATTACAACTCTCGGTTCTGTTCCAAATGTCACTCGAAATAGCGTAAATGTTTCAATCAAAATGGCCGTCGGCTTGCGTCTAAGCGTCCCAAAATCTGCTTCGACTAACTTCTTTAAATTAAATAGTGTTTTAATAGTTTTATTCCCACAATGTTATCGAATAAAGTTTGGTTGAAGTTCACAAGTGTATGGATTAATAGTGTCTTTAGTGAATCTCGTGTTATGTATGGTATGGTTATGCCGTTATTGGTTTGTTCAATCTTACCAAACTGCAGTTACGTTTTTCTCTTACTTGGACTGTGTTAGTTTAAGTTGACCATCATCTTTTCATTCGGTTTTTCAATTACTCCTGTTAGTATGGTTTGCTGGTATACATTTTTAATGTTTTTTCTTATTTTTATATCGACATCTCTTTATATTTTACTTTCGGCTATTGGTTATTCATCGAAATGTGACTCTCTGCTACACGGAGTTCATCTGTTCAGTTTGAGCTTTAACAATAGACTAATTCGAAAAATCCGTTTAGCTAACGGCTATGACCCATCTTTTTTGAGTTCTGATTGGTCCTTATTCCCTGACCTGGGGCACTGACGTTAATTATTCGAAATCTGTAAATTTTAAATCTGTCACCTCAAATTACTCCTTATTTATTTCTAGATTAAGTTAAATTGGATTACACGATGTTGTTGTTTGGAAAAATAGAATTATTTTGATACCGGATGTGGCCCATTTCGGCCTAGTATTACTTATTTTAGCACCTTTATAAATTTAAGTTTTTAGGCCTTTACATATTTTTTCTTAACATTTCTTATTGCCTTCTTTACTATTTAAATATGTCCTAATAGGGTTGTACTTATTACTAACAATAGTGTCTGATACTTCTACATTATATATAACATTACAGTTTTAAATACCTATGCATAATTTACTTATAATAACAATAATATTGACAGCATGTCAGTTCAATGGCTTGTCTTATGTGTTAATATTACTTTCCCAATTCATCTGGTTATTACAATTATGGGTTTTTACATACAATTTTATCAATACCTTCCCTGTTTCAGTAAGGTCAGGCTTCTGTTTGAATTTATTTGGTTTGGTTAAGACTATTTTGGGTATTTTAGTGTTGTTTAATTTCACCTCATCTCTTTTGGCCTATAGGTTTAGCATTTTGCCATTCCTTTACAATGATTTTTTTACATAATATGATGTTTCACCATGTACCTGATATTGACATTTATGAACAGCTTTTGTAACTACTGTTCTTGAAAAATTAGCAGATCTTTTAACAATTAATTATAACACAATAAAATTATGGGTATACAAAACCCTTTAAACACATACTTATAAAACAATAAATCCTGTGAGTATACAAAACCCTTTAAATACCTAATCCTAACATAATAAAGTCTGTGGGTATACAAACCCCTTTAATTACTTAATTATAACAAAATAAAGTCTGTGGGTATACAAAACCCTTTAAATAATTAATCGTAACATGGTAAATCCTGGGTATACAGAACCCTTTAAACACATACTACTTTCAATTAATGGTTCTTAATGTGTATTATTTTATACATAAGACCATTACTTCACTTTCTCCCTTCCCCACTGAAGGGGTTTATAACATGATCTTTGATCATCACTATCTCCTACCTTGTACACTAATCACTTCACCCACTTATAATATAAGTGTTTACGATTTTCTTAGACTAATGCACATATTTCTTACTCTTATTTATATTATTGTATTGCATTTTCTATAACTCTACCTACTTTCCGATCTTTTCTCTTTAATTACTATTATTATTATCAATTTATTAGTCCTTTTTATTTATATTTTACTTGGTCATTAACAGGTTTTTAGTTTATTTTCTTTTGTTATTTTTATTTTTAGTTCTTCATGCATTTATGTTATTTTGCAATTAATGTGGTCCTCACTGTCTTGTTGCTTGTTGCATGTCTCTATTTTAATTGGTTGTTTCCATCGGACTTGTTTATACCTCTCACTTACCATATTCATTGGGTTTATCACGTTATTAAGTTCTCTTCTTCTAATTTTCATTATAATTATGATATTACCTTTCTTTAACATTTATTTTTCTTCATCCATTGTTTTGTTTTAGCATGGAACCAGAATACGCTGCTTAATATACACTTATTTGCGATTCTCCTTTCACTTATCATTTACACTAGTACTAGTTAACTATGGTTTCTCCTAATAGTTCTTATATGCGTGGTGATGATATGTATCGCCACAATATTAATGATTTATGAGCTGTACGTATTATACAATACGCTGTACGAGTCATGAACGCTGGCTGCTTCCTTAATAGATCTAGGCCTAATCACACGTTATGAATCAAAGCATTTATTAAGTTGTGCACGCGGAGGTGCTCGTTTGAGTTCGTGTATGTGTCTGCCTATGTCTCTATTTACTTGTCTAAGTGCAATTATAGAATGCCCTATATAAAGTGAACAGAGGGGACGTTCTGTGTAGCATCGTTATAGTATTTCTGCAACTGTTGTAATAATACTAACTATCATAATAAATTTATGAGATAATAACTAGACGAAAAGCAATATATTACTTGAAACGAACAAGAATGTACTGTGAGAATAAGGGAAAGGAAAATAATTTAGTCGATATCAGGAGGAAAAAGAACTCTAAAAATGAACGAGGAAAGAAACACGCGTGAAGTTCTACGAGGTGATGGCCCTCCCCACACTTCTCTACGGGCCTGAGAATTGGACTTCAACAATGTCCCAGGCCAGGCTTATTCGAGCAGCCGAAATGATATTTCTCAGGTGCGATACTCTTCAAATCGCAAAAGGAATATCAATGTACCGCAGTAGCTGAATATTATGAGTATACTCGATAGGATTGTCCGATATCGCCTAAAAATGGTTGGAGCATCTTAACCGATTGATTGACTGCCGCATCCCTAAACAACTACTCAATTATAAGCCGAAAGTACTGAGAGCAGTGGGGTGTCCGAAGAAGCGTTGGCGTGATCAGCTGTAGTGTATCTGCTTCCTACCGCAAAAAAGCATTTTTGGTATAATCCTTGTTTTGTTAAACATGATGATGGTGAATAACAGTAAACAAATTGTATAATTTATATACACGCTATACAATTGTATAATCTATTGTTTGGGCAGATTCGCCCTGTTACGTAGTGGACCCAACCAGCGACTGAACGCCTAGTGTTGGACGGTGGAGGGATCATATGACACTCTAAGTGAGCCAACGACTTTTGGCGGACGAGCTCCATTATGAGGGTAAACGAACCTTCAGTGGATGAAGTACCACTGGAATCCGTTAGATAGCGTCTAATCCCAACTTAGAGGCGGCTGAACATACGTCCAGGGGAAGACAACGGAAAACCACCACAGACTATTATTTCCCCAAGAAAACCCATCTCTTTATTACTTTTCGCTAAACGCTTTTCGCAAAAATTACTTTTTACTAATGTATTAGTAAATGTTACCGTCAAGATAAGACAGAGCCGTCTAGATACCTCTTTGAACAAGCGTGGCGTGTACAAGGTCTCATGCAGTTGTGTTGACGTACACGTGGTCGAAATTTGGAGACAGGCGATAACGAGAGTGCAAGAACACATGAGGCACACGAAGAAAGGAGACACATAGAAATCAGCAATAACGTAGAACAGCTGTGAATGTAACCCTCTTATTTTATTGAAAATAACCGGCGGTTATCGCATAGATTCAGAACTATTTCCGCGGGTAATAAGAGAGGCGATAGAAATTTACAAAAATAAGAACAACTTTAACAGAAACGATAGCTTGGAGTTGGGAAACCTTTTTTAAACAAGGTTTATTACCATCGTAATAAATAAATGGAATATTTTTGTTGTGTAAGTGGTAGAATGCTATTGTGATAAAATATTTCTATTGTGTACAGTAAGCTCCCGTTATAACGGACTTAGTTGAAACGGACCCCGATTATAACGAACAGTTCTAAGAAGCGTGGAATGTTGAAAATCAAAGGCAATCAGACTCGAAAATTTAAAGTGAGCGAAGTAAAATACCACTTGAACTTTTGTCGCTATGTTCACCAATCAAAAAATGAAAACATGTCGCACTAAAATTATTACTTGCGACACCTTTGTGAGTTATTGAACATAGAAATTAACTATAATCAGTCTCAGCCAAAATTAGTATTTTTTTTAAGCCAGTTAATGTAAAAAGTGAACCTGACGCATAGCCATCTTGTTTTTGAATAAGATAGATATGGGACAAAGTTTTTACTATAATTATGAATATTTTGTGTAAAATATAAAGTAATCTTTACAATGGACTAACTTTTTATTACAATTATGTATACACTATTTCGTATAAGGTATACTTTATGTTTTTGTAATGCTCTAATTTTATCTATTTTATATAAATATAGTAAAATAAATAGTTTCTGTTTGTATCCACATGATTTAAATGAGTCATATGCACGTTATATAAGGCCTACATGCTGCATACAGTTACAACGGATTTTGAATGTAACGGACACCTCAAAGCCGCTTTTAGTCCGTTATAACGGGGGATTACTATGTTATGTTTCAATTTCTAAAATAGTAATTTATTGTAACTTTTTTGGGGTTACTGGAAATGGATACTTTGTTGTAATTATGTACTTGATTGTAACGCTGTGGGCGGGGCTTGCTGTATAGATAGGGGCTGAAGAGGCTGGGGTTGAAGACTTTGAGCTCAGTCGAGCCGCTGAGGATGCCTCACCGTACTATTGGCGACGAAACGTTCGGTGTTAAAAGTAATACAAAGACGTGTGTTGAACCGAAAAACAGTCATTTAGTCGCCAGAAGAGCAGAACAGAAGACCGCTGAAGATAACTGCCGCAGCTGCAGTCGAAACGTTTGTTTGGGTCTACAAAAAGAGGATCACAGCCGCAGCCTGGAAAATAATGTTACTGAAGTTTTATTATTAACAATAAAATGTGGAACTGAATGAAACACTCATTATAGTTCATACGAAAATTAAAGAAACCATCGATGAAAAAAAGATAAACTTTAAATCCGATTAGCGGGGTTGACCAATGAAATAACCAGTTACCACAACACCGCTTACAAGGCTGTATGTGTGTGTTGGCTTGTTTATCGTGCTAAATTAATATCGTATCGTGTTTTAATTAATTGGACGCAACGGAGATAACAGAAGTCGTAGTTCATCATTTTTACCCTGTTGAATACTCGTGTTTGCAAAATACTAGGAACCTAGATATCAAGAAGGCAGAGGTAAACAATGATTTACGTAATACGAATTGCTTTAGATCGTCTACGTACGTACTGAGATCGATAATTATCGAGAGTCGATTATTGTTAAACATTCAACACAATTATTGTTATTAAACGGTTTAATATTCAGTACAATAGCGATCGTGATAACACGAGTGTAGATATTACAAAACAATCGACAATTGGTGTGCAGTGCCGCCGTTAACGCTCGGTACAATTATTTACGGTCAATTAATATTTCAGTTATTGGTAACAATCCTGCGACAAAAAAAAAATGTACTCACATCAGTAACAAACATTGATAAGTACAGGAAAACATTTCGGAAAATATTATCACTAATATGCTTCAGAACTTTCTCACTACTTTAGATGAAGTACATTTATTGTTACATAAATTTACATATTAAATAATTTTGTAATTATGGGAAAAATTACAAAAATCCCGAGTAATCTATTATTTCTTTAGTAATATAACAATTGTAGAGCACACAACCGTACAGTGAACACTAAATATTTTAAACTTCCGGACTAGGCTTACGATTTCTTTTGGTCTGACACCCTGTTGGATTTTCACAATTTTTCAACTTTTTGGGCCCCGGGTCCTAAAATATTCAAATGTCCAAAACTTCAGATTACATTCATAAGTTAGTTAAAATTCTCCATAATTTGTTACCACACGTGAATTTTTATAATTTTATCAAAATTTTCACCCACGTTTTGGTCCCTGACATCCAAATAATTTTGACGTTTTCAAAAACGAACACTGCATTCAGATTTTGGGTTTAAATTCGCTTCAATTTGATACGCCACATGGGCTGTTGCGATTTTTTCACAATTTTGACCCCTCACATTTTTGACTCCCATCCCCCTTATTTTTTGGGTAATCAGTCTCAAGAAGAACAGGATTCTGTGGGGTAAAAGTGCGGATTCGCATGCCAAGTTTTAAGAAAATCGGTTGATGCGTTCAAAAGTTATCGTCAGACATACCTCAAACAAATAGATAAACAGAGAGACAGATAGACCTACACAGAAAAATTCCAAACGATCGAATTAAAACTGAGGACTCGCTTCGCTCGTTCAATTACCCTGGTCGAAGGCAAATAACAACGCGATTTATAGTGATCTGAGAAAGTGTAGGATGTCTTCTAATGCTTATCATTGTTACATGTCTGTAGGTACAGACGTATACCCTGTTACGACATTGCAGAACATATACTACATGTTTCTCGGCTATTCGAGCGGAATCCAGTTGTAATATGTGTGTGCGTACGTATCGTTATGTAACTTCCAGCAGCGATGCCATACACCAAAGTCTTCTTCCCCCGCCATCTAGCCAATGATCGTCTTGGCGGTTGGCCATTTCAGTTTCAGGCATCCGTCTACTGTACCAGCATTAAGTTCATCAATTGGCAGGCACTAGGCTCGACCCTGATGCTGTCCCAGGTCCAAAGACACCCCGCAACCATACTGCAACGCAAAATATGTAGTCTCTACCTCACCCGTGCCAATTGTTTCCAACACTGTTGATGGCGTCCGATAGTGAGGCCGAAACGTCTGTCAACACGGGCTAACAGCCCGGCTAATAATGTTTGCAACTCGTTTTCCGACTTTGGTGATCGTTTACCACTCAGCTGTGAGGTGGGTTCAGGCTGTTACCTTTGGGAACGTTTTCTTTTTCCCTTTTTCTACTGAAGATGGTCTCCGAAGGTGTGTTCGAAACGTTAAGAGACGAAAATTTAAACAATCATCCACAGCCGGTACATACTGTAATAGTGTTACCTCATTACAGAACATGCTACGTGTTTCTCACGTGTTCCAGCGGAGCCCGGCTGTTATGTGCGTGTGCGTACGTATTGCTGCTACTTTGAGATGAAAGACAATTACGTGACACTTATCACGGGTCAACTACCGAAGCTGTTCCAGACCATGCCGGTCCGCACGCGCTGTGTTCAAGGCCGCAATCAATTACGTTCTAGTGTTTTCTAGTAGACACGTAACACGTATTATGGAATATGCTGAAATCTCAGCGAGGTATAAATATAAGACTTCAGCGGCGCTTAGCTCAGTTTTTAGTGGCGATCTATTCCAGTGCGGTTCGAAGTATTGTGGCGAATTGTTACGCGTTTTATAATTGTGCGAGATTGACATTATTATTGCGCGTGAACAATTTTTATTTGATTTGTTGTAAGAGACTATCTTGTTGATTACAAACTGTTTAATTGTGATAATTAAAGCTGGTGATTAGTGACTGACTTAATTGGTGTCTTGTTTTTTGCTTTCCACTAGACGATCAGTACACCGTCGTAACAATAGTTTTAGTAATGGTAGTGTTGGCTCCGGCGGTGATGGCCTTCGTAAGTAAGCCGATTTTAATGCCATTAACTTTACTACAGACCTGACGTTAGATTTTAGACAGTGACTTTGTGATGCCCACTGGACAAAGACTCCGTTGCAAGCCTATCAAAATTTTCATTAATTTGCACTTGTTCAGAGACTAGTATTAAATAGTGTTTCGGAAGCATTATTTCAGAAGATGGAACAACAAAAAATGACATCAAAAATACGATACAACAGGTAAAAAAGGCTATTCGTTTGCTAAACTCGTTACTTTGGTTGAACAAAATGAGACTTCAAACTAAACTGACAGTCTACACAAGTATTGTGGAGCCCATTTTAACTTATGGCTGCGAATGCTGGCAACTTTCAGATAAAGAGAAAAAGATTATAGAAACTGTGGAAATGGACTTCTTAAGGAGAGCGTGTAATATTTCTAGGACGCAACATGTTAGAAAGGAAGATATAAGAAGGAAAACAGGGCGCATATTTACAACAGCAGAAAGAATAGAATCCAGACAGTTGCTATGGTATGGTCACGTAATGAGGATGGAGGAGAAGCGATGGCCAAAGAAAGCATTGTCTTACATACCACAAAACAGGAGAAGAAAAGGAAGACTGACAACACAATGGAGAACAGGAATTAGGAAAAACGTGAGAGATCGAGCTACTGAAGATGATGACTGGAAGGATAGGGAGAAATGGCGATCGAAATGCGGAATGCGGCATAGACTGTAGGACCGCCGCTAATAAAAAAAAATTAAATAGTGTTTCATAGTATGTAGGTCGGCTGCAACAAGGCTGGTGAGAACATTACAAGTATGCAAGTGTCGTTGGGAGTGACAGTATGTGTGACAGAGAGAAAGAGAGAGAGAGAGAGAGAGAGAGAGAGAGAGAGAGAGAGAGAGAGAGAGAGAGAGAGAGTGTGTGTGTGTGTCTGTGAGTGAGACAAAAACTATTCCGCGTTCTCCCTTAGTCATCTTATGCTATACGTTTACTTTGGAAGGGAGTTATTTTTTCGTTCGCTCCGCATAAATCACCGCTCAAGAAAGGATCTCTGGTTTTTACTGTATTTAGAAGACTTGTAAGTATCAACCTGTCAAGCAGTAGACTTCGGTCCCCAGCCAGAGTTTAGCATTTATAGCTAGTAAACTTAAGTTCTTTCGTACTTTTCGTGTATCATCCGCGTAACTCTTACGTGCAGGCGTTATTTAAAAATATCGGAATGGAGAACCATACATGACTTCCATGTTCTAAGATTTATATTTAAAATCATTTTCGAAATGAAATATTTCCATAGAAACTACTTCTTTCTTCAGCCTCAACCACAGTACTGTGGTCACTAACGTATACCACCTCAAGTTAGCGCACTTGACTTTCACTGATGATGGCAGTCGATGGTAATGCCGAAACGCCTGGTTTTGCAGAAAACATTGGGCCATGGCCAAACAGCCCGGGAAGGAATTTTAACAATAAACTACTTCTTTGTTGCCGATAACGTAGTACACATATACAAAATTATCCCCGCCCCTTCAACTATCATTTTCATTTATAAAAACTACCCCTCCCCCTTCAACTACCTTTTTTATGTATAGATATTTCATCTACCTTTCTACAGTGGATTATTATGACCTTCTTTTCAGGATACTTCATTTATCAAAATTAAGTACTTTACTCTTGTTAAAACATAAAACGTTGCAGGTAAACTACCCCTCACCCCTTAACCGATCTTTACCAAACTAAACAGGCCTTGAGTCCTCTACAACTCAGGACCATATTAAAAAAATTATTTGATTCTGTTTGAATTTGCGGCAGTTATCATTCGCCATATCATAGACACACAGACGCAGAAACTTTTTCGGAAAATGACTTTTCTTCATGTTTTGAGGGCAGTACAATCAGAATCAGCCCTTATCTCGAACACGATTTTTTTTCGCCATACCATGCTCCCATTTCCTTATGGAACATGGAAGTAAAAAGTAAAAATGCTGTACGAAAATATATTTAAATAAAATATGGTTTTAAGAAAAATATGTTTGTCTGTAGTTGTGAAGTAGTCATAATTGAAATAATACACGTGTGTGTGTGTGTGTGTGTGTGTGTGTGTGTGTGTGTGTGTGTGTATGTGTGTGTGTGTGTGTGTGTGTGTGTGTTTAATGAATTACTTTCATAACCTGACTAACTGTTAGGCTAGCGTTTAGGCGTGTGCTATTAACCCGGAGAACAGAGAAGAGAGTGGCAAAACCTGTTTAAAGGTTAATTGAATCGTAAACGTGGGAACGCTGATTTAATAAAGAAAATGCAATATATTATTCACTAATTAAAAAACTGCATCTGCTTCAGTAGTTAATTTTGTTTTTCGATTCTTAAAAAAAGATCTTGTTTTTGAAGAGGATTGCTTAATTATTGCCACAATAAAGCACGCAATTATCTGCTGACACAAACATGATTGCTAACAGAAACTAAGAGAGTTTACTCGATTCACGTATGTGTCTCAACACCTCAAAACGAAAAGATGAATATGGTCCAGAGGCAGTGTATCGACAAATTTGTTGTCAATATAGAAAGAGGCGTATGCACAATTATTATTATCGGGTCCTTCAGTCTTTCGACTGGTTTGTACCCTCACCGCATATACCTGTGGTGCGTGTGTTACGGAGTCTCACACCGGTATATGGGACCTACAGTTTTACGCCGGATCCGAACGGCGTAGTTGGGGAGGGCAACCAGGATACCTCTCGCTGGTTTGCCATTGCCTTGCGAGGGAGAACGGTCGTATCAAAATCAGATGGCCCTGCGGGAATCGAACACGCGCCGACAGCGTAGCAGCGGCACACGCTAGCCACTACGCCACGACCGCTCCGTATGGACAATAGGAGTGGGAAAACTAGAGAGATTAGAGAACACTGTGTGTGTGTGTGTGTGTGTGTGTGTGTGTGTGTGTGTGTGTGTGTGTGTGTGTGTGTGTGTGTGTGTGTGTGTGTGTGTGTGTTATCAAATTATATGATATTATAACGATAAGCCTATCAAACAGCCCAGAACATTCGTCACAGCCCCCCGTCCAGCGTGGCAGGTGTTGCCTCAGTCATCGCCGTTCACAAGTAGGTTCTAGTGTGTTCAAGAATACTTGAGATACGCATTAATCAGGTGTGCAGTTAGGACCGGAAAGCTATTGTAAACCTCTGCGCCTATACGTACCTATAAAAGCAAGACCGTCTGGCGTTGTCAAGTCAATTACGTGAGCGATTTTCCTTAGCGGGTGTTTGTCGAAGTATTGTGTGAAGTGTTATTATGTTATACATTGTGTGGAACTATATAACTTGATATTATTATTGCGTGTGGACAAATCTAATGGGAATTATTGTACGAGTTGATTGCACGAATTATTAATTGTGATAATTAAAGTTTGTTATCAGTGATTTCTTGTATTTTGTTTTTCACTGTACCATACGACGATTAGTGAGATCGTCGTAACAATATTTTATAAAAATTCAGTCGAGTTGGATTAACTGTATTAAAAAAAGAAAAAGAAAGTATACGGTTGGTCTGAAAATAAATGTTGACATAAAGACTGACTGACAGGGGATGAAAATTGATGACGAAGCTGTGGTGACTATGAACGAAATGAAATGTTTGTAGCAAAAGATGAAATTGAACAAGCGAGGCGAGTTCTCATATTTAACTTAATACGTCAGTTTTCCTGAGTGTCTTTCAAACTGTCTGTCTGTCTAATTGGGGTATGTCTCACGAAGAAGCTCCACACGTCCTGAGGCGACTCAGAAGAAAGAAGCCACATGATCTGGTATTGCAACACAAAGCAATTAATATGTATAGATCCATAAAACTCTACGTGAGAGAAAGCCAGAATAATCTTGGGATTAGCCACTGGGCTTCACCACATCACCCGTGAAGGAAACATGAAGGAGAAGCTGCTGGATGAGCTTGCTCAGTTGTAGTATTAAGGGAGGTGTTTTTAGTGGGTTAGAGTCCCACGCTACTAAGAACTACGGTGTTCCTAGTGTGTATAGAGATTTTCGCCTACCCTCGAAAAAAAAAAAAAAAAAAAAAAAAAATTAAAAAAGTCTCACGATCACTTTTAAATGTACGTATCAACCGACTTTCGGTTATGTCGGTTTTCGGGTACGTTCATACTTTTACCGCCCACAGACTCCTATTGTATTTCAAATTGATTCCCAAAAAGTAGGGGACGGAAGGCGAAAATATGATGGTAAAAATTTTGTAAAAATCACAAAAAATCCGTGTTTGGCATCAAAATAAAGAGGATTTTGACCAAAATCTTAATATAGTCTTCAGTTTTGAGCGTTTCAAAATTTTAAGACGCCAAAGACCAGAAAGTGGATACAAATCTTAAAAAGCTTATATATATTCATGGGGAGTCCAAATTAAAGAGAATTTTAATTTTTTCGCGTTTACTTGCTAAACTGCTACTTGTCATTTCCAATGGTGGATACAAAGTAGCAGTTTAGCAAGTAAACACGACAACGTTGGAATTACAGAGACGGGTAATTCAAATAACAAGATGAATTTTAACTCAAATCAGAATGTAAACTTTACCGAAAAAATTATATAACTTCAGAGGCAACACTGGGCAGAAATGGAACTAAAAATTTGGTGAAATTTCTTAAAGTTTGTGTGGGACATCAAGTTATCAAAATTCACACTTCGTGTCATTAATAATTTCACAAAATTGATATCTTGAAAATTTGGGCCAATTTTACAAGGTTTCCTGCAGGTATTATACATGACAGCCTGGGATTCTATGACTATACAGATGGGTAACAACGTTCTTCTTCTTCTTCTTCTTCTTCTTCTTCTTCTTCTTCTTCTTCTTCTTCTTCTTCTTCTTCTTCTTCTTCTTCTTCTTCTTCTTCTTCTTCTATCCTGGAGTAGGTGTACACACCTGTTCCGGTTTCAGAAGGCTTATATATGTTGTGAATTTAAATTGTTAATTTACAATATTTTAAGTTTAATTAAAAATCAGACCATCGTTGGCTGGGCTTTCCTACAATACAACTACCCTGTGGAGCATAAAAATATGCGGCCTTTGGTATGGAGAGTCATTTCCCATGCGAAGAATATGTTCTCCCCATGTACTGTATTCTTATATTCGTCAACTTTTTCAAACAATATTGACACTTTGACTCCGTATATTCTCATTGCATAGCATATATAATCGTGAGCGTCCTTTGACCGTTCTTAAAGACCTCTTTTTTTCATTTGTGTCGTGGTGATTTTATTTACACTCGGCTTTCGTAGAATCCACGACTCTGCACAGTACAGCAGAGTAGGTACCGCCTTAGACTTATAAAACTTTAGTTTGGTTTCTGGTCTTTTTTCTATTTGTATCGACCATCTGAGGACCACATGCCAAATTCAATCCTTTATTCTTTGTTCTTTTCTTTTTCTCCTATATTCTTTCACCTTTTCACTGTGTCTCTTCTTCCAGTATTCAGTCCACTTTGAACCTACGTTTTTCTCTCTCCTACCCTGAACTCCTTCCATTTTTAACACTTTTGCCCGAAAAACTTCTCTTTCAATTGCTTCTTCTGCGTTTATATTATTTTTCCTAAATTCTTTTGGACTTCTTTAATTCATCTTGATGTTGACTCCCTCACCCACAAATATTTGAAGATTTGCTTTGTTAACCTATTGTCGTCCATTCTATATGAATGACCAAAAAATAATACTCTTCTTTTTCTCATTGTTTCTGTTATATTTTCTATACTTTGATATATTTCATCATTACTTCTTAATTTCCAACCTTCTGAAGATTTTCCTAATAATTCGTATCACCAATATTTTGTAGTTTGTCTAAATTATAATTCAATGTTAGACATTCACTTCCATATAGGCATTCTGGCCTCACTACTGTACTGTAATGCCTTATTTTCGCATTTTTAGATATGCACTTTTTATTGTAAACATCTTTAGTTATACCATATGCTCTTTCTATTTTACGAATCCTTTCTTCTATAGCAAATCTGGTATAACTTTATTTATAATGTTCCTTGAATTGTCCCACAGATGAGTCTAAGTTTACTCAACTTGTTCTCTACATCTCTGTCCAGACCTCACGAAACATTACATCCCAAGTACCTCCTCCAAACAGTAGTCGTCTACCACTACTTTCGTCCGCACTGGATAACAGCCACCGGATGGAATCACTGACTTTATTATTATTCGTGATAAAGATACCGAATTTAATTATTTAATTGAAATCTGTAAAACCCTAGTCCTCACACAAAAAAGCGCGCGCGTGCGCATACGTACATATCAAGGAAAAATTAACATCCTTTGTGCAGAACTTTGTTCTGTTGAACTCTGAACTCATAGAGGTTTGCGTCAAATAACATCGGATCACGGCGTGATAGCCCGACATTAACAACGCCTATTGTTTGTTTCTCTGTCTACGTAATGTTTATCTGTTTATCGCGGATGTTTATCTACGTGGCGGGGTTGTACTAATATCACCAAGAAGCGGATCTCATGTTTTATTTTTTCACTACGCTGTCACAGTATATAAAAGAGTTAGTGGTAAAACTACCCAAATCAAAGTTTTAATTATGTTTCAGCATGTTTCAAAAATGACATTTTTTGCATTTCTCTTTATATTTTTATTTTTTAACACCTATGTAATCAATAAAAAACTCTATTAATAATAAAGCGTAACCTTGAAAATCAGTTTTGTGACTTATCATTGCAAGTGGAAACCTTTAATTTCAATTTTCCGTAAATTCACATTCCGTACGTGGGTAGTTTTACCACTAACCACTACCATTAACGACGAGGTTTGGGACGATAAACAGCAAATGAACAGAGGCTTTTGGAACATGGTACTGGAAGAAAATTTCATGAAAATATAGGTTGAGTAAAAGTGCATGAGGGTACATGGAAAAAAGTTGAAAAACGCCTCGCCAAGAAAAGGAAATTGCATGCTGAAGGGAATAGTAGAATTAAGAAATAGTCGAGGAAGCTCAAGGGAGACTTTCTCGGATCAAGTGGCTGGCGTAATTGGTTGAAAGGAGACTGAGTTTCGAACGGCAGGAGGTCAACAGGCTGACCTTACGGTTTCAGAATATGGTCAGCCGTGCTTCTGAAGTTTTAGGTAGCGATACGGTACAAGGTGCGCGTTGTCGACTGATTCAATGCTAACGTGACAATGGGCTGCAACTATTAAGTTCGTGATGACGTTATTAGCTATTATTCCTGTAACGACACAGGAACCTGCTGCCCAAGCGATTGTTTCATCGCCTTTATAGCGCTGAATATAACATTAATTGCTTAATCAAAGTCACCGGTAATATTACCCACGTTACGAGCGCGTTTTATCATTAAACAACAATAACAACAAACGTAATAATATACGCCTTTATCAATTCTGCTTTTTACTACCATAAATTGTTAATCGTATTACCAATGAGAGAATGGTCTTAAATGAAGTTGCATTCACAATCGACTTTGGAACGAACTGTATGACTCAACTGTATAAATATATGAAAGTATGTAGTTATTATTAGAGCTAGAAATTTTAGGTGCTGCACCTTAATTTTTTGTTGGCATTAAAATACCCCAATTCGCTTGTCTTGCAAAGAAAACATTAAATAAACACTCCTAACTGTGTTTTGTTTCACCTTTTTGAACTTTTTTTCAATACAAGCACCTTTTCTCAATGTCATCACCTTTTTGCACTTTTTTTACCTTTTTTTGGCTTCTTTGCCGCATTTTATTCCTATAATAATTAAACAAGGAACACCGAACGTGTGCGGCATCACATTACTTTCGCTTCAGTGCAGTCCCGTTAGGCTAAAGCTTTTAAATTAGTTTCCGCCTCCCGTTAGGCGAAAGGACCACAAATTAGCGTGCGCTTCATTGCACCACCGTTAGGCAAAAGCTATTGAATAGGAAGTAAAGGGAGGTGGCAAAATCAATCTGACCAATCACGGCTATCAGTCACAAATCGGTATTGTTGAGTGTTGGAACAAATTTAAACTGTTTTAATTTTTCAGTTCAGAATACGCTTTCACTAGTGTGGTTCTGCCATTTTTCTGTGTTGCCAGTATCTAGTATGCCGAAACAGAAAGTGAACGCCGGGAAAATACATAATATTGTTAAACAGTTTAATGCAGACGGTATTCAGAGTGACGGGTCTGTTCTGAGGTGCAATGTTTGTGATACCGGTATTTCAATAACAATTGATGAAAACCACCAACGTAATCGTGTTACGCAGCATATGGGTAGTGCAAAACACGAGAAGAATAAGAACTAAAATGCAGTAAAGGTGGAGAGCGACAACGGTGTTTTGGCGAGGCACTGGCTTCTTCAACTTCAATAAATAAAAATGAATTTTTTATTGAAACAGCAAAGACATTTGTGGCGTGTGGTATTCCTCTTTCCAAGCTTAGCAATCCTATTATGAAAACGTATTTGCAGAAATATACTGAGAAGTCTGTTCCAGATGAGAGCACTTTATGGAAATCATATCTCCAGCCTCTGCATGAAGAAAAATTAAAACAGATCAGGCAATTAGTAGCTGAAAATCCAGTATATTTTATACTAGATGAAACCACTGATAGGCAGATGAGATATGTTCTAAACATTTTAGTAGCACCCGTAAATGGACAGCAAGTGAAACCTATGCTGTTGAAAACCTACTTTCTGAACAAAACAGACAATGCCAGTGTGATGTGAAGTTTCAACAATGCATGTGTTGTGTTGTGGCCTGAAGGAATAGAATATGATCGAGTGTGGCTAGTACTTACGGACCAAGCACCTAACAAAAGTTATTGGCTATTGCCAACCTGAAACCTATATACTCTAATCTAGAACATGTGACCTGCATTGCATCGAGTTTGTGAGCCACTTAAAGATGATATTCATATGTAAATGAATTTCTGTCTTGCATTAAGAAATTGCTGAAAAAGGCTCATGCTAGAATGCCAAAGTATGTTGAAATTACAGGACTTCCTCTTCCAAATTCCCCAATTCTCACTAGATGGGGTACTTGGTTAAAGGCTGGAGTGTTTATTTGTAACCATTTTAAGGCTATATGCGATTTCTTAGTGCTATACCAAGTGATTCTCCAGCTGTAAAAAAAGGCTACAGGACTAGCAAGTAAACAGAAGTTGCAAGATGAACTTTTTATTGTGCATAGTTACTCTATCCTGACAACTGCCATTACAACATTGGAAGAGCAGTGTCCGGAGAAAGATGCACAATGGGCTGTTCTGATGGATGTGAAGGAAGTACTGGAGGGTATTGGAAAGCAGAAGCTGGAACAGGGTTTAGCCAAAAACCTTGATGTTGAGGATGTTGCAACAAACAAGGATTTAAATTACCGACTACAAACAAAATATGCACCACTTGTGTCTGTTGACGTTGAACGTTCCTTTTCAACATACAAGTATTTACTTAGCGACCGGAGATGTAGTCTCACTGAAAAAACATTGAACTGTTAAATGTTATCTGTTTTAACAGTTTTCTGGACTTGTGACTTTAATAACATTGTGTTCTGGGACTTATTTTAGGCAAACTTTTTAATATATGAGTGAATTTTGAGTCCTTATATGTGATGTAATTGGTTTTGGAACTGTTAGTGTGAATATTTACATTTGAAATTTGCACCTTTTTTAGCAAAATTAAAGCACCTTTCTTACCAAAATTTTGCACTTAAAATTCCTAGCTCTAGTTATTATGTACAACTGTAGGCTATAATCCAGTCAGAAGGTTTATGAGTTGACATAGAATAAAATTCATCCATACTGGACAGTTCCGAAGTATATGGAGGCTTATTTTCTACAGTCGAAGGTTTAATTTCGAGCCATGAAGATGATGGTGACGATTACGACGACGGCGGTGACTATGATGAATAAGACGACTACGATGATATTAACGATGATATGATGAATACGACGATGACGGCGGCGGCGGCGGCGGCGGCGGCGGCGGCGGCGATGATGATGAATACGACGACGATGGTGACGACGGCGGCGATGATGGTAATGGTGATATGATGATGAATACGACGACGATTGTGATCATGATATGATGATGAATACGACGAAAACGATGGCGATGACGACAACGATAATGATGGTGATGATGATATAATGATGAATACGACGACGACGACGATGGTGATGACGACGACTATAAAGGTTGATGATGAATAAGACAACAACAATGACGACGATGACGATTTTGAATATGAATATGACGACGACGACGATGATTACCCACCACACGTTTATGTCTGAATATTATTGTGTGTTGATACTTCTTAAACAGTCTGTAGCAGGCAGACACAGGCACAGACATACTCACACATCATATAATGGTGTTTCTAACTATTAAATTTCTATTGCGCCTTCAAAATTGTCAATGAGAAGCAAATTAAGACGTCAATTTGAGCCCTAAGTAGTGTGGCCAACACTACGTTCCTACCCTAGATACTACCCTAGGTATTCGTTGTCATATACTGTTTTGACCTTGGTAGTACTCTTTTGGGTTCTGTCCGAGAAACGAACGCAAGGCCTCTTGACCAGTGGCCAAGCACCGTAGCCCTTGACCTACTAAGCCGTCAGCCCTTATTACAGTTAGGAAATGAAGAAAACTCTTCATGAGATAGGAAGTCATACAGAGAATTAAATTACCTAGAGCCAGATGGCCGAATGCCACAATTAACGAATGAAATGACTTAGTTGAACTTAGTTGATATTTGAACTTAAACTATCTGCCGGGCTGTTTGGCCGTGGTCCAAGGTTTTCATTATAACCAAACGTTTCAGCAGCACCACTGGGTGCCATCTTCAGTGGATGTATCGATTCAACCTAACGCGGGGTTTCGTACGTTAGGCCCACAGGTGCTGCTGAAACGTTTTAATGAGGTTTTAATGAGAACCTTGGACCACGGCCAAACAGCCCGGCAGATAGTTTAAGTTCAACTGACACCGGCCGTGAAAGCCTTTGAACAAAAATTAGTTGATATTTAATGTGACTAAAGTTTTATTTACCACCTGTCTCTTCATACGTTCTGTTCGTTACAAAACATAAGTGAAGCTTATAGAAAACAACATTGTTTCTTGTTAGTGTTTCCCTCCACGCTTGATGCTAGTGCTTACAAGCAAGAGGATACAGCACGGTGAGCCAACATTCAGTCAACCGATGACATTCCGTCACACACACAAGAGCGCGCGCGTACTTTAGCATACACTACAGACTGTACCAATGCTAACGATTAAATTTTGAGCAGTACATTCGTATCAGAATTAGTTTACTAATTTTTAATAAGTCCCGCAAAGTACCCAAAGAGTAATGCCAAAAATGGTCTCATTCATTGACGAAGGGAAACATCCAGCCGCACCTCCAAGTGGTGGGGGATGGGCAACACCTACAGGTGGCTAACGCGGCTCTGGAGACTGAGTGACAGCCGGTATAAGCTGTCCCTCCTCTACTTGTCACTGTAAAGTAGAGGTTAGGGCACCCTCTTGCCCTTGGGGTGAGAAATTTCTCCTAAAGACGGATGACCTTCCATTGGTCAACGACGTAGGATGTGGGAGGCAAGCAACAAAAAACCGCCAAATTAAAGATCCTTGTGGATATCTTAACAGGGAAAACTGGTCCCTTTAGTCTGGTAAGACGGCCAGTTTATGGGAGAACACCCAAACAGAAAATCGGAGTGGACGTTAAGCCTTAAGGTGGCAGCCCCACCATACGTCTTACCCTGCGATATGCTAGTAATACATCCAGGAGACTTTTCACTACTAAATTGCTTCAAATAAACCGAGGGGTCACGGAGAGGTGTGGAACATTCGAGGAAGCGCTGGAGTGACCAGCTCTATCTTTGCCTAATTTAATCCATGTAGATGATGATGATTATTTTTAACAATATTGGTACATTAAATAATAACAACTATAATAATAATAATAATAATAATAATAATAATAATAATAATAATAATAATAATAATAATAATGTTTTTAAATGAAACCAAATCAAGGAGGGAATTAGTCAAGAAGACAGAAGAGACAACCTTTCAATAGACTTTATTACAACTGCGGCTTGCCGGGCCTGTAAGGCCGTGGTCCAAGGTTGTTATGTCCAAACGTTTCGGCCGTGCCTCCGACGACCATCTTCAGTGCAGAACGCTGCAACACTGAACTGTTGTTAGGACTAGTGGCTGTGAGGAGTCACTTCTGGAAGTCATCGTCAGTGTAAAAAGGACCTAACGCACTGACGACGTGTCCGTCAGTACTGTGAGGGAGGCCGAAACGTATGCTCGAGTCAACATCTTTCGAAACGAAGGAGAAAATAGAAGACCATGGCCTTACAGCCCGGGTATTAGCCTTTGCAGACGATCTGGCGATTCACTAGATCTAGGCTCTCAGAGTCAGCGGAAACGACCAGTTAAACAAATCGAGTTACTAAAAGGAGAAGCTGAAAAACGGATTTACAAATCTCTTCCAAGAAACCCAAATTTAAGACAAACATCAAGGCTACCGGTAAGAAACTGACAAGTAAATATGGTCAAATTAGCAGAATGGACAAATTTAAATATCTGGAGAGTGGCGTGGCGTGGGTACATAACACCTGTTCCCGGTTGTGATACGCCTAAAACGTAACCTAAAAATTAATTCGGATTTTTTCTTGTACCAAGTGTCCTTTTTAGACCATTCTCTATCATTCGCTGGGAGACGGAGAGGGTCCCGGTTTAACGGCATCTGACTCTCATTATAGTTACACAGAATAAATCACAACACAAACAATCGAATTAAAAATAATAAAGACAAACAGAGAAACACATGACTAAACGAATAAAACACGAATAGGTTCGTAGTAACTGCTGCACATCGGTTCCGAAAACGAACATAGCTCCTAACTGAGCGTCTTGCCGTTTTATACAGCGGCAACAGTTTTGGTGGACGAATGTGTCTCCCTTCAACAGTCTGTGCAGCGGCAGGGATCTACTACGAGGTGAATGACCGTACGCAGTACAACGTTGGCGATGTCTGAGCCGGCAACACAAGACGGTGCAAGTGCCCAGCAGTTCGAAAGCAATGCTGCGCTTTTCTTCAAGATTCCCTACTAATATTGTTCGGATTTCAAATTATTCAATATCTAAAATATTTATTCTGTGAAACAATTAATATTATTTTCTCTTATTACCAGTACTGTTTCGCCGGCAACAGCGGTTACATGGACGCCATGCTACTGCTAGAGAGCAAAACAGCTCAGAAATAAGCCATTCGATCAAGAGTCAAGAAAATGAAAACAGCATATCATGTAACCAAGGACATCTATAAGAAGAAATCAATATCCGAAATCAAAGCGTAAACATTATACAATGTCTATTCACCCAAAAGCATTCAATCAGCGAAATGTCTGACTGTGGATAAGGAAATGATGATGGAAGAAATGAAAATCGCTGAAAGAAGATTGTTAAGGAAAATATTTATACCAATTAAAGCTGGAGAACAAAACAGAAGATACAATTACACATATTGAAAAAGTTACAGATACAATCAGGAATAGAAAAATGTCTTTTTATGGACATCTTAAAAGAATGAATTTCAATAGAGTCTCGCAGGAAAACTCGACAACAACCTTGGAATATGAAAAATGGCTAGTGCATGGATTAAAGAATCTGAAAAAGACGGAATAACTAAAAATTGCCCAAGAGGACATTCAAAGACGTTTATTATTCACTAAAAAGTTAAAGAACTCTGCAGTTTTTTAGGGAAATACCCGAAAAAAAGAAAACTGGTGCTTTTGGACTGAGATCAGAAGAAAGAAAAATCGATAGAGAATGAACGGCGTTGGGAGAAAAGGAAGAAGGAACAGCTAAAGTGAAAGTAGTCCACAGTGGCTCATACGAACCGCAATATTATCATTATCCCTACTACTGTTATGGCGAGATCCATCACAATGACGAACAGAGTTTGTGACAGTGAAGACATTGACTGTTTCAATCAGAATATTAATGCCTTTAGCAAGAATGTTATGAAGATACTGGAGTGAGACTTTAACTAGGACATCTAATCATTTTATGAATGTGTGTTGTGTATTAATTCATGTTAATTGTTGTTGGTTTTACATACGTGTAGTATAGGCTATTACTCTTTCTTCTTTGGTATATCGACGTCTCCCCTGGAATACGTTCTAGAGTCTTCCTGTGAGGTTCTATTGAGATTCATTCTTTTAAGGTGTCCATAAAAAGAAATTCTTTCTTTCCTAATTGTGACTGCAATTTTTTCAATATGTTTATAAAGGTATTCATACTGTTCTATGCAGTCTCTTCACATCAGAATACAGTCATTCTGCTTCCCTGTTGGGTAGAAATCTTCAAGGAGGTTGGTCTATAAGGGCTTATAAGTCGAGGTCATCACTTAATAATTATTATTATTTGTTTACCAAATAACGTTATTTACCAGGTGACATGTACATCAAAATATAGACTTTGGTGTCGGCGCGTGGTATTAAAGTGTTATGTGCAAGTTATTGCAGTATTAAAAATAACTTTTTTGGATGTCAGTATATTGATTATAAACAATAATTCAATGTATGCATACATAAAGAGGTTAATATTAAAAAACTTATCAGTCATCGTAGGTATCCGTGAAGTGCATACACACGAGGGGGGGCACAAACCGCTTGCCGCTGGTGGAGGATAACTCCACCTAATAATGACCCAAAATTACAAAATTTGCAGGCATTGCACAAATGCAATGCACAGAGAAAGGCATTGAAAATGCTTCAATAAATCTAAAAATATATATATTTATGTTCATTCACCAATCAATGAATTCATTCTTCATTCACCAATCAATGAATTCATTCTTCATTTACCAATGTACAGATTATAAGTTAAATGTAGTCGCATTCATAAGCGAAGTTTTATATGTGTACTAAGTTATTGACAACAAAGAAGTAGTTTCTATGGAAACTCACCGGTTCCCATTTTTGATCACGCGCCAGCGATCGGCCGCAAATGTGCGATACGTCCTTATAAACATTTTCAATGTTAAAATGATTGAAGGTTTCGAGAGGTTCGGTTATCAAATAGATACAATTAAAAATATTATTGTATCAACGTTTCGACAAAGTTGTTATCATGTTGAAGCCTGTATACGACCAATATACAATAATTGATAGCTCTGCACATACATTGTAATAAGTGTTTTTTGTTTAAATTACTATCCTGGCTGTAAGGCAGTGGTCTTCCAATTTTTTCGTGTCGAAAAGTGTTAATTCTTCGACCAAACATTTCGGCCTCATCTCTGGAGGCCATCTTCAGTACCACAGTACTGTGGCAAAGGCTGTCGTACAATTTGTCAGATCTGTAAGTTCTTACACTGAAGATGGCCTCCAGAGGTAAAACCGAAACATTTGTTTTACCTTTCGACACGAAAAAATTGAAAGACATACAACCAGGATAATAATTTTTTAATAATTGTGACGCCGGCCGTGAAAGCCTACGAAACAGAGTGTTTTTGTGTTAATGTGTGTGTGTGTGTGTGTGTGTGTGTGTGTGTGTGTGTGTGTGTGTGTGTGTGTGTTACCTAAAGAATAATTACAATTATACACGTATATAATTAGTCATATATAAATAAGATTTAATTATAACATTCTATACAGATTAATATTCATTATAATATAATAATTTTTTTTAGTGATGGCCTCCACATCTACCCTTATAACCATCCCAACTCCTTGAAGATTTCTATCTAACAGGGAAGCAGAATGACTGCATTCTGATGTGAAGAGGTTGCATAGAACAGTATGGGTACCTTGGTGTATGCCCTAAGTGGGTCGTATTTCAGGAGGGACGTCGGTATACCATAGAAGACAGAGAAATATACTATAGATGTGTAAAACAAACAACAAGTTACATGAATTTATATACAACACATATTTCTAAAATGATCAGATGTCCTAGTCAAAGTCTCACTCCAGTATCTTCATAACAATCTTCCTAAAGGAACTAATATTCTGATTGGGACCGTCAACGCCTTCACTATCACAAAACACTATTCGCAATTTTGATGGATCTCGCCGATGGAGCCAACAACTTTGCCGCCTAGTACTTGAACAAGACATGCCTTCTTTGTCTTACGTAAGCAACTCTGTAACCGATCCCCGATACATCTATCTCAGTAAGCCTGTGAATACTCTCTCTCTCTCTCTCTCTCTCTCTCTCTCTCTCTCTCTCTCTCTCTCTCTCTCTCTCTCACACACACACACACACACACACACACACACACACACACACACACACACACACACACACACACACACACACACACACACACACACACAATATTGTGATACTGTTCAATATGGTTTCTTCTGCAATCGAAGTAATTCTATGTAATATAGAAATTAACGAATAACTGAGTTTGTTTAGATTTTATTCTAAAAAACGAATAATCGATAGGCCTATAAATCGATTAGTTAACGATTGTTGTAATGTTTATTTACTTAAGCAGCTGTTTTGTTGGTTATACTGGAATATTTAATGATTATGTTTTGTTTATTTTTATTATTATTGTTGTTGTGTTTGTAAATATTAAGATTTTCCCAAATATTCATTTTTTGGCCTTTTCGTATGTTTTAATTAATTTTATATTTTCAATGCCTGGAAATTGGTGGTTATTATAACAAAAAAAATTGTGGGTGCGCGTACTTATGTACGTGCGTTAGAAGTTATATTTCTTTGGCGTGATTGAAAAACTAAGGGTTAACATGCATGCTAAAAATGCATACGAGTAGAACGATAAGAGGAGATGGTAAATACGATTATCGGTTATAGATACCGCATCCAGCTGGACCCGTGAAAAATATTTGGAACGGATTGCGGTTTGGAGTTAATAGATTGGAGATGACATGTAGCAAAAGCTCTTTTTGTTTATCGTTATTATTATGCCATTTTTCATATGGTTGACGTTTGAGAAAAACTCTTGGCCTCTTAATTCCAGCTCAAAGTATATTGCAATAATCTTCGCCTCAGGAAATATTGTTATTTTGATAAGAAGAATCAAAATCAGAGTAACCATTATTTTCGAGATTAACCCTAATATCTTTATAACAATTTGCATAATATTTGAATTCAGGCTCATCTTTTCGCATAGGTGATAATTTAGTTGTAGATCGGCAATTGCTTCAAATCTACACTGCTGAGGTTTATTTGTCACTATTTTTTTATAGCATGTAAACGTGTGTTTGTGTGTTTATAATATGACTATTATACACTAAAAGATAAAAATTTAATTCAATTGAATTAATTTAAATTCAATATTATAATATTTTAGTAGAGAAAAAATTAATTATTTATCAAATAGCTCAAAATACTTACGAAAATATTACAGTAATGGATTTACTTTTCGATAGACTTCTGAATAATTAAGTGTGATCTATAATTTAAAATGTAGAAATATATATTAGATTATTGGATTAAAGCAAACATAATGATAGAATACTTATCGAAACTTTTATTGATTTAATATAAAAAAGACTTGAAATTAATACTTACGAAAAATTAACCTCAAATATTTTTAAACACTTATTAAAATTTGGTTACACAATTTTTGTCACCGAAAAATATTTCACAGCACAATGTATATGAAGTTATTTAAAAAGAAAAGTTAATTACTATAGTGAGTTAGAGTTATAAGTTAGTTGCCCGGTGGTTTCTGCAGAAAGTTTCTGAATAGACTTCTAACGAACACAGAAATTGATGTAATTAAAAATTTAGTTTTGCTGACCACGTGATGTGTGTGTGTGTGTGTGTGTGTGTGTGTGTGTGTGTGTGTGTGTGTGTAACGTTTCACAATTATTATTATTTACGAATACAAGCCTGTGTTTATATTTAACGCAACTGTATTGTGTAAACCACCAGCTAGGTAATAGAATTTTTGTATGATTCTTGCCCTATGTATAATTGTTGGGCAGCAATTTTCTTTTCTTTAATATATAAACGAGCAAGACGTTGATGGCATGAAATAACTAAATAAAATTGAAGAAATAAATCATCGGGTTATTAATTGTTACTTTTAAATTATATATCCATTCACGATCAGCACCAGCAGGTCCATCGGGGCCGCGACCGAAATGTTTTGGTTTTTTGCCCTTAGGCACGTTGTCCACGGCTAACTTCATTCTGTTAACTTTCCGTTTCTGTTGCATGGTGCGCGCGCATTTCGTTACATACAAAAAATTTCACCCTTAACGCGCCTAAAGAAGTATAACTTCAAAAATGACGACACAAAATAATGACTGATGACACGATATTACAGATAAGAAAAACTCGTTTTTGGACTCCCTCGATTAAAAATAATAATAATAATAATAATAATAATAATAATAATAATAATTATTATTATTATAAGAAGAAGAAGAAGAAGAAGAAGAAGAAGAAGAAGAAGATGGTGATGATGATGATGATGATGATAATGATGTTGATGATGATGAAATAAATTATTTATTTATTGCTCGCACACAGCTCCTGATGATGATAATAAATGCTGTTTAAACGTCGATATGAATGTTTAAACATTGTTATCACTAGAAGTTGTCAAAGAAGTGCCTGGTAAACAACTTATCGCCCACTCTGTATTAGCGTATTCTATAATAGTAAACTTCTTCTGAAATGATTCGGAGTTCACAGAGATAAATACAGTAAATATATGTCTTTTCTTTTGTGTTTAATTCTTGATAGTTTCTTGCAGAATTTTATGTAATATGTATATGTTTTCAAATAATAAATACTTCTGCAAGTATATTTTATTAAATTATATTGTTTTTGTTTCTACCTGACGCAAGTTTCCCAAGCAGTGGCGTATCTAGAATTTGGATCGCGGGGGGGGGCGGTCCGGGGTCGGGTCGGCTCCATACAAGAGAAAAAAAGTTAAGACTAATCAACATTACTATCAAGTGGCTGAAAAACGCGTGATAACATCCTGAAATCAGTCCCATTACAGTAAACACGATAAAACTACGCGTTATTGAAGCACTGTTAAAACATACTTATTGACTGAGCTGAGTTGCTTATAATTCATATTTCAAACGTATACCCTTATGCTGTGTAATAAATCTGTTTGTACATTTTAAAAAGAGCTGCTACTATATTAGCATACACAGCTGAAAAAAAATATATAAAACAGTCAAAAAAATTAAGAGATTAACAAAATTCGTCAATTTTTCCATTCCTTGGGGGGGGGGGATCCGCTTCCTGTTTTCCAGAGATTAAATCTCTATCATTATGTATCGTGTATTCTTCTGTATCAAATGAATTCATGTAGAAATCTCTGATAATACGGATTTACTCTAGGAAACTTGCGTCAGGTAGAAAGATCACGATAATAATTTAACAAAATATACTTGCAAAAGTATTTATTATTTGAAAACACACACACACATTTCTTGTTCAAAAACATATATACATATATCATATTTACGTCTAAGAAGTAGGTAATAAAAATGTATTACATCACTTGTATAATGATTCGTTCATCTTTTCTTCACTAGAAACTCTTGACGATTCGACTTTCTTAAAGAATTTTTATGTCATATATTATATATAACATCATATTGTATTGTATACTGTATATATAACATAAAAATACTGCGCGAAACTCGATACATCAAGAGTTACTTACAAGGAAAAGATATATTAATATGTATTTACAACATATATTATATATAATCTACTATAATATATATTATTATTATTTAATGTTATATTGTTTTATATATGTATATATTATATATCCATATATAAAATAAAACAATATTTCATGTTTTTATTTATCTCTATTTACACTGTATCGACTATTTTCATTACTGTATTCTTATTAGGAAGTAATAACACCTGAAAATAAAAACTTTTGAAACGTTGTAAACCGTACTTGAAATTAATTTTCAAATAAATTAAAAAAGTATATTCTTGTTAAAAGTTTACAGTATTGTATATTATCAATGTTTATAACAACAAGAATAATGTGAGCAATTATGAATACGTATGTATATCATGACCGGATATTTAAGAGCAGGGGCCCATGTATGAAATTTTCGCATTTTGCACAATACTTTACTTTATTCAGACGATCATTTAATAAATATAACAAACAAAATATTGTTCTTAAACCGTATTTTTACTCACATATTTTTTACTCACCTTCTCCAAAAATCATCATAAAACAATTGTGATAGCTTATAACTGGGGAAATTTTTAGCGTTAAACTTTACTGCTTTGGCTTTTACCATAACCTTAGGTACCTAAACATGTCCCCAAGTTTCATTTAAATCCGTGATCCGCACTTCAGGTACTCTCCTTGTCAGTGCGGTATTTAATATTTCGCTTGGTCGAAAATTTTTATTTATTCGTTCGAAATGAGAATTTTAAATGGTCGGGTATTAGCTCCCCCTAATCCGGCACCGATGTATATACATGAATATTATTAATGATTATACATGAATGAATATTATACATAACTATATATTATTATTATTCATTATATATATATACATGTATTAATATTATTTGTAAACAGTAGTTATATATATATATATATATATATATATATATTTGAAGTGTTATATTTTTTACGTGTGTACATGAAGTATTATCAGTAAAAGTTTATAACATTTTATACAATATAAAACGCTACATCAAAATATTTGGTAATTATCGTAATGATATAAATGATAATGACGTAAATATGAGAAATTTATGTGATACAAACAGCGTATGTTCAATGTAACACTTAGTCTTATATTCTTATAATTATTCGAGTTTTGTGTATTTTTATTTACTTTAAAAAAACGAATTAACTTTTGCTAACAGCAAAAACTGAGAGACGAGTGAGGAGAGAGTTTTAAACGGAGAGTTATCTATAACACTGAAATGTACTGAACGTGTACGCAAAATACATTAACAACAGACCGACGGGACGTACTGTTTTATCGTACGCTCATCATTTCAAGGTCACTGTAGAAACGCATAGTTTTATTAGTAAATAGGCCTAAGTGAGTTATATGGTATTAACCTTTTTTACTTTTAACGAAATTTTATTCGTATGCAAGAAAAACACAAATAAAACTTATATAGAGATAATTGTTAATAAATAAATTTAAATTTTAGTAATATATTTTTTTTAAATCTCTCAATCATTATTTTGTATTTAATTAATAAAGTTGTGTTAGTGGTTATAATCGCAGGCAGAAATAACACTGTTGCACCCCAACTATAGAAAATTTTTTCCGATTAGCGCTTTCAAGCTTCACAGCTCATCATCAAATTGGAAATATAAATACATACATTTAAAATTAAATGATATTATATTTTATGATATTATATGATATTAGTGATATTATATTTAATAATGTACCATACAGTACCATATAAAATGTATATATATATATATTTGTATTTTCGATCTGATGATGAGCTGAGAAGTTTGAAAGCGCTAATCGGAAAAAATTTCTATAGTGGTGTGCAACAGTGTTATTTCTGTTTGTCATTATTTTATATGACTGTAGTCTAATCAATTATGGCAAATGAAAAATCTTGATATAACCTTAACTGATAATTAAGTTATATTAATTAAGTAATAAGTTCTGTACGAACGTATATGCAGGGCTTGATTATTTGAGGCGGAACGCGCCGGAATGACGTTTCGGAACCTCTTCGATCCAAAAATAAATCACAAAAAATTATATAAATATATGAAAAGAAAAATCTAAATATTACAAAAATTAACTATGTACTACTTTTTAAATTTTGGCCCCCCATCAGCCCCACTACAAAACTAAAATTTGTCAAAATCAAACACCAGCATTAATCTTTATCTTAACTAATATCGTTCTTTTTTTATGCGTTCCGGCACCTATAATTTTAGAAATCAACCACTATGAATATGTGTTCAGAACAGATATAAATAAATTACTTACCGTGCATGGGCCCGATGACCACCATCACAACAATCATGAGGAGGATGACTCTCTTCCTGCGATTGTGACTTCCTTCTTTGAACGCGACTGCCATCGTGTCGCGTATGTGTTGCAGATCGAAAAAGTCTTTCAGAAACCAAACCAACCGGTTGGGCCGTTTCTCCTCTTTGATCACCTGGTAATTATCTTTGTCTTTGGACTTGTCGTTGTTGATGATCCAGTTGTCCGCCGTTTTCACCGTCGTCGGGGCGCTTCCGTTGGACGGCTTCTTGTCTTCGAACATGTACTGCACGTGCGGCTTCTTGGCTTCTTTGATTCGGAACAGACCGTACGTGAAGCTGAACACGTAGAGCAGGGCCGCCAACGAGAACACTCCGTAGAAACCGATCTGTTTGTACAGCACCCCGGACAAGGCGGTCCCTATCGGTATACCGATGGAACAGAACACGTTGACGACGCCGATCCTCAGGGTCCGCGTCTCCAGCGTAGTCACGTCGCCGATGTAGCTGAATATCGCCATAAACATGGTCATCCAGCCTCCCGTCAGCGCCGGGAACAACGCTTCCGTGACACCGGCAACTTCCATCGGTAACTGGTAGAAAAAATACGTGCACAGGATTAGACCTATGCTTGTGAGAAACTCGCCGACTATGGGAAGCAGCATACACGGTTTCCGCTTTGCCCTCCTGTCGGACCACGAACCCAGGAACATTATCAGCACGGCCGGTAGTGAACTTTGTAGCAGAGTCTTCCATATGGACATACCGGCCACTAACTGCTGTACCTTAATCTCCTCGACCGTGTAGTTGGCCGTCTGTCTCGCCTCCAATGCTGTGCACACTTCATCCCCCAATTCCAAATTAACCCTACACGCTTTCTCTAAATTCAGATTCTGCGTGGCCAAACTGGCCAAAACACTCGGTATTATATAACACGCTAGCATCGGTTCGACAGTTATATTTTTTACTAAATACCTAGCTTTTTCTTTGATTTTCAATTCAGACCACGGTTTCTCGTCTTTAAGTTTTTCGTCTTGCATTGTTTTGTCACTCATTTTTTGTTTTGTTTTATATTTCACCCGGTAACACCACGACAATTAAAGTAATTTTTTTCACAAATTAAAAAAAAATCAGTATCTCGAACACCGCCCGGCACACGAACGGAACACGGTTTGTCTCTGACGACGAGTAGAGAGGTTTTCCAACGGCCGCGGCAATATCGTCGCTGTCAATGCGCAGAGCGACTGTACTGTGCTCGCACCGCGGTTACGAGACCCACACTCAACCCCTCCACACCGCTTGCTAAACTCTCTGTATTGCTCAAAGTTATTAGTTCCAATTTGTTAGTTTAAATATTATACCGCTAACGTAACGTATATATAATCTACTCCACAACACACATAACGTGAACTAAGATTACTAATTATTCCACAAGTATTAAAACAAGTTTAACACCGCATTCTTAGAAATGTCATTTCACAGTTCGTACTGATGCAGAAACGTTATCAATAGTGCAGTTTTAATAAAGTATCTCTTCATTTTAACATCTTCATATTACTTACAAAATTTTCAATATTAGGCGACTTTAATTTAATGTTAATATGATTGTAGGTTAACAGTATCAAGTAATTTTACATTAAATCAGGTATACAGAACGTAAAGAAATAGTAACAATTAAAAACAGTAATTATTATTACAGTGATATTTATGATTATATAATAATAATATTACGCAATTATATTAATATTGTTACGCAAGGGCACACACATCACATATACAGCCTTGTCCACGGCCGCACTTCCGACTCAAATCGTCTGTGCATTTCTCGTATTTTTTCCATTTATCGGCCCCTCTCCATGGCCTCTTTGATTCCTCGTCTCCGAGATTTTCTAGGTGTACTTTCCCTTTGTGCACTTGGGGAGACATAAGCTAACATTTTCTTAGGCCATCATTCATTAATTCGTGTTACATTTATCGATCATTTGATAATTCGCGTGTCATGTCAGTACCAGATCGATTGTCGGCATTTTGTTTTAATTGTAGGTTGCTGTCATTAACATTGACTGTTTCTTCTGTAATGAATTCACGTCTTATGTGGTCTTCCCGAGTCGAACTCAAGTCATTTCTATTGCTTTTAATGTCCTTTTATTCCAATTAGTAAGCTATCAGCACTGTGCAAAATATTTTGATAGATAGGCCTATTAGTTTTGATAGATATGATATGGTACGTAGACATTATAGTTGATATGCTAGATATTTGTTTTGTATGTAGTTTACTTTTTAACCATATTTTCTTCTTCTTCTTCTTCTTCTTCTTCTTCTTCTTCTTCTTCTTCTTCTTCTTCTTCTTCTTCTTCTTCTTCTTCTTCTCCTCCTCCTCCTCCTCCTCCTCCTCCTCCTCCTCCTCCTCCTCCTCCTCCTCCTCCTCCTCCTCCTCCTCCTCCTCCTCCTCCTCCTCCTCCTCCTCCTCCTCCTCCCCCCCCCACTCGCTCCTCCTTCTTCTCTTCCTCCCCTCTCCTCTTCCTCCTCCTCCTTCTCCTTCTCATCATCCTCACTTCTTCTTCTTCTTCTTCTTCTTCTTCTTCTTCTTCTTCCTTCTTCTTCTTCTTCTTCTTCTTCTTCTTCTTCTATTGGCGTTGCAACTCAGTTTTAGTCTCTTCAACGGGTTTTCTCTCTTCAGCTCTTTCATTACATAGTCTTCTACATCTTCTTGTCCCCATATTCTCAGATCCTCAATCCATCTCTTCCTTGGCCTTCCTCTTGATCTCCTACTTAATGGTCTCCAGTCTAGAATTTTTCTGACAATTCTGTACTGTCCCATCCTCATTTGTCACCCATTAAGGATATTCTTTTACTCTTTATAAAACTTGCTATATCAGCTTCGCGTATATTAGATAATTTATTCCATGATCGGATGAAACATTGTCATACAAACATTTTTGACGCGGCCCATACCGGAAGAAGACTTCAAATACAGAATCGGAACTTTTCGGTTAAGTGGCAGCATGCAGTGAGCAATTACTCTACGTAGCAATCGCCAGTAACAACGCATTTTTCCCCCTCCAACGCATTTTGCAACTATTCCATGGCGACAGCGTGCCCTGCGACTCTGTATGCCGCAATCGCAAGTGTAGTAGTATCGTTGCGTATCATGAATTTCCTTCAGTTAACAGCACAGATTCCCGACAAAGATTCAGCGATACAGTTTCTAAGAGACAAAAATATTGTACGTAACCCAAGAATTTGTACGAACGGCGATCAAATGAAACTGTATACGACAGGTAAAGACCGTTGGGTATGTTCTACAAAGGACTGTCGGGAATCCAAACAAGTTCGACAGGATACATTACTAAATAATTCTCGATTAGATTTCCGCACAATCGTATACTTCATTTACTGTTGGAGTAAGGCGTACACAACCGGGCAATACTGTCAAGATGAGTAGGAAATGAATCACTTCACATGCATGGATTGGGATTCATACATGCATCGAGAAGTGTGTCAGCACCATTTTATATAAATACAAAAATACTATATAAATATAAAAACTTGTCAAAATAAAAATAAAAATACAAACTGTCGCTGGTTATCGCTACGTGTGGAGGGGGAAATGCGTTGCTACTGGCGATTGCTACGTAGAGTAATTGCTCACTCCATGTTGCCACTTAACCGAAAAGATCCAATCCACAGAATCCTTGGATAGTGTTCGTCTTTTTGCGTTAATACCGGTTTTGGCGTAATAAAATCGGTCACCACTAAAGATTCTCACTCGGATATAATTGATTGTGGTGTTAGTGTAGTTTATTTGTGAGCCTAGGTAGGAAAATGTTTTATGGACAGTAAAATATGAAATTTAGACCGTCCTTTTGTCCGAGGTTAGTATTAGGCTTTTTGCATTAAACATTTTTTGTGTGAAATGAGGAACAAGCCTATTGTCACAACCCTCTTAAGGAGGACCCAGATTTTTTGTTGGAGTTTCTTCCCTTAGCAGATCGGTTGCGGTTTTCAGGCTTCGGAAGATCGCCTTTCACCCTCTTCAGTTTGCTTCGTAACAAGCACTCATTGTACGCCACGTATTGCTTAGTGGACGCGGAAGTAGGATTTGTTGGCAGACCTGATTCATCAGTGAGCGTTTCCCAGAGTTTTGTTGTTATGTATGCATCGGCAGCTTACATAACCTCTGAGACCTTTTACCAAACTTACCAACTTTTTAACCATATAAAAAATGCAACAACTACAAATAACTAGAAATAAACTTTAATGAAGATGGAAAAGACGATGTTGAAATAAAATCAAGAATAAAAAAGGCAAAACAAATAATTAGATTATTGAATGGGATTCTATGGGGCACAAAAATTTGAAAAGAAAGGAAGAAAAAGAGTATACGATAATATGATTAAAAGCACGTTGATGTACGGATCCGAAACATGGAGAATAAAAGAACAGGTGAAAAGAAAGTTAAATGGATGCTCTGAGACGAGCTGCTAGGATTTCAAGGCTAGAGCGAATACGAAATGAAACCATCAAAGAAGAAATGGGGCTACAAAAGACAATCATCGACTGCATTGAATAAAAACAACTAATATGGTACGGACACGTACAAAGAATGGGACAAGACCGACTAACAGAGAAAACAATGAGGTGGATACCTAGAGAGCACAGAAAGAAGGGAAGGCCAAGAAAACATGGATAGATTGCATAAGAAGATCAATGAGCGACAGAGGACTAAACGACAGTCAACAATGGAGATTAGGCATCGGACAACGTCGTAGACGTTTTGACCCCGAATTAAAAAAAAATATATGAAATTTACATTCTGTTTTCTAGTTGCCTCCTTGGGTTTACTTTTCTTTGTGTATTATTGTTATTATCATTGTTAGTCATTATTGTTGTGGAATAGTCGTTCTGCCTATTATCTACAGGCGGGAATACTGCGGCTGTCCCAATATCCAGCGTCCTAGCTACCATTACCTTTGCTCTGTTAATCAGCTTGTTGAACTTAAACGTGTTCTTTCTAACATAACTTTTGTCTCCAAGTTAGTTTTTGCTTCTCTCTGTCTGCGTTTCCTATTCTACGATTCCTTTACTTACTGATATGTAATAGATTATTAAATAAAAAAAAAAAGATTAGCAAGACTTCTGGCACACTATTTAAAATACGTCAACATTTTTCAAACGGAGGGGAAAGTAGATTCTTAAATGTCCGCTAAGGATTTAGTCAAGAATTTAACTTAATTTAGCTTAACTAACTTAACTTAGTGCTCAGAGGCGTATAAAAGCTTACTTCGCGCTTCACACTGATGAAAGTCGTCATTGACGCGACCGACGCGTCTGGCTTATTATAAAATGTAATTTGTGTAATGTAGCTCGTACAATAATCTTAATCACTTCAAAGATTGGGGTTTCATAAACAGATGAATACAAGTATTTAGGGGTGAAAATTACGGCCAGTGGGAAGCAAGACAAAGAAATACAATCCAGAATTAATTTGGGAAAGATGGCTATATCTACATTAATATACTATTGAATAAAGGCAGATTTTGTGAAAATCTGGACAAAAATCCTCCAGACACGAAATTTGGTAGAAAGTTAGGTTTTGGGGTCACTTCAATGGGGGAAAAAGATCGGACACTCCAGCTCACCGCTGGGCCCTCCTGGGGGGGGGGTTAAAAGGTGGGGCAAAACGGTTTGTTGTAAATATCTCAAAAATTAAGCAAGATATCAAAAAACGTTAAATACAAAAGTTGTAGCTGACCAAAGTTCCCATCACAATGCTCCTTAGTAATTTTGTTGTCAGACGCACTGGGACAGAGATATGAGCGCTCAAAGCTGAGACCTTTTTTGCAATTTTTCGTATAAGGCATTTTTACGAAAAAAAAACTTGAATGTTTTTGAGTTTTAGGCCGATTTTTGTATAGTAAAAAGCGCTAAATATGGGTATGTAAGTGTTTGTACATGTAATACCAAGTATTTGGATGTAAATTTTTGCATGTATATATTTATGCACACATATACACACACACTACAACTACAAAAACGTGCATTTTTGAACGTAAGCGTTACATGCATATACTGACTAATCCATGCGTATAGATGTGCATTTTTGGATTTAGAAAAGTATAATATATATGCATGAAAATATTTCTACACATATTTGCACATATAGGTGTTTGTATATACATGTATACAACTAAAAACGCTTACGTTCAAAAATGCACGTTTTTGTAGTTGTAGTGTGTGTGTATGTGTCCATAAATACAGGGTCCGCCAGTGAAGCGGGAAAATTAAAAGTACCCAATTTTTTCATGAAACATTTATTATCAGAATTTTTGTTTACAGATTTGAGTTGAGTAAAGTATGCCATTATTTTACTTTTTAAAAATAACGCCGCTCAAGTGAGAGCCATTTCTGTGTAAACATTCTTCTAATCTTGACCGAAAATTTTCCATCACTCGACGAAGCAGGTCAGGTTGAATCCGTGCAATTTCTTGTCTGATATTCGTTTTTCTTTCCGGTATGGTGTGCGGTCTATCAATGTACACCCTGCTCTTCAGAAATCCCCAAAGAAAGAAGTCGCATGCGGACAAATCTGTGGATCTTGCAGGCCACGAGATGTCGCCATATCTGGAAATGAGTCCGTCTGGGAAGAGTTCTCTTAAAGCAGCCATGGACACACGAGCAGTATGACTTGTGGCCCCATCGTGCTGGAAAAATTAATTTCCGGAAACCTAGGGAGCTGTTGCATCAAAAATGTTCTGACCATGTGTGTGTAGCGGTCTGCATTGACAGTTGTGGTGTTTCCTCTATCGTCTTGGAAAAAATATGGCCCATTAATGCCAGATGATGAAACTGCACACCACACCGTAACTTTCGGACTATGTAATGGCTTTTCATGCAACTCACCTGGATTTTCAGCATTCCAATATCGGCTATTTTGTTTGTTTACATATCCATTCAAATGAAAATGTGCTTCATGTGACATAAACATGCGGTGAATAAAGTTTTCATCATCATTTACACGTCGCAATATTTCTTCGCTGAAAATCCTGCGAGCCAGCATATCGCCATCTTTCAACTCCTGGATTCCTTGAATTTTGTAAGGATGACAAGATAAGTCTTTATGCAAAATTCGTCGTAACGATGTGTCACTAATGATGCATGTTTCATTGCAGAACGTTGTGGACTACGCGTCAATGCTACTCGAACTCTTTCAATGTTTTCCTCTGTTCTTACAGACCTTGTTGCTCCGCTATGCTTTAAGTTTAATGTGGAATCAGTTTCTTCAAACTTTTTCACCCATGACATAATTGCATGAGCGGACGGCACTCTTCCATGTCGTGGAATATTGAAATGATTACGAAACAATCGTTGTACAGACGTCACACAGTCACCATTCTTATAAAACGATTTTACGCAGAAAGCACGCTGTGCATCGGATCACTGCTCCAGTTTAACAAATGGCATTAAATGTAAAACAGCAATCGAAAACCTCCACGCCCTCTCGTGAGCAGAAAATGAACTATTGGACTTTCAAAATTTCCCGCTTCACTGGCGGACCCTTTATATACATGCAAAAATTTACATCCAAATACTTGGTATTACATGTACAAACACTTACATACCCATATTTAGCGCTTTTTACCATACAAAAATCGGCCTAAACTCAAAAAAATGCAAGTTTTTTTTTCGTAAAAATGCCTTATACGAAAAATTGCAAAAAAAGGTCTCAACATTGAGCGCCCATATCTCTGTCCCAGTGCGTCTGACAAAAAAATTACTAAGGAGCATTTTGATGGGAAATTTAGTCAGCTACAACTTTTGTATTTAACGTTTTTTGATATCTTGCTTAGTTTTCGAGATCTTTACAACAAACCGTTTTGCCCCACCTTTTAACCCCCCCAGGGGGGCCCAGCGTTGAGCTGGAGTGTCCGATTTTTCCCCGATTGAAGTGACCCCAAAACCTAACTTTCTACCAAATTTCGTGTCTGGAGGATTTTTGTCCAGTAAAAATCTTTATCCAATGGTCTATAAATGGAATCCTGTGGGATAAGCAAATTACAGCAGAAACTAAAACCAAAATATTTAAACCATTGTTAGAAGTATCATGACTTACGGCTCAGAAGTTTGGACTACTAATAAACAGACAAGAACAAAATTAATGACAGCAGAGATGGACTTTTGGAGATCTTCGGCAAGAATATCCAGACGTGAGAAAATTAGAAATGAAGTCATTAAGGACAGAGTGAATGTGAAAAATCCAATTGTTGATTTTATCAAAATAAAAAAATTACAATGGTATGGACACACGAAAAGAATGGCCGAGGAAAGATTGCCTAGGAGAGTTATGGATTGGACCCTACCAGGAAGAAGGAAAAGAGGAAGACCACCTATCACCTGGATAGGAGAAATTTAGTCTATATTGAGAGAACGATAAATTTAAGAAGATCTTTGGATGGTCAAGCAGCAGTGGAAGATGAGAATTCAATCAATTCTGTACTCTTTGGTTCCGGAAAATGTCCAAACATTGAACAGCCGGAATAATCTTAGTCACATCAAAGAATTAGACCGTTTTGAAAATTACAAAACAGTCGTTTTCTGTTTCTTAGGTTTTCACGGCCGGCATCATAATTATTTATAGAATATTATAAACAAAGTAAAGTCGAGTGTAAGGTAATGATTTTACTTAACACTAGGTTGTCTTGTAACCGACGACGGTGCTACGTATAAATTGCGCGCGACAAACCAAACCAACAATATTTTTGGAATGACCCCCAGCCTAAAAACATTATCATGTTAACAAAGCAGTAGAGTTGGTTGGTAACAAACGATACTCGTGCCCAACACTAAATTGCGGGATATGTCTATTCGTAACAACAGCGATTAACCAACCAGTCTAGTGAGCGATCTTCGTACCATCTGACACGCGTTGGCATTGTTTACGTTCTGCGTGTGCATCGTCTTGTTGTTCTTGGTTTTGTCAGCTGTGATCTAAATGTCATCTCTTTTTACTGTAAACACTCCCCAATACTGTACGTTAGTTTGTAATACTTACGTTAATCATTTTAAAGAACTATTACGGATCTTCTTCTTCTTCTCCTCTTCAAGGATTAGGTTATATAAACTTGTTCCGGAACCCATCTCATCATCGGACGACCCATGTCTCTTCTACCAATGGCTTTATAGTACAATGGCGCTTTCGGCAATCGATTCTTCTGTCATCCTTTACAGATGATCCCACCATTGTCTTCTGCAAATTGAAATAATTTCATTTATGTACTTTACTTCGAGTTCTGCTCGGATATCCTCATTCCTTAACCTACCTATCTTGCAATGTATAATTTAAACGTTGTTATTGACTCCAGAAGTGGTTATGACTATAAAATAGGTTAATTACCTTTCGTCACACTTCTTAAATATCCAAAATTCAGGATTACTCGAGTTTCGACATTGTTATGTCATCATCAGATCCTAAGAATGAGGTTGAAACTACATCTATCGATGTTCACACATCTTGTCAGACGATAAACACGACACACGCGAAGGGACTTGTCAGACGTGTTTATCGTCTGACAAGATGTGTGAACATCGATAGATGTAGTTTCAACCTCATTCTAAGGATCTGATGATGACATAACAATGTCGAAACTCGAGTAATCCTGAATTTTGGATATTTAAGAAGTGTGACGAAAGGTAATTAACCTATTTTATAATTTAAAGTATTTCGAAGAAACCGCATTTCAGCACTCTGAATCTTGTCGCTTTCCTTTTTTTTTTGTCATGACCCACGCCTCATTCGCATAAATCAACGTGGGTATTGCAATTGTTTTATAAAATTTAATCCTTGAGCTGTGTCTTCTTTTATTTCCAAGATTTCTATGAATCGTACCACAAATATTCCTAAATTTATTTATCTTCTCTCTTATATCATATTCAGATTCATAGCTTACTGCACAGCCTAGATATTTGAAACGGCTCACTTGTTGTAAAGTGCTGTTGTTTATAACTATCTTAGTCCTTATTACATATTTACCTTTAAAGGCCATGGTTTTGATCTTTCTTACTGAAATTGTCAGCGAGTACTCTCTTGCTACTTCTTGTAATTGAAACATAGAAGTTGTAATTGAAACAAATAGTATCCGCTCTTTGTTTACGGATACTATGCCACTTCTTTGTTTACGTATAGTCTACTATTATACTATTATAGCTAATATTACGTATATTTATCTTATTGCTAACCAACGACAGTTTAATCACTTAAATTATTATACGAGTTGTAAGGCAGTGGTCTTCCGAAATCTTCATGCTGTTTCATGTTATTAGCGTAATCACACGTTTCGGCCTCACCTCTGGAGGCCATCTTCAGTGAAAGATCTTTGAAAATGCTATTCAATTCCCTAGGTCATATAGGTATTAATATAGCCTAGTCTTGTTTATTAGGATTTTATTGTTTAAAGTGATAAAGTTGATCTCTTTTCCATTCATAGGAATGGTGGTTTAGTGCTCATGTATCCATCTAACACTGTTTCCATGTATCAGATGTGATAAAAAAACTTTTGATAGTCAAAATTTTTATTGTCTTATTCTGGTATAAATTGACAAAGATATTGGCATCTAGAGACAAGGAATCAATAAGAACAAAAATAGTGATTAATGATCGAATTGTAGAACAGGTGAGACATTTTAACTATTTGGGAAACGATATCGGCTATAATAAGAATTATGATAGTGATTTTAAATTTGGTAAGTTTCAGCAGATTTGTTTAACAATCAATCGTGTTTTTACAAAACAAGGTACGTTGAGATAAAAAATTAAAGTTTTACAAAGTTATGATGATCCCTGTGCTGTCCTATGGCTGTGAATTATGGACGACAAGCAAGAAACGAGAAAGTAAAATACAGGCCTCACAGCAAATGGCGTTCTTAAGAGGAGTTAAAAAGTATTAAACTTGACCGTATAAAGAATGACGCCATAAGAGAAGAGTTATGAGTATTTAACTTGAATGAACAATTAAAAGATTATAAAAAACGGTGGAAAGGACACTTAGAAAGAATGTCAGATTCAAGACAGGGCAATCATATCGGGTATAAACACATAGGACCCGAGTGTAGTTGCTATTCTCCCATCGAGCGTGTCCCCAGGTGGCGGATAGGGAAATACTCACCAGATATGGCGGGTACCGGGGAAATAAAATACCCGGGGCGGACCAAAACTAGCAGCTGCTTCCTTGTTGTTGGATATTGGTTTATCAAAGGCTAAAGGAAGTAAACCTTGATTAAAAATTGCCTGGTCCTCCAGGTTAGAGGTTAATGCAATGGGCCAACTCCCCATTAATTGGAAAAAAGAAAATGTTAAAAAACCAAATAGATTGCAGCCGGATGGATTCAATAAGATGAGAATCAGTCACTGATTCTCAGAATAAGACCAGTTCCAATAAGATGAGAATAAATGGATTCAGTCACTTATGTAATCTTTGGTTCCGGAAAATGTGTAAACATTGTACAGCCGGAATAATAATAATATAAACATATATAGGACACAGGTGTGTGGATAGACCCAGGAAGAGATGGCTGAAGGATCTTTGAAGGCGGAACAGGCGGTACCTAGCCTTTGCCGTGTTGTGAAGATGATGATGACGATAAATTGATTAATTAAGAAAGTTGTGTTAGTGGTTATAATCACAAACAGAATTATCACTGTTGCACACCACTATAGAAAAATTATTCCGATTAGCGCTTTCAAGCTTCTCAGCTCATCGTCAGATCGGAAATAACAACAAAAGAATAAAACCAAACTCTTCACATCCCCACCCGCCCCACTGTCCACACACACACACCCGCAAACAAGCTATAAGTCAAATGTGCCTTCCCAACCTCCGAGCCCTGTCACCCCCGTCTGTACAGCAACATATTTTTCTAGCACATTCCTTGTGTGTGTGTGTGTGTACATTCTTTTTAAAACCTAAATGATGAAACAAATAACATTTATAGAAGAAAAAAAGAAAGAAATATTTAATGGAAAGTAATCCAACAGCACCAACTTTTAAAAGTCAGGTTAAAATACATAAAGAAGGAAAACCAATTAGACCGATTGTTTCTTTTATTAATGTACCTATTTATAAATTATCAAAGGAAGTTAGCAGAGTATTGAAAGAGAAATGTGAATCTGGGACAAAATACAACATAGAAAATAATGTACAATTGACAGAAAAACTAGAAAATATTAGAATTAATGAAAATACATTATTGATATCACTGGATGTTAAGGACATGTTTACCAATACTACAGTAAGTAAAGTTATTAAGTTAATAAACGATAATAATATGGGAGAATACAAGTATAAAAAACTACTGGTTAAAGTAGTTAAAGAATGTCTAAATCAAAACTATTTTATGTTTATTAACAAGTTTTATGCCCAGAAAAAAGGATTACCTATGGGATCTTCATTATCCCCTATTCTTGCAGAAATATACATGAATGATTTTGAAAAGCAATTTATAAATTCCACTAGGTACAAAGGCAATATAAAATTATGGACTAGATACGTTGACAATGTATTAGTAATTTGGGAAGGAAGCATAGAAGAAGTGCATGCGTTTATAAATGAGGTAAATAATAAGGATAAAACTTACAGTTTAAAGAAGAGATAGGAGGTAAGAAAATAAATTACTTAGAATTAAACACAGAAATTAAAAATAATGAAAAACTACTTTAGAATTAAACACAGAAATTAAAAATAATGAAAAACTACAATTTGATATTTTGAAAGAATCGTATTCTGATATAATTATACCGAGAGAATCTTACCACCCTTATAGATATAAAATGGCGGCAATGAATTCATTTTGTTATAGAGCTCAGAAGTGTTTAAAAGAGACAGGAACAAAAGATAGGGAGATAAAAACGATAAAGGGAATTGTAAGGAATAATAACTATAACACCAACATAGCGGATAAAGTTATGAAAAGTATTAACATACAAAAAGCTAAAATAGAACCAGAACAAAAGAATTATGCAGGGTCATTAACATACATAGGATCACATGCCAGAAAAATTATAAAATATTTTAATAAATACGGAGCAGATATAGCCATTAAAAAATGTGAAACGGTATTTGATAAGATAAGGAATAAAAATATAGAAAAAATCCCAGTATTACAGAGAAGCGGAATTTATAAATTAAAATGTAAAGAATGCAACAAAGTGTACCTAGGTGAGACAGGGCAGAAATTCGTATGCAGGTTGTCTGACCACAAACGTGGAGAAGGTAATGGAACAACGAATTCGTTATATAGTCCAGTCGCCAGAGATTTTGACTTGATAAAAAATTGGGGCAAAGCAATATTTGGTGCACGTGTTAAATAAACGTTAATAATTAATATAAAAAAATCTTTGCATGTTTACCTTTCTAGGGTTTTCTGAAAATGGTCTGGAAAAATCGTAAAGACATATTTTCTTAAAGCACTCCGTAAATATGTACAGTTGGAAGAAATAAAAAGATGTATATTGAAGAGCAAACAATTTCCTTCAGAAAGTCTCCTTACATATTTTTACGTTAATGGAACTGTTTTCCTGAAAATTGGTAATGATGAGCGCTGCGTTTTAAAAAGAGCGTTTGCCCCCGATCTTGCGTAATTCACTAAATTAGCCAGGCGCGTCTATTCAAAAATATCATAACTTTCTTTAATCTAAGCGTAGCCAGTTAAATAAAGGCTGGACCTTTGAAGGGGAACAGTATAGCTTTCAAAATTTGTTGATTTTTACATAAATATTTTATTTGAACATAAAGAATATAGTGTATAAATATTTACTGTAGATACAAAAAGAAGTGAAACCACAAAATTACAAGTACTATACAATAAAATTTAAAAAAATAGTAGTTCTTTACTAATTTACCTTTAAAAGAGATAAACTTTTTATTTTATAATAATGAAAACTACTTTTGAAGTTGTTATTTAAAAAAAATACCTTTTCAAAAGTGAATATTTCGACGTATTTTAAATTTACTCTAAAATTCAGAGTTTATCTGCCTTTATTAATCTTAAAAATAGAGATATCGAAATACAAAAAATTGTATTTGAAAGCTGCAAGTGTTCTGCATCAAAAACTACACTCATGAAAGTTAAAATCATTTTCAAAATTAAAAAAAATAAATAAAAATTGTGTATACTAAAAAAAGGTGCCTCCTTTGCGTTACTTACATGTATCTTTTAAGTGGGTTTATTTGAGTACTTGAAATTAACGTTACAGTTACTACAATGCTAAATCTATCTATTCATGTTATTTCTCTTACCTGATTATACCTATACTCTAAAAACAAGACCCTAGAAAACAGGTAAAATTTTTAAACGGCGCGGCGTTCTATTCCCCTCGAGTGTGCAACTGTAAATGTAGCTGCGCGCGCAACACCCATTGTTGTGGCGTGCCATACAAACATCTGCTGTACAAGAACGGAGCAGTAACGCAGTTGATATTTCTTCAAAGGTTATAATCAAAACATTACAAATATTTTTGTTTTTATCATATAAAACAGGTAAAAAAAATTGCAGTTTAAAGTTTTTGTTTACACTTTTTATACATGCTAATATTTATATATTTATGAACACGTGTAGTGGAGTCAAAATAAAAATCAAATGTGAATTGTTTTGGGAGTCGATTTTTTGTGTGCTTAATTGGTTAATGTTTTGTTGTTAATGTGCTAATAGTTAAGTTTTGTGTAAAAACAACCTGTTTATTTTTTTATTAACAATTTAAGTTGCAAAATAGCGTTTTTATAAATATCTTTGGACCTAACAAGCCGATTTTAATGTGAATTTTTTTCAGTATTCCATAATAAATTAAGAACATTTCTAGCCTTAATACGGAAGTCGATATTATTATTATTATTATTGTTAATAAATAAATAAAGTGGCGATGGCGTTTATAAACAAATTGCTGTTGTTTTAACACAAATTAATGAAAGTTGATAAAACTTGAGGGAAAGGTAACCTTTGTGGAGTACTATAAACCCCACAAATTTCATATTGAAATGTTGAATATAACCTCAAAAAAATCGCAATTCACAAAAAAACTTTGAGTGCTCATAAAGTATGGCAAGATTGTGGCACAAAGGTGTACGACGGCTTAAATTAAAGCTTATTAAAAATACTTTCGGGTAGTTAATTAACAAAATTTTTTGGCCTTTCTGACACCATTTTTTGACCATTAAAAAAATTAAACGTAAAGAACTGCATTTTTTCTAAAAAAAAAAAATATTTGTACTGATCATTTTTTACATACATTAAAAGTTTATAAAAGGCACATATTTAAAAAACAAATTTGGTAAAAACGGTGGATTTAAAATTGAAAATGAAAAAATGGTCAAAAGAGATATTGTGACTTCACTAGTGGTGAAGTTTTAAAGAATACTTTTACTGAACATAAGTGCTACATAAGGTTTTTTGATTTTTAGGTATTAAATATGGACCAGTGTGATACTGAAATATGTTTTATTTGTAATGCTGATCTTTGTATTGAAGATTCAGAAAAAGTGACTCGAGGACTACCGAATTTAATAAGAGTTAGCTCTGAGAGAAACGATGGAAAATATGAAATGTTAAAAAAAGTTGATTCAATTTTAGTACACAGGAAATGTCGAGAAAAATATACGTTAAAAAGGAATGATGTTTTGTGTTACAAGGATTTAGGTACTTTGTCGAAAAAAAGTAAATATAGCCCAGTCAAGAGTAAAGTCAGAAAGAGTAAAGAATTGTTTGATTTCAAAAAACTTTGTATAATTTATGGATTAGATGCCGATAAAAGTAATAGGAGATTAAGTATTAATCAACGCAAAAATATTTCCATAATTCAAAGTCCTACTTTTAAAGAAAAATTATTAGAAATGATTGCAGAACGTAATGACGAATTAGGAAAAGCAATTCTACGACGAATTTCTTGTGATGATTTGGTAGCTGTACAAGCGGGATATCACCGCAGTTGTCACAAAAAAGTTTTAAACAGTTACACTCGTGACACAAGTGATGCTAAAGGTCGACCCAAGGATGTAAAAATCTCACGTCAAATGGAATTGATTTTTGATTATTTAAGTGACAGTGATGATACCCAGTTTACGCTCACAGAATTAATTGCATTATTAGGTAAAATATATTGCTTAATTATAAATTAAAATTATACTATTTTTTAAATTAAATTTTCATGTTTATTTTATTTAATATCTAATTTTCTTAAACAGGACATGATGCTGTCATCCAAATACCATTATTGCTAAATTAAAAGAAAATTTTGGCGATTGTATAAGAATTATATCCAGAAAAGGTGGCTCAACCCTCATACGTCTTGTAGATCGTGAATACAATGTCATGCGTCAAGCATTGATAGACTCAAAAAAAGATGAAAATGAAGAAAAAAGAAAAATCTTAAAATCTGCAGCAGCAATTATTCGAAGCGATGTTAATCTGAAGAAAAGTAATACAGAATGTTATCCTCCAAGTGATAATATATTGCAAAATATTAATGAGAATATCCCAGAATCCTTTCAGTTTCTGATAGAAGAAATAATTTTAAAAAATTAAAAAGGTGATATTAGTTCATATGAAATAAAATGCACAGCAATTACTCATTCAATTATGAGTTGCATAAGACCTAGAACCTTTCTATCACCATTGCAAGTTGGTCTGTCTGTAATGTTGCATAGAAAATTTGCTTCAAAACGAATTATAGATATATTGTCGCATCTGGGAGTGTGTTCATCATACAAAGAAGCAACACTTTATGAGGATAGTGTATTGCTTAGTCCACGTTCTCCATTTAGATCTGGTTGTTTTGCACAATTGGCATTTGACAATTCAGATATAAACATCAATACTATAGACGGGAAAAATACTTTTCGTAGTATGGGAGGTATTATGATTGTAAGTCTCAAAGATTGTTATTATAACAAAGTTCCCTTAAAACGATTGACAGTTAAGCCTACTGCAAAAGAAATCAGCAAAATTGACAAAATACCGTTCCAAATTTTTGAAAATATTAATACACATGCACTCCAAAACATTGTTTTTGAAAAAGTAGATAATCCGAGTTTTAATAATATAGATTTTTCTAATGCTGACTTGTTTTGGATTTATGGAGCGACCAAACCAGGCATTACTGGCTGGAATGCCTTTATGTCCAAGCTTTTGGAAAATATGACTTATACATTATCTAGAATTGTTTGCTTGCCTTTTGTACACTCTCCTCCAACTGACAAAAATACAATATACACCGTTTTAAAATACGCTGTGAAACTAGTGAATAACTTAAATCTATTTAATTGTTTTGTTACTTTCGATCAACCTTTGTATCAGAAAGCGTTTGAAATGGTCCAATCCTCACCTGATTATGATATACATAATGTCATAATGTTACAAGTCCAGCAATGGCTCGGCAATGATCTAATACCAAAGGACCGGGGTTGGAATGTTGGAGAAATTTTAACGCCTATAAAAATGACACAGCCAACTGCCCAAAATCTTTATTAAAAATGATCTTTTGTAATTGCAAAACTGGTTGCAAAAAAGGATCGTGTACATGCAGAAGCGCTGATCCTTTATGTTCATCGGTTTGTGGTACATGCTCAACTGAAACTTGCAAAAACTTTCCAATTGTTGACGAGATTGATTTGGATGATAATGACTTTGACGATAGTGAGGAAAAAATCCTCGAAGAAGAAGAAGAAGAAGAAGAAATCACTAACTAAATTCTCAACATAAATAATTTTTAAAATTCCAAAGTTAAAAAATGTATATATATTCTGGTATAATGTTATTTTGTTTGTATTCGTTTTACCTTTTATTAAAAAGAGAGCTTTCCTTTGAAATATTTTATTTATTACTGGAGGATTTGCCCGGCTTTGCTTGGGAGAAAGTGGTGCCATATTCTTACTTGCTAGGAAATTCACTTTAATTTGATACCATTTATGCTGTTTTTTCACATACACCAAGCAGGGGAGGGGTATTTATAATAATCCAAATTAATATGCACGTCAAATTGTTACTTACATTGAAATTCCCTTTAATTTGATACCCCGCGTGCGGTATTTTCATATTTTCCATTTTTGACATCACCCCTCCTCCAATTCCACCAATTTATTGAGCCCCGGTGACCAAAAATTTTAATAGTGCGTATATGCATGTCACATACGGTATTTCATATTTTCCATTTTTGACACCCCTCCATTACAATCCACTTATTGAGCCCCAGGGCCCAAACATATTCAATAGTACGTATATGCATGTAAAATTGTTACTTGCATTGAAATTCCCTTTAATTTGATACCCCCACAGTATTTTCATATTTTTCATTTTTGACATCCCCCGGGCCCAAAACACCTATCTTATGTTGGTTCTCCCGTTGCGTAAAAAATTTGTGCCAAGTTTGGTGGAAATCGGTCCAGTGGTTTTTCATATTTTCCATTTTTGACCTCCCCCAAAACCACCCATTTATTAAGCCCCAGGGCCCAAGAATTTTCAATAGTGCTTATATGCATGAAAAATTGTTACTTGCATTGAAATCTCCTTTAATTTGATACCCTACATGCGGTATTTTCATATTTTCCATTTTTGACATCCCCCAGGGCCCAAAACACCTATCTTATGTTGGTTCTCCCGTTGCATAAAATATTTGTGCTAAGTTTTGTTGAAATCGGTCCAGTGGTTTAGTAGGAGGTGTGGAATATAAATACACACAATGACTTTTATGTATATTAAGATACACATATTTAATAATATTATTCAACAGAGGAAGATTTGTTAAAATCGACCATTCCGTCTATCGATTTAATACTCCTAACGATGAAATAATAACAAAATCGTTAGTTTGATTTTATTACTATTGAAATTTGAACTATTTTAAACAAAAAGAATGAAGACTTTATTATGATCCAATGGTTTATTTAGTAGTAAGGAAAGAAATTCACGGAATGTAAACGTTTTTATCGATTTTACCGCACGCTGCCCTTAAATAAGGGTTTTTTTTAAAAAGCCTGACCTTATAAACATGCAAAGATGATTTTAAACCGATATTTAGACCTTTTTCAATAATTATACCAAATATCATTTTGCCTCAATTTTTTAAGAAATTTTACCGTTATTTTTACTCTGGCGACTGGACTAATATGCAAGACATTTCATAGAAGAGAACCATAAGTTTGTTAATCCTTTGGAAGACTATGAAATTTTAAAAGTAGTAAATAACACAGTTGAAAGGAAGCTTAGGCAGAAGTTAGAAGTATTGAAAGATAGAGAAAAGGGTTAGACAATTTAATGAATACTAAAACTAAATTTGATAATTATGAAATATTTTATAATATAATTAAGAAGTAAAAGATAGAGGACGGATAGATAACATTAAGAATTAAATTGCATATATGGATGTTTTTGAAGTAAGGATGAGTGACCGCGCCCACAATGTGAATGAGCAAGGCTTTACAACGTTAGGTTTTAAAAAGAATGTACACACACACACACACACACACACACACACACAAACACAAGGAATGAGCTAGAAAAAGTAACTGTAAAGAGGGGGGTGACAGGCCTCGGAGTTTGGGAAGGGACATTTGACTTATAGCTTGTTTGCGGGGGTGTGCGTGGACAGTGGGGCGGATGGGGGTGTGAAGAGTTTGGTTTTATTCTCTTGTTGTTATTTCGGATCTGACGATGAGCTGAGAAGCTTGAAAGCGCTAATCGGAATAATTTTTCTATAGTGGTGTGCAACAGTGATAATTTTGTTAGTGATAAATTGTTTGTTCATCAGTGTGCGCCCCCAAAACACATTTATTTGTTATTTTTTAACAGTGTGTGACAATTTTTGATGTACGTGACAATTCGTTAGATGAATTTAATAAAACCGCATATTAAGAATTTTCTTGTATTTGCATAACTCTTTCGGGAACTTGCTGTTACCTCTACAGCCAGTTCTTGATAGCGATATGCGAAGTGCATAGCATGTTCTTGATAAGTGCTTAATCAAGCGTGATAACAAGCGTTATTTGATAAGTAGTCTTACTAAATTAGCGAATTAACATAAAACTGTGGCTACAAATATTTATAGTATTATAAATTAAGTTTTAAATTTCAGAGAGTCATGTTGTCTGTCACGTATTGAGTTTTTTGAACTTAATTATCAGTGACTTGTTACTCTGTTATATTTGTATTCTTAAGTACTGGTGATCTTCAGGAAGAAACTTGACTGAATATCGTAGACGTCAGATAGTGATAAATTTCATTTACCACTTTTATCCAACTCACACTCAATTCAACACTTATTCTGCACGAATATGTCTCCTTCTTTTTCTATAAGGGACTATACGAATCACCTGTTTCGGCCCCAAAGGAATGTACCCACTTCATCAGTGCTTCCTAGATCTTCTTATACTTCGTTGTTCAACGTCATTCGTTGGCAGGAAAGGTCATTAACTTCGACAATGAATTGAACAGTTAACCAATTGTTGCTTGAAAATAGACATATCCCTACAGTGAACGAAATTGCGGTTGAATTGGATACTTCGCATAGAAGTGTGTACTATATCATTTCTGAGCGTCTGCAATGTTGAAAAATTTATTAATAGATGTCTCGTTTATTGATAGAAGAACACAAAGGTGAACGTTTTCAGGTAAGTTACTACATTTCTGCATCGTTTTGAAACCGGAGGAAATGACTTTTTGTACAAAATTATTACCGGAGATGAATATTGGATTCATTGTCCTTCTTCTTCTTCTATCAGGGACTTGGTAAAACACCTGTTCCGATCCTAAAGGAATATATACACTCCAAGCGGTAGTGGACTTCTGTAGAAGCTCTTGCGGGCTGTCCAGGCTCAATTGCCTTAGTAATAAAAATATCAAGAGGAAATTCATTGGAAAAAACAATTTTCTTCTTCTTCTATCAGAGACTAGACGAACCAACTATTCGGTCCCCCCAAAAATGTTCACTTCACCAACGCTTATTAGGTCTCCCTTTACTTCGCTGTCCAACAGGCTTGTATTGGAAAACTTCCTTAGGCAATCTGCCATCTGGCATTCTATTCAGATAGCATTCCATTTCTATTTTTTCTGAAATGCAATTTCGCATATTAAAAATGTTCAACTCTTTACAAATGTCTTCATTGTAGAGTCTATCGCTTCATGTGCAGCATTTAACAGATTGCAAGTATCTAATCTTCGACGCCTGAATCCTACTGAAATGTTTTTTTGTCGCAACCTACGTTTTAGAGCCATATAATAACACTGGCACAGTCATTACCTTATAAAATTTTACTCGAGTCTGTTTTCTTGTTTTCTTTTTTCTGTATAACACTCGACGAATTGTGCTACATAGTGACTGAAACTTAGCCAACCTGTGATCAAAATCATAACCCACATCTTAAGTGACGTCACAGCCAAGATAGCGGAAATGTAACACCTGCTCTATACTTTTATCATCGAATACAATCTTAGTCCGTAAAGGGATATTTGCCCATAATTGGCATATTTTTGTTATCTGCACAGAAATGTCTTCTTCTTCTCCACGTCATGGCTTACAGCCTGTTCCGACTTCTCTGAAGCCATCTCTTCCTTGCTCTACCTATTTCACGTCTTCTCTGAGGTCTGTATCGTATTACTTCTTTAGGTAGCCTCATATCTTCCATTCTCTCGATATGCTGCCTCTATTTTATTTGTTGTGCTGGCCATAGAATATACATTTAGCTCAGTTCTTATATCTTCATTTCGTATTCGATCTCTAGCGGTGAAACCTTTGGTTTTCCTCAAGAACTTCATTTCACTTGTTTGTATTCTTCGTTCATAATTTCTCGTCATCGTCCAAGTTTCACTTCCGTAAGTTAAAACAGGTGTTGCCGCACTACTTTATAGAATTTTATTTTGGTGTCTTTCCTTGTCTTATTTCCAAGTGTTCTGTGTATAGTACCACGCATCATTTGAAATCTATTTATTTTTATATCGCTGTCGCTGTCATACTCGCACCCTAGTTACATCGCACCCTAGAAAATTGAAATGAGATACCTGTTCTATAGCCTGATTGTTTATAATTATCTTGGAACGTATCGGATGCTTTCCTCTAAAGGCCATAACTTTTGTTTTCTTGGTTGATATTCTAAGATTATATTCTTTGCATGTTTGCCAAAATTAAAAACTTCTAACTGGAGACTTTTTCCTGCTTTTTTGATAACAACCTGATCACAAAAATGTTCTTGCATTTCGGTGTCCATGATGTGTCCTTTGATTAACTAAATATAATTAAATCAGTACCGACTCGGAACACAATTTAGAACCAGTTTTCCCTTATTATAAGATTCGTCAGAGGCTGCCACTGGGAGCGCTGGCCATCTTGTTCTTGGCGACGGTGTCGACTTTTGAAGGATCGATGTTGTCTGTGTGTGGGATGTGATAAGTTCGAATAACGCGTGTGATTTGAATTGTGTCTGTTCGTTTAGGATGTCGTTTTTATGTGTTTTTGTGTGTTTGTATATTTCCAATTGTTCAAGAGTGTCTAGTTTTCGGCCTTTTGTGTGTACCTGTAGAATATCCATGTTATTGTCAACGTTTTTGTGTGTGTGGTTTGCTTCAATGAGGTGGTTTGTAAAGGTGGATTCTGTAGTGGAGTGTAATGCCTTTGTGTGTTCAATCTTTGTTTGAAGCAACGTCGTGTCTGGCCTATGTAGAATTTGTTGCAATCTGAGCAATTTAGTTTGTAAACACCAGGTAGACTGAATTTGTTTTGTGCTTTGTGTGTGTGTGTTCTGTTTTGTTTGTACTTTTGTATGCGATTCTGTATCCTGCTTTTTTGAATTTGTGGGCTATTTTTTCAGTGTAGCTATTGATGTATGTTAGTGTTATGAATTTGTTGTTTTCTGTCTTTGTCTGTTGTTTGTTTTGTGTTTTGTGTAGGAGTTTATTGACTATTGTTCTGTTGTATCTGTTGGATTCTGCTAGATATTTTATCGTGTTTGGTTTGTCTTTGTAGTCTTTTTCATCTAGTGGGATTTTGTTAAGTCTATGTATCATAGTTCTGAAGGCAGCTAGTTTGTGTTGTATTGGGTGACTGGAGGAGTTGTGTATTAGTGTGTCAGTTGTAGTTGGTTTTCTGTATATACTGAATTTGTGTCTGTGTTCAAATTTTGTGATGGAGAGGTCTAGGAAGTTTATGCTATTGTTGTGTTTGTATTCGGCAGTTAAGGTTATGTTTTTGTGTATTTTGTTTATGTGTTCCGAGCCGTTAGTGATTTAATTATATTTACAAAAATGTTCGTGATGTAATTTGAACAGATTTGGTGTAACTGGAACATTGATCTCTGGAGCTCGCACTCGTTGTTTTGGATGAGTACTTGACCATCCGCAAACAGCACTGTATTCATGTATGTTCTATTATTTATTTTTATTCCCTGCTCCACTCGTAATTTCCACTGTTAACTGTGTCATCAATATAGACATTAAACAGTGTTGGAGAAACGAATAATACATTATGAACTATTTTGTAATCAACAGTAACAATGATTAAACTTATTATATTCAGTGACTCACGATTAAGACAAATAAACACTTACCATCAGTTGAGTTGCATTGATTACAACTGACAAAATAATCTGAAGTGACTCGCTACTGTTGCCGCCGTCTTAGCTGTGTTCGTTTGAAAATCGGCGTGAATCGATTCACTTTATTCATTTTCATATAAAACGTATGACGTAAATAATATAATCAACTTAGAGGAATATAACCGTTTGATCGAGAAACTTGACCACCGACAGAAGAAAACTTATCGACATTGAATTCAACCATCTGATCATTTTCCTTTTTTTTTATTTTGCAGCCTGAGTTGGTTAGGATGTGTTCTTCATCTTCATTGGCACCGCACCGGCGCATTTAGGTGGTGCCCTTGGCCTGCTCAACCACTGTGGTCCATCCACACAACAACAGTTATCTTCAGTTGCTTGAGATAATAATTCAGAACACGGTCTCGCCACCGACTTCTAGGTCACACCCCACGCAGGAGAACCCTCGTACAGTTTTTTGACTGTCCTGCTGTCTTCCGTCCTCAGGACATGACCGAGATTTTTTTTATTTGTATCGGCCATCTAAGGACCACATGCCAATTTCAATTCTTTACTCTTTGTTCTTTTCTTTTTCTCCAATATTATTTCATCTTTTCACTGTGTCTCTTCTTCCTGTCTCTCCTACCCTGGACTCCATCCATTTTTAACACTTTTTCTCGAAAAATTTCTCTTACAATTGCTTCTTCTGCGTTTATATTATTTTTTCTAAATCCTTTTGGACATTTTTAATCCAACTTGATGTTGACTTCTTTCCCCACAGATATCTGAAGATTTGCTTTGTCAACCTATTGTCGTCCATTCTATATAAATGTCCAAAAAATAATAGTCTTCATTTTCTCATTGTTTCTGTTATATTTTCTATACTTTGATATATTTCATCATTACTTCTTAATTTCCAACCTCCTGAAGTTTTTCGTGGGCCTAATATGTTCCTAATAATTCGTCTTTCCAATATTTCTAGTTTGTCTAAATTATAATTTAATGCTAAAAATTCACTTGCATATAGGCATTCTGGCTTCACTACTGTACTGTAATGCCTTATTTTCGTATTTTTAGATATGCACTTTTTATTGTAAGTATCTTTAGTTTTACCATATGCCCTTTCCATCTTATGAATTCTTTCTTCTATAGCAGATTTTTCTAAGCCATTTTAATCTTAAGCCATTTTCTAAGCCATGACCGAGATATTTTAATCTTTGTATTTTAATAAAGATATAAAGACAAACCTCGGAATGCTTTCCAAGGTCCAGATAGAGGAGGACCTCGGAAAGCTGAACATAATAAACTGGAAAGCCAGGCCATGCAATAGGGAGGAATGGACTCGACTCTTGGAGCAGGCCAAGACCCACCAAGGGTTGTAGAGCCACGGCTGACGATGATGATTTTAATAAAGGAGGCAATTCTCCTTTTTAATATGCATACAAATACTTTATTGTTCGTCTGCCGGAGTATCACATTTTAACATGCTGCTGTACACAACCTTTGATAATCCAGAAGCTTCGTGTTAATCTGTTTCCTACTTTTATTGTCTTGATCTCTATATTTTTAAGGCAAGACGACACGATTTGTGAAGGTGGTGGGCTGAATCCGGGTTAGGATCTGTAGTACAATGAAAGTAAAGAGGGAAATCATTGAGTAACGACTGGGAAGGTATTCGATGTCCAGCGAGTAGTGGTGGGCGTTTTTGATGTTTTTGCAAAACAAAAACGAACTGTTCGTTTAAAAAAACAACTGTTTTTAAAAACAGTTGAAAAAACAGGCTGAATTAATGAACTGTTGCTATTTACATTTACTGATTTTACCATTATATTGTTAAAACGTTTTGTTTTGAGCATTTCAATAATTGTTCATTTTAGTATTTTTCTTTCATGGATGGTTATGTAACTCAAACAATGTCATTAAGTCAATATTTCCCTTATTTACCAGTATCTTAAAAGACATTTTTTGATTTAAATTGTTTTATCAAAACTCATGGGGAATATCTGAATAATATTTTTATAGTAACTGAAATCAAACTGCATATAGCCTAATTCTGCGCTAAACACAGCTTACTCCTAACAGTTCAACAGACGTTGCAATGAAAACGAACAGTTTACTCCTAACAGTTCAACAAACGTTGCAATGAAAACGAACAGTTTCCTCGTAACAGCTCAACAAACGTTGCAATGAAAACGAACAGTTTACTCCAGTCAGTTCAATAAAAACAGGTTACGCCAAACAGCTCAACGAAAGTTCCACTGAACACGAACGGTTTACTCCGAAAAGAGAACTGAACTAGAACAGTGCGTTGTCAATACTGTTGTCAACGCCACGATCGTTTTTAAAACGGAGAACAGTTTGTCTCCGCGGAAAAGAACAGATCGTTCGTTTTTTTTTTCAGAACAATGTTTTTTCAAACAGTTGTGCGTTTTTGTTCCTAGCACTACCAGCGAGCGACAAGCGGAAATCATGCTGCTGCTGCTGATGATGATAATGACGACGACGATATTTATGGTGTGTGTGTGTGCCGGATTTACCACGCCCGAGGTTCAGAGGGGGCCGAAAGCCACAGATATTTTTATTTTAACAGAAGTATTTTTATAAAAGTAGTAGGCACTTTGATTTATTGAAGTATGATTTTTTGAAATTAAATGAACAATTTTCGTTAATAATACAAGTGGAAGACAGTTCTTATTTAAATATTGCGCACTTACTTTTAAGGTGTTGGCATCCTTGAAATCTAACCTGCGCATGCGAATTTTGAACGTAGCATTAATTCCATCAAGCTATATAGTGACTCAATATTAATTTACCATTAGCTTGTTGTATCTTTAGTCAAAGAACAAAAAAAATCTGGACCTGTTTTTAATTTTATAAAAATTATAAGAAAAAATTAACGTGTTATATCATACCTAGACAATAAAAAAGAAATGTGTATGTTAAATTTCTGAATAAGCTTAGTTAAGTTACTATACTAAAAAAATAAGTTAATATGCTCAATTCTTTTGCATGGTTCTTAATATTTTGAAAAAGTTTGCTAAACGAAAGCACGTTTTTTATAGTAGCATACTGGTTTTAAATTTGGTAGTACTATTAATCTGACATCAAATTACTTCTGCAGACCACATATTACTTCAAAGTCACAGCCGGAGGGGGGGAGGCCGCTCAGAAAACTTGGCCTAGGGCCTCAAAAGTCTTAAATCCGGCACTGTGTGTGTGTGTGTGTGTGTGTGTGTGTGTGTGTGTGTGTGAAGGAATGTTACCGAAATTTCGTTGTTAAACACTTCCAGTGGATTACGCAGTAGTGTTTCTAGCTACAGATGGTCGTGACGATAAGATGCATTTAACGAGCGACAATTACAGTACTAATTACGGACCAATCAAGATTGTATTATTGACACGCTGGCTGACGATTATATTTTCAAACAAAATTTCGTGGCGTACACAAGTCGATAAAAGAAACATTATTATTAATGTAATTATATCGTTGTGTTATATTATTTTTGGATCGTTTTACGTTACGTAACGTACGGCGCTCACGTTACAAAACAACATCCCGTCGTAATTGGTCGGCAGTGAGGAGTATCGTTACGGAATACCGCTACTGATGCTGCAACAGTCTACCGTAGTAGTAGTAGCCGTAACTTACTACACGGCGAAACAACGTCTTCCTTGTCGACGGTTAATTACATTTGTGCTGGTTCCTTTCAATTAATTTGCCCTTGACTCGACGAACCACAAATCTGTAGAAAGTATGATTCGGTCGGACCGCGTGTTTACTGCAAAAACGACTCCCTTCATTTTTCTGCCCGTCCTGAAACCAAACTGGTCGTCAGAACGCACTTCTTCCGTTTCACGCCACATCTGCCGCAATACAACTAATAATTTTCCTTCATTCTTCTGCCCGTCCTGAAACCAAACTGGTCGTAGGTACGAACTCCTTCCGTTCCATGCCACGTCTGCCGCAGAACATTTAACACTCTTCTTCTTTTGCATGGTCTTCCCACATCTCTTTTCCCTTTAGGCGCATATTGTAAAATTTGTGGAGGCAGCCTTTTCGATTCTTTAGAGACTTGTGAATAATTGAATGTTTAACGTGAACGGGTTACCAGCCCGCTGCACAACCCCCAACCTAGAAGACCAGGTAATTTGTAATCAAGGTTTTCTTCCCCTAGCCTTTGATGACACAACAACTAATTACAAGGCAGCAACATTACATACCCTGGCAGGGGTTCTATATTAACCTTAAAGCTGGGGTGCCACTTCCGCCGGATCTGCCGTACGAAGTTTCTCTTCTCCGCCTGCACCGCCGTTGCAGTCTTCGTCCATAACCCTGGACAAGGGTATAGCGTTATACCCCGCTGGGTCCTCTCTCAGCAGACATTAGTCCCCGACTCACTAGTAAAGCCCACCACCGCGACGTCGACGCGCCTGAATAACCTGAGTGGACCAAACCAAAGCTTCTGGCTTCCTTTAGGCCGGGTTAATGCCCAAATATAATTTCAAGGGCAGGGGTATTAACAATTTTTGGACCATGTTATATAAAGAGGTCAAGGGAATTTGGAAAGGTAGTACCTTTATACCGGGTTAGCGGGGTACTGGTCCTCACAAATTCTCAGGGTTGGATGAAGTAACCTGAAGGAACCCTCAGACTCTCTTGTCAAGACCTTACAAGACGTGACCTTGTTAATGCAGAACAGAATTGATTTAGACCGGAAAATCGATAAATATTTCTACAGCAGTAGCCACCAGTACCAAGGTAAGGCGTAAGGGAAATGATCCTGAATCGGCTTACCATTGGAATTTTACAGGCGTGAATCTAGTTGGATTTAGCCGGCTGTAATACTGCGTACAGCGTTCCTTTAATCTGATAAGAGCCGGTTTATGGGGGACAACCCAAACAGAATATTGGGCAGGACGTGACAGCCCCACCTTCGTCTTACCATGCGATATGCTTAGTAACGTATTAGTTACTACACTGTCGCAAGGAATACGTAAGCGAACCGATCAAACGTTGCGGACCATAGTATAACATTTACTTTTATAGTGGTTGTTATTTACTGTCCCGCGTTTTGGGACGCCAAATATAACTATAATCTACTTAATTTGCCCCGTGTTCTGGGCGTCAAAATATAATAGATAACTTTGATACTGTTTAGCCCGGTGTTATTAATTAATGGTTAATTAATTAATTGAGTTAATTAACTAAGATATAGTACACTATGCTGATTGTTTGTGTATAAATGTGACATACAATATTATTGCCACTCGTTAGGTACTCCAAATATAAAATAAAACAATTTTACTGTGTGTGTTACCTCAATTACTTATACGGTGTTACATATGTGTTACTTATGTATGATTTGAATGACGTTGTTTTAATTTCTTTGATGCTATATACTGACTTAATCTTTCATAATTAATAGCACTGGTATTCTATGTTAGGTGCTTTCGAATAAGTAACAACGTACACCAAACTTTACGATATTAACTTAGTTTATTGATATCTGTAACCAATGACATCACTTTCATGATATCTAAAAAGAAGCGCAACATTCATCTTGCAATATGAAATAGCACATTATAGTATCATTTATTATTTACTTCAAAATTTACACATCACCTATTATCTCGCACTCCGACACATATAGCTCTTTTGTTAATTCTCGATATTGGATTATCTCATGTTATTTGATAACGCCACTTTAACTCTGACTTGTTTATATTTAAGTATCATTTACATATTCTTAGTACGTTATCAATGTATTAAGTTATACAGATTGTTGGATGCTCTATTTAGTTCGCACAGTTCCTTTGCGGACTAACTTTATTACCACGCTATTCGATTATGCTTAATGGGCGTTAGCAGTTATATTCGTCTTTCACACTATTTCCGTAATTAGTTCATATTTCCGGCTCTTTTTAACTATCTCGATTACAACATTATGTCTATCATTTACACTCCGTCGAAACTTCCGACCGTATTTACTTATTTGGTTAGTATATCAATTCTAGAATAAAAAACTAAAAGACATGTTTGAATCGGTATCCAAGTCACTTATTGACAAAATCTATATAATATTTATTTACCTTATTTCTTCCGTTGTGTGACTTCGTGTTGCGTTTTGATTTGATTTTTACGCGTTTCGAGACATATGTCTCGTCATCAGAAATAAATAAAATAAAAATTCACTCTTAGCGAGGTCGTTACATACTAAAATACAAATATTGAAAAACGATTACACACATATCCGGATTTACGCATTCAAGTAAAGCGGATATGTGTGTAATCGTTTTTCAATATTTGTATTTTAATACGTAACGACCTCGCTAAGAGTGAATTTTTATTTTATTTATTTCTTATGACGTGACATATGTCTCGAAACGCGTAAAAGTCAAATCAAAACGCAACACGAAGTCACACGACGGAAGAAAATAAGGTAAATAAATATTATATAGATTTTTAAAAACTAAGTCTCTATTTCAAGTAGTACTCCGACATGTCTGTTAATTACTAAGTTCCATTACTATCTCCCGACTCTCGACTGTTCGCACGTATATTTGCACTCCGACTCTTTCTAAGTTTTAAAACTTTTACTCCACCTCTGACTAAGACTTCCGCACTTAAGACAGTTCCGACCGTTAAGACCCCGATCGCGATAAACACCTAAGTTTATATTCCGAATCCCACTATCTTTTCTACTCCAAACTCTTCTTCCCACCTTCTTCGCTTCTATTGGTTCTCATATATTTTCTGACGAAAACTCCTCCTTAACACCATGGCTTGTCTTCTGACATCGTTTTCATTCGTTCTTCCATCTCGTCTCCTTAGCAACCTCCTCTTGGAGAAACGCCTTCCTCAACTCTGGTTTCTGATAGGCTTCTTGACTTCCTACCCTCACAGCTCCTGGTTGGCTCCACCCATAGTCTGAGGCGGATGACCACATTTAACGCCTTTCCATCACTTTTTTGTCTTTTCGTCCGGTCCTTTCAGACAAATTTCTCTTAATTGCTGCATGGCCTCGCATCTGCCTTTTAGTTCAACATGTGTATCGCTGCTTACCCGTGACCAATCCTCGCATTGTCTACCAGTTTCCTCTTTGCGATTCCCACGCCAGTGTGGTCGTTTCTAGGTATTCTTTACAACTGCCACATCTGCTCTGCAGGCTTTTTCTTAGCTGTGACCCATTCTGGTAAAACTGTGCGTCCCGCAGTTTGCTAATTGCTCACCCGTATGGTCGCTATTTTGTCCGAGCCTTTCCTGTCCATTGTGAACAATGTAACGCCGCGTTTGGTGTTAAGCTCCACACACGTGGCTTATTATTTCTCGTGTCGCCTCGTTATGTCTTCCTGTCAGCTTTTCTTTGTCATTTATCTGTGATACATTACTCCATTCTTTTTCTGATAGTCCAGCTCGCTACACTCAATTCTCTTAAGCGAACAGCTGCTATTAGAGAGGTATTGTCTTTCTACTACCCTGCCTTCCCGTTGCTTGAACTACATATGGTACAGCGCCTGCGGATGTCATTGTTAAGTTGACAGTAGACCCTTGTTACCGTGTTCACCTACTTACAAAAAATTTCTTTAAAATTTTCGTTATAATAGCTGTCAATATTCTCAGGCACGTGTCAGGTACTGATATGGAGCAGGTCAATCATTTTGAATTTCTGGACTGTAATGTGTCTTACATTACAAACAATGATGTGATGAAGAAGCTTCACAAGTTTAACCATGTATGTGTGGGACCATCAGAAGAACTCTAAAATCAACAAGTAAATAAACAGGCCTGAAGTTCTATAAGGTGATGGCCTTCCCCACACTTTTCTATGGGTCTGAGAATTGGACTTTACGAAATCCCAGGCCAGTCGTATTCAAGCTGTCGAAAGAGATTTCTCAGGCACGTAGCAGGGTGTACTCTTCAAGACCCCCCCCCCCCACCAAAGGCCAATGAACGGCAGGAAGTGAACATTATAAGTATACTTGATAGGATTGCCAAATATCGGCTAAAATGTTTGGAATGTCTTGACCGAGTGGATGGATGGCTGCCGCATACCGAAACAACTGTGAAATAATAAGCCGAAAGAACGGAGAGGAGTGGGGCGTCCGAAGCTCTAGTCTATCTACTTGGGGCTGGGACAAACCGATTTTGGTTTAATCCTTGTTGAAGATGATGATGATGATGTTATATAGTGTTAAGTGTACAAAATTGTTTGCACTTTTTTGTTTCTGATACTTTTGGTGTGGGGATGTTGACGTCTTGTAGATTCTTTTGCCGAGTTAAACAAACTTTCTTTTGCATTCAAACAACCGTCACTAATTTTGTGAGCCATGATGTCAAGTTTAAAATCTGGTGTGTTATTATGCTTCAGTATCTTAACGTCGCTTCGAATTCCTCTCTCGGTATTGTACAATCAAGGTTTCTCATTTCCACTTCACTGTGATTCTCTAAAACTTTATTTACCTTTTATTTTAATCTTCTTACAGATTCCTTTTAATTTACTCTTTTGATCATTTCGTCAAAATGAGTAATTTACTCATTACTGTCACTGTGGTTATTAAGAGTACTGCTTCTTCCTCACTGATTGTACAACCCTTATCAGTTCTTCCAAATGAATTCTTAATCATCGTACAGGCAGATTCTACATTGCTATTATAATTCGGGACTTCGATTTCAAACAGAAGTTACTATTATAGTTTAAAAAAAACTCCTAAATTACGAGCGATTTCTATCCGGTGAACCCTCTGATCATACTGTCTCCATATCGGGTATTTTTAGGCGAAGATCTGCCGCTACTGCTTTCGCTTTTTGGCGGCATGAAGAAGATCCCCGAGTGGCGAATCGAAACGTCGCCGACAAGATGTCGATTCCTAGCAACCGACCACGGCCTAACAGCCCGGTATTAAGAAATTATTTTAAAAACATTGACAACGGCCGTGCAAAGATCAGTATCCATTTCGAAACTGTAACCTTCTTATTTTCTTAGTTGTCCTTGCTTTCCATGAATCTCCGCCTGTCCTCTCTCGTCTGTTGCTTGGAAATACACTATTACTTGTCAGAGGTCACATTGCTCTTTCGATTCTTCTTGGATTGTCTTAAATATTTTGCGGGCCTAACTTTCTGGCGCGTATCAACTTGATCTTACTACAGTACACTCTAATTGTCTAACTTTAACTTAGAGTAACTTAAACAATGACCTAACCAATTTCTTTTCCTATTTTCTATAACTTTCGGGATTCTTCTCTATTCCCCTGTTCTTCTTAAAACTTCATCATTCCTTACTTTATCAACCCACCTCACTTTTTCCATTGCTTGCCAAACCCACATCTCAAATGCTTTTAATCTTTTCTCATCCTCCTTCCTCAGTGTCCATGTCAAGCACCATATAAAGCAACGCTCCACACATAAAAAAATACAGTGTAAAGTTTTGGAAATTTCAAAACATTTTTTACCCCGGGGCCCAAAAATGGTATCAAAAATTTAAAAAATTGTAAAAATCCATTCGGACATTGCACTAAAGAGAATTTTAACAAAATCCGTTTGTTTGGAGTTTCAGTGTTTATTGTATGATTGCTCTACAACTGTTACTTTATTGAACAAAAAACATAGTAGGACGATCGGGAGTTTCGTAAGTTTTCTGATAACTGAAACATTATGTAATATCAAACGTTATTCAATAATAAAATGACTTGAGCGATTTCTGCTCAAAAACCAAGAGAAAGAAGAGGAATCACGTAAAGGATAATGTTTCAAGGACGGTGGAGCGTTCAGGTAAGAACTCTGTTGAGACTAAAAATAGGACACTGGAAAGAGAAGAGTGACGTTCAATTGTAAATAAATAAAGAAATGAAAATGGAAAATACATTGTTCAGAGGTGCTTGATAATTATAAACCTGATGGGACTTAAAAATAAAAGGTAACCTTAGACACTGTGTTACACGAGTGATTTGGACTTCCCCGTAATTTGCATAGAACCCCGTCGGAAGTTCAAGGCCATGTCCCGGGCATTAATAACCGTTTATGCTTTTTGCTGAGCACTCAGTTCATTATATATAGAGTTAGCACCCGCAGTGCATGAAATGATAGTCTGACGAAAATGGAGATAATAAAAGAAATAAACAACAAACAAAACGAAACATTATAGCAACCTACCTCCTCTGCAGTACTTTTATTCTCGTTAAGGCTCGATGAGATTCAAGTATCGTTTTGTTTTTCCAGATTGCTTTATCCAGAGGTTACCGTATTGTTTCGCACAATTCCTTGTTATCCAACAGACGCAGGTATCTGTATTGACTCTTTAATGACTTTGTGATGGTGACAGAAAAAAAAACACAAGTATATTTTAACGACTGTCTCACTGATCGACGTATGGTACAGTGGAAAACAAAATACAAGACAACAATGAAGTCACTAATTACCAGGTTTAATTATCACAATTAATAATTTGTAATAAATTAGTACAATAATTCCAGTTATATTTGTCCACACGCAATAATAACGTCAAATAATAGAGTTCCACGCTACTTGTAACATAATAACACTTGACACAAGAAGTGGCAAGAGAGTACTCGCTGACAATTTCAGTAAGAAAAACCAAAACTATGGCCTTTTAATGTAAATATCCAGTGAGGACTAAGATAGTTTCATAAACAACACAATGTTTCAAGTATCTCGGCTGTACAGTAAGATATGAGTCTGAATATGATATAAAACAGAAGATAAATAAATTTATCGGCGGCGGTGTCTAGAGCACTCCCGCTCTGTGACTTCCTAGATCCCCGTTTTTACGCTATCTTACCGTTTTTAAGGTAGGCAAATTTGTAATATCTTTAATAAAATAGTTCGTTTTAGAATTTATTTAATGCGCTAACTAGTTTCTTCGTCCATCACACTGAAGATGCACCCAGGGGTGGATCAGCAAGCAATTAGGAAGACGGGGGGGGGAAGAGATGACTTTTGGGTTCCGTATTATAAATTATAAGCTAGTACTCAGCAAACACAGAACATTCAAATATCTGTATCGTCATATCGAGACGTGTAGATACCTAAGAAAAGTTCGCGGAGCGACAGCTGTAGTTTAGCGGTAAAACTAAAATTTTTCTGTGTGCTGCAAGATTTGTATTTTGTGTGAACTCCTTTTAATTTCTAAATCGATCTATCAATATATTCATTGTTTAGAAGCTGTTTAAAATTGACGTGTCAAGCGTGTTTTGAAAAACGGACAAAATCAAACATCGTAGTGTGATTCTTTGTTATAAATTGTTTTGCCCCAACTGAAATTCAAAACAAAATTGTAAATGTGTCAGGAGATGCTGCGGGTTCAAAGCCAACGGTTTGTAAGTAGGCACTTGAGTTTAAACGTGGTCGTACGAACATTGAAGATGATCGGGGGCACTGGACGCCCCAAAAGTGCAACAAATCCAGATTAACAGGTGTTTACGCGCAGAAATAAGTGCAGGTCTTTTAGTGCAGAAATTAACAGGTGTTTACGCGAAACATACGTATTGCACGCACACGAAAGATTTTAGTTCTACCACTGAACTATATATGTCGCTCCGCGAACTTTCCAACTAACCCTCGTAGATCGTAATATCTAGGATTTATCCTAGACCTAATAAGTAGAGCACAAACTATGACAGAGTCTTCAAAACACATCGCACATGAGTAAACGAAAGACTTAAGAAGTGATAGAAGGAAACAGGTCCGCAACCGTTTTGTTCCCATTGCGAGGAAGCACTAAAAGAGCTGATTTTTTGTGTCCGAACTGAAGATGAGCCAAATGCTCGAATGTAGGGGCGGAAGGTATAGTCAGGAAATGAGAAGGCGAGAGAGTTGCCAGGTTGACAACGACAAATGGGTTGCACGGAGTTGAGTCGAGCAATCGTGGAACCAGTTTATATAACACTGCCCTAGTACTGGTGTTAGTCGCGTTATCTGCTGCCAGCTAACTGATCGTAATATCTTATCGCAGTGGAATACTTACAGAATCAGTTCACAAAACAAATCCGTTATCTACGTAATTATATTGTTATGTACATGTATAAAGATCATTATGTAAACGAGTTCTGCAATTTTACACTGTTTAATGTATATTCATCATGATTTATAATTGTTTGATTTGATAGTTATTTAGTAATGACAGACTCGTCTCCTCCACCCAGAGATTGGTGGGCTTGCAATTTTACCCATTCCGTCGACAGTCTCTTGATCACTACATAATTTCTTTCTCTTTTATCCTATTCATGTACTCCTGCCTGGGCTTTCCCCTCTCACTGCGCCCCTCGGATGTGACCAACCTCTCCACAATGGTTTCAGTCAACGTCCTTTTTTCACCCACTCTCTTCAAAACCTCATCATTGGGTACTCTTCCTCCGCCCACGATATTCCTAAGCTCCTCTACTTTAGAAGCTTCAAGGTAGCTCCTCTCCAATTTCTTCGACGTCCAGGTTTTCCAGTCATACGTGCGAATGCTATAAATGAAACTATTTACAATGCTCCAAATGCGCTCATATATGTATAAAGATCATATACTGTTGAATTTGTTGTTTTTTGTCGGTTTTTGTCTTTTTGTTCGATGTTTCAGCTTCCAAGAAGACTAAGGCGAACAAGACTGATGCTGTGAGTTAAAACTCTGAAAGAACTACTTCGGAGCGCTGAACCGACAACACATATACAGACACACATCCACACAAAACGGAGCGGCCTAATGTGTGTGTGTGTGTGTGTGTGTGTGTGTGTGCATTTATTGATTTAAAACAATTCGTTTTCTTGACGCACATGTATAAATAATGCACAAATACAACTTGAAGTAACTCTCAATTAATATTATTACACAGATACACACACATATATATGTTAAATAGCTATATGATATAATCTCTACCCATAGGGTGAAGCAGTAAAGAATATATTCTCAAATCTCGTAGAAGAAATGCAGATATACGGCAGGCAGTGAATATAATGAATATACTTGACAGGATTACCCAATATCGTCAAAAAGGTTGCAAAATCTTAATCTTAACCTAACAGATGACTGCATAATCCCCAAATAACCGATTTATAAACCGAAAGGACGGAAAGGTGTGGGACATACGAAGAAGCGTTGTAGTGACCAGCTCTATCTGTCTGTCTGCTTGGGACCAAAACAAATCATTTTTGGTTTATTTTTTGTAGGAGGAGAAAAAGAAAAAGAAGGAGAAGAAGAAGAAGAAGAAGAAGAAGAAGAAGAAGAAGAAGAAGAAGAAGAAGAAGAAGAAGAAGAACAACAACAACAACAACAACAACAGCAAGATGATGAAGAAGAAGGTGGTGGTGGTGGTGGTGTGGTGGTGGTGATGATGATGATGATGATGATGATGATGATGATGATGATAATATGACATAATCATAATTTTGTACACTTACGTAGTTCCACTTCTACACAAATAACTAATTAAAAATGTTAAACAACATACCCTATTAATTTTTCTAGCCGCAAGGATACACGATTTTAAATGTAAAACTCTTGACACGTATTTCAAAGGTGTTGCTGCACATTTTTCAAGTCTTTTACAATCACACGTTTACAAAAAACCGTTTATAAGACATGGCGTCGTTGTTCGTACTATAATAAATTTTCGGTTTAAAAAAAAAATCTGTTCGTCAATGGTACAATAAGCGTCGTTTGTAACTTCAATGTCAGCTTTTGTATTTGTGACAGGTCTTGGCGTCGCCAGCGAAATGACGACCTTGTTAAGTAGAAGTCTCTGTCTTTGCTGTTGAAACTATTCTCAATGATAACTACTGTGTACTTTTGTTATTGCTGTCAATTTATATATATATATTATAAAGACCTTTTGTCTATCTATCTATTTTCTGTATATAATGATAGAACAAATCTTACTTACCCGTGACTTTTTACTTTACCTGGGCACCAGAACAAATCCCAGATACAAATGACACGGATTCAGCTTAGCTCAGAGCACAGAGACACACTATCTCAGGATTCGTTCAGTGAGTGGAATATTTAAGGGGAATCATTACAAATAACTCTTAAGTAATGTTGAAATTTGTTTAATTAATGACTTTTTTATTGAATTAATTTCTTTAAAAGTTAATTTAATGACTTATTGCTAACATAAATCTTATTGGTTAATGAGTGTGCTTGAAAAGTGAAGATTAAAACGTCCAAACGACCAATTGCTCTTATCTGGTTGATTTAGGGATTTATATATCACCCAAACCAGTGCTAAAGAACGGGTCTGCAATAATTTGCACGTTCAATACTACACCTCACTCTCCATTCAACACTCCTATATTACTTTATATCTAATCTTAATAATTAAATACAAAATTTGAATTTATATAGTGTCTTTTAAAAATGTTTGTTGATTTAATTATTTATTTTGTTATTTTATGTTCATTGATCAATGAATATATTTCTTATCTGATTGATGCGTCGACCGTAGATAGTAATCAGTAGAGATACTCCTTTTGATGGTTCGGCTCAGAAGAAATGATGCTGACCAATAACGTTGACTGATGATCCTGGACAATTACAGATGCTGTAGCTACTCTGGTGCACAGGTCACTTCACTGTTAATTAATTATTTATTTATTTATTATTTAATTAATTAATTAGTTATTACGCAGCGAGATTATTTATTGAGCTTTACTAGTTCCTCTACTACTGCGGACCACCTCGCGAACGTTTATTTAAATAAATACTTTGCGTTGTTTGTGCAATTGAGATCGTATTTAACACACGTCTTGCTTATTTAATGCCCGAACGAAGAGTAATCAATTCCCTCATTCTGAGTTAGCGTCTACTCTTAATACAGGGTTGTGATTGGTTGTTCCAAATAAATTATGTGTTTTCCATTTGAAACAATATCGAACAGGTTGGTCAAACTCTCCTTAACAAGTTTGAGATGGTAGAGAATTTTTGGCTAATTTCATATTTCCGCTGTTTGCAAATCGTTTGATTACAGGTTTTTGCAAACGTGTTTTCAAAGATCTGACCACAGAATATTATTGCTTTGGTCTTTCTCTGTATGTGTGTGAAAACACCTAATTCGTACCTAGCCTAATTCTCTAGTTATATCTCTTGGCGTTCTTCTTCTGTATAACTTCTTTAACTGTTAATTATATTAGTTGATATTTTGGCTACTTATAGAGCTTTAATTGCTGAACACTATGCAGGTTTCAGAATTGCCGTATATTTATTAGTTTTGAAGATATTGCAGTTTTAATAAATAAAATTAATTGAATAAAATTTCATGTCTGTGCACGCGTCAGTAGTAGCAGTGGCGAGGTTAGACAGAGATGGCTGTGATTATTCCCTCTCTCTCTTGCTTACGCCGCTAGACTAGTACAGTTTGACACTTTCATTGTGTTATATGCTTTATATATGTGATCTCTACAGTAGTACTGATATTCTGTTCAATATTACTGACTTTATAAAATAAAACTTGGGATTACCCGGTTAAAATCATTGTTGCCTTGGGCGCCAATTAAAATCAATTACATTGATTACAAATATATTTTGTGTTGTAATTGTCTTCACTTACTGTTAATGGTTTGGTTAATTGATGGTTTAATTATTAAATGATTTTCTGGTTACTACTTCTCCGGTTGGGTAATACGATTCACTAAGATTTATTATAAATTAAATAGGTTGGCCAGTTTATTGAAATAATTAAAATTATGCCCTGTGCTCACTGGTATGTATCTAGGATGTTCTAAATTTCCTTTATTTTATTTTTTAATTACTTGAGATATTAAAAGTTTGTATTAATGATTATTTGTGAGTTTCATCTAATCTATTCTCTTTATCTGATTTGAGTTCACTGACCTAGTTACTCGTTTAAATAGCATGGTTTGTGCCAACATAAGTGCTGCTAACTTATTCTTCTGGAGTTGAAGTAAACACTAATGTTCAAAGTTGATTATAAAATGTTAATTATTATAAAATAATACGTCATACACCATTAATTCCTTTCAGTCTTTCTTTTATTTTATTTTAAAATTTTATTCTTCTACCATTAAAATGAAGAACATTTCTCATAATATGAATGAACCAGGTTTGTTGTATTGATAACTCAATAGTTGGTAGCAGGAGTTCAAAAATCTCAGAGATCTACGCTATGTTTACTTTTTGGAAATATAACCCTTATGAGTTCTTTTGACCACAATAATTAACAATAAATGCCTTTTTTGAAGAACAAAATATTACAATATAACATTAAATATGATATTATAAAACAATAAAGTAAAATCTAAAGTGACGAACAGTTCGTATTTTCGTACAGTGTCCGGTGTCGGTGTTAACCTAGTTTGGGTAAGTTATTTAATTAAACATTGAACACTACAACAAAATACTATAGTTGCACATGAAATAATATTAATTGTGTTAGTGTTTATCTACAGTGATAATATAAACATAGGCCTAAGTTCCCAAGTGTCTATTACAAGTTACTATGGGATCGTGATCATTAATTATTAAGTTCGTTATAAATTCTCAAAATCAACACTATACTATCCCTTTCTTTATTTTTTCTTTATAATTCACTGTTATTGATTAATCACTGTAATGTCCTTTAATGATTAAGACCACTTCACTACGCTTGACGTTCACTGTTGGGTTACAATCCCATTTGGAGGTTAGACTGGGGTTTGTTTGCACTGCACATAACCTCAATCAGGATCAAGACTTTGGTGACAAGACTATTTACATTTTTCGTATCACAGAGGAGTTGTTCTTTACTGTATGATGACCGGCGAAAGACTGATGCGTTGGCGTTGCATTATGGGTTAATTCACCTGACCGATGAATGAATCTGATTGGTTGAATTATTAAACATTTTCGTTTTTAATGACAAAAATTCCGTTTTCTGGTTGATGCTCACCAACAGACGCCAAGTTAAGCGTCCCTTTTTTGATCAAATATATTAAAATCTTAAAATTGACGTATCTTCCTTATGCTACTCACAATTAAAAATATATTACTACCATTAATCAACATTTCTTAAGCTGATCATTTTGAGACCTTTTAAGGCATGGTTCTGTTCAGTAATAATAAAATAACAATTTTCACAGATTGATTTAGTTTATTCTTTATAAAATATTAATGTTTCTGTTCCATTATTTAATTCTTAGTTGTAGAATTGGTTTTACTTTAACATTATATGGTTTAACGATAGTAATAATAATTATAAACATCAATTTATCATAAAAACTTAGTATTGCCATCTAGGCCTAATCATGTCCATGAGCATTGGGACCTTAATTTTTTACAATATATTTTATACTTCACTACAAGCTTTTCCCTTGTACTGTCCATTATAAACTTCCACATTAGCTGTATGAAGTGTTTATCAAAGCTGACAACTTATTATTTACATTATGCCTGGTCAATTCTTGACATTTCTCATTATTACCTTCTTACTCTACTAACATACATTCTTTTATAATCTATACTATATCATTTAACAGGTTTTATTTACATAAATTGTTATCATTTTTCCTACCCAGTACATGTAGGCTTTTGTCTCATCAGTTTCTTACTATTTACATTATTACTTAGTTCCCAAACATCAATAGTTAATTATACTTGTCTTATTTATTATTCTGTTTGTTGTTCATACTTTTTATCATGAAACAATTTATCTTACTTTCTTCTTTATTTCTTTGTCTTGCTTTAACATAGACATATGGTGCATAACCTAACTTTCATTATAACACTTTTGTATACAATTAAAACTGTTATTATTCCCTTATTTTATACTAATCATTCTCTGAATTGTTTTAGTGACTTGTTTCACACTCATATATGATTATTCTCTGACTCTTTATTTCTTTTACTTCAAATTTTATCTAGTTTATTAATTTTCCTGATTGGTAAACCATTTAAGTTCTGCTGTATAGGCTTTCACCTATTTTTTACACCATTACATACGCAGTTTACTAGAGTTATTTATTATTAAGTTCCAGATAATCATATTTGTTATTTTGGTCTTATTATTTTATTTCATGTTCATCTCAACTTTACTATTTAACACATATTTTTACATTATACAGGTTCCTTGCTTAATTAATATTCTGTTCTTTATTATTAGGAGAATATAATTATTTGTGTTAGGTTAGGGTATATTCTGTATGTAGAGGGAAACATCACGTTACAACATACATATTTTAATTTATTATTTCTTTGTAAGTAACTCGTTAAGTTGCCTGCAGGTCTCCCATGTAATATCTTCAAATAAATACACTGCCAGTAGGTTTATAATTGATATCTGATGATGATAACTGAATGCTATTGAAACACTGTAATTTACAAAAAAATAAAAAATGCATTCTTGTAAACAGTTTTATTATTAATAATAATATAAAATATATCCGTCCAGCTATTCCTTATTTGAGGCAATTTAGTAGTGAACATGCCCCCCTGGATATGTTACTAGCATATCGCAGGGTAAGACGTATGGTGGAGCTGCCACCTTCAGGTTTAATGTCCAGCCCGATTTTCTGACATTATATAAATATATATATATATATATATATATATATATATATATATATACACGGGAGGAACTGAATGTTATGAGTATACTCGATAGGATCGCCCAGTATCGGCTAAATTGGTGGGAACATCTTTGTTGAATGGATGACTGCCGCATCCCCAAACAACTCTGGAACTATAAGCCGAGGGGACGGAGAGGTGTGGGACGTCTGAGGAAGCGCTGGAGTGACCAGCTCTAATCTTTGCGTATTTGAGAATGGAACAAACCATCCTTGGTTTAATCCGAGAAGATGATGATGATGATGATGATGATGATGATGATGATGATGATGATGATGATGATGATGATGATGATGATGATGATGGTGATGATGATGATGATAAAATATATAACAAGGAATATATGACCGTTTATGAATATTTTAATATGTACGCACAGCAAAAAAGAAGCAGATAGCTTGTCTGTAAAATATAAACTGGCTGTGAACAAATATCATTCTCCGTATTGAAAACAGAAGCAAACACAGGTGTTCAGTTGTGTAGTTACGTAACTAATCTACAGGTACTCGTACAAAAATCAGACTGCTAACGTAACAGTTTGTATTTACATAATTAATGTTTGCTTATTCCCGAGCGCGGGCGTGCGGGTGTAAGTTTGGGCTGCCATATTGTCGTTGATTTCTTATAGTTTTAAGTTTGTGGTAAGCAAACTGAATGAATTAAAAGTGTTATGGGAATTTAGGACTTATTTAGCGCGCATTACACTCACGGGCGGATTAGAAACCGTGGTGCCCTATGCTGCCATCAGCACTGATGCTCCCCCCACCTCCATTCAAAATTCAACCTTTTATCCATTATTTACACTGATAAATGGCATACAAAAGTTCGAAGGTTAACATTTATTTTATTGAACTTTAAAATTACAACAACATATTATTGCTTACAATGAGAATAGTAGTGCTTCAGCTTAGAAAATACTAATCGATCCATTTTTTTCTTGACTTTGCCTTAACGAAGTCTTGTATAATTTCTTCCGAATTGAGCGATTCCAGTATTCAACCTTGCTAACGAAAATAATCTCTCATCTCCCACAGGTGAACTCAATATATCTTTAATGAATTTTAATACAGAAGACGATCTTTCAGATTTGCAGTTAGCTGTTAGAATCATCAAAAGCAGACGATAAGACGATTGGATTGAGGACATTTGTTTTCTTTCACATTTATTATCTTCAAAAAGTTTTTGTGATTTAGGTGCCCCTTCTGATAGCTGAAGCCCTGGTACCCGGTGCTGCAGCATACCCTAGCGTTATGGATAATCCGCCACTGATTGCACTCTGAATAGAGGACCCGCAGACAACAGGAAAGCAACAAAAGATACCGCTAGCATCGCTACACGTCTTCTTCATCTTCTCCTCGACCTAGAGATTGGTAGGTTTGCAATTTCTATCTTTACGTAGACAGTCTCTTGATGATCACATGTCTTCTTCATTTTTTACACCATCCATATACTCCAACCTGGGCCTTCCCCTCCCACTACGCTCTTCGATGATTCCCTCGATCAGGGTGGTGAACCAGTTTGAAATAGCAGGCGACTAACACTATTTATTCTCCTTTTCCACAATATATCCAAGTAAAGACACGTTCTCTAATTCACTCTCTTCAAAACCTCACCATTAGGCAGTCTTTACATCCACGGTGTTCTTAAGACCCTCCTGCAACACCACATCTCAAAAGCTTCAAGGTAGCTCCTCTCCGCTTTCCTCAAAATCCAGATTTCCTAGCCATGTGTGCATATGTTTCAAATGAAACTCTTTATAAATGTCTTCCTGGTTTCCAGGGTCATTTGACATACAATGAATTATTCGCGACGGAAAGGCAAGGAGAAGAATAAAGCGACCGCGGCATCACCAATTAGAACTCAGGGTGGAAGATAGACCAAAAATAATTAAGAAAACCCCTTTGATTTTGCTCAACACCTTAAAGATGTATCTAAACCTTCTGTATCATAAATATTGATGGAAGAAGCGCCACCGATTTCTAGAAAGGGGGGGGTAAACATTCCTGTCAAAAAGTTTATGCCTAACAGTTGGTAAACAATGAATAAATTTGCAGATAAAGTTGATAATTAACAGGTATTTACAAGGAATACGAACCTTACAACACACGACAAATTTTTCTTCTATTGCTAAGTTATACATGTCGGTCCGCGAATTTTTTAAGTGACCCTCGTGTTTAAGGTAAGCATGGTCTTGAAGCGTCAATCAGCACTGGTGACTTCACAATATGGGGGGACCAGCTGCCGGGTTGAGTTTACACTATGAATCATAGCGGTAGCGAACTGTTTGACAAGAATGCAGTGAATTCATCTGACAGGGAAGAAACAAATTGTAGTATTGCTATCTGGTTCTGTCCGATTTGATATAAGTACGTATACTCACAGTCGGCGTGAGATTGCGAGTTTTATAACTTTACAGAAACGTTTGGTTAAGGTTTGGCTAAGAACTGTTAGTATTTACTCCAGAAGAGTTGTGTTTAATAATATACTCTGGTGTGTGTGTGTGTGTGTGTTGTGTAGATAATTTCGTTTGTTTACCACACCGAAAACGGTTAACTTCCGCTCTGCTCGCGTCTGGCTTGACCTACTCTTTCCTTGCTGTGTCTCTTCCGTCTTCGCTTGAATGAACACCAAGGTGATCTCCGGTCATTATCATACTCACCACACACACGCACGCACGCACGCACGCGTGTTTATTTATATAACGTTTGTTGTAAATTTATTTATAGAATTTACAATTCATTATATATTCAATATTTACTATAATAATGATAATAATTTATCAATTGTTATTATTAATAATTTTTTATTAGTTATTATTCAATCGTTACAAAATAATAAAACTAAAGTCTCAGAGCTTACTCTGAGGCTGCTTTGGGTACTACAAGTATTTTAAAACCTTGCCTTTAAAGGTAAATATCCAGTGAGGACTAAGATAGTTATAAACAGCAGCAGTTATAACAGTAAGCCGTTACAAATATCTCGGCTGTGCAGTAAGCTATAAATCTGAATATGATGTAAAAGAGAACATAAATAAATTTAGGAATATTTCTGGTACGACTCATAGAAATCTTAGAAATAAAATAAGACACAGACCAAGGATTAAATTTTATAAGACAATTGCAACACCCACGTTGATTTATGCGAGTCAGGCGTAGGTCATGACAAAAAAGGAAAGCGGCAAGATTCAGAGTGCTGAAATGCTGTTTCTTCGAAATACTTTAAATTGTACATTTGCAAGATAGAATAAGGAATAACTTCTATCAGAGCAGAACTCGAAGTAAAGGACATAAATGAAATTACTTCAATTTACAGAAGAAAATGATGGGATCATCTGCAAAGGATGAGAGGGATCGATTGCCGAAAGCGGCACTGAACTATAAAGCCATTGGTAGAAGAGAAGTGGGTCGTCCGAGGATAAGATGGGTGCCGGAACAAGTTTATATAACCTAATCCTTGAAGAGAAGAAGAAGGAGAAGAAGAAGAAGAAGAAGAAGAAGAAGAAGTAGAAGTCTCATTGTCTTAAAAAACTACTAATTAATTACTAAATTAATAAATTACAAATACAACTTTAAACAAAATATTTATTTATTCATTTGACGAATTACTAACACCAGTCTCCAGGTTGGTCTAGTGGCTAGCACGGGCGATTGACGTACTCGTGGTCCTGGGTTCAATTCCCGGCGGCTCCGTACGACGTGGACGCAGCGTCGAGGCGTCGTGAGGCAGAACTGAGTAGCCGCATAAGATAACAGCGGCGCCTCCTTGCTGCGGATATCGCAACTAGCGGCTGGCGGCGCATTGTATTAGCCGTGCAACCGTCCCACTAAACACAAAATCCATGTGGTATGCCTTGGTCCTTTACGGGCTGTTGAGCAGAAATTTATTATTATTATTTATTACTATCACCGCCAAATCACAAAGTTCAACGTTTTAGCTCTACAAATCGGAAGTTGCCTTTAGGTAGAGAAAGATTAATACCTAAACCGTAAAACCGATTACGAAAAACCCGTAAGACAGCAAAAAATAAGTTAATTACAAGTTACAGCGTACAAAATTACAGTATAATAGAATAAAAACAAAAAACAGACACTTTAAATATCAGGAAGATACGTATTAACTGTGACCTGGAGTAACAACGTCTTCAGCTCTAAATGTCCGAACGCCAACCTGTTGTAACTTCTATAAACAAATAGTGTAACCAGAAAGGTTTTGAGGGCGTTAGATTTGGAGTAGACGGTATCTGTATGTTTAGCTTTGCGGCCAACATAGCCGTGGTAGCGGAGAATGAGTATGGCTGAGTTGCGCCGATGGTCAATATATTCTTGTTGTTGTTGTTGTTGTTGTTGTTGTTGTTGTTGTTGTTCTTCTTCTTCTTCTTCTTCTTCTTCTTCTTCTTCTTCTTCTTCTTCTTCTTCTTCTTCTTCTTCTTCTTCTTCTTCTTCTTCTTCTTCTTCTCCTCCTCCTCCTCCTCCTCCTCCTCCTCCTCCTCCTCCTCCTCCTCCTCCTCCTCCTCCTCCTCCTCCTCCTCCTCCTTCTTCTTCTTCTTCTTCTTCAGGCTGTGGACCTTACGATCCGTTGCGCACCATCATTTCTTTGGTCTTCCAATATTCCGTCGTTGTCATCCTTTCGGATTATAAACCAAACTCCTTTCGGTTTTCGTATCCTGTTCTTATGCATCCTTTCAACATTGTCTGCCCAGTCCTTTGTGTACTGCTTTATTCTTTCGTTTAAGTTGCATGTTCCAAGGATGTTCCTTATATCATCATTTCTTAAACGGTCCCAAGAAATTCTTACGGGGATTATACGGGAACCTCGGAGGGTAGTGGTCGAAGAGCGCCGATTGTCAATAGGGGCCGTCGTCGTGGTGTAAAGAACCGGAAACGAAGCGCCCAGGACATTCCGCGTATATTTCCAGAGTTTGAGTCACAACAAATAAGAGCCAATAGAAATCGTTCTTCTTCACCCTTCAATGTAAATGTGTTGTAAATAAGGTCTTTCATTCACCAACACTGATTGCTGACTGCAAAAAGTAATTGTCAATGCTGAAATATCGCTCAATATATTGGTCATATTGTCATATGATATTGTATGGGAGAGTTGGTTTAATGTTTACTCATGTTTGATTGTTTGTTTGGTTTGGTTTAGTTGGTTCTTTGGGACAGTCGGCGGATAGTTTATTCAACGATATCTTTTATAATTCGAATACTTCTCCTAATATTTTCAGCTCCAGAGAATAAATCAGGTACATATTTTATTTGCACAAAATATACTTATTTATTTTCGAAAAAATAATATATATATTGCAACAGTACAATTATGTTGAGTACTGTGCATTGCATTGAGTATTTTAAATAAGCAATTAAAAGATATAAATAACGCATTTGAATAATAATAATCATTCAGACTGCAATATAAATTGTAATGGAAACACCTAACTTGCGTGTTAGGACAGGGAGCAAAGCAGCTGCTCTCTGCATGTGTGTACACAAGTAAGTGTATGTGTGTGTGACGACCGGTACATTCATGAAAGGCGCCACCCTTCGATAACGATATAAATTAATTGTATTTAATTAATTACTAGGCTTGTGTGCATAGTAGCGAAAAACTGAAGACACCAAAATGTGCGTTAAAATAACACAAACACATATATAAAAAATAGTGCGAAAAGAACAAAAAGTGAAATGATAAGAAGTTAAAATTTAATAGTAATTAGAGTAATTAAGACAAAAAGAAAAACGGGTTTGTTTGTGCATGATAAACGCCTAAAAATTACCGATCGAAGGAATATCGTATAATGTGTCAAAGACTTCGCAATTCGCGAAGACGATCAAATAAAATGGCATTAGAAAGCGGGATTAAAAGTGACGCGCTCGACAATTGCGAACAGGCAGAATAATTTCGAGACATGATTTCGGCGCCTTGGGTATAAATACGAGGACGCGCAATCATCGCTCTCTTACTCGTCAGACCATCATAGCAGCCGGAGGCGCTGTCCAAGGGCTAAAGCTTTTTTTGGTTCAATCATCAGGACTGCCGGAGGCTATGTCCAACTACTAGAGCGTCTAGAGTTGATCGACAGCCAGAGCAGCTAATGCAGCAGAGCCAGAGCAGCCAATGCAGCAGAGTACTAGCAGCTAATGCAGCAGAGCCAGAGCAGCTAATGCAGCAGAGTACGAGCAGCTAATGCAGCAGAGGCAGAGTAGGAGCAGCCAATGCAGCATAGTACGAGAATCCAGTGATCCAGAGTACGAGCAGCCAATGCAGCAGAGTACGAGCATCCAATGAAGCAGAATACGAGTATCCAGTGACGAGGGACTACAAGACTCCAAGACTACCCGACTCCAGGACTCCCACGACAATAAGGGTCATTCGTATCCAGGACGAAGAGGACACGCTTCAGATGCACCACACAAATAACAAGGTGACAAATAACCATGTATGCGTAAGAAACCGAGACTAAATCAAAAGACTTTAAATATCAAAGAAAAGAGAAAAAAATAGACAATTAGATTCTAAGGTGATTCAAATAATTGTATAATTGTAAATGTGTTGTGTTTGTACATTAATTACCATAATATGAGAAAACTGTTAAACAAGAAAATTTAGCAGTAACTGTAAATTCAAAATCTATAATTATTAATAATAAATGACAACCTCGTTAGAGGAAGTAACAGTAAATAACGCAGATGCAGTTATGAAGAGAATTTAGTAGTTATAAAGAAAAATAGAATTAGATAAGTAAAAGATTAAATAAAATAATAATTGAGCTAGCTGAGAGCAGTAGAAAAATTGATAGTAATGTATTAGATTAAAACATTATATAATATGTTTGTCTGTAAGGTAGTATTAAGAATTATGCGTAACAAGCACATAAAAATTATGATAATTTGGAATCGTAAGATAGATAAGAGAATTATTTGTAATATAAAAGTGCAAATTGCACGTAATAAGCAAGTAAAAATAATAATGAGTTTAAAACCGAAAACCAAATAAGAAATTGTTAACAAAAAATTACATGAATTTTAATAAAACTCTAGTGTTATTTATTACGATTACACGCTCATTAAAATATAACATTAGAACATTAAGAAAGGTTCTTACCGTTATAATATATATATATATATATATATATATATATATATATATATATGTGTGTGTGTGGAAAAAACTAAAGAGTATAATAATAATTATTTTTCGGTAAAAATCTTGATCAAAATAAAAGTAAAAATTAAAGGTAAACTGAAATTAATAAAAGTGTAAATAGTAAAAATGTTGTATTTGAATACATTTTACTCTCATTCTTGTTTTCATGGAGTTATAAACCCAACTGTTTGTTAAAGTCGATCCATATTATTCAAAAGTAAATTTAACTTGATCAATTTTAATCGGCTCACCTCGACCCTACCCCTTGGGCTGACCGCCGACGCACCTCGTCAACACCACGGACTGAAAGTAAATCTGCTAATAATGCTCCAAATAGTAAAACAGTACAACATAAAAATCAATTAAAAAACGGAAGTCATAGTTATTGGCAGGGACATATATATTGAGCCTGATATAAGAATCGATGGTACAAAGCTGGAATAGGTTACTGCCTTTACGTAGTTATGAAGCAGGATAATAGCCGATGGAAGAAACACAGAAGACACGAAATGTAGGCCAGTAAAAGCTAAAGCTGGCTGTCTTCAATAAGTTGTGCAGGAAAAAGCTTCACATAACAAACAATGTCAGCAGCAAGGAAAACTCTGTCAAAAGTTTTGTATGGAGTGTGGTTCCGTACGGATCGAAGACGTGGTCTGTAGATAAGAGAAAGAAGAACAGGCTTTTCATACGAAACCTTTGAATGAAAAAGCCCTGATGAAACTAACTGAGAAACGAGTAATGTGAAAACACCTAAATCACTTAAGAAATAAACAGATTGGGGGTTTTATACATCAGAGTCCATATCTGGTAATCACCATAGAAAGTAAACTAGAAGATAAGAAGTACACAGTGATGTATCTAGAATTTTGCCTTGGGGGGCGGTCCGGGGTCATACAAAAGGAAAAGCAAGTTAAAAGTAATCAGCATTACTATCTTTAAAGTAGCTGAAACCAGTCCCATTAGAGTAAACGGTAATAACACAATAAAAATACGTGTTATTGAAACATTGTTTACAAGACACTTATTGACTGAATTGATTTTCCTATATTTCGCACTTCAAACGTATACGCTAATGCTGTGTAATAAACCTGTTTGTGTATTTAAAAAAACGTTACTACTATATAAGCATACACATCTGAAAACATAATAAAACAGCCTAAAAGTTAAGGCATTAACAAAATTCATCAACTTTTTCGACCCTCTGGGGGAGGGGGCGGTTCCGTTCGTCCCCCCCTGTAAATATAGCCCTTGCAGTACAGAAGACGACCAAGGGAATAATTCATGTAACAAGTAACTGAGAGTGTGGTAGCAAGACGTTATAACAAAACGAAGAAGATGGCACTGCAGAGGAAGATCTGCGGAAACAAGTTTGTAGTCTATAACGTAAAAATTGAACACTTAACAATTTTACGGGGACAAAGTTATGTTGTACCCATAGAAAAATATAAATTCGTAGAAAGCGGGGAGAAAATAAAAACTAAAACTACCGTTAGAGCGGTGGTGCTTCAAAGGAATAAGTATTAAAATGTTGTAGTAAGGAGCGGTAGTTGTTCATAGAGACGACATTGAGTTAGCGCCTGTAAGACGGCTAAAATTATGAAAAAGTCATATAGCGGACGAACCGTCATAAAATTGTATTATTTTCAAGGGTGACAGAATTCTGCCCTAAGATTGTAAAATGTTAAGTACATTTAACAAAGGAACCGTTAGATTAGACAGAGAGAGATGAGAGCGAGATGAAGATAGACGCTAAGTTTTCCCACTACGTCTACACGCGCAAATAATTGACGAATAACGGAACGTGTCATTTTTTACGCGGGACGTTTTCACTAGACAGATTGGGTAAATTTGAAATTAGCGGTATGTCAGACCAATCGGCGTGTATTTTGTAGATAGTTGGTGAGGGTAGTTCTAAGCAATGTATAAAATACGAAGTGGTAGGAATTTAAGGGAGTCTACAGAGATATTACACTTAAAAGACTCGTATCTAGTGCGTTAAGAAATTTGTCGGTAATTTAAATAAATATATTTCAATCGCAACGAAAAGGTCAGTTACGGTAACGCGATATTAAGTATTGTGAAAGCTACATATTATAAACATTTAATAATCGTTTACAAGAATAACGTTCAGAGAAATTAGAGAAAATAAGTTAAAATTGAGTAACATATCCAAGTTTTACTTAATACAGCATCAATCGTTGAATGTCGAAATACATCGCGAAAATTAATGTGTTAAATATCACAGTACGGGAGAGTCTGCCGGTATTTGTTATCAATCCGGTGTTGGACGCACTTAGCTTTAAATAAGAATATACTGTGTATTCAACAAGTGTATTAGCATACGGCACCTATGTAGTTATCACTAAGTTGTCAAAGTGAATGGTGTTTGATACCTGTGAAACAAGTGTATAAATTAGTGCAAAACTGCTCAACGATTAACGTCGGACGACCCGCCTGGAACGTGCAGAATTGATTACATCGCGGCGCAGAGTGGATTCAACATGCAAGTAAATAATAAAATGAACACTCATTTTACTATTGTCGATTAAATTTAAATGTATGTAACTCATATTTGGTGACTCAATTAGTCAAAGAATCCATAGCCAAGAAATAAGCACAAACAAATTTTATAGCAAACTTATTAAAAGTAATGATCTACAAATTTTGTAATATGTAAATACAAGTTAGTTATTAAAAACTTAATTAATAACAGTCAAATTGTGTTTATTTATTACTGGCGCCCTGGGATAATTCTTAAGAGTCGGTACACTAAAGTAAGTGTTACATTCTGTTGCTGATAATTAGTACGTTATAAATATTAATATTGTCATTGGGTAAATTAGCTTGATAAACTCTTACTTTGCACATGCTCGTAGGCCAAGTGTAGTATGTATAATAGTAACGTGAAATTTTATTAAGGCCTATTAAAAGTGTATTACAAGTCACCCACCAATTTGAGGATCGAGGATAGTAGAAAGAGATATTTATTGTCTGATTTCAGAGGAATAATCTCAGGGATACAATTGTTTCAAGGACTGTGCAGTCAGATGTTTACCACAAAACTTACAGCATTGTAGGTTTATTATGAAACTACGAAGGCAATGCCGTATAAGTACAAAAAATTCAGAGTTTACATTCCAACAAAACTACGCAAAAGAAAATTTTTATTTTCCCAGTTATATTAAGAATTTCTCGGTCAACCTTACCATCGCATACGGGGACGAGCGCTACTTGAAAAGTTTCCTAGTATCCATTCTCAATAACAACTATCAACTCACCAAACGTGTGGAAAGCGTAGGCTGTATACCGATGAGTACACCTGCTTCTTAAACGTATTCAGTGATCGTCGTCGCGTCGTTGTTTAGCTTGTGTCGGTGAGTGACACGTGTCAGTGACACGTTTGTTTTCTCACGCGTACAAGATTGACGCGCGTGATACATTAGGCAGTGTACGTGCGTGGGCAGAGTAATGAAGTCTTTAGCAGTAGACAGCGTTAGTCAAGCAAACCCGGCCGTGTTTGTCACCAGATAACGCTTCTCCGTCTACTTGTGTATTCCGTTCGGATCTAGTCGGCCGTACAATGGTGATAACGCCCACCCAGCTCTTTTTAATTTAACTATGTGCACTGGTTTTTGTTCATTACAAATGGTAATGGTATACAACCTCAGGTTTTGTGCGATACTTTCCACAGATTAAAAAAATCTCCTTTAACAGAATGCAGAAAATATAGGCTAATAATATAGTAAAAATAATAATTTTTTTTTACGAGGGAGATTGTGGAAAACTAATGTTCGCCGCAGGAGGGACAGCACTCCTACGGTGTGTGGGACTCGCACCCACCAAAACCACAAACCCTGTTGTCCACGGCATGGATCCACCTTGGGACAGCTTTCGCAATACTTCAAGGTGGTGCCATTTGTACTTCTGTTTTAAACCTTCAGCGGGTCCACGTTACCTGTTTTCTGCTATTCTGTCAGCGGCCCTAGCAAGATCATCTTCGGCTTCCTTCTTTTGCCTTACTACCTTCTCTATGTAATCTGCTTCCTGCTCCCAATAGTGTTCGCTCTCCAGCATTATTCCGATAATATAGTAACAATATAATAATAATAATAATAATAATAATAAATATTATAGAAGAAGGATAGACATCGATAGGAGGAAGAAAGAGGAGAAGGGAGGAACCAGTTGAACCAAACGTAGTCCACAGTGGCTCATGCGCAAAATAATAATAACAATAATAATAATTGTAGTAGTAATAGTAATAATAATAATAATAAATAACAGTAAGGAAATAATATAACTCGATTATAACTATTAGTAGAAATGATACTTAATAACGTTAATACTAAACTATTAGTTATTTCTTCACATAAATATCACTAATTGCCGTATGTGTATGTGTAATATAGATGTTCGTATTGTCTGCTTCTGAAATGCTGCGTGTTTCAACCCTTAATACCTAAAACAGTGAGCCATAGAAAAGTGATAAGATTTGTCTGCTGGGTTTGAATACGAAACCTTAGAAGCTGTTATTAAAAGTATGTGGCAAAACATATAATTTCCTACTGTATATACTGATATCTGATACATTTGTTTTTATAAAATATAAAGTATCGTTTACTACTAACACACACACACACACACACACACACACACACACACACACACACACACACACACACACACACACACACACACACACACACACACACACACACACACACACACACACACATTTACAGCTGTCGCTATCTTGCTCCACACAACCAGTGTCCAATCGTCTCTGCTTTCCCATTCTCCATCGCATCATCTTTACAGGACCTTCGGAATCTTCTTCTTTTTCTTATTCCCAAAGGATCCAGGTTCGTAATACTTGCTATCCATCATCATCTCGATATCGATATCCGTGTCTACCATGTCGACAATTTTCATTATGACCGGAGAAAAAAGAATCATCATACATTCCTCCGTTACGTTTTGCCTATGCATTGTCGACCTAAAGCAGAAAGCACAAAAGTCTCCGGTCTCCGATAGCATCTCCGACGCCTACGTCTCTTCATCATCGCAGCTGCCCTCTCCGCTTAGAGCAGCGTTCCGCTCACATCCTCAACGACGTCCACGATTACGTGACCCTGTTACACACTGTACAATGGTGTATGCCTGAACAGTAAGGTGCGCCGACCCAATGCATGAATTACCCCCACTTACAACTATAGCTAAGTTATGTAGAGAGAAGAGAGGGGAGACGACGCTATAACGTTCACTGTCTCACTTCCATATAATTTCCCTCTCTGTCACACACATGCTTCCATTGTTCTCGCCAGTCTTGTTGCAGCCGATGTTCACACTATGAAGCGCTGTACAAGACTTTCGTGCGCATGTGCGAAATAAGTGAAAATGTTGTTAGCCTCGCAACGAGGTGTTTCATGTTAAACAGAGGACGAGAGAGGTGGTGAAGGCCAGTTTTAGAAGACTCAAACGATACTATCGGCAAAAGGGGTTGGCACTCCGGATCTCTAGTTATGTTTAGAGGTGTATATTTGGCCAATTATGCTGTTTCTCTTACTCAGTGTAGACAAAAAATAAATGTTCTCGTCATACCCTACTTTAAACTGGCTGTTTGTCGTTATGTAGTGTCTCCCTGTGCGCGCGCGCACACGCACACACACGGCTACACAGCAGGACAATACGATCTGTTAACATAATAATAAAATTGTGGTGGAGACATGATTGGGGACTGTTGCTGAGAGGAGGCAGACAGCTGTAAAAATTACACTACTATATTATTATATCGTCATCATCTTCCGCCTTCCGCCTTCAAAGATCCTCCAGCCATCATCTCTTCTTAGGTCTACCCACACACATAGGCCTACGTCGTATAGCATTGTATTTCCAGACTTGTTTGGTCAGCCTGGAATCTGACATTCTTTCTAAGTGTTCTTTCCACCGTTTCACCACTGTTTGTAGCAGTGGCATGGCGTGAGTACATAACACCTGTTGCCGGTTGTGACAGTCCTAAAATTTGACCTAACAATAAATTCGAATTTTTTCTAGTACCAAGTGTTCTTTTTAGGTCCAAAATATTCTTTATAGAGCCAAAATATTTTTTTTAGGGTATTTTCTATCATTCGCTGGCAGAAGAAGAGAGTCCCGGTTCAACGTGATCTGACTTCATTATACTTACATAGAATAAATCAGAACACAAATATCGAATTAACAATAATAAAGACAAACAGAGGAACATGTAACTAAATGAACAAAATACAATTAGGTAGGTAGTAACTGCTGTACGTTGGTTCCGAAACGAACATAGCTGCTAACTGAGCGTTTTGCCGGTTTATACGGCGGCAACACATTGGGTGGACGAATGTGTCCCACCTCTCCTTAGTTTGTACAGTGACAACTACTACGAGGTCAATGACCGTATGCAGTAAAACATTGCCGATATCTAAGCCAGTAACACATGACGATGCAAGTGCCCAGCAGTTCGAAAGCAGTCCTACTCTCTTCTTCAAGTTTCCCTACTAAAATTGTTCGGATTTCAAATTATTCAATAACTAAAGTATTTATCTGTGATATAATTAATATTATTTTCTCTTTAATTTTCAGTACTGTTACCTGAAGCAGCGGTTACGTGGACGCCACGATCTGGTTTATAGTCTTTCAAATTTTTATTCAAGTAAAAACTTGTAAGTCTTTTCTCATGGCCTCATTCTTTATACTGTCAAGTTTATAACACCTTTGAGCTCCTCTTAAGAGCCGCCACTTCCGAGGCATGTATTTTATTGCTTGTTTCTTGGTTGTTGTCCACAATTCACATCCACAGGACAGTGCAGGGACCGCCATAACTATGTAAAACTTTAATTTTGTATCTTGACGTACCTTGTTTTTACAAATACGGTTAATTGCCTCACAGATCGTTTGGAACTTACCTAACTTAACTTCAATATCATAAGAACTATAATAGACAATATCATTTCCCAAATAATTAAAATGGGCCATTAATCGTTATTATACTATCATTAACATTACTATATATTTTTCTAACTATCTAAGAGTTTCGTATTCAAACCGTTTAGACGATCAACTCAGGTTATGTAGGACATGTAGAAAATTCCCTCGTCATAATACATATGTTATGTAGGCCATGGGGTTAGCAGCACATTCTCAGAAAACCACTTTTAATGCTAAAAATACTGAAACCAAGCCTCGAAAAATAAATGATAAGTGAGAATATTAAAAAGACTTTTAACTGTCCCAAACTCTTAACATCACTTTGCTTGTATATGGTTCTAAAATACATCTTCTTTTTATTTTTATTTTTCTGTTTATTTTTTATATTTCTTCTTCTTCTTCTTCTTCTTCTTCTTCTTCTTCTTCTTCTTCTTCTTCTTCTTCTTCTTCTTCTTCTTCTTCTTCTTCTTCTTCTTCTTCTTCTTCTTCTTTAGCACTACAGCATAGCGTGAGCCCTGGATTCCAACATCAATTTTCCCCAATGTCTCCTATCCATTACCCTCCTCTCAATGTAATCCCTCATATCCATTTCTTCTTAGATCTTCCAGCACAACATCCAACCATCTTATCCTAGAACAGCCCCTCCTTCTGCTTTTACACATTAGTGTCCTCAGGATTTTCTTTGTCATACCCTGATCATCCGTCCGCTCTAGGTGACCTAGCCATTGTATTTGTCAAGCCTTTACAAATCTTACAATGTCCTCATTGGTTATTTCTTATTCTCCATTCATAATCTTCTTTAACCGAGCCATAAACACGTCTTACAAACTCGCTTTCAAACCTTGTTAGTGTTACTTGTTCATTTTTTTTGTCAATGTCCATGTCTCGGTCTGATAAATATCTTATATACTTTTATTTTTGTGTTCCGACTAATGAGTTTGCTTCTCAATAGTCTGCTATTGGTATAATATATACTATTTTCTATTTGTATCCTGCCATGTATTGTCGTGTTCACGGACCCTTCATCATCTATCATGTTTCCCAGGTATCTGTACTTATTAACTGCATCAAATGAATTATCCTCTATACATAAATTATATATAGATTTGTTCTCCTTTCTGATGCACAAATTAGCATGTATCTTTTTTTGCTGATATTAAAATTCAGTTCCGTTCCAGCGGATTTTCGATTCAGCTCCTTCTATACCTTAACTCATCCTTCTATACCTTATCCTTGGTTTGGTTGTTATCACAACATCGTCAGCGTAAGCACGTATTTGCCTTGAACTAAAGTAGATATCAATGCGTTTTATTCGTTACCATCGAGAAAGAATCCCCCACTAAAGTCCTGCGCTATGGTTAGCATACGCATTGTCAACAAAGTTCAACAGTTTACGGTCGTTAAGTTTCGAAACAGCTGACAAGGTCACGACGTCTGCAGTCACGACTCTCCTTGGGAATACTTGGGAACGGAGGAGGAATGTTGTCAGCGGCAGCATATCCTGGTGTGTCGCCGTATTAAGTGCACGCAGAGAGAGACAGAGACATTATATAACGGCAAACAACCAGTTTCAGGTAGGTTAGTAAAGGCAGGCACTACCGAATTACGCAACTGCGCGATTCCCACCGTGACACGTCTCCTGGAGAACGTACACACACAGTAACAGTAGCCTAGAGTAACTGAAGATTACACTAATTTATGGCCTTTGATGATGTAATATTCAACGCGAGTCGTGATACGAACATCGTGATCAGCATAAGAATAATATTCCTTTAATACGTTGAAGGTATATATTTCGCAGTCGGCTGGGCAATAAATTAGACGTTCAATCATTTTCACGCCTTTGTAGCGACAGTAATATTTTTCTTATTGTAAAAATAATATTATTTCTTGTTCGTTTTCGTTTTTTTCTATTTCGTTTTCCTATAATTATACTAGCACATTTTATATCATCTACAAGCAGTAGCCTAACTTTTTTTCTGGACACTCCGCAGGAATCCTTTGAAATTTCCCCCTACTATCTTTAATTAATCTAACATTCATGTCTGGTTTGGTATCCAAGTCACTTGTATCGAATTAGCAAACTAACCTTTAGTAATCCGCCGTGTGACTTCAAGTAGATTTTGATACTACGCGTTTCGAAGCATATGCTTCATCATCAGGTATCTTCAAACAAATGAAATCACTCTTTCGAGGTCGTCACTAACTAAAATCCAACTAAGCATATGGATTGTACGCGGTGTTAGGTGCGCACCCACTCAAGTTCGATCTATTATTGCATGGTCGTTAGTCCGTATCCGAGCAAGCAGGTTCAAGGTTGTGTCGTACAGCTCATGGGGTCTAAAGTTGAACTGATCATTCAACACAGAATCGCAAATGTTTACACATGTGTATGCTCCATAAATCTCAAACTCTACCAAACCATTCATGAAACGGTCCTTTTCGCAAATGTGTAACGGAATCAAATTGGAGTTAAGTTTGTATAATTATGATTGTATGAAATCAAATGCCGAGATAAATTAGATTTCATGTTATTATGTTGTAATTCCTTATATGCTTAGGTATATGTTTCTGGAAACGTTTTAGGAAACCCCTCCCCGTTTGTCCAATATAAAAGCAACCACAATCATTACACATCAATGTTGTATATACTTGTTTTCTATTCTAAAGGTGTACTTTTATTTGGGCCGAGTAATTATAGTAGATTATTATTAGTTTTAAATGATACAGTACATTTGTTATTATTTAGTATACAGGATAACATTTCTGGCATAACATTTGTATAATTGGTAGATATAGAGATTTTTCGTGTGTTAAAGTCTATTTGGGATATGCGTTTCTTATTTTGTGTTTTTCTCAATAGCCGGTCAATGTAGAAGTTATAACCATCGGCGACAGCGATGTAATTTATAGTATTTAACTCTTCGTGGAAGTCATTATCGTCAAGAGGGAAGACAGAAGACAGTGTATGAATGAAACTGTCGTAAGCCGCCATTTTTTGTGGTGTGGTGCAAGTCGGCATGTATTGTTGTATCGGTAGCTGTAGGTTTCCTATGAATTTTGCATTTCAGAACATCCATTTGTCGAGTAATCGTTAAATCCAAAAAATTTATTACATTATTAACTTCTGTTTCGAGATTAATTAATCCATTATACCCACACCACAGTGCCGTATATGATATTCTCACTTCAAAAATTCTTCATTTCGTAATCCTTTATACTCGCAATTTTCTCCGACCCTCGTTCGCAAAGACCGACCAATTTTATCCATACATCAGACACTAGTAAAACTCATGAATAGGGTGAAGAATTACTAACGAAAGTGCAACATTCACAGAGCTATGAAGATCTCAGTCCACTCCGTTTATTGTGTTAACCAACTCTTATCTCTTATAATTTTGTCCTCAAATGTGTTTTTACGTCCTCCTTTATTACATAACGTTTCTTTGTATTTTGTCAAGTCTTACTAGTTTTGTTTCGTTTGTTTTTATAAACCATAAATTCGTAATTAAATTATTAAGAAAATTTAATTTGGGGGAGCGGTTGTCGTTCTAGTCTGCTGCTTTCCATATGTAATGTGTAATCTATCTAATTTTTGTTTACCAGGTCTGATCGAAAAGTTCGTCCAATTTGTATATATTTGAACAATTATGTCTCTGCGTTTGTATCGTCCCTTTCAAAGTAGACTCATTTGGATACAACTCGATTATTCCAACGCTTTTTTCAGTCTTCAAAACATTTTTAGATTGTACTTTTTTCCATAATAGCCTTGACGTCGTTCAGCGATGTTTGTTTTACTCAGCGGTCGCGGAACGTTGCCCTTTCGTAGTATTTTCATTATTAGGAACAGTAAACATTTGCTCATATCTGGCGAATACAGTCCTTGCGGTGTCATCACGATGTTTTTGCCTAAATATTCTTATACAAGTAACGACGTGCGCTCTGATGCATTATAGAGTTGCAATATCCATATAACATCCTTATATGAAACTGGATGTTTTCTACAAATTGTTTCACACAAATGGCGTAAAACTCTCAAATAATACACTATATTTACCGTTGCACTTAGTGATAAAAATACATGGAACACAAAACCGTAAACTTCATCTGACTATCACGATCTTCAACTCGCACACAACAATATTTGAAGGTTTTCACCATTTATGAATCGCTGGTACACGCATACCAGGTTCGCCAAGAGCCCTCTGCAACACTTCCGCCACGATACGGTAGTTTATCTAAACATTTACACAAAACGTAGGCCTAAACTGTGTTCCTTAATCTTACATTTTAGAACGTCAAATTAAAATCGCCAACCACAACAAAACACAGCTTACCTCAATTAGCTGTCAAATCTAAACTACACAACCCGTACGGCCGAATGTTAGACGATTGTCACTAGGTTATGCACCAACGTCAAACATAAAAACAATTTTTTAGTCGGACACCTGTTCAAAATTGCACAAACTATTCGATCAGACCTTAGGGGTATATAGGCTGTCTTCCCGACTGGAACGACATAATGATGAAATTAAGTGTGTTAGTAATATATAATAACTAGCTATTACCAGCGACTTCGCACGCGAATATTTGACTTTTAATAAGTATTGTAATATAATTTTGATTGTCTATGTCTGTATGGCGTTCTGTCAGCTCGTATAACAATTTTGTACTCATTAGTAAAATTCTCTCAAAAGCTGTTCTCAACACTTGTACTATTGTAACTTGTACTAAATTATTATATTGGTGCAACAACCTTTGGACTTTGGAGATATTTATAAAATACCTGTTACATCAAAAACGCTAAATTCTTTATTTTAAGTGTTACTGTGTTAGAAGCATTGTATAACATATTAAACGTTATGTTTTCCTCAACCATGGAATCTTTTATTTATTTCAGCAGTAAACTAAAACCAAAAACCGTGGTCACATAAACCTCACAAATGAAAACAACACGAATTTAGGACAATTTACAATTAGTACACATCGTAATATATCGATATAATCGCATATTATATAAAACATCGAAAATGTACTGCAGGAATGGATAATGTATAGTTCCGATGCCGCTAAATAGCTTTTGTTTATTTATTTGTTACTATAGTAATTAATTCTGGTCTCCATGGTGTTTTTGACATCTTTAGTAGTAGTATTTAACATATATTTCATTACTTATTCATTGCATCATCATTATAAACATAAATTTTATATTATTTTGAATGTTCATCACTACTTTTTTCACAGCACTTAATAATTATTATTTAATGGTACTTTCACTTGTGAAACTTACTTGTTGATATGCCCTCAAACGCCGTTTCGGAGTTGTATTCTCCTTCTCCAGTGAGGTTTGAATACGGAATTTGTCAAGTAGTCGGTAATTTGTAACGGTTTTTTTAGGTGACTGGTTGTGTGTGAGGGTGTGGAGATGGAAGGGGGTTGGCGCGGGATTCTGAATTGTATGCTTTGTGTATTATTGTGTCGAATAGTGTGTTTGATTTAAATTGTAAATGGTCATTGAGTATGCTGTTTGGTTGTGTTTTGTTGTGTTTATATATTTCGCAAACTCAACACCACAGAACAATACAAAATATACATCACATACCAAGATGATAAGGAGGTTGAAAGCAAAATTAGTCACTTCCAGTCGGTTTGTGGCTGTATCATTAAACATTTAAAGAAGAAAACAAGGAAAGAGACGCAACTGAAATATCGTAATGTAATCTCCATACCTTAACTACTGTATGATAGTAAGACTTAGATTAGAAAAGCGAAAGATATATCTAGAATACAAGAAGCGGAAATGAGGTTTTTGAGGGCTGTAAAGGGTTGTATCAGGAGCGTTCTTATCAGAAATGATAATATTAGAATGGAGCTAGGCATAGCTGAAAGCTTAAATGAGAAAATCTCCCGGTACAAAACGGAGTAGAGGTTACACGTAGAGAGAATGGATCCAACTAGATTTTCAAGAAGAGCCCTTGACTATCATGCAAGGGGGAAGAGAAGCGTGCGAAGACCCCGTAAGCGATGGTTGGATGATTTCTATTGAGATTGGAACAGGCCTAAGCCGTTAAGGATGACGACGACGACGACGGCGACGATAGAAAATAGAAAATATGACAGTAGACGGAAGACGGAAAATATGAGACAGAAGAATGGGCCATCATGATTGTGATAGAAAGAAAGAGCCAAATGGAAACAGCATTTGGAAGAATGAAACCATCTACATAGGTCCATAGTTGCTTCTTATGTAGCGTACAGTGGTTACCATGACATCGGTCGTGTGGTCGGAACTATGAGCTGAAATGTTTCACGACATTTGTTTGGCCTCTGCATATTAAACGAACATTAGTGCACTTCCGCGTCCATTGTCGTGACGACACAAATGGCCAGTTTCCTGAAACGCTTCCGGCGCGGTGAATCCTTCAACAACGATAGTTATCGGCTAGCTATTTTACAACATGCAATTGTTTATGTTTGCAACAATCGTTTGTCGGTTACCTTCAGGTTATTGTATAGCGGTTAGTTTACCGTTACCAAATAGGCCTGCCAATGTGAAAAAAATAATAGTTACATCCTTACTCGTCGGTTTGGTCGTGTTCCTAAAGCATGCAACGTGAGTCTACTTGTAAATTCAAGTGCCACATGCACCATTAGTAACGAAGGTTAGCCGTCTGACGGACCGGTGTTCACGGTCCATATAAAAACATAATCACTAGGTTAGGGGCATTCGGTACCATAATTTCATATTCATGGTACACGAGATGGTAATGTAGCAATCTTTCCCGGACATTCGAAAAAAAGACACCTTTATTTTTACTAAACTGTATTTTTAGTACGGCACCGATCAACAAAGTTATGCTACGTTGAACTGAAAAATAACAAAAGTGCTTACATGACTATTTAACACGCGGCAACGCACGAAACTCTTTCAAGATCATTCAGCGGGGCAAAATTGCGTAACGCTCTAGTCCAGTGGTTCCCGATCTTTTTTTAACTCCGGGACCCACCTTGAAGGATATTACACTTCATGGGATCCGACCGATAAGCATGAGCCCCGGGAGAATTACTTGTAGGGGTGTGCACCCAGTTTGTAACGACTGGGTGCACTGACGACGGTCTCACTGATCATCGCATGGTACAGTAGAAACAAAATACAGACACTAATGAAATCGCTAATTACCAGCTTTAATTAATCACAACTAACAGTTTGTAATCAACAAGGTAGTCTCTTACAACAATTCAAGTTAAATTTGTCCACACGCAATAATAATGTCTAGTAACAGAGTTCCACACTAATTATAACACACCAAACACTTTCCACTAATCTTCAACAATAACTCGATCCGCGCTAAGGAAATCGCTCACCGCTACTGACTGACAAAGCCAGGTGCTCTTGCTTTTATACGTGAAACAAGTGTTCGAGAACAACTTTCCATCCTTACTGCAGCTGCCAGTATAATGGGTATTTCAAGTGCATTCCGGAACAAGCTGGAACGTACTCTAGTGCGGCCTTGACATCTGCTCGACTAGCGGAGGGACGGGTGGAGGAAGCTCTCGGCTGTTCGATATGCTTCCATAGTTACAATATTTTGCTAACATCGAGTACTTTAAGCCCCGTTTTATGCTTAAACAAATTATATATAATTTAAATGTAATAGGTTTTTAAAAGAAACAGTAAATAAACTTTCAAGCCCGACTTAGCGACCAAGCAAACGTCCCCTGGAGACCCAGCAGTAAGTTGCGCCCCATAGGCTGAGAGGCCCAAGGTCGCTGCCCTAAGGGACACCAGCGATAATAGGTCTCTTGGAAGAGAGATCATTGTTTGATCTATTCTCACTCGGAAGCTACGGTCTCGCAGAACGCGGCGATCAAGTGAACGTAGCAATCTGGGAGAATGACTTCCGTGAGTTTGTAAAGGACACCCTCGTGCCACACGCGGTCGAAGATTTTCTCTACGTCCAGAAAGAACGCAAACGTCTCTTTGTCCTGGCAACCGGGCTCGGTAATGCTCTCCACGAGTCTCATCGGTTGATGTGTCAAGGAGTAGGCCTACACTTCACGAAAACCGAACTGTTCGGGGATCAGCACGTTCAGTCTTTCCAGGTGGTCGCGAATCCGACGCTGGAGCAATCGCTCGAAAACCTTCGACGCGCGGACAAGAGGCTAATAGATCGGAGTGTCTCCGCGCAAGAAGAATTCTTTCCCGGCTTGTATATTACAGTCACGGTGGCCGTTTTACATTTCGCCGGAAAGTAGGTCAGCCCGAGGCAAGCGTTAAATAGCTCGGTCAGGAATATAGTTCCACACTCCAGAAGGCGAGGGAGTGCGGTATTCGTAACACCGTCTAGTCCTGGCGCCTTCCGGGGCTTGAACTGCATTATTATCTCAGTGACCTCCTCCGGCGAGATGAACTTCGGCTCCGATGTAATACCCTCCGAAAGAAAGCGCTCTACCTAGCGACAGATGTGCTTATTGAAGGCCGACTTCTTGGGCGGGTTGGGCGCGAACTGTCGCTCGAAACAGTCAGCCAAGAACTCTGCCTTCTCGTTTGGGGGGGGGATCCGAGGCGTTGACCACCAGGTTCTTCTAGTGTGCGGGGAGAGGCGCGTGTCTGCGCTTTATCGTTAGAACACTGGAAATCCGCTAGGCATTAAGGTCCTGGGAAAGTCCAACCATCTGTGCTACAGCCACTTCCCAGCTGCGCTTCGCAACGCCAGCAAGTCACGGTACAACTTGCCGGACGCTCTGTTGAATGCAGCCTTGTCGGCCGGGTCATGGGTCCTCTGCCAGCCTCTCCGGAGGCGATTCCTCTAGCGAGCGAGCTGAGACACCTCGTTGGGGATAATCTGGTAATCGGGTGTGAACCCCGGCTTCATCTGGGAGGACACGTCCACCGCCGAACGAGATAACAGCCTCGTCCACTTGCTGGACAGTCTGGAGCGGTACTTGGTCGGGCAAGGGGCGACAAAACGTCGGGCCAAACCGTTCCCACTTGACCATCCGCCGCTCGTCGCGAACGCTGGCGTGCTGGATAGCCAGATGTACACTGATGGGGCAATGGTCCGAGAAGAGGTCCGAAATGACGGAGAAATGTACTGGGCAATAAACGCCTCTGACCGATTATAGACGACAATCAAGAAACAAGAAAGTAAAAATACAGGCCTCGGAAATGGCGTTCTTAATAGGAGTTAAAAGGTGTTCTTGACTTTATCGTATAGAGAATGAAAACATAAGAGATGAATTATAAGTTTTCAACTTCATAGACAGATTGAAACGTTATAAACAACCGTGGAAAGAACACTGAGGAAAAATGCCAGGTACAAGTCTACATACCTATTGGATGTGGGTAGACCCAGTAAGAGTTGGCTGCAGGATCTTTGAAGATGGAACAGGCAGCACCTTGCCTATGGCGTGATGTGAAGATGATGATGATGAAGAACAGAAGTGACAGAAGCGACCGATAGATAAGAGGAACTTCATTTTCAGCGATACGGACATGTTACAGAAAGGACAAAAATATATACTAACTAAATATATCGTAGTGGGCTGTTAAGACAATTAATCAAAGACTGAATTTTAACACTGGGATGACAAATTGCCAATACGTGGGACGAAAAAGTTCTAATAGAAGGCGACTGTGTAGACAATGAACTATTAACCCTACGACAGTGGCGACTTGTGGTTCTGACAGTTGGGGGTCAATGTCTGAATGTTTCTACTAAGACAAGAGCAATTATCCCATTCCAAATAACACACGGGGTGGGTCTCAACATGAAGACATAATTATTGACAACTTTTAGTAGGCCTAGTATTAAGTTGTGTTTATACTATTTGTAATTATTCTAAAAATATATAGTTAAAATAAAAGGATAGTTAAATATTTGTGTTTAATAGTTAAATCGGGAAGCGGTCTACCGAGTTCCTAATTTTGCATTTATCTTTAATAGAGAGAGAGGGGGGAGGAGAAAAATTTGTTTTTAAAATAGATTGAACACTATTAATTTTACCAGATCAATGAACTGAACACAAAAATAAGAAATACCTGAACATTTAACACAAAAAAATACCAGCAAACACTTTGAAGGTTATACACGCTTCGATCAGGTTAACGTTAATATAATTATTTAATGACTACATTAAACTTACTTTTTCGGAATACAATTACTTCACTATTTTGTTTGATTTTAAGACTTTACTGCACACATTTTCATTACATTCTAAATTAAATAGAGAAATATTACACAAAACTGATGGCAAGCGGACAAATCATGTGGTAAAAATAATCAAAATGGCGAATGGCGGTATTATGTTAATGTTAAAATTCCCGGTTAGTGCGGTTCGGACCTTGTCGGAACTATTCGTGTCTGTCGCTAAACACGAGCTTTAGCGACAGTTCAATGTAATTGTGAACACCCCTCCAAAGGGTACTGATTACCCCCTCCAAAGCTGTCTAAACAGTCCAGAAGGTGCTGAGAGCTACTTTGAACCTCAAGCAATATTATCAAGCAATTCGCTTACTACGCGAATCCATTACTGTTCAGTCAACAAGATTATTCTCGCAAATCTTGTTATTTAAATATGAAACCATTATCTCAACAAATCCTTAAACATATTTCAAATCCTTAAACATAAATCATGAGGTTCACTGAACTACTCAACCTTATGGACGAACCGCCACTGCCATACGGGGTGAAAGTTTACAGAAAATACAAGACAAATGCTATAACTATAAATGACAAGATAAGATAAACTATAAATGCTAACCCGCCTCTTCCCCAGTACGTTGATAAGTACACGGTGTAATCTCGACAGCTGTACAAAAGGTCACCAGTGTTCCGCTACTGACCTTAATTTTGCGTAACATCATCATGTTAACCATCACTGCACGTACTCGTACTGTACAGTCAATTACCGATTCGGGTCAGTACACAATCGAACGTTTACAACTGTTTTTACAGGGCCGAGAAAATTAATTCTTTTGATACGTGAATGACTAGTTCGTCAGGTGATAAACGCTTGTGTTTACTTTATTCGTTTCAAGACAAAAAAAAAAAAATTGAAAACAATCACTGGTTAATAACAGTCGCGAACAAAAACACGTTTCCATTTGTTTAATGTTTGCTCAATACAAAAGTTTCTTGGATTTTGTTATCCATGACGTGTACGTTGATTAACTAATTATAAATATTTAATTAAGAAGGTTGTGTTAGTGGTTATAATCACAAACAGAATAATCACTGTTGCACACCACTATAGAAAAATTATTCCGATTAGCGCTTTCAAGCTTTACAGTTCATCGTCAGATCGGAATGAGATTTCCGATAAAATTTCCGATCTGACGATGAGCTGTGTAGCTTGAAAGCGCTAATCGGAATAATTTTTCTATAGTGATGTGCAACAGTGATTATTCTATTTGTAATTATAAATATATCACTACTCGCTGGGAACACTAATTTTTTGTTGGTAAAAATGTTAAACTTTTACCTTGTAGCCTGAACTAGTTTTCGCTTATTACAAGCTTCGTCAGCTTCTGTAAGTTTGTAAGTTTGTAAGTTCCGGCTACAAGGTAAAAGTTTAACATTTTTACCAATAAAAAATTAGTGTTCCGAGTCAGCAGTGATATATTTATAATTAGAAAAAGTTTTTTTTTTAACTTTAGCAGTAACAAAACTAGACAGAAAACGGATATCTGTAACGTCAGTTTTATCTATCGCATTTTATGTATAAACAGAGAATATACACACACGTAGGTGTGTGTGTGTGTGTGTGTGTGTGTGTGTGTTTTGCAGCAATACAAATTGCATGTAGTATGTAAAGACAAATATGTAAATTTACCATCATCATCACCTTCAGCAAGAATTAAACCAAAAACGGTTTGTTCCGTCCCCCACAGTATAGACTAGAACTGGTCACTCCAACACTTCTTCGGACGCTCAACATCTCTCCGTCCTATCGGCCCATAGTTCATCCCATCAACACCTCTCCGTCCTATCGGCCCATAGTTCATCCCATCAACATCTCTCCGTCCTATCGGCCCATAGTTCATCCCATCAACATCTCTCCGTCCTATCGGCCCATAATTCCATAGTTGTTTGGGGAGTTGTTGGGGGCAGTCTTCCAGTCGGTTAAGATGTTCCAACCATTTTAGCCGATATTGGGCAACTCTATCTAGTATACTTTTAACTTTCAATTCCTGCCATAAATCGACATTTCTTGTGCGATCTTGAAGAGTATGTTTTACCACGTACCTGAGAAATTTCATTTCGGCGCTTAAATAAGACTGGCCTGGGATTTAGTTAAAGTCCACTTTTCAGACCCACAGAGAGGTGTGGAAAGGGCCATCACCTTGAAGAACATTATGGCGTGGTTCTTTCCTCGTTGATTTTAGAATTCTCCTGATGCTCCCACACATTACATAAGGTTGAACTTGTGCAGCTTCTTTACTGACTGGCTTAATGACCGTAGTTGCCCGATGTAATTACAAAACCTATAGGCCTACTGCATTCGTTGCAAATGTCACTCTAAGGACAATTAAATTTATCAACATCATCATCATCACCACTCCAAGAACTAGGCCTTAGACCTGTTCCGGAACCCATCTCCTCCTCGGTCTACCGACATCTCTCTTCCCAGTTAGGTAATAAGCCAAGGCAGCCACAGGTAGTTTGATATCAGGCATGCGATTCAAGTATTCACACCATCTCCTTATGTAGTCTTCAATCTTCTGGTGCAATGATACAATGTTTAAATTGCGTCTAATATCCTCGTTCCTTCTCCGATCCAAGAGAGAACAACCTTGCATCCTTCTTAGAAATTTCATTACGGCTGCCTGAATCCTCTGCACATCCATTTTACCAAAAGTCCATGTCTCACTAGCATACAGGAAGTGTGGGGACAGCCACAGTTTTATAAAATTTCATTCGGGTATCCTTTCGTGTTTTAATTTTCAGGTAGGCTACCCATAAATTGTTCCACAGATTAAAATTTATGAAGTTAAATTGTTTATACATTGAATCCATTGACCGGATACGTCCGTAACAAGACCATGGTTTTGCACTTTCGTTCAGGAAATCTTAAAAATATTTCGTATACCCTTTGCAACCGTAAAACCGTCTTTGCAGTTCGTCTTCACATCCACATGTTTGCCTGTGAAACAACCGTGGTTGTTTCCTGTCAACTCTTGTGGATTTTGAGCTACGCTTTCCTTTCTCCTATAATAGAGTCAACATATATAAAATGGTAGTGGAAGAGGATACAACAAACCAACAAATACAAGTGTCGAAGAATGAATTAAATTTTGTCAAAACTGTGAACAAAATAAACAAAACCAAACAATCAAGCGTGTTGTGTGCCATTGCAAAACTCGCCGGCGGTCACTACAGGTCACCCGATAGACCTCAACAGCCGACGGACCAGAGTTCACTGATAGTACACTCTGCTCCCACGTTTGTGTCTCTTGCATTTCATTAATTGACTTTACAGTTCCAGTTATTGAATTAACCGCTTATTTTTTATAGTCTACTATTTGACAGCTGTATTTTGTGCGATCCTTGGACTTCGTCCTTAATGAGTGGTCTGCATGCGAGACGTGTCGCGAGTGACGTCTTCTAAACATGGAAGCACTTTTGTTGAAATCTTCAGATGTGGTTTCCAACTTTTAGGTTTCAGCGTATTGGTTATAGGTGGGGCCTATAAACCATATAGATTTTTTCATGGTTTTATGTAGTTATGGTTTGTTATTTATTGATAGACTAGACTTACGCCCGATGAGCCAAGACATTTGCCTGAGGTCTAACTGCCTTCGTTTGGTTTGAATAAGTGAGCCTTGGCTTCTGCCAAGTGAGTCACTGATCAAGATGAAGCCCAGGTAATGTCCAAGATGAAACTCATTTAAGCCTTCCATAGTGTAAGTGTATTATTATATGTTTCAGGTGAACAGGTGTCGTAAATGTGACTTGAGCAAATTATAATTGAAAAAGGAAGACTCCCTAACCCTCAATTACTCTAATAGCATATGAAAAAAACAAGAGGCAGTCAAGAGAGACTAAACAGAAAAGACTAAAGGAAGGGATCTCACCCAAGGCAAGTTGAAGCAAAGTGAGAATCCAGCTAGGGCACATCGGGATTGCCAAACCCCGTAAGATGTGGACAACCACAAGATGTGGACCCCTGATGTATGGTGTTGTCTTAATGCTAAAATAAAAATATACTAAATGATGCGTTGTAAAAGACAAGGTAGGTCTACACCATCTCATTAGCGCTGCGTGAGTTACATCAATTTATGTTGGCAGTTGCCGGTTGCCTGATGCCAGTGACCTACAGTTACTCTCCTACAATTTCATATCTACAAACGACCGCGATAGATAAGACAATTTCGCCTGCTTGCCTATATATATATTATTTACAAGGAAAACGCGTATTTCGTAACCGGCGGACCCAGGGGTCATCGGTCTAGCGGGCCGCGAGCAGGACACCTCCAAGGCTATACCCGTTCGTTGTTCTCAATACCTTTACATCAAATTGCAAGGTATACAAACAATAATTGCAGGTTGTATGAACTGTTCAGCGGCGCGAATGCATCCTTAGCCTGAAACGTTCTATAACATGTAATTATGATAAAACGTAATTATATTTTTGCATTCTGTGTAGTATATACAACAGTAATAACAATTTTTTATTATTAAGTTAAAACTAATCAATTTTAATTACAGGAAAAATTTTTGATGTGTTACAAATAAAGGTTTCGACAATGGTGAAGCATTTCACTAATACTTTTTAACATATATAGATGACATATCTGTTATATATACATATATACAAATGACATATTTCGGTTATGGAATGGAAAAGTTGACCCAGCAAAATCACTTCAAAGAAACATACATATGAATTCTGAGTGTACAATAGTATAGCCTAATAATACAGAAGACCAGTTACAAAAGACGGTATTTACACTTCATTACAATCCTACGAGTATTTTTGGGCTGAAGGTCTCTGGTCCAAAATCACAAACTGTGGCATTTAAAGGAAAACATCTTAGTAGAACGAAAATAGTTGTAGGCAACCAAATTTTGTATCCTGAGATGTTTGATTTTTTCGTTTTTCGAAACGCGCATGACACGTATATCCAGACTTATCGCAGGGAATGGTTACAGAATCTGGACAGAATGGAGGATGACGGCTATCGTTTCGATATACATCCTTTGGTACAAGAGATGTAGGAAGACCGAGAGCGACATGAAGAGACTCTCTGTGAAGACCTAACAGGCGGCAAAGTGCATACTCCGTTAGATACAGAGGAAGAAGTGAAAGAATATTCGTCTATGGCTAGAATCCATTTCACCAATCTTGCGTTAGTGATTCTACACTTCAACAGGAGTGATACAGCTGGATGATCGGTGTGGATTTCAAAATGCGGTCCATAGATGTAGGTAGGCTAATAGCTGAATTGTTTCACTGCATACACAATGGCTAAGATCTCCTTCTCTGAAGTACAATAATTTTCTCAGCACTCTTAAACACTCTGCTTGCATAGGCGATAACTCGTAGATCTCCTCTTGAATCTTCTTGTAGAGTGCACTTCCTATTGCATAGTTGCTGGCTCCTGAGTAGATTATTACGACATACTTTCCTTGTCGCTGTGGATGATGTAGCATGATTGACCTTCCTCAGTTTCACATCTAATTATTTCTATGTTACCTTAATCACAATAAATTTAATGTTCTCATTTTTCACTTAAAATGCATACCCTATAAAAATTCTCGTGTTTTTACTGCCTTTAGCTTTCATATCTTTTCTCATGGAAAAATCATCTTGCTATACGCCAATCCAATTAACATAGTGTTCTTTATCATATCATAATGATCATCATCTTCAAGGATTAAACCAAGGAAGGTTTATTCCGGTCTCAAACAGACAAAGAGTCTAGAGCTGGTCACTCCAGCGCTTCCTCGGACGTCCCATACCTCTCCACCCCCTCGGCTTATAGATCCATAGTTGTTTGGGAATGCGGCAGTCATCTATTCGGCAAAGATGTTCCCACAAATTCAGCCGATACTGGACGATCCTGTTTAGTACACTCATAATATTATATTCCTTTCGTATATCTGTGTTTTTTCTATGATCATGGACAGTATACCCTGTGACGTGCCTGAGAAATCTCATTTCAGCCGCTTGGATACGTATGGCCTGGCCTTTCGTTAAAGTCCAATTCTCTAACCCAATTTTTTATGTCTTACAAATAAAGGTTTTAGGCGATGGTTTGACACATTTAACTAGCACTTTTTAACATATATACACACAGATAACATGTTTCGGTTATGGAATGCAAAAGTTGACCCCGCAAAATCACTTCAAAGAAACATACATACGTAAAATTGTCCTAAGGCTTTCACGGCCGGTGTCAGTTTTATAAGAAACGTTTTCCGGGCTGTTTGGCCGTGGTCTACGGTTTAATGACAAACAACAAACGTTTCAACAGCACCACTGGCTGCCATCATCAGTGGAATTCAAAGAAATCCAAGACCTCCTGAACGTAGGTTGATATCGTCAGGGCCTTTACCACAGTATTGTGGGCCTGACGATAACAACCTACGTTCAGGAGGTCTTGGATTTCTTTGAGTTTCACTGATGATGGCAGCCAGTGGTGCTGTTGAAACGTTTGGTTTGTCATTAAACCATAGACCACGGCCAAACAGCCCGGAAAACGTTTCTTATACAAACATACATATGAATTCTAATTATACAATAGTATAGCCTAATAATACAGAAGACCAGTTATAAAAGACGGTATTTACACTTCATAACAGTCCTGCGAGTATTTGGACTAAAGGTCTCTGCTCCAAAATCACAAACTACGGCTTTTAAAGGTAAACATCCATTTAGAACGAAAACAGTTGTAGAAGACCAAATTTTATATCCTGAGATATTTTAATTGCCTGAGATTTGACAACTCACACAACAGTAACACTGATTGCGGAGATGACTTAGAAACCAAACCTTTAAACACATATGTGGAACGATACGTAGATGCTTAAAAAATAAAATGAGGAAGGCGTTCAAAATAAATACAGGTGTAAGACAGGGTGATGGTTTATCCTCAATTTTTTCAACTATGTCCTGGAGAAAATAGTGAGAATTTGGAATGAAAAATTAAAGGAATGCAAAATATCACCAATCATGTTTGGAAGAAGGAACAAACATATTGAAATAAAATGTTGGCATTCGCAGATGTCCACTTTCCGACATCTGTAGTAACACAAGTTAATTTTTTAGAGGACATAGCCAGTAGAATAGGCAGAAAAAACTAAATTTCTCGCGAACATTAAAAATGCTTTAAAATCCCTGGTAATAGATATTGGTCGAATAGAGAGGGTTCGAAAATTTAAGTATCTAGGAGAAATAATTCAAGAGAATGGTTTAGAAAAATCTGCTATAGAAGAAAGGATTTATAAGATGGAAATGGCATATGGTATAACTGAAGACATTTACAATAAAAAGTCCATATCTAAAAATGCGAAAATAAGGCATTACAGTACAGCAGTGAAGCCAGAATGCCTATATGCAAGTGAATGTCTAGCATTGAATTATAATTTCGACAAACTAGAAATATTGGAAAGACGAATTATTAGGAAAATATTAGGCCCACGAAAAACTTCAGAAGCTTGGAAATTAAGAAGTAATGATGAAATATATCAAAGTATAGAAAATATAACAGAAACAATGAGAAAAAGAAGACTATTATATTTTGGACATTTATATAGAATAGACGACAATAGTGTAACAAAGCAGATCTTCAAATATCTGTGGGGGAAGAAGTCAACATCAAACTGGATTAAAGAAGTTCAAAAGGATTTAGAAGAAAATAATATAAACGCAGAAGAAGCAATTGAAAGAAAAGTTTTTCGGGCAAAAGTGTTAAAAATAGGAGTCCAGGGTAGGAGAGAGAAAACGCAAGTTCAAAATGAACTGAAGACAGAAAGATGAGTAATAGTGAAAAGATGAATGCATATTGGAGAAAAAGAAAGAACAAAGAATAAAGAATTGAAATAGGCATGTGGTCCTTAGGTGGGCGATACAAAAAAAAAAATATATATATAGCTATCCCAACGTTGATTTATGCCAGTGAAACATGAGCCCTTCGTAAAAAAAAAGAAAATAAAATTCAAACGGCCGAAATGAAATTTGTATGCTTAGGGTATTCTCTCCTGGATAAGAAAAGGAATGAAGATATTAGACAAGAACTAAAAATCCAATCTTTGCACAAGAAGATTAATGACAATAACAGGTTGTGGTGCCACACTTGGACCGCAAACCAAATGACCGATTACCAGTGGCGGCCGTGAAATATGAACCCAATGGGAAACGGTACTGTTACACTAATACAGAACGTTCTACATGTTTCTCGGCTATCCCACCAGAGCCCAGGTGTAATGTTTGTGCGCGTACCGGTACGTGTCACTTAACATGCGTCAACAATGTTACGTAATGTGGAACGTCTGGTGCGTTCGATGGTGTCGTTCTACAACTTCTCAGCTAGCACAACTGGTATGTGTTTCTGCCAAAGCCGCGCTGAAGTACCCTCTAGAATTTTCAAGTGTTTCGTTAAGGACGCATATTATGGAACCCTGCCGCTTAAATAGCCCACACCTGCCGCTTAGTTTTCAGTTTTATGTAGGGCCATTTACACAGTGCGTCTCAAGTGGTGTATTAGTGAAAAGTGATTATAGTGCGGAATTCTTTATAGTTGAGACATAATTATTTGTGTGGACAGATTAATTTAATTTATTGTACAAGTATAATTTTGTTGAATAACCTGTCGATTACAAACTGTTAATTGTGATAACAAAAGCTGGTTTTTAGTTACTTCATTGGTGTCTTGTATTTTTGTATTTTGTTTTCCACTGTACCATACGACGATCGTCGTCGTAACAGTACATTGGTAGACCGAGGAAACGATGGGTTCCGGAACAGGTCAATTAGGGCTTTGGAGTGAAGAAGAAGAAGAAGAAGAAGAAGAAGAAGAAGAAGAAGAAGAAGAAGAAGAAGAAGAAGAAGAAGAAGAATTTTTTACTATATTTAAAACACAGTTTTGGAAATAAACTCTATTAGTAGCTGTTCTCGATATCCACACAGGATACGTAATTTTCATTGGACAGTTCTTCAAAAAATGAAATAAAACGAGATAACGTAATAATAAATTGGTAACGTCGAGTATCATGTCGAATGGACGCAGTTGGAAACTTATGAGTCAACAAATGATTATAAGATGCATATTGAGGTATAAACAGCAGATTACAGGGAAGTAGTAGAATGATCCATAGAAGTGTTGTTTTGCATATTGAGGTTGTTTCTTTATTAACCATTACTACAGCCCGGTGGCGGCTCGTCCTTAAGGTTGAATGGTTCAATGAACCCGCCTAAATAATTTAAATATGTTTAAGGATTTGTTGAGATAATGGTTTCATATTTAAATAACAAGATTTGCGGGATTAACCTTGTTGACTGAACAGTAATGGACTCGCGTAATAGATGAATTGCTCGCTACTATTGCTTGGAGGTGTAAAACAGCTCTGGGCTGTGTAGACAGCTTTGGAAGGGGAAATCAGTATACGCAAAATTACATTCAACAGTCGCTAATCCCGAGTGTTAGCTATAGAGACGAATAGTTCCGACGAGTGCCGAACCGCACTGACCGGGAATTTTAACATTTTCATAATACCGCCATTAGCCATTTTAATTATTTTTACAACATGATTTGTCCGCTTGCCATCAGTTTTGTGTCATATTTCTCTATTTAATTTAGAACGCAATGAAAATGTGTGCAGTAAAGTCTTAAAATCAAATAAAATAGTGAAGTAATTGTATTCCGAAAAGTTGTGTGTTTAATGTAGTCATTAAATAATTGTATTAACGTTAAACTGATCGAAGCGTGCACGTATAAACTTCAAAGTGTTTGAGTGTTTGCTGGTATTTTTGTGTGTTAAGTGTTTCTTATTTTTGTGTTCAGTTCATTGATTTGGTAAAATGAATAGTGTACAATCAATTTTAAAAACAAATTTGTCTTCTCTCTCTCTCTTTATATATTGCAATAAAACACAGGATGCAAGTTCACATAATAGGGATAATAATGCTATAACACATTTTCTGACGGCCATAGACATGTTAAAAATTGATTTTGTTCTAGGCCGCTTCCCGTTTTAAATATTAAACAGAAATAATTAACTACCTATCCTTTTATTTTAACTATATATTTTTAGAATAATTTACAAACAACATAAACAAAACTAACACAACTTAAAATTAGGGCTACTAAAAGTTGTCAATAGTTATGTCTTCATGTTGAGACCCACCCCGTGTGTTATTTGGTATGGGATAATTGCTCTTATCTTAGTAGAAACATTCAGACATTGAACCTCCAACTGTCAGAACTACGAGCCGCCACTGCCACAGCCAATGTAAATGTGTACGGGCCAAAACTCAGTGGTTTTATAGCAGTACATAGTTGTGCGAACACACTAGAAGGGACACGAAAAAATACCTCATTTATTCTTATCGTTGCTGTTGATATTAGTAACGAATTACTGTGACCGTGGAAAGGGGACAGGTAGAAGTGAATTTTCATAAAAGAATGTAATAAACGAACTATTTGATTGTCTTATTTTCTCTGGTATTGAATGAGTTCTATGTCGCTATCCACGTAAAATTCACGTAAAAATTATGTAAAATCTTTAAGATTATTACAGTTTTGTATATAGTCTGTTAATAGACGTAGCAGTAAGGAAATTATAAGCAGAATTAACCAGGCTAAAATTGCTTTCAACAAACAGAAAAACCTCTTCACTTCAAACACTATCAGCCTAAAAATAAGGAAGAATCTAGTAAAGACATATACGTGTGGAGTGTTGCCCTATACGGGAGTGAATCTTGGACAGTTGGAGAAAGTGACAAGGAAAGACTCCAAGCATTTGTGACCTGCTGCTACAGAAGAATATTTAAGATAAGCTGGAGGGAGAAGATAACGAATGAGGAAGTCTTTAGAAGAGCTCAGGAGGAGAAGAGCTTTCTACAAAATTTAAAAGGCAGAAGATCTAAGTTTATAGGGCATATACTGCGACACAATGGGTTGGTTAAAAGAATAATAGAAGGAACAATTGAAGGGAAGAATCACAGAGGACGACCCCGTTTAGACTACATGAAACAGCTTATGGTCGATGTGCACTGCACATCATATTGTGAGTTGAAAAGAAAAGCAGAGAAGCGTGAAGAATGGCGACCTTCTGCCAACCAGCCGAAGGTGGTGCTAACTAAGAAGACAGAGAAGAGTATATAGTCTAAAGTCCGCTAAATTAGTAGAAATATTTCATTTAAAAAAAATATCATTAATATTTAATTTTTCGTCATACTTTTCTGTTTTAACGAAACTCTTTTTGTTTTTCGGAAGTACGACGAGTTAACCCTTTATTATTGTCAATTACTAACGTCTTCTCAGTATTGTAGAGTTTTGTATTCTATATAAAACTTTATTTATTTTAAGAAGTATTATTAGTAGGTAGTTAAAAAAAAAAAAATTCAAATTCGTCAGAACATACCTGGGAGCCATGGACAGATGAAAGCAAGCAATGAAACTGCGTAAAAACGGAATCTACAGGACGGAGACTGGGAAGACAAATACAAATGGAAACGGTTGTTGAGTGGATGACAACAGGGACATCTAGTCAGATTGAGAGGCAGACATGAGCGTGCGCGGAGTTCGGTCGTACAGTATCTTCTCTTCTCGAGTGAAGCGCCGTGTCGCATGCATGAGTGAATACAAGACCTCTACACTTGCAAGCGCAGGCAGAGCGAAATTTTAGGTACTCTACCTTTATCTGATCCTGCAGTCACTTTCGATATTTCGATAATGCGATTGCTTGGTTTCGATGTTTAGTGTATATCGCACGTAATTTCATGTTGTTAAAAGAATTATATAAATTTTAATTTTTTATGTCAAAAAATAGTTGATTGACGACTGTTGTTGGTGTTGTTAGTCGTTTTGTAATGGGATAAAATATTGTAGCTGTTGTATAGTAGAGTTGCGTTCCTGTGACGCCAAAAGTTGTTGTTGTTAGGTTAACGTGAGAACTGAAGCAAAACGTGAAAAGCGATACGAGTGTAAAGCAGAACTCTTTTTAACATGATAATGTTTTTAGGCAGGGGGTCATTCCATAAAATGCGTGATGCAAAATGTGTAACGTCATCGAAAAATGTAACGCTCCAGGTGATGTTAACACTATATTTTTCCACACTTTCGATTCCCCACAGTCTAGAAATCTTCGGTCTCTGTCGTTTTAACATGATAATGTTTGTTATATAGTAAATATATTTGTTATATAGTAAATATTTGTTATATAGTTATATAGAAAACATGATAATGTTTTCCACAAAATGCGTGATGCAAAATGTGTTACGTCATCAAAAAATGTAACGCTCCAGGTGATGTTAGTAATAAATAAATTTGGTCACAGTGAAATAAGATGCATATCAGTGTATACTGTTCAGTATTAGTCGTGATGTCTTCCACTGAACGTGTGCGACGCCTGCGTCAACGACAACGCGAAGACAGGGATCGTGAAGAATTAAATGAATTTTTGATGAATACTCCATTCTCATCAAATACAACTGAAGATGAGAAAATTCGCGTGTTTCAAAACAAGAAACAAGAAGAAAAGAAACGAAAGAATGCTGCGATAGGCAAGCAATATCGCCAGAACAAGAGATTGAAAACTGAACAAACAGGATCTCCAACAACGTGTCCGGTCTGTAGTCGTGAATCGGTCAGAAATCCGTACGAACATCGCTGAACAGGAGAGTCTGCAGTTTATGCACATTATACGTTTCAAAAGCCTAAAAACATTATCATGCTTCGATGTGTCGGTTTCGTCGAAATTCTTCTTTTTTGCGGAGAGTACGGGAAAACCCCAACTCGAAAGTAAAACGGGGTGGCCCAAGGGCCACCTCTTGCCTATTACTATACATGTCTTTTTTTGTGGCAGAACTCGGTTTGCTTTAGAAATCGTGTTTTCAGTAGGCCTAGTATTCTTGTTTTGCATTAATATTCGTCCTTTGAATAGATCACTGCAAAACGGTCAAACTCGAAAGTAAAGCCTATTACTATACATGTCACATTTTTGTGGCAGAACTCGTTTTTTCGGTAATATTCGTTTTCCAACAAGTAGGCCTACCGGTACTCGTTTTGTGGCTAACAAAAAATAAACGTCCATTATTTACAATATGAAGAGCGTATGTTGTAATTCCTTAATACATTGTTTTTTGTACGTTTTCAATTAACCATAAATATTTTTTTTTGCAGTTTACATTTGCTGTTGTAGTTTTGTTAATTTTCCAACTCAAAATCGTTAGGTTCTGTATTTTAAGTATTACTGTGTTACAAGCATTGTATATACACATTAAACATTGTTTTCATCAACCATTGCTTTTGTTTATTTCAGCAGTAAACTAAAAACCAAAAACCATTGTCACCTAACCTCACAAATGAAAACAACACGTATTTTCGCTTCGCATTAAGAAATAGGACAATTTACAATTAGCACACTTCTTATTTTCCACATCGTAATTTATCGGTACAACCGCATATTAAAAAAATCGAAAATGTACTGCAGAACGAATAAAGCGACAGTTCCAAATTTTATAATATATACATAGAGGTATGTACGTACATTGAAGACGAGATGGTGGGGATAAGAAAAAGAAGTCGAGTGTCTTGTTAGCGCCATGGACACGCTGTTGTCTGTGGTCAATTTGTTTGGTTTATTCAAACAGAATGTTCTGCGTCAGTATGTTATTGTTGTTGTTTGAACGTTTCCCACTATCAGCAATTACTACTAGTTCCGCAACTGTTATGTAACTCAGGAAGCGAAACCATTCATTGTTACAATACAACCAATGGAATTTCAATCGCGATTCGAAAAAATTGCATTTAGAATGTTTACTTTAATACACTCTACATAAAAATACAACGCCTAAAATAAAATCACAAATGTGTATAATTTTATAAAAGTGTATTTATACGAGGGTCAGTTGAAAAATTCGGGGAGCGACATCTATAGCTCAGTGATAGAACTAAAATCTTTCGTGTGCTGCAAGACGTATATTTCGCGTGAAGACCTGTTAATTTCCAGATATATCTGTCAATATATTCACTTTTACAAGCTGTTTGAAATTTTCCTCTCACGCGTGTTCTTAAAATGCACAAAATCAAACATCGTGTTGTGATGAATTCTCTGTTAAAAACGTTTTAGTGCCAATGGAAAATCAGAACAAAATTGTAAATGTGTTACGAGATGCTGCGTCTTCAATAACAACGGTAAGTGGGGCACACTCGAGTTTAAACGTGGTCGTACAAGCACTGAAGACGATCCCAGGCGTGGGCGTCCAAAAAGTGCAACAAAAATGACATTATCGAAAAAATTTCATAGGGTTTTGGAAACCGCAGATTGAGGAATGGATGACGTTGCTGAAATCATAGGCATCTCATATGTGTTATACTTTAATTCAAGAACTTGGTGTGAAAATACACCCATACCTCTCCGCTCCCTCGGCCCATAGTTGTTTGGTAATGCGGCAGTCATCGAATCGGCAAAGATGTTCCCACAAATTCAGCCGATATTGGGCGATCCTGTCTAGCATACTCATAATATTCAGTTCCTGCCGTATATCTGTGTTTCTTCTATTATCATGGACAGTATACCCTGAGAAATCTCATTCTTACCGCTTGGATACGAATGGCCTGACCTTTTGTTAATGTCCAATTCTCATACCCATAAAGAAGTGTGGGAAGGCCTATCACTATGTAGAATTTTTGGCGTACACATTGATTTTAAGAACCTAATTCCAACGTTAATGATCAGTTACTATATAATAGTTTATTTCACCCAGCCATTCAGTAATATGACTCAACTCTTATACATATTATGTGACGAGATCAATATTAGTCATAATCATGTGGCTAGATCGTAGTTATGTAAACTGCTGACTGGTTGATCTATCAGATAAAAGTTATACATTTTTCTATCAGTTCTAATACAAAAAATGTTTTGGATTCCAGTATATCGAAGGGAAAAATTCAGAAGAATCCATCAACTTTTACTAGTTTTTGTTAATTAAGAAACACCAGTTTTTATTTTTAAGTTTCTTAAGTTCACACAGCCGGTGTCAATATACTCAAAATTATTAAATACCGGGATGTTAGGCCGTGGCCGGTTGCTATAAAATCTCGACATTACCGGCTGTCTGTTGTTCTTACCCGAGAAACGTTGTCGGGTGTCGTTCGGCTAAGCTCTGCCGTTTCATAACAGCAGCTGTCGCTTTTTACGGTTTGAAAAACATCCCCGAGGGTGGGATACGAAACGTTGCGGACGATATCAAGATAAAACAACAACCGACCACGGCCTAACAACCCGGTATTTAATAAGTTTGAGTATACCAGTTTGAGTATACCAGTTTGAGTATACCAGTTTTTATTGACTATTGATTATTGTTATTTCCCACATTTCTTATTCACGAAATGTTTAAAAGATCTGTAACAAAAGTGTAATGTAATTAAACTCTTTTATGCATTGTATATTATCATCATTCATCATTATTGTTAGCATTTTTCACTTCTAAGCGTCTGTCTCTCCAGTCACCCTCTACTGGTCTTATTTGACAGCAAGTATTATCCAGTTCCACTGTTCCGCAAAAATAACAAGATCATTTGGAGTGGTAATCTAGTAATCTTCATTACCACTTTCTGTCTGAGTGTTTCACTTTCAGTTTCTTTATTTTGTGAATTAAATAATCTTTTTATTTCCGCTGTGTGTTTGTATTATTATTTTCTATGGTGTCCGTAGAAAATTAATTATTTCTATCAAGTTATTTCCTTGTACAACCCGCAGTTTTCAACCAATCTGTTCTTCGTTGTTTACGTTTGCGATTAGTAATACAATTTAGGAAAGACAAAATATGTTAATATTTTCCTTTATTATTATTATTCTCACATCATTGTTCGCCTTTCATAAGACGGCAATGACATATGGAGAACTTAGTCAAATTTGGCGGTAGTTGAAAAAGAGAATGGAATGACCATGTTGACAGGGCAAAAAACGATAGATTAATGAACGTTCTGTACTATTCTAGACCGTTGGGAAAACGGAATCCTGGCCGACCAAGAAGGGATGGAGGGTAGACTTAATGAGCGAATAAAAGCAGGCGATTGAGCCTATATATGAGGTTCAGTTTTAGCTTAGCGGTAGAACTAAGATTTTTCCAGTGCTGCAAGATTCATATTTCTTATAAACATCTGTTAGTTTCCAAATCTATCTACAAATTTTTACTTCCATATTCCTTAAGGAATGGAAGTATGGTGATGGCAAAAAAAATCGTGTTCGAGATTATTGCAGATTCTGATTCTACTACACTCAAAACGTGAAAAAAAGTCGTTTTCCGAAAAGTGTCTGTGTGTGTGTGTGTGTCTGTCTGTCTGTGTGTGTGTCTGTCTGTCTATAGATTTTTTTCCTATGGCAAACGATAACTGCCGCAAATTCAAACAGAATCAAATAATTGTTTGCATACAGCCCTGATTTGTAGAGTACTCGCGACCTATTGTTTTTGGTAAAGATTGGTTGAGGGAAAGGGGTAGTTTACCTGCAACGGTTTTTTTTTATCAAGGGAAATTTTTTTTTTTGGCAAACGATAACAGCCGCAAATTCAAACAGAATCAAATAATGTTTCGCATACGGTCCTGAATTGTAGAGTTCTCAAGACCTACTGTTTTTGGTGAAGATCGGTTAAGGGAAAGGGGTAGTTTACCTGTAACGTTTTATGTTTTAACAAGGGTATTTCCTATGGCAAACGATAACAGCCGCAAATTCAAACAGAATCAAAAGATTATTTGCATACAGCCCTAAATTGTAGAGTTCTCAAGACCTATTGTTTTTGGTGAAGATCGGTTAAGGGAAAGGGGTAGTTTACCTACAACGTTTTTTTAACAAGGGTATTTTCTATGGCAAACGATAACAGCCGCAAATTCAAACAGAATCAAATAATTTTCTGCATACAGTCCTGACTTGTAGAGTACTCAAGACCTATTGTTTTTGGTGAAGATCGGTTTAGCGGAAGGGGTAGTTTACCTGCAACGTTTTTTATCAAGCGTATTTTCTATGGCAAACGATAACTGCCGCAAATTCAAACAGAATCAAATATTTTTTTTGCATACAGCCCTGATTTGTAGAGTACTCGCGACCTTTTGTTTTTGGTGAAGATCGGTTGAGGGGAAGGGGTAGTTTACCTGCAACGGGTTTTTTATCAAGGGAATTTTTTTTTTTTTTGGCAAACGATAACAGCCGCAAATTCAAACAGAATCAAATAATGTTTCGCATACAGCCCTGAATTGTAGAGTTCTCAAGACTTATTGTTTTTGGTGAAGATCGGTTAAGGGAAAGGGGTAGTTTACCTACAACGTTTTTTTAACAAGGGTATTTTCTATGGCAAACGATAACAGCCGCAAATTCAAACAGAATCAAATAATTTTCTGTATACAGCCCTGATTTGTAGAGTACTCAAGACCTATTGTTTTTGGTGAAGATCGGTTGAGGGGAAGGGGTAGTTTACCTGCAACGTTTTTTGTCAAGCGTATTTTCTATGGCAAACGATAACTGCCGCAAATTCAAACAGAATCAAATAATGTTTTGCATACATCAGTGAATTGTAGAGGACTCAAGGCCTTTAGATTTTGGTGAAGATCAGTTAAGGGGAAGGGGTAGTTTACCTGCAACCTTTTACGTTTTAACAAGAGTAAAGTACTTGAAAATTCATTTAAACTTTTTCAGACAATGGTAATTGTTGAAAATAAAATAATTTTGTTGCCAGGTAATCTGAAAATTTCAGATTTTGTACCACAAAATCGATAGTTTATGAAATGGTTAATAATACGTCAGTGGAAGGTGTAATGAGAAATTAGCAGAAATGGAAACCTGGGGAATGTTAACTGTTCTGTAGATACAATTTTGTCAGAATGTTTGGAAATGATCATCAACATTGAAGAAAAAGTAAGCATGTTAAGAAACATATGTAAGTACTTATTATAAAAGAATAATGTTTGTTTTTTGATAAAGTCATTTTGATTATAAAATATAAATATTTACAACAAGAAAAGAATTTTCAGTTTTCAAAATTTAAATATATTTTTATAAAACAATGGGTTCTTCATTGAGGTGGGGACCATGTCACTCACTCCATCTCAAGCCTCCTCTCCCATTTTGCAGAAAAAGAGGACCCTGTCAAGGCTGATACTTTGACGACAGTGACAGGGCTTTCCACCAAATTCAGCAGAGTGACAGGTAGGCCCAACTCTGATTGGCTCCTCAGATTTCCCCAGCGTTAGTAGGTTCTATGAAAATATTTTATTTCAAAAATGATTTTAAATATAAATCTTAGATATGTTTTATAAATCTCATGTTTTATGTTTTAACATGGGTAATTTTTTATATGACGAACCATAACTGCCGTAAATTCAAACAGAATCAAATAATTTTTTACATATGTGCCTGAGCTATAGAGAACTCAATGTCTGTTGATTTTGGTGAAGATCGGTTACGGGGAAAGGGCAGTTTACCTGAAACATTTTTTGTTGTAACATGAGTAAAGTACTTAATTTTGATAAAGTATCCTGATAAGATCTTAATAATCCACTGTAGAAACGTAGATGAAATATCTATAAATGAAGAGGCTAGTTGAACGGGCTGGGGGTAATTTTCTATAAATCAAAATTATAGTTGAAGGGGGAGGGGATAATATTTTTTATATGTGTACTACGTTATTGGCAAGAAAGAAGTATTTTTTTGTTAAAATTCCTTCCCTGGCTGTTTGGCTGAAAATGATTTTAAATATAAATCTTAGAATATGGAAGTCATGTATGGTTCTCCATACCGATATTTTACTTGTTTAACAGATGTTCGAAATTTACGTGCCACGCATGTTTGGAAAAATGGACAAAATCAAACGCCATGTTGTGATTGAATTCTTTGTTAAAAACGGTCTAGCACCAATGGGAATTCAAAACGGAGATGGTAAGGAGATGCTGCTCCTTCAAAAACAATAGTTTGTAGCTGGGTTCTCGGGTTAAACATGATCGTACGAGCACTGACGATGATTCCCGCAGTGGACAACCAAAAAGTGAAACAACGCCAGATACCATTTTAAAAAATGTCGTACACAGTGTTGGGAGACCGGCAATTGAGATTGGATGACATGCTGACATCGTAGGCATTTAACATTAGCGTGTGTATTGTATTTTAACTTGAGAACGTGGTGTGAAAATTTTTTGTTATTTTTTCACAGTGAATCTTTATTGTATTTCAAACGAAATACGAATTTACGGTACACTAAAAATTTTAGTTCTACCGCTAAGCTACTGATGCCGCTCCGCGAACTTTTCAACTGACCCTCGTAAAAGAATAAGGGGAAGAAGTTTCCTAAGCTATGGAAATATACCATAGCGATGAGTAGTGTGTGTGTGTGTGTGTGTGTGTGTGTGTGTTTGAGAGAGAGAGAGAGAGAGAGAGAGAGAGAGACAGACAGACAGACAGACAGACAGACAGAAAGTTAGACTCAGAATGAGTGTGAAACCATGTACGTATTATCATATCGTCATCAACAGCAGCAGCATAATATCCTCCCCCGTTATTTTCCTGATCGGTATTTTTGTCTATTTCATTGTGTTCCACAGAACCTAACTAGAGCACCCTCCCTCCATTCGTCATTGAGGACTACAATCTAGTAACCTTCACTGAATAACCTAGTTTTGATAATAAAAGTGAAAGAAAGAAGTTTGAAGATCTGCCAAACTTTACGATACTGACTATGACATTAAATTTTACTCGCCTAGTGGGAGATCCGACCACTATCAGAAGATACCAGCGGCGGCTGGTGTTATAGTTGCAGCGTTGCACAACCACTAATATAGAATAATTCAACTGTAAAATAATATACGAAAAACGTTAAGCATCTAAAAGTGTCATCAATTTTAACGGAAAGCGTATTAGATTCTATGCGGTAATGTTCGCGTACAATTCAAATGTGGTGTGCAGGCTGGTGGTTGTAGGCCGCTTACAACTTCAGCAGTAAGTGGCAGAACTTACTGCACAAACACATGGGAGGACGTGCATTACTCTTCACAATTGCCCTATGTTCCATGTGAGCTAGGTGGTTGCAGACCTTCTGCAACGCTCCACTAGTATCGTAGTAGCGCATCATTAGTTGTATCATGAAATCAGCACACCCTTCTTGATTCGTAAGTTGTCAGGTTTAGTGTTTACGTGGGTTCAAGGTAAACGTTATCCGTTGTTTAAGGTTATAAAATTACAGAAATAATTTTGTATAACTGTGATTATGATAGTTTGCGTCTTTTGACCGCTTCCCCATACACTCAACCAACTACTGCAACCACCAAAATTTAGAACCACCAGCCACCACTGGAAGATACTAACCGTAAGTTATACGCAGAAAGCGTTAAGCAAACAGGACTCCAAACGCTTGAAGCTTGTGAAAAGATGTAACCTCACTCTGTGAAGACTGAGTGATGTAAGGTCACCCGACTGTATTGTGCAGCCTATAGCCAGCAGTCGTTTGTCAAATTATGAAATCACTTAATTCGGTTCTGAGTCATGAACGGATTTCACTACTTTAAATAAGTGCCTGCCACTTGACCCCCACAGTACCGTTAAGCAAAAAGGAGTATACCTTGATTCCCACTTGCTGCAGCGACCTCCGACAATTAGCTGTATTTCGAAAGTTAACGTAATTATTCAACAAGTAAAGCCAACGTTCATTTAACAAATGCTGCCAAATATTTACCAAAAGAATGAAAGTTGAAGGATAAGAGGTATTTTGTCTTGGCGAGGTTTTTTTTACCATTGAAAAATTATACACAGACTACATGAAGCGTGTGTGTCCCTGTGAGTCTTATGTCAAGATAATTTTTCCTTACTTGACATATGTGTTGAGTATTTATTTATGTATTTACATCTGAGAGAGAGAGAGAGAGAGAGAGAGAGAGAGAGAGAGAGAGAGAGAGAGAGAGAGAGAGAGAGAGAGAGAGAGAGGAAGAACCGTCTCCTCAACTTTTACTTGACTTGCCTCTTCTTCTGATAGTTCCTATCCGTTTCGGATGCTGGATATCATACAGACTATTTTAACTTTTTGTACTGCTGCACGGAATAAGTCAGTTGTTGTTGCCAAACCAGGTCCTTAAATTTCTCAGCCATGATATTCTCGGTCGCCCAACTCCTCTCTTCCCTGTAGCATGGACTGCAATAAGTAAAATCGCTGTTCATTTCTTATGAGATGTCCCAGATACTGAAGGTTTCTTATCTTCACTGTGTTAATAATTTGCCTAATCAAGAAATAAATAAAATTTAATTTTAAACAGTGAAGGATTTTGCAGCATATCAAGAGAAATGTGTATATTTATTCAGTCGTTTTTCTTTAATGCAAGTACGAGTAGTTATTTTTTAGTTTTATTTATTTATTTTTAGTTTTAATAAACTACATAAGTTCAACCATATGTGCGGGATCATCAGGATACCTCTAAAACCAACGGCGAAAGAAATACGCCTGAAATTTTACAGGTGATGGATCACCCCACACGCCTCTCTGCATGGGTCCGAGAATTCTACAGGTGATGGATCTCCCCACACGCCTCTCTGCATGGGTCTGAGAATTTGACTTTAACGAAATTCCAGGCCAGTCGTATTCAAGCGGCCGAAATGATATTTGTCAATCATATGGCAAGATATACTCTTCAAGATCGCAGAAGAAATGCAGGTGCACGGCAGGAACTGAATATTACACAAGTATTCTCGATAGGATTGCCCAATATCGGTTAAAATTATTGAAATCTCTTAACCGAATGGGTGACTGCCGCGTCCCAAAAAAAAAACTACTGTGTTATAAGCAGAAAGGACGGAGAGGTGTGGGACGTCCGAAGGATCGTTGAAGTGACCAGCTCTAGTCTGTCCGCTTGGGACCGACCGGAACATTTTTGCTTTAATCCTTGTTGAAGGTGGTGATCATTTTTAGTTTAACTTGAACGATCAAAGCGAGTTCTCACTTTTCACACGACCTTTTAACATTTGTCTGTATGGCTGTCGGTCTATCTGACTATTTGTCTGTCGATGTTACACCTTTCAAAAGTTCTGTAGGATGAAAGTATGGATACGCTTGCCACGTTTTACAAAAATCACTTGATGCATTCTAAAGTCATCATTAGACATAACCCAACCAGACAGACAGATGCCAAACGGGCGAGTAAGAACTGAGAACTCGCTTGATCCGTTCAATTAAGCTCTACAATGAGGCATGTAACACATTATCTATCAGAAAATTTAGTGTAGCTTACAATTGAAGTAACACATACGTATTATTGCTTTATGCAGTAGCGGAGTAAAGGGGGTCGTGGGGGGGCGGACCGCCCCGGGCCTCACTTAGTAGGGGGCCTCCAGACTTGGAAAATTAAGATTTTTGGTAATTGTTTTAATTTATTTGCAAGTGTTCTGTTTTCACGTCCTGAAACACAACACTAGGAGAGGTCCAGTATTTAATCGATCAATTCCAAAGATACTTTTCATATTATTTTGAAATCTGCATTACAATCCTACCTTGTAAAGAGTTTAAAGACATTCAAAAAAGAACTTATAAAGGTAAGTTTATTATTAGAAATATATTCATACTAAAAAAAGTGTCAGTCGTACCTGGTGCCAATGCCTCACCATGCAGTTGGAAGTCGCAAACTGAACCCCAAACAGCGTTTCTGACTTTAAAAAATTCCCAGGTACTGTTTGCAACAATGATAATTTGTTTTGCAGTATATAAGTTTATTGTATATTATAAAGTATTGTAATAAATTTAATACAGTTTATAAATAATACTATTTCTGTTATTTCTTTAAACTTTGTATTCACAATATGAAAGCGGATTTTTATTTCAAAAATTACTACAGCTTCTTATAAAATTTCCTATCTAGGTGTATCAATACAATAATTAGACAATAAATATTTAACAGTAAAGTGTTTTTGTTATGTATTACTTAAAGATAAACTGGATTATGAACACTCGTCTTATAGGAGGGGGATCTCAGAAAGAAATCCGTCCCGGGCCACCAGTGGCCTAGGTACGCCACTGTCTTTATGTTCCTGGCTTAGATTCACAATCACTGCCTGCCTAATTCTGCGTAGGAAGTTCGTCTGAGAACAACTCCCTAGGCTTTCTTCTACCAACTCTTCTGTCAATGTTTCTCTCTGATGACAGATGTTACACCTAATTAAAAATGTACCAACATTTGTGTTAAAACATGGAACAATCCTCTTCTGTTCCTACAAAACTTCTAGTAAACTTTATCCTTTCTTACCCAATCCTTATACGTAATGATTTTCGTTATTATGTTTTCTTTTTATTTGTTCTAACATGTTTTCCATTCTTGTCCTATTTTTACAGACTTGTTTGGAAGACTATTTGAGACGCAGTTAGTTACTTTAATGACGTTAAATGTTTCGAAATGCTGTGTAACGATGTCGATATCATTTTCAAACGCCGAGAAAAACACAAATATTAATTATGAAAAGGTATCGAACTCAAGACCCGGTTAGCAAACAGGTGCACTGACCTTTGGCGGACGCCCGTCAAAGTTTTGTAATGTTAAACTTGTTTAACTCTACGAATCCGTCACAAATTGACAACCAGTATCACTTCAAGCCTATTTTACTTCTTGTCTTTGTCATACTATAGCTTTGAAGGTAAAACTAATCACACTTGAGGCAAACATAATTGCTGGTTTGTAAGTCAAAAGTAGTACACGAATGTAAGCTTGATTGTTATTCATGTGTTTTTAACTGTTACATTTTCTGCAACTAATGAGCCTGTTACATTTTCTTGACAACATCGTTTCTAATGCGAACTCCCAAGATATAACCCTTTACGTATTTTAAGAGGTCATTTTGGTGGCCCTGGAACAAGTTAGCAATTTTGAATACCTGGGCTACAGTGTGTCTTATAATGCAAGCAACGACGTTGTGAATAAGTTAAGTTGCGTAAGTTCAACCTTATGTGCGGGACCATTAGGCGAACCCTTAAGTCAGCAAGTAAAGAAACACGCCTAAAATTCTACAAGATGTGGCTCTTCCCACACTTCTTTATGGGTCTGAGAATTTGACTTTAACGAAAGGCCAGGCCAGACGCATCCAAGCGGCTGAAACGAGATTTCTCAGGCACGTGGCAGGGTATCCTCTCCATTATCATAGAAGAAACACAGATATACGGCAGCAACTGAATATCATGAGTATACTCGACAGGATCGCCCAGTATCGGCTGAATTAGTGGGAACATCTTTGCCGAATGGATGACTGCCGCATCCCCAAACAACTATGGAATTATAAGCCGAGGGGACGGAGAGGTGTGGGACATCCGTGGAAGCGCTGGAGCGACCAGCTCTAATCTTTGCATATTTAAGACCGAAACAAACCATCCTTGGTTTAATCCGTGTTGATGATGATTTGGTGGCATGTACGTTAAAATGATTTTTCCCCGGAAAACTCATGTTTGGCTGTCACGTATTGTTAGAACGCCAAACGATGGTTATTGTCCGACATACCCCTACTGATAATGTTCACGTACCATCAAAAGTTAGGTTTAAAGAATCCAAATTACAATTTTAAAATCGGGTTGTGTGTTAGACTTTGTTTTGGTGTTTTGTTATTAAGAGGTCTTTCCAGCTCTTTGACATTTTGCCAAGGAAAGTTGTCATTTCTATCTTCCCTTTAACTTCAACTTAAAATTACCATAGTCGATATTCAAGAATCTGGGTAGTTAATCTGAGTTTTTATCTAAATGCATGTCATCAAATTTCATGTCTTGACATGAGGTCTGCCCCCCCCCCCCAGATTTTGGTGCAGTTAAATTTTAAACCCTTCTCAGCTCTGGTCTCCTCAATTCGCTGTGGACCTATAATTCTGGCGTTTCTTCTTCCGAGAATGATGGAATCCTTGGCTGATTGTACAAATTAGTTTATACTGTCTGTTACAAAGGACACTGTACGCAATGCACACGGACGCGCACGCGCTCGGACGTGACATACTGCGGGGACAATGACAGTCTTCGTCGCGGGGGACATCTCGGTCACTGACGCAAGAAAGCGCGGTTGTGATTGCGCCTCTTTGTGTTGTTCGGCACCGAAACATCGATATCGACTTTCTCCGTCATAATTACCGTCCCGTCGACTGTCGTAAGCTTCACTGATGGAAAAAATCACTGACCGAAAGTTTGTTGAAGAGAACATATTATAAACGCTACACTATGTACTTTGAGTAACAAAACTACGTCAAATGAAGAAATTTGTGTTAGTGGTTGAAATCACAATCAGAATGATCACTGTTGCACACCACTATATAAAAATTATCCCGATTAGCGCTTTCAAGCTTCACAGCCCATCGTCAGATCGGAATAGACAGGAAATATGTAAAAACAAACCCTTCACCCCTCTCCCCCACCCTGCTCACACACAACAAGCTATAATATAAATGACCCTTCCCCACCCCCTAAACCCTGTCCCACACCATCTGTACAGTTACATATTTTTCTAGCAAATTCCTTGTGTTTCAGTGTTGTGTGTGTGTGTGTGTGTGTGTGTGTGTGTGTGCATCCTTTTAAACTTACCCTCTTCCTCTCCACACACGTGGGTCAGTCACACACCCTTATTTTAAAACATCCAATTAGTACTATGCAATATAATTCTTAATCTTATCTATCTGTCCTCTATCATTTACTTCTTAATCATGTTATAAAATATTTCTTCATTGTCAAATTTAATTTTAATATTAATTAAATTGTCTAACCCTTTTTCTCTTTCTTTCAATATTTCTAACTCCTCTCTAAGCTTCCTTTCAACTGTGTTATTTACTACTTTTACAATTTCGTATTCTCCCAAAGCATTAACAAACTTATGGTTGTCTTCTATGAAATGTCTTGCATATAACGAATTGGTTGTTCTATTACCTTCTCCACGTTTGTGGTCAGACAACCTGCATACGAATTTTCGTCCTGTCTCACCTAGGTACACTTTGTTGCAGTCTTTACATTTTAATTTATAAATTCCGCTTTTCTGTAATACTGGAATTTTTTCTATATTCTTATTCCTTATCTTATCAAATACCGTTTCACATTTTTTAATAGCTATATCTACTCCATATTTATTAAAACATTTTATAATTTTTCTAGTATGTGAACCTATGTATGTCAATGAACCTGCATAATTCTTTTGTTCTGGTTCTATTTTACCTTTTTGTATGTTAACCCTTTTCATAACTTTATCCACTATGTTGGTGTTATAATTATTATTCCTTACAATTCCCTTTATCGTTTCTAGCTCCCTATCTTTTGATTCGGTCTCTTTTAAACACTTCTGAGCTCTGTAACAAAATGAATTGATTGCCGCCATTTTATATCTATATGGGTGGTAAGACTCTCTTGGTATAATTATATCAGAATACGACTCTTTCCTAAATATCCCAAACTGTAGTTTCTCATTATCTTTAATTTCTATGTTTAAATCTAAGTAATTTATTTTCTTACCTCCTATCTCTTCTTTAAATTGTAAGTTTTTATCCTTATTATTTACCTCATTTATAAACTCATGCACTTCTTCTATGCTTCCTTCCCAAATTACTAATACATCATCAACGTATCTAGACCATAATTTTATATTGTCTTTATACGTAGTGGAAGTTATTAATTGCTTTTCAAAATCATTCATGTATATTTCAGCAAGAATAGGGGATAATGAAGACCCCATAGGTAAACCTTTTTTCTGTATATAAAACTTGTTATTAAACCTAAAATAGTTCTGATTTACACATTCTTTAATTACTTTCATCAACTGCTTTTTATACCTGTATTCTCCCATATTATCGTTTATTAACTTAATAACTTTATTTACTGTGATATTGGTAAACATGTCCTTAACATCCAGTGATATCAATTTTGTATTTACATTAATCCTAATATTTTCTAATTTTTCTATCAATTTTACATTATTCTCTATATTGTATTTTGTCCCAAATTCATACTTCTCTTTCAGTACTCTGCTAACTTCCTTTGATAATTTATAAATAGGTGCATTAATAAAAGAAACAATCGGTCTAATTGGTTTTCCTTCTTTATGTATCTTAACCTGACTTTTAAAAGTTGGTGCTGTTGGATTACTTTCCAATAAATACTTTTTCTTATTTTCTTCTATAAATGTTATCTGTTTCATCATTTGTTTTATCCTTGACTGGTACTTACTTGTATAATCATACTTTATTTCCTCGTATGGTCCTTCCCTTATAAATTCTTCCGTTTTCTTTATGTATTCGTCCTTTCTCAGTAGTACCATTGTATTTCCTTTGTCCGCCTTCGTAACTATAATATCATTCTTCTTTATTTTATTCTTTAGTTTAGTTACAGTTGATTTGATTTTTTGTTCATTTTTTGAATTATACAAACTTTTCTTAAATATTTTATCTACTACATTCCCTACTTCCCACCTTATTCTTTTTTTATCATTTTCATTTCCTAGTTTTTGTATTATGCTTTCGCATTCAATAATCGTTTTTTCTTGATTTAATTCTGGTGGCGGTGCGTATTTTAAGCCTTTTGCTAACATTTCTTTTTCTTCTGTATTGAAATTTACCTCTGTAAGGTTTATTACTCTTTTTTCATAGTTATTCTTAGAGAGGTGTTCCTTTTTTACTTCGTTCTTTCTTATTAATTTATTTAACTTATCTAACTTACCATTTTTTTATTTTTATTTTACAATTTCTTTTCTACGTACCCCAAACCAAAATTATATAATATTTCTTCTAATTCTACATACGAATATATTCTTAACAATTCTATGTGTCTGTCATATAATTCCCTATTATATCTATTGATTAAGCCGTAGAGTGACCTTATTTCCAGTTTTATCCACAACTTCTCGCTTTGTTCTTTTACTTTTTTGGCTACACTGTTCTTATTTTTAATTTTAACTTGAGCGTACTTTGGGATGACATTATTATCCAGACATTGTTTATTAAACCATATTTTACTTAAAACCCTCTTCAATTTAACTTTTAACCTAAGATATTTAAAAATTTACTTACCTTATGGTTGTCGTCAGTTCTAAAAGATGCAGAAAGAGAAACGGTAGATAAATGCTAATGTTCGTCCCAAATACAAAATAATCTATGCAATAATGTTAATCTATAACAATACTCTTTGCCAGTGTATTAACGTGAAATGATACCGTTCCCTAGATTCCCTTCCTACCTACCTTTCAACTCTTCTTTTTCAGTAGGACCTCTTCATCCCGAACCATACGTGTAGGATCATCAGGATAACTTTAAATCAACGAGTAAAGAAACACGTCTGAAGTTCTACAATGTGAATGCCTTCCCCACATTTTTCCATGGGTCTGATAATTGGACTTTAACGAAATTTCAGGCCGGCCGTATTCAAGCGGCAGAGAGATTTCTCAGGCAAGTGGCAAGGCATACTCTATACAATTACAAATGAAATGTAGGTGTACAGCAAGAATTGAATGTTATGAATATACTCGATAGGATCGTCCAATGTCGATAGAACGCCCCCCCCCCACATCCTTGCCACCCATACGGTATTTTTGGAGAGATCAGTCTTAAAAGCAATACGGTTCTGTAGGGTAAAAATACGGACACGCGTACCAAGTTTTAAAAAAACCGGTCGATGCGTTTAAACGTTATGGTGAGACATAGCAAAAACAAATAAACATCTAGACAATAAATGCCAAACGGTCGAATCATAATTGAAACCTAGTTTCACTCATTCAAGTAAAAATTAAACATCATCTCCAGCAAGGGATTAAACCACAAATGGTGTTTTCCGGTTTCAAGGTCCCAAGCAAATATACTAGAGCTGGTCATTCCAACGGTTCTTCGGACGCTCCGTACCTCTCCGTCCTTACGGCTTGTTATTCCATAATTGTTTAGGGATGCGGCAGTCATCCATTCGGCTATGATGTCCCAACCATTTTAGCAGATATTGGACAATTCTATCGAGTGTACTCATAACGCTCAGCTCCTGCCGACATTTCTTCTGCGATCTTGAAGAGTACACCCTGCCACGTGCCTGAGAAGTCTCATTTAGGCAGCTTCAATACGACTGGCCTGGGATTTCGTAAAATCCAATTCTCAGACCCATAGAGAAGTGTGGGCAAGGCCATCCCCTTGTAGAACTTCAGGCGTGTTTATTTACTTGTTGATTTTAGAGTTTTCCTGACGGTCCCCCATATAGCCTACGGTTGAACTTGTGTAGTTTATTCACAGTAGCATTGTTTGTAATGCTGACCTGCTCCAGAACAGTACCATCTACAACAGTTCTTGCTCGTATGGGGTCAGCTCTATGAAAAACCATCACCTTGGTTTTCAATGTGTAGATCCGTAGTCCAAAATCCTTGCAGGTTCGATGCAAAGAATGTACAACCATCAGCAAGTAGCTTCCGACTTCTTCAAAATAGCGTGTCGTCGGATCATCAGCAAATAACAATGTCAGTGTGTCAACAGTGATCATCAGCAAATAACAGTGTGTTAACTGCAGAGTTACCAATCATAAAATGCTCCGGACGTTTCATCTGTCAATTGTGTATGACATCGTCTATATATAAATTAAAAAGAGGAGGTGATAATGGGTAGCGTTATCGTACTCGGCAATTGATCACAGTTGGATTTGTGCTCGGTCTTATATTTTGATTTCCACATAAAGACTTTGTATGTCTCTATGTTAATTATAACAGTAATTCGAGTTCATAATTTTTGACTGGCTACATAACCAACATACCTGGACCAATGCAGGAAGATCGGTTAGCCCCAAGTCTATACAACGTGTATTAGAATATTTTATAGGAAAACTGGTCTATTTATATCTTGCATACAATCTGCCAGAAATACAACTTTAAGATCTCAAATACTAAAACAAAAGTAATAGCCTTCCTAGGGGAGAATCCTCTAAGAACAAAAATTGTAATTGATAATAGTGTTTTGGAGCAGGTATACCATTTTAATTATTTGGGATGCGATATCTCATATAGAAAGGATAACGGTATCGAGAGAAAGTTAAATAAATTAGTTATACCTATGGAACAATGAGAGGATTATTGAAGAATAAAACGCAGAGGGAGACACAGCTAAATTTCTATAAGTTTGTGTCTGTGTAGACTTTAATTTATGGATGTGAAACATGGACTCTTCTGCAAAAAGATATTTCAAAACTACAGGCCTCGGAAAATTAAATTTTTAAGAGCAGTTAAGGGATGTTGTTTGAGAGATCATCTACGAAACGACGACATAAGAAAACATGAAGTTACAGTCGGTTCTGGATAGAGTAAAGGAATACAGACAGAACTGTAAGTCCCATGTGGAACGCATGGTAGACACGCGTATTCCTAAACAAGCGTTTGAATATATGACAGTGGGGATGAGAAATCATGTTAAACCCTGGAAAATAATGGTCAGAGACTCTGTGAAGTCGGAACGGGCTATGGTCCAAACCATTTAGTGAAGAAAAGAAGAAGATTATTGTTATTAAAGAGACGGTTTCTTCTGCTAATACAGTGACAAATTCAATGCATTACGTATTCAACACATTAAACGTATTTACATTTACATTAAACATGTACAAGGAATTTCCCAATACGTTCAGTCTTTCTCGTTTGATCATGGCTCTACACTTGTCTCTATCTTCAGCATTTTCTAATTCAAGGCGTTACTTGTCCGTGTTCTTCTATACACAGACAAACCATTTTTACCTGGGCTTCCCCTCTTACATGGCCTGTGGGGACGAGAGATCGTGGTAGACCCTGGAAAAATGGTCAGAGACTGTATGAAGTCGGAACGGGCTATAGCCCAAGTCATGTAGTGAAGAAGCAGAAGAAAACTGCCCGTGACCAATTCAAATATTCTCTTCAATAAGAGAACTCAGATTGTGGCGTATTAACGATGTCAGGATAATGGTTCAAATACCAGCTGCAATACAGGAAACGCTCACTGAACCAAAAGCAAATAGCAGTCGACAACATTAAAATATATAAACCACCGATCGCCGATACGAGGTGCAAGAAGAGAAGTTGAAAAATCGTTAAACCAACTGGCTGGCTAGATTTAACAAGCTGTTGAAATGCCTCTCGACTTGCGTGACAGGTTCATCATAAACAACTATTCAAACACAACGTTCTTCAAATACTAAATAATAGTTCATGTTTTCCCTTTGTCTTGACAGGAACACAAGGCCTCCAGAGTCACCTTCAATGGGCTTTGCTTATAATAATAGACTACAGCCGATGTAGTGAATGGTTCTTATTGTGTCGTCTACCAATAATACCTGAATGTGACTGCAAAAGCTAATTCTTTTCTTCGATCAATATTTTGTGAAAAGTTTATAAATTTACTCCAATTTTATTTTATTTTGAATCTGCGTTAATTTATTTTAATTCACTTTTTCCAGCGCCAGAGGTTACTACGTATTTGTGAGTCCGTGCCCTTGTGAGATATTTGTGTGCGCGCAGATGATAGTAAACGTCGTAAGGTGTTCTGCCACGAGAAAAACCTCTGACACACTTGGGCGCGCGCGCGCGCGCACACACACACACACACATGTATAAATATTGTGTGTGTGTGTGTGCGTGTGTGTGTGAATACACGGTCCGCCCATGACTTTCGTTGTAATATAAAGTGTTCGATTTTAGGTTTGAGTCCCGCGTTGTATTTGACTGATTTCCACATCGTTTCGGAATATCCAGCTTTACCATCACCACGTAGATTCCTCCCCGAAGAATGACGACACAAGCCTAGTTTATAAGCCCGACTGAGCGTTGTGCTTAGCGTGAGACTCGAGACGTGAAGTCTCCCGAGTCTCAATTTTGACTCCTGCCACTCGATCAGTTTACCATTATTATTAATTTTTTTTTTTTTGCTCTTTGAGACTTGTCAAGTTGGACGAATTTCTGGCTGTTTGGAGGAAAAGCCCCACTTTAGCCTGTGGGGAAGAAAGTTTGTGGAGAAAACGGATGCCAGTGCAGGCCGGATGTTGAGAAGGTGGAAGCACCAGGAAGAAGATAAAAGAGCGTGATTGTGTGTGTGTGTGTGTGTTGTGTAGCTGGAGTGCCTACGTACTAAGGTGTTTGTGGGGTGTTGTGCGCCAAACGTAGTAGCGTAGTTGCGAAGTAGCGGGGTAGTCTAGCACCCTGTGTGACCCACAAGATGGAAACGTTCGTCAAATTTGGCGTCCAGCGAAAGAACTAGTTAGTGGGTGGGTGAGAGCGGGAGGTTGGAATAGCGAATAACGTTGACCAGAAGTTTAAGCTTACTAATGTTGGGTCGTTGTGTTAGCTATCTGTTGTGTTCGGGGGGAGGGTGTATCAACGAGTCGCAGAAGGAGATTTATAAGAAAGGTAGACCTTCCGTGCTTTTTGTTGTTCTGTTGATGGATTCTGCTGTGGTTGGTTGAATGAACGGAGTCTTGCGTTCCGGGCGTACCGGCAGTTAATTTTCTGAAGGAAAAAGTCTAGGTTTAGAAAAACGTTGTTTAAGGAATAGACATTGGTTTAAGGACTGTATTAATGGTTTTAGTTTTTTTGGTTGTTGGTTGAGGGGGGAAGGCGATATATTAGACGAAGAGCCCGCCGTTCTATGATTCTGTATGGCTCCAGATGGTCGGGACCAGCAATCAACATGATCGGATGTGCGCACGCCAAATGATTTTTAAGTTAGGTCGGTGAATTTACACTGAACTGTGCGGCGAAAGCTATGTTCCTATTGGTTCGCTGACAAACACTGTCTGTTAATTGATTGGGTTTGTTTTCTGGTGGTGTACCAGTTCCAAGCTGGACGAGGTCGAAGGCCGTCGTCTCGTTTGTTGAGAGGGTCCGATCGTTTGTCAATTTCATCGCCTCCATAACTATGCGTTAATGCAACACTTCCGCCGTGGCAACCAGCAGTGCCGAAACCTACGTTACATGCTGGGCTAACGCAGATGCTTTCAGGGCTTCGCGTGCTAGAACACAGTCAACGCTGACGCGCTGGCTTAGGCATTTCACTCCGTCCAGCCTACAGGTCGATACTTCATGCTTTCAGTAGGCAGGCACCACCTGAAAATTAGTCTATTAGTCTACACGAGTTCGACAGCAAACCGTCAGGATCACACCTTTCAACTCACACTTCAGTATAAATACTGACCCGACCCAACACAGTAAAGGAGGAATCGCCTTGGAGCGCCAGTGGTATAATCCAGCAATTCGAGGGAAGCTTCATGCCCCCCCCCCGCTTATTAAAATAATATAATTATTTGAATTAGCAGTCCCTGTAATTCCAACTTTGTCGTCTTTACTTGCTGAACTGCTTCTTGCCATGTTCCGGACGAGGCCTTTCAGTGTTTCCACTACTGAAACTTCTGGACGTAGTCGTGGTTTAGGACTTGAAAATGGTATAATGAAAATAATATAAATTAAAAATTTTTGACCCAGTGGCAGAAGTGTATTTGGAGTTTCGGGACAGTGCACTACTCGCGTATCGCGCAACCCCCAGTCGTCGGTCTGAAAAAAGGAACTCCAGATGATATCTCGGAACTCGGTACCTTGGAGGCTTGTTTCTGCTACCTACAACATCACCTCATCATTGGATTTGGTTGGAATGCTGAAAAATAATTACATTTAAAGTCATTTAGGAGGCACCTGTTTGAAATGAATCTCTCTCTCTCTCTCTCTCTCTCTCTCTCTCTGTCTCTCTCTAACATACGCACAGGTTACACAGACGCGTTAATGTCGTCAGCGTGTTACGTACTGCATAAGTTAATTGTAGAGACTCTTTGATTTCGTTGTCCATGACGTGTCCGTTTCTTAACTGAATATAATTATTTCACTACGACTCGGAACACAAAACTTTTTATGGGTAAAAACGTAAAAGTTTTACCTTATAATCTGAACCGGTTTTCACTTTTAAAAAGCTTCTCCAGAGGTTCAGGTTGTAAGGTAAAACTTTTACGTTTTTACACATAAAAAGTTTTGTGTTGCGAGTCGTAGTGAAATAATTATATTTAATTGTAGAGGCGTTGTATACAAGGAGCCTATGACTACACTGTAATCATAAACAGTCCTTCAGAATGCTGATAACCTCTAATTTAAAAAAAAAAAAAAAAAATACTTTTCTCTATTCCATCGTCATTGATTCTTTATTATTACGTTTAGGTTTATAATTTCCATATTGCAGCGGCCTCACATTGTCTGTCACCTTGTGTCACTCATTATTGTCGGTCTTGTTTTGCTTTATTCCTCACAGCACGCTCCCGTACTGTACTTACCACGCACAATTACATTATGTGAATAATCTTCTCATCCTCTTTGACACGAACAACCAAAATAATAAACTATGTAGTCATACTTGGACAAATTATAAAATTTAGTGCTGCTTGCCTGCAGGAGAGTATTTATGGGGGGGGACGAACGGGACCGGACTCCCCCTCCCCGAGGGTCGAAAAAGTTGACGAATTTTGTTAATCTCTTAGTTTTACGCTGTTTTGTTACTTTTTCACCTGTACACGCTAATGTAATTCATGTAGTAGTAATTCTTTTTTAAATGTACTAATAGGTTTATTATACAGGATTAGCGTATACGTTTGAAATGTGAAATATACTCGTAGGAAAATCAATTCAGTCAGTAAGTATCTTTTAACAATGTTTCGTGTATTTTTATTATGTTATTACCGTTTCCTTTATACAGCAGATATATACCGTTTATTACACAGACATACGCCAGGAACTGAATATTATGAGTATACTCGACAGGATCGCCCAGTATCGGTTGAATTGGTGGAACATCTTTGCCGAATGGATGACTGCCCCATCCCCAAACAACTATGGAACTATAAGTCGAGGGAACGGAGAGGTGTGGGATGTCCGAGGAAGCGCTGGAGTGACTAGCTCTAATATTTGCCTATTTGAGACCGGAACAAATCGTCCTTGGTTTAATCCGTGAAGATGATGTTTATGATGGTAATGACCGTTTACTTTAATGGGACTAATTTCACGATGTTATCATGAGTTTTTCAGCTACTTTAAAGATAGTAATGATGATCAGTCTTGTTTTTTCTTTTGTATAAAACCGACCCGAACCCGGACCCCCCCCAAAACCAAATTTTAGAAACGCCACTGGTTGCCTATCCACCAGTTCTCATCTTGCTTTTGTTGCTGTTTATTCTGAGAAACAGAATCCCCTATTTATTATGTTAAATAAATAGAATACCCAATTTACAGGAGATTAAAATCCCCTGTTCCTCTGTTAAACAGAATTCTGTTTATTCGAATTCCCCTGTTTATATTAATTTACAGAACAGTATTTATCAGCATTCACTTTTAAGCGAAATTTAATAAATGAAAGTATCGTTTCACAGCCGAGTCTAAAACAGCCTGGAAAATTGTGATAATTTAGTAAAAGTGAAATTTAACCAAATTTCTTCTTTATTCTTTGTCTTCTTTCTCTTTCCTTTATTTTTCTTAATCTTATTCTACTTTTTTCATTTTTTCTTCCATCACTGCTTACTCCAGCTCCACCTGTTTTTCTTTGTTCATCTCCTTCTTATTTCCTTTGTTTTCCGCTTCTCTCCTCCTTTCTCGTCCTCCTCCTCCACCTTCTTATCTTCTTTTATTATTCTTTCTTTCTATCTTATTCTTCTTTTTTTCTAACGTTTCCTTTTGTCCCTCCAACTTCTTATTTTTCCCCCTTTCTTCTTATTGTTTTGTCCCTCTCCTCCTTCATTTTCCTTTTTTTCTCCTCTCTCAATTATTTCCTCATCCTTTCCATTTACTATTTCTTCTTCCTTTTCTTTTCCTCTTATTCTTACTTTCGTCGCCTTTTTATTCTTAATCTTCATGTTTTCTTCTCCTCTTACTTGACACTACCCTTCTTTTCATCTCCCTATTCTTCCTTCACCTCTTCTCTTCCGTCTTCTTGCCTTTGGCTTTATGTACTATCGCATAGCATCTATACTCAGCATTCTACTGCTGAATTCTCTGTTTTTTAGGCCCCTTAATTCTACAGCTTTCATGTTATGCTAGTCATTCTCTTTCCTATTAAGAGGAAAGGTGCGGTTTTTTCTCGTACGTGCACGAACGGAAGTGTAGTCACACAGGCGGTTTATAACCGGTCGGCAGCGTTGTTGTTTATTCACAGGGCGATGTGTGACGCGTAGTAGGTCATGGATTTTGTAGTAAAGTTGTGTTGTTAATAAATAAGTTATTGTTATTAAATAAATAACATCTATTTATTAAGGTATTTTTTTAATTTACAGATTTTTTTTATAAAGAAGTCAACAAAACCATGGAGACCAAAATTAATTACCATAGTAACAAGTAAATAAACAAATACTATTTATAGGCATCTTGAACAGTCCGTGTGACCACCCTCGTACGTATTAAAAAGGGAACTAAAAACGCAGCAGTTTGCGTTACGATGCGGGAGACCTTGAAAACTCGGCAGAGTTCGTGCATTTTCCCACGTCCGTGTGATCAATTTCATTGCTGCCTGTGTGTTAAATTCAGTCCATTTTCCAACCGCAGGCAAACGGCCAAGGAAAAAACACTCGTGTAACCGTACCCTATGCTCCAAGCAAGCGAAACTTTATGAATTTTTCTTCCTGGTTTCCAGGTAGCTATATCCCACATGTAGACAATGACGAAGCTATGATATGGCGAATAAGTGGCGCCATTAAGTAAGCTTTGCGCCGTATGGGATGGAAAGCCGCAGGTGACTCCAATGGAAACCCACGGGAAAATCAGGCTGTAGAAGGTGGGACTCGACAGATCTAGGTTACCGAAACCGTCAAAATCAAATGACCCGGTCCTCCAGGTTGGGGGCTTAGGGGCGTACGCATAGCCCCTCTATTCTAAAAAAAATTTCAGTTGCTAAAACGCCTAGTGCAGTACAGCCGGACGGTTAAAATGGAGAATCACTTGACAGACGACAAAGACTGGATTTTAAAATATTAAAAAACGGAAAAGCAGGAAGAATAGTTAATTATCCGGAGATGTGTATCTGATGATATTGGCTATAATAGGAATTATGATACTGTTGTTAAGTTGGGCAAACTCCAGACAATCTGTTGAACAATCAACCGTATTTTTAGAAACAAGGTACGTTAAGATATAAAATTAAAGTTCTACAAAGTTATGGCATTCCCTGCACTGTCTTATCAGTTTGAGTTATGGACAACAACAAAGAAACAAGACAGTAAAATAGAGGCCTCGGAAATGGCGCTCTTAAGAGTAGTTAAAAAGTGTTCTAAACTTGATCGTATGAAGAATGCGGCCATAAGAGATGAGTTACAAGTTATCAACTTGAATCGAAAATTAAAAGATTACAAACAGCGGTGGTGGACAGAACACTTAGAAAGAATGTCAGATTCCAGACTGGCCAAACAAGTCTGGAAATAAAAACGTATAAGACACAGGTTTGTGGGTAACCTAGGGAAAGATGGCTGGAGGACTTTCGAAGGCGGAACACCCAGCACCTTGCCTATGCCGTGTTGCGAAGATGATGATGATGATGATGAGGTGTATGTGAAAAGGTTCTGCAGCGTTCAGCTTCCAGGAGCACTGGTATTCTTGAGTCACTGGCAGCTGAGACTACCTGATTTTAGTCACACGTTAGCTTAGTAAATTTACAATTAATTTGTCAGATATTTCAAAACACGATGTTATATAGAATGTTAGGAGCTTGCTGAGGACGGTGTTTAGTTTCAGGAAGTATTGAAGGGGGGGGTTATAGGGGCCCAATCGGCTAGGAACGCGGCTGATGGCTACGTTTCCTTTCGCAATGGGGAGGGACTCCAATAGGAAACCATGGGAAAATCAGGCTATAGAATGCGGCATCAAGTGGTGTAGGTTACCGAAACCATCAAAATTAAATCACCCGGTCCTCTAGGTTGGGGGCTGAGGCGTAGGCATAGCCCTCTACTCTTAGCAAAATTTCAGTTGCTAAAACTTCTAGTACAGTACAGCCGGATGGTTCAAACGAAAAATCACTTGACCAACGACAAACATTTGATTTCAAAATATTAAACAAAGGGAAAACAGGAAGAGTAGTTAATTATCCGGAGGTGTGTATCTGATGATATTGGCTATAATAGTAATTATGATACTGATGTTGAGTTGGGTAAGTTCCGGACGATCTGTGGAACAATCAACCGCATTTTTAGAAACAAGATACGTTGAGATACAAAATTAAAGTTTTACAAAGCTATGGCAGTCCCTGTATTTTGAATGTAAAGGTGTCGATTTTATGTTGAATATTGCCATAACTTCCAAATATTATTATTATTATATTATTATTATTATTATATTATTATTATTATATTATTTTATATCTACTATTAATAATAATTTATTGTTTACTACATGTTAGTTGCAATCATTGTTGTTAATTAAAATTAAAAAGCATTATTTCAGTTGAGGTTAATTTTTAAATGTTAAGGATATATTTTTTTAGAATATATTAAAATTTACTATAGTCTGTATAATATTTCAGTGACTCCATAATAAATATGCGACAAAATTGTTGACGATAATAGCTAATCGGGACTATAAAAGAATGTTTTTTTTAAATTAAATATATAGCATGGTCATTAATAAACCGTAACTTGTCACTGCTCACAGCATGTGATGAGCAGGTAATTCCTAGTGCTGTGAATGTAATGAACATTGTAAACTTTAATAACGGGAATAAATATCCTTTTTATTTAAAAAAAAAATAGACACAGACAAACAAATGCCAAACGGTCAAGTTAAAGTTATCATGAGACACATCCGAAACAGACAGACAGATAGATAGACAGGCACACCAAAATGCCAAACGGTCGAGTTAAAACAGAACGCGAACTCTTCCCTCGGTCAATGATGTCGATGGCAGGAAAAGATAAAGATGTCGCGGTCGCGATGACGACAAAGTTCTATTGCGCGTTTCTCAGCTTGCGTATCAAACCCGCGATTCTCTGCAGCTGATGCACAACTCAGCTGATGCAACCAGCGTTTGTTGCAACTATTAAAAGAGAAATTAAAACAAGTATATGTACACAAAAGTAGTATTGGCAATTAATGTACCCTTATTACTGTGATGCAATGACGAATCTCTGTTCCCTTTCGGTTTATGAAACCCGCAGGCAGACAGATTGTGTATGAAATTTTAGAAAGTTTTACCTACCGACTCATTTGAGTCTCTGTCCTTAATGTAACGTTACGGAACACGCACGCACGCACGCACGCACGCACACACGCACGCACACACACACACACACACACACACACACACACACACACACACACACACATGACCCCGACCAGCTGAAACACCCAAAGACCCCCGCCCGACGATAAAGCTCGTTTGCTTCGACGTGTCGTTAAACCTCAACTTGGCGTAACAGTTACGCGCACGCCAGCGCACGGGTGAGCGCGCGCGGGCTCATGCATAGCGTTGACATCAATTCTGACCGATTGCAACAGTGAAAGTCTCGCATAAACTCGTTTTTTCTGTGAAAACGTATGCAAGCGGCACAAGATGTAGCGGCCCACGTTGCACAACGCGCCATTCTGATCCAAATCATTCATTACAAGCATAAATCGGAAATAACACACACCAGCTCAATACGTATAATGAATATTATTTAGTATGTATTCAACTTAAATGTTATACATAAGGTGTTCTCAAACATTCTGTATTCACGGTTGGAACCTCACTTCTTCTTCTTCTTCTTCTTCCTCGTTAAGACTGTCCTGATCCATAACTACGACCCTACGGCCCTACGGACCTCTTCCGTGGTCGACCAATGCTGCTCTTCGTGTTTGGTTGACTATCTCCTGCCTTTTCCACTAGCTTTTTGTTATCCATTCTTGATATGTGTTCATTCAATATCCTTCTTCTTTCCGCAATCCAAGAATTAATATCTGTTACATTACACGTTTCTCTAATACTATTGTTTGGCAACCTATCGTACATTGTCTTTCCTAGTACCCTCCGTAATATAGTCATGTCTATAGTTTGTCGTTTTCTTTGAGTTGTTGTTATACGTATCTGGCTTGGTCTCTGATGCACAGGATATTACTGGACGTATTGTGTTCTTGTAAACCCTAGTTTTTGCTTCTTGTTTAAGGAATGTATTATTCAATATAAGGTCATTCATGCATCCAACAATTCTTCTTGCTTCCATCAATTCATGTTCCATTTCTTCATCTGCCCTATTCATTTGTGACCCTTGTTCCTAATCTTCTCTATCTGGTTCTATTATTATTCTGTCATTTATCACAAGTTTACACCTTAATGGATCATGTACACAAGAACCTCATATAAATAAGAAAATTGGTAGTTGTTTTCAGTGTAGTTTCCGAAAATGTAGAGCTGCTGTTAACCAAATGTTTAGTTTAAGACAAATATTTTTAAAATTTCTGCAATTCGGAACAGATGTGCACATCTTGTTTGTGGTCTTTTGAGCAGCAGCATTATCACGAAGCGACTGTATAGAGTTTTAAGGAAATTTTAAGTGTGTGAGAAGCTGGTTAGAAAAATAGAAATGACCTTGAAGGGTACCTAATGAATGGTAAAGATCCAGGGTGATATTTCTAAAAACTTTTCATAAAAAAAAAAACGATCTTAGGCAGGGAGACTGGCTATCCTGCTTATTATTTAATGCATCCCTGGGAATGGTAGAAGAACAGATATTGACGTCAGTGGAACAGACATAAATTAGTCGAATCAGTTACTAGAATTTGCAGACGATATCGCTATTTTGGGACGGCCGTCTGTTCGTGTCCAGGAGGTACTTCTTAATTTGGAAGTAGTAACAAAATGTCTTCTAAAATAAACGAAGACGAGACAAAATATACGATTGTATCAGGATCGCAAGCTCGGAGGACTAAGGTCGTCGTCGTCATCATCCTTTACGGCTTAGGCTAGTAGCCTGTTCCAGTCTCAATGGAATTCACACACTTCTATTCCCCCTTGGATGATAGTCAAGGGCTCTTCTTGAAAATCTAGTTCATTCTCTCTACGTGTAACCGCCACTCCGTTTTGTACCGGGAGATTTTCTCATTTAAGCTTTCAGCTATGCCTAGCTCCATTCTAATATGATAATTTCTGATAAGATTTCTACTGGTACAACCCTTTACAGCCCTCAAGAACCTCATTTCCGCTTCTTGTATTTTAGATATATCTTTGGCCTTTCTAATCCGAGTCTCACTACGATACAGTTTTTGAGGTATGGTCATTACATTATAATATTACGATTGCGTCTCTTTCCATGTTTTCTTCTTTAAGTGTTTAATGATACAGCCACAAAGCGACTGGAAGAGACTAATTTTGTTTCCAACCTCCTTATCATCTTGGTATGTGATGCTTCACCCTAGATAATTGAAATCTGGCACCTGTCCTATTGGCAAGTCCTGTATGACAATCTTTGTTCTAATATGATTTGCCCCAGAAAAAGCCACAACTTTTGTTTTGGATAAGGAAATAGTTTGATTGTAATCTGTTAAAATGTTGAAGGAGTAGGTATAGCCAATATATCAGCTTTGGAAACTACAGATTTAAGATGGTGGAAGCATTTACTAACCTGATTTCACTTGTGACCGATGAGGTAAAGATAGGATGGCTTCAATGGGGAAGTCATGTTACCAGGATAGACCTCTCAGTACCCTGTAAAATCTTGTAAAACAGGGAAAAAATTACTTCTACAGATAAGCTATAGATGTCGCACCGCGAATTTTCCTACTGACCCTCGTAATCAAATGCTATTTGGTGTTTGGCATAAAAAAGTGAGATCGAATATGAGGCAACTGTATGCTGACTGAAATTTTTAATGCAGAATGATCTCAATATGGTTAATATGGTGGTAATGAAGAATGCTCAAGTTTTTATGAAAGTTTTAAGTACTGAAGGTCGAGGTTTTTAACAGAATACTGATGAGGAAAAAAGGTTGTAGAAAAGCTGTGGCATTTCCTTTCATACGATTATGCAATTCGAGGCAAGTGAATTTTCTCTTCTTCTCTTACTTTCACCTCTGAAAACATTGACTATCGTTAAAGATTAAGTACGTTAACTGACGTTTACTCCAACCACGGCTGACGTTCTCCGACCAGAAGGTTCTACTACCAACAGCTCCTTAAAATTTTGTTTTCATCCCCCATCTATTAATCACAATATCCTATAGTTTTTATCATTAAAGATGTGTGTTCGAGGTAGCCAGCTTTCTTTTCCCTTGTTACTGAGCTAATAGTTTCTTCTTCTTATTCTTATACTTCTACTTCCTCCCCCCTCCACCTCCTCCTGCTTCTTCTTTTTCCTCTACTCCTCCTCCTCCTGCTACTGCTATTGCTGCTACTGCTGCTGCTGTTGCTGCTCCATCACCTCCTCCTGCTCCTCCTCCTCATGCTTCTTCTTTTTCGTCTACTCCTCCTTCTCCTGCTACTGCTATTGCTGCTACAGCTGCTGCTGCTCCATCACCTCCTCCTGCTCCTTCTCCTCCTCCTGCTCCTTCTCCTCCTCCTCCTCCTCCTCCTCCTCCTCCTCCTCCTCCTCCTCCTCCTCCTCCTCCTGCTTCTTCTTTTTCCTCTACTCCTCCTCCTCCTGCGACTGCTATTGCTGCTGCTGCTGCTGCTCCATCACCTCCTCCTCCTCCTCCTCCTCCTCCGCCTCCTCCTCCTTCTGCTTCTTCTTTTTCTCTAATCCTCCTCCTCCTGCTACTGCTATTGCTGCTACTGCTACTGCTGCTGCTGCTGCTGCTGCTAAATCTCCTCCTCCTCCTCCTCCTCCTGCTTCTTATTTTTCCTCTACTCCTCCTCCTCCTGCTACTGGTATTGCTGCTACTGCTGCTGCTGCTGCTCCATCACCTCCTCCTGCTCCTCCTCCTCCTGCTTCTTCTTTTTACTCTACTCCTCCTCCTCCTGCTACTGCTATTGCTGCTGCTGCTGCTGCTCCATCACCTCCTCCTGCTCCTCCTGCTCCTCCTCCTGCTTCTTCTTTTTCCTCTACTCCTCCTCCTCCTCCTGCTGCTGCTATTGCTGCTACTGCTGCTGCTGCTGCTAAATCACCTCCTCCTCCTCCTCCTCCTCCTCCTCCTCCTCCTCCTGCTTCTTCTTTTTCCTCTACTCCTCCTCCTCCTGCTACTGCTATTGCTGCTACTACTGCTGCTGCTACTGCTCCATCACCTCCTCTTGCTCCTCCTCCTTCTCCTCTTCCTGCTTCTTCTTTTTCTTCTACTCCTCCTCCTCCTGCTACTGCTATTGCTGCTGCTGCTGCTCCATCACCTCCTCCTGCTCCTCCTCCTCCTCCTGCTTCTTCTTTTTCCTCTACTCCTCCTCCTCCTGCTACTGCTATTGCTGCTGCTGCTGCTGCTGCTGCTGCTCCATCACCTCCTCCTGCTCCTCCTCCTCCTCCTACTCCTCGTCCTTCCCCTCCTCCTCCTCGTTCTTCTTATTCTTCTTCTTCATCTTATTCTTATTCTATTCCTTCTCCTTCTTTCTCTTCTTCTTCTTCTTCTCCTCCTTCTCCTCTTCCTCCTCCCTCTTCCTTTCACTCCTCCTCCTCCTCCTCGTTCTTCTTCTTCTTCTTCATCTTATTCTTATTCCTCTGATAATAACTCAATCTCTGAGTTGAGGAAACGAAGAGCAAATGCGTTTGAAACTAAGCGTGGTGCTTTGGGAAATTGTTAAAAAATGTGAAAATGGGTTGAAAAAGTAACAAACGAATTGTTTCTGGAAGTGATGATAGAAAGGTAAGGTTTGTGGAGAACTGTAAAGAGAAGGCGAGACAGATCATTGGGATTCTGGTTGAGATACTCGAGTTTGTTGGCTTTATTGGCAGAGAATACAGTGAATTGGACGAACTTGTACTTAACTTGGGAGGCAGAGTATGGAATACCTAGGACATTGTAAGTATTCGGAGACACCCGAGATTATTGGCTTTGGTGACAGAGGATGCCGTGAATTGGAGGAACTTGTGCTTAGCTTGGAAGACAGAATTTGGAATGCCTGGAGGATGTGGGATATTGTAAATATTCGGAGACACCCGAGTTCATTGGCTTTGGCGGTATAAGATGTAGTGAATTGTACTTGACTTCAGAAACAGAGTTTAGAATTCCTGGAGGATGTTGGATATTGTAAGTGCTGTAAGATGATGAGACTGGTTCAGGACAGGAGGGGCTGTATGACCCCCACATCAAAACAGTCAGACCCGCAACCACACATTTGTGACTAAAGGGGCGGATACACATCTACAGATCTGCAGGCTACTTGTTTCTGTTGCCACAGGCATGAACGAACCCATTAAAGAACTAATTACTTTTCAATTTAGTTCAATACTTGACAAATAAGCACAAACCTATCAATTAACACGCGTTAACTTTGACACGACACGTCGTTGGTCAACAAGTTTGACGCACACGACCTTTTCAAAGGTTGAAAATCTTGTCTCGTTATCTTACTGCTATGACCCGCATTTGTCTTCCACGTCAGTGTTATCGTGATGTCAGTTTCTTTTATTTAAGGTGTATAAAACCGTGTCAAATTACAGGTTAAGTCTGTCCTCATAGAATAAATTGCAACACGCACACTTCAACATGGTGTCTGATTCTCTTATTGTCTGAACACATTTATATGCAAAAAATGGCAGTTATCTTTATGTAAATGACACGGTAAAAAATTGATCTATAATTATTCTGGTTTAGAATAAAGTTTGAGATTACTCATTTATGTATAATCCTTTATTATCCTGGCTTCAGCACATATATTTTCATTTACGACCCAATTGTAAAAACCCCGGTTAGTTGTAGCCGAGGTGAAAATTTGAACCTGGTCAATTGGAATTGTCCTATCAGGTACAGACACAGACTGCATCTGTCAAAGGCGTGTGAAGTAATGAAGACTCACGCCCGGAATGGTAATGCGTAAGGCTGTTTCCAATGTTTATATACTGTTGTGACACATCAATTTCCCCTGTGCATATTCTTGCATATTTACACTCTTCATGTGATAGACCTCTGCTCTCACTTCGCAGAGATATACGATAGAGGCTTTCGGCCGCCTATCGATGTGTGGGTTACTAAAAACTTCACTCACGTGTCACAGACATCGAAGCATTAGAGCCACAACGCTTGGCCCTTTAACTAGCCGTTTCTGCTTGCTTCGCTCGCAGCTAACAGGATATCACCTCCGGGTCCACCGCACAATAAAACAGTCACCTAAACCAACATCAACACATTTTTCATCAACCATTAATAGTTAAATAATTCACTAATTGCTAGGACAACTCATTCAAAGCGTATCTACCGGACATTGTAACATGTATTACAACTACTTTCCCATTGTTCACTAATTTCATAAGCGTCCGTTTTATCTGCAGACGGAGGAACGAAAGTAGAAGGACACCTACCTAACCAACCTAACCTAACCTAACTTAACAAAAATATTGAATGAAAGAGGTCATCATCATCATCATCAACCACAAGGATCAGGCTCGTCCTGAACACATTCTAGAGCCCATTTCGCTCTCGGCTGTCCCGACATTTCTCTTCTCCACCGGCCTATATTCCATTGCTACCACTGGAATCCTGTCACCCGCCATTCTTCCCAAATGTTCACACCACCTTCTTTTGTTGCTTCATAGCTGTTCCAACAATGAGTCTACCCCCAGTTCCGTCCTTATATCCACATTTTTCTTTCTATCGAGAATGGTAGAGCCCAGAGTACTTCTTATAAACTTCATCTCCGCTGCCTGAATCTTTGCTTAAAGAAGAAATAATTTATTTTCCTTTAAAAAAAAATATTTATTTACAATTAAGCAACAATACGTTTAATTCTATGTTATGTAACTAAGGATACGAACTCAAATATTTGTCATTTGATTTTCGAAATTGGCTAGGGACGGTCGTAAATAATTTCTGTCCAACCTTTATCATCTTACCTCTACAGGCTCAAGACGTTTGCATGTTTGGCCTTCCAGTAAGTACCTGACCAGCCTAAAATCCTTCTTCCTTTTGTTTTGTCTTTGAGAGCTTGTCTTGGCAGTCTTCGTTACTTGTCCTTTCTCTTTCTCTTTCTGTATACGAGACTTTTTTCCGTTAATGTTATGTCTTGATTTCTAACTTTATCAGCTCTTGTGATTTCCTTCACGTCCTGTAGAAATTTTATCTCGGCAGACTATATTGTTTTCAGTAGTGTGCTCATAACCCTTCCACGCTATCAAACAATATAAGAGGGACAGTTATCATAACATTTAATAATAGTGTCTGGTTGCAGTTTATTCTTAAGGGTCCCACTGATGGGGTCCTTATATCTCTGGGTTCCTATATTTTCCTTTGTATCTCTTTGTTAAAGTAGTTTATTTGATCCAGTAATTGGTTGTTAATTATTTTGGCTCCTCTCTTTTGAAAATGATAATCTTAATTTTAATTGTAGACATTATTACATTATATTTTACACATATTTGTTATCACATATGTTTCACATATCTTGTTTAATTTTTAATTATAAATTAAAGTAACCTGTGAAGTACTAATTGGACTATCGGAAGAGTAACAATTGTCCCACATCATATGCACCACGTTATGCCATGGAAGGCTCCATGGTATGTGGGACCCGACCTCGTTGTTGTTGTTGTTGTTGTTGTTGTTGTTGTTGTTGTTGTTGTTGTCGTTCTTCTTCTTCTTCTTCTTCTTCTTCTTCTTCTTCTTCTCACGGTTGTATACCGCTTCTACGCCTGACCTATTTTATTCCTTCCACCAAGACCGATCCCTAGCCATCGCTTGCCATTTTGTCAGCTTCATCAAAGATCCTTCTTATGTTATTTCGCCCCAGCGAGTTCTGCGTCTCCCTCTACTTCCATTGCCCATCATTTGTCCCTTTTCTACCTTTCTCGCACACAATGGTTGCTCTTTCTTTCTGCTAGCCTCCATTTAAGTCGCATTTTTCTATAGTTTACTAAGTTCCTGTACTTATATAGTTCTTCGAGTCGGGACTTCTGCTACTAGTGTTGACCGTGCTGCTACCGCTTGAAGACTCATCGAGTCCGGCGCTGCGCGAAAGGGGAGCTGACGGACGCTACACGGAAGACGACTGACTCCACAGAGGTGGGGCCAACCGACGCTACACGGCGGACGAGTGACTACAGAAGAGGAGCCGACCGACGCTACACAGAAGAGGAGCCGACCGATGCTACGCGGAAGAGGACTGACTGCATTGAAGGGGGCCCGGCCGACGGTGCACGGAAGGAGAGCCGACCGGAAGACGATAGACTCCACGGAAGGGGTGCCAGCCGACGCGGCGTGGTAGATTAGTATTTATGTATAGTATTTATGTATTGTATTTGTGTACTTGTATTTATCCGTTTTTACGTATGACGTACTGCATATGTACGGTATATATATACACACAAAAAAATAAAGCAGACAAATATATATATGGTTAAATTCGAAAAAATGAGATATATACCTATGTATGCAGGTACACGTACGTCTGTTTTTGGGAGTCAAAGGCTGGTAACGGGTACTGAACTGATGGTTCGGTTAATGCCCACTGATACTGACGAATGAGTCAGAGCTCGAGCTGGCCGGCTCGAGTCAGCTCTGCCAGCAAATCCTACTTCCAACGTCCACGTTCGTGACTCCCGGGCAATGCTCTCAGAGAGTAGCTGATGGAAGAGGGTGCAACGCGATATCTGGTTATAGAATTATTGTCGATTTAGTAGTTAAAACAAAGTATAATTGTAATTTGAAATTTTGTACTTTAATCTGTGATTTTGTTTACATAATAAAGGATTTGTCTACTGACTAAAGTTTCCATGTTCAATTTTATTTTATCGTATTTTTGTTTATATAATAATGTGATCTGTTACTTTAAAGTGTGTCCTTTTTAGTGGCATACTGTATGACTTAAACTGTCATATCAAGAATCGTGTTTTGTTAATTGTAACCAATGTTCCACGTGACTTATTTGTAAAGTGGAACACTTCTGACAATTCCTTAAATAGTGACTCCAGTAAGACACAACATATGATCTGAGTCCGTGTTAAATAACCAGACGTACCTAATACATGAGACAAGTTTTCTGTTAGGCACTATCGAATCGTGTTTAAGGTATTTTGAAAACGCCGCACTGTAATGGTAATGCAAATCCTGATATGTGCTCGGTTGTGGTATTCATGTGAATTCACTGCTATTCAAACATGATGTGTTAACAATTCAGGAACAGAGGTTTTTTTGTGGGCCCGATATATCACCCACAATAATAATAATCACCCACCCAAAATAACCCAAAATAAGTTACGTAGAACACTTAAATTCTTTCATGCGATAACATAATAATACATTTTTATTGGTATACAGTTTAGAAAGTTTGTGACTTTTTACAAAACCATGATGCATATTTGCTTCCTTTAGTTCGCTGAAGAATTCGTTCGTATGGTTACTTGGTAACACAATTGTCTGTATTGTATTTGAGCGACTATAGACTACGTTTGATTCAACTGGTTCCTCCCTTCTTCTTCTCCACTCTCTTCCTCGTTTCTCATATCTCCTTCATTCTTGATCGACATCTCTCCCTCTTTTCGTCAGTCCAGATGTCACCTGTACTCTTCTTGGGGTTTCCCTGAAAACCTTGGGCATTTTTAAATTTCTTTTTGAATGGTAAGCGTTCTTCAACGTCTTCCTGAGTAATATGGAGTTCTTCTATGCCTTTTCTGTTTCTCTGAACCACGTATTGGACATTTTGAACTTTCTAAAATAGTTAAAAAGTTAAATAGTTAAAAGTCAGTCTGTAAGGACTCATTCTTTGAATATATCTGTAGAAAGTAATTCTTCTTTTTACAATTATGTCTGTGATTTTCTCAATATGTGTGTACAGCGCATTATTGTGGCGTCTTCTGTACTGTTCTCCATCGTTAATTAAAACATCATAAATAATAAAACAGCCTAAAAAGTAAGAGGAGAACGATATTCGTCTACTATTTCGATCCTCTAGAGGGGGTCCGGTCCCGTTCGTCCACCCTCCCCCGTAAATACCCCTTTACTCAACAGAATTCTTGAACATCGCGATGCGTTTTTAAACCGAATATTTACAAGTCTAATTTAGCCGCTTAGTTTACAAATAATAAAAATAATTTCCAGACATTTTGAAGTTAACCAAATCCTACTTGGGAACACCGTTTTTTTTATTTTTTGAAACTTTCTTTTTTCTTTACCAACGGGGGGGGGGTTAACTGCCAAAGCCTGCCTCGCTGCGCTATCGTATTATATGGCTGTTCTTACTAATCAACAAATGGAGTTGTAAGAGGAGAAGGAGAATAAGGAGAAGTGTGAAAACAGCTGACTAGATTTAATAAGCCGCTAAAAATCTCAGATTACGTAACAGATTCATAAACTACGATTCAAAGAAATATTTTTCAATAATAAATAATAGTTATTGTTTTGCTCTTTGTCTTGACAAGAAGACAAGGTCTCAAGAGTCACCTTCAGCAGTCAGAACTAGCTTATAATAACAGAGACTGGTGTATGTTTATCTTGTCTCCGGTAATTTCGGTCTTCGTTACTGCGACAGTTCTGTAACTATTAAATAAAATTATGCTTAGTATTTCAGCATTTGCATCACCTGTGGGGGAAAGCTTTTTTTAGTTTTAGTTTTTTTCAAATAGCCACGCTCACTTATTGATCTATTTACTTCTGTATCAACACCTGGTATCATCGATACCGTTACTACTTTCTACTGTAAACTGTAATATCCTGTTTTGCTGTGCGAGTTTTTGTTCGGTTGAGAATAGGTAACATTGAATTATACCTGTCAGTTGTTATCAAAATAGAAAGAAAATAAATACAATTCACTTATATTGTCATCACAGTAGTTGGGCATACCTGAACTACTGTATGGTAGTGAGACTTTTACAGGGTACTGAGAGGTCTATCCTGATAACATGACTTCCCCATTGAAGCCATCGTATCTTTACCTCATCGGTCACAAGTGAAATCATCATTCCACCATCTTAAATCTGTAGTTTCCAAAAGCTGATATACCTACTCCTTCAACATTTTAACAGATTACAATCAAACTATTTCCTTATCCAAAACAAAAGTTGTGGCTTTTTCTGGGGCAAATCATATTAGAACAAAGATTGTCATACAGGACTTGCCAATAGGACAGGTGCCAGATTTCAATTATCTAGGGTGAAGCATCACATACCAAGATGATAAGGAGGTTGGATGCAAAATTAGTCTCTTCCAGTCCCTTGGTGGCTGTATCATTAAACACTTAAAGAAGAAAACATGGAAAGAGACGCAATCGAAATATTATAATGTAATGACCATACCTCAAATACTGTATCGTAGTGAGACTCGGATTAGAAAGGCCAAAGATATATCTAAAATACAAGGAGCGGAAATGAGGTTCTTGAGGACTGTAAAGTGCTGTACCAGGAGAGATCTTGTCAGAAATTATCCATATTAGGATGGAGCTAGGCATAGCTGAAAGCTTAAATGAGAAAATGTCCCGGTAGCAAACGGAGTGGCAGTTACACGTAGAGAGAATGAACTAGATTTTCAAGAAGAGCCCTTGACTAATATCCAAGGGGGAATAGAAATGTGTGAAGACCCCGTAAACGATGGTTGGATGAATTCCATTGAGACTGGAACCCGGCTACTAGCCTAAGCCGTAAAGGATGACGACGACGACGACGAACCTTGATAATATAAAACCAAGTTCTTAAATTTTGTACATTAATTTTTGTAATTCAATTATATCTTTTACCGATACGTAAAGTATGCAATAATGGGAAAGCAAACGTAGTAAATTTTAATTTAAAACATAATAAGAGCAAACAAAAGAAGTATCGTTTGGAAGTATCGCCACAACGTTTCTCGTTTTGCCTTTTTTTACGGTTGAGTAAGCCGCAGCCTACGGTATTATATGTGGGCATTAATATAGCCTAAGAGCAGCCAGAAGCCTCGCCTACGGTAACTTCCACCGGTCGCGGGGATGGGCCCGACAGTTGCACTGGGGATACAGTACTGAGGGATATAGTGCTGTGTCCCCTGTCGAGAGATACGGACGAAGATCATAACAGTGGTGAAGGCAGAAAAGAGAGTCTTTAGCATGGGGAAAATGGCAACCCTGCTTTTACGGTTACTATAGGAGCTAGTCCTCAACGGTAGCGAAAGTATTTGGATATAAGTGAATTAGAAGAATTAATTTGCAAAATTTAAGAAGGCAATTTTATATCATCAAAGTATGTTCACGTATTCAGATTACATATTTTCGTTTACGTATTAAGTACATTCTACAATGTTGTCATTTTGTTCAGTATCATTTTGTTCAACGTCGTTATTCAGTATCATTTGTCGCATACTTTCACTTTGATCATATACAAGGGTTGAACTTGTTGCGTCCCTGTCGCAGTGTTTTGTTGCTGTGCACGTTTTCGTATGCATTGTGCTTTTTGTTTGTGAGTACTGTGTGTTTTCCCCAGTAAGTGTTTACTTGTACTATTTTGTCTTTTGATCATATATTATTTAACCTTTTGTTATTATTATTTTGTTGGCTCGCTGTCATTCGTTCATCGAGTATTATTTATTACTTTTCATGTATTAGTTTATAATTAGGGGAAGGTAGTCCGCCAAAGTAATTGGCTGAAGATATGTGGGTAAACGGAGGAGAAATCACTGCCTCGTGGTGAAGTGGGATTTTCAAGTGCAAAGGGAGTGAACCCCAACAGTAAATGTAGCAGGATGAGAAGCCGTAAGATGAGGAGCCATCTTACTCATCTTACCCTGCAACAGTTGATAGGTTACTTGTTCAGGGGAATTTTAAAAAACTCATAATCTTCTAACAAAACATACGAAACATTATGAAAGAAGTGCCCCGCCAGGCATAAGGAGTACAAGACGAGCACGCAGAAGATGGAATGAAGTGTGAAATCGGAAGAGGCAGCCATACAATCCGTAAAGTGCGACCGACGGTTAAATAAAGAATACAAATCTATCTTGAATTTCATCATCATCATCATCACACCACGGCATGGGCAGTTGCTGCCTGTTCCACCTTCAAAGATCCTCCAGCCTGGGTCTACCCACACACATGTGTCCTATAGGGTTATATTTCCAGACTTGTTTGGCCAGTCTTAAATCTCACATTCTTTATAAATGTTATAGGCACCCCTGTTTATAATTTTTAATCTTTCATTCAAGTTAAAAACTTGTAATTCTTCTCTTACGATCGCATTCTTTATACGATAAAGTTTAAAACACCTTATAACTCCTCTTAAGAACGCTATTTCCGAGGTTTGCACTTTCTTGGTTCTTGGATGTCGTCAATAATCCACATCCATTCTGTCTTCCAATGTACAATTTAAATTATTTTGAAGACACTGCATTTCAGCAGTCTGAATCTTGCCACGTGGGTATTGCAATTGACAGAATTGAAATACTTGTAGTATCCAAAGCAGCCTCGGAGTAAGGTAAAGACACTAATGAAATCGCTAATTACCAGCTTTAATTAATCACAAATAATAATTTGAAATGAAAAAGGTAGTCTCGTGCAATAATTCAAGTTCAATTTGTCCACACGCAATAATAATGTCAACTATTAGAAATCTACACTAACTATAACATAATAACACTTTGCTACAATACTTCGAACCGCACTTGAAAAAATTGCCACTTATAACTGACTGTAAGCAGCAGCTGCTGCCTATTTATATAGCCTGCTGATGTTCCAGACTATTGTTCCATAATATGCGTCAACAAGCACTTGAAAATACTAGATATAATTAAGTGCGGCCTTGGCAGAAACACGCACCTGATCGCTTTCCAGAGAAACGTGTAGAAGAACGTTCTCTCAGTTTCGAGAGGGTTCATCGATCTTTCAATATCATAATTCTAGGCGTACTTGAGTGCGGCCTTGGCAGAAACACGCACCTGCTCGGCTACCAGAGAAACGTGTAGAAGAACGTTCTCGCCGTTTCGAGAGGATTCCTCGATCTTTCAATATCATAATTCTAGACATACTTGAGTGAGGCCTTGGCAGAAACACGCACCTGCTCGCCTACTAGAGAAACGTGTAGAAGAACATTCTCGCCGTTTCGAGAGGGTTCATCGATCTTTCAATATCACAATTCTAGGCATACTTGAGTGCGGCTTTGGCAGAAACACGCACCTGCTCGCCTACCAGAGAAACGTGTAGAAGAACGTTCTCGCCGTTTCCAGAGGGTTCCTCGATCTTTCAATATCACAATTCTAGGCATACTTGAGTGCGGCCTTGGCAGAAACACGCACCTGCTCGGCTACCAGAGAAACGTGTAGAAGAACGTTCTCGGCGTTTCGAGAGGATTCCTCGATCTTTCAATATCATAATTCTAGGCATACTTGAGTGCGGCCTTGGTAGAAACACGCACCTGCTCGGCTACCAGAGAAACGTGTAGAAGAACGTTCTCGCCGTTTCGAGAGGATTCCTCGATCTTTCAATATCATAATTCTAGGCACACTTGAGTGAGGCCTTGGCAGAAACACGCACCTGCTCGCCTACTAGAGAAACGTGTAGAAGAACGTTCTCGCCGTTTCGAGAGGGTTCATCGATCTTTCAATATCACAATTCTAGGCATAATTGAGTGCGGCTTTGGCAGAAACACGCACCTGCTCGCCTACCAGAGAAACGTGTAGAAGATCGTTCTCGCCGTTTCGAGAGGGTTCCTCGATCTTTCAATATCACAATTCTAGGCATACTTGAGTGCGGCCTTGGCAGAAACACGCACCTGCTCGCCTACCAGAGAAACGTGTAGAAGAATGTTCTCGCCGTTTCCAGAGGGTTCCTCGATCTTTCAATATCACAATTCTAGGCATACTTGAGTGCGGCCTTGGCAGAAACACGCACCTGCTCGCCTACCAGAGAAACGTGTAGAAGAACGTTCTCGCCGTTTCGAGAGGGTTCCTCGATCTTTCAGTATCATAATTCTAGGCATACTTGAGTGCGGCCTTGGTAGAAACACGCACCTGCTCGGCTACCAGAGGAACGTGTAGAAGAACGTTCTCGCCGTTTCGAGAGGGTTCCTCGATCTTTCAATATCATAATTCTAGGCGTACTTGAGTGCGGCCTTGGTAGAAACACGACCTGCTCGGCTACCAGAGGAACGTGTAGAAGAACGTTCTCGCCGTTTCGAGAGGGTTCCTCGATCTTTCAATATCATAATTCTAGGCATACTTGAGTGCGGCCTTGGTAGAAACACGACCTGCTCGGCTACCAGAGGAACGTGTAGAAGAACGTTCTCGCCGTTTCGAGAGGGTTCCTCGATCTTTCAATATCATAATTCTAGACATACTTGAGTGCGGCCTTGGCAGAAACATGCACCTGTTCGGCTACCAGAGAAACGTGTAGAAGAACGTTCTCGTAGTAGAACAAGTAATGCAAATAGACTACTTAGGAACAAGACTTACAAGTAACAACTGGGCAGATAAAGAAATAGAACATCAATTGATGAAAGCAAGAAGAATTGTTGGATGCATGAATAATCTTGTATGGTATAATAAATACCTTACACAAGAAACAAAATAAACTATGTTTCACAAAAGCACAATACGTCCAGTAATATCCTATGTATCAGAGACCAAGCAACAACACACAGCAGTAACTGAAAGAAAACGACAAACTATAGAAATATTACGGAGGGCACTAGGAAAGACAAGGTATGATCGGTTGCCAAACAATAGTAAAAGAGAAACGTGTATTGTAACAGATATTGATTCTTGGATTGTGGAAAGAAAAAGGATGTGAAATGAACATATATCAAGAATGGACGACACAAGACAAGTGAAATGATAAGAGATAGCCAACCAAACACGACGAGGAGCATTGGTCGGGCAAGGAAGAGTTGGAGTGACAGCATGTAGAACCGTTGTTATAGAACAGGACAGAGTCCTAACTAGGAAGTTAAAGAAGAAAATGGTGTTGTACTTCGATGGCAACCACAGAGGGTTTTGTTTTATTGGTTCATCCCTAACTGTAAACGGCTTATAAAGACTTCGCTTATACCGCCTTTGTTAAGACAGCTGCCGAAGTTAGACTGGATAATGTCTTAAACGTGTAAGACAGAGTCTCAGTACGAGGACACATCAGGTGGGTTGTAGTCCAGAATAAGATGTAAAGGTCGGTGGAGAGAGAGAGAGAGATAGAGAGAGAGTTCTCGATGATTCAAGCAGCTGGAGATAGGCCAACTGTGGACCAGGCCAAGGGTAGCTACATACGAGTTACGTACCGGTATGCCTGTTCTGCCAACGAAGAAGACAAGTATTAATTATAACGTAAAGAACGCTTCTCTCTCTCTCTCTCTCTCTCTCTCTCTCTCTCTCTCCTCCTCTCTTTTTACTCTGTCACTCTATAATACAATATAAGCGTCTTCTTCTTCTTCTTCTTCTTCTTCTTCTTCATTCCAGGATTAGGCGACATCACCTAGTCCGGTCTCTATTTTCAAGCCATCTTTTGTGTGGTCTTCCCATATCTCTTTTCCCTTTAGGCGCTTATTGTAAAACTTGTTGAGGTAGCCTTTTCGCTTTCATTCTACGTACCGTTCAATCCATCTCTGCTGACATAACTCGCGTCTTGCATTTGCAGAGAATACACCCAATTCATGTCTCATCACATCGTTCCTAATTGTATCGTTTCGTGTACATCCCTTTACGTATATCAAGAAATTCATCTCTGCAGTTTGTACATGACTTGTATCTTGTTTAGATAATACCCGTGTTTCGGAACCGTACTGGCCTGCCGTAACCTTATAGAACTTCATTTGCGTTTCCTTTCTTGTTTTTCTCCCTAAAGTCCTTATAATAGCGCCACAAATCGCCTGAAATCTGTTTATCTGTCTCTCGACGTCCTCGCCAGATTGATATGTAATATCACATCCTAGGTATTGCAAGTGGCGTATTTGCTCCAGCACTTAATCATTGCTTGTAACTTTTGATCTTATGGGATGTTTGCCTTTGAAAATCATTACTTTTGTTTTATTAATGGGTGGCTCAGTTTGTGAATGGCTCTCTGTAAATTTTCTTCTGTTTCTTGCGTAATGAGCTGGTCATCTGCATATAATAAAGTATTCAAAATAGTCTATTTATCTTAATCCCAATGTGAAATTCTGTCCTCCACTTTCCCACCAAGTCGTCTATATATAGGCTAATAGTATAAGCTAAAAAACTATTTCCTAATAATGTCCACTAAGCAAATTAGTGCAATTTAAATATTTAAATTAATCTACTAACGCTTAAATTAACGCTTATTATTAGATTTAACTGTTGTGTGAACTGTGAAAATACAATTTATAAATAAGAAATCTTATTAAGAAAGTTGTGTTAGTGATTATAATGACACAGAATTAACACTGTTGCACACCACTATAGAAAAAGTATTCCGATTAGCGCTTTCAAGCTTCACAGCTCTTCGTCAGATCGGAAAACGACCTGTTTCCGATTTGACGACAGATGTGAAGCTTGAAAGCGCTAATCGGAATACCTTTTCTATAGTGGTGTGCAACAGTGTTAATTCTGTTTGCAATAAGAAATCAGTGGCGTATCTGGAACTTGCCCTTAGGGGTAGTCGGTCCGGTCGAATCGGCTTCATGTAAAAATAAAAAGAAAACAGTTAAGAATAATGAATATCATAGTCTTCAAAGTGGCTGAAAAATGTGTGACAACGTCCTAAAATCAATCCCTTTAAAGTAAATGGTAATAACATAATAAAACACTTGGAAACATTGTTTAAAAGATTCTAATTCATATTTTACATTTAAAAATGATAACTACAGATTTAATAAAAAAAAGTAAACCAAGAAAGTTTTTTGTACACAAAAAATATAGACCTACACGGTATGAAAATGTATTAGAGTTTAATTCGCCTTGATTTCCGGGGTCACTCTATTGACTTTCCTATATATCATATTCCAATCGTATATGCAAATGCTATGTTATACGTTGTTTTTAAACGTAAAAAAAGAGTTACTACTATATTAGCGTACACAGCTGAAAAAAATAATTAAAATAATCTAAAAATTACGAGACTTACAAGATTTCTTGCCAGCTTTTTTGACCCTCTAAGGTGGTCCTGTTCGTCCCCCTCCCCTGTAAATACGCCCTTGAGCACAATAAGTCGGTACAAAATGAGTAGTATACGTACCGCATGCCGTGCACATGAGCCAGGTCTCATAGAGGATTCAAAAATAGTTTGCAGAGACGTCTTCATAAATTCGTAATAACAGCAACAAAATATAACATGACAGTGTTAACAGGCAACCTCATCAAAACAATATTAATTCGATGTAAAGTATCGAGTGGCAACTATTCGACGTAAACTATATTGGAAGGCACGTTATAGAGCAGGTTACATGGAGTTTCAATATTTAGGGACAGACATATCCGAAACAACAACCAAGAAACAAGACAGTAAAATTCTGGCCTCAGAAATGGCGTTCTTAAGTGAAGTTAAAGATGTTCTAAATTCGACCGTATAAGGAACGAAAAATTAAAAGATTACAAACAACAGTGGAAAGAACACTTAGAAAGTATGTCAGTTTCCAGACTAGCCAAACAATTCTGGGTATATAAACCTATAGGACAGGTGTGCGGGTGCGGGTGCGGGTGCGGGTGCGGGTGTGCAGGTGTCCAGGAAGAGATGACTGGAGGATCTTTGACGGCGGAACAGGCAGCACCTTGCCTATCCCCTGTTGTGAAGATGATGACGATGACCTACAAGATGATGATGATCCGAAATACCTTCAAGAAATGACAGACAATGAAAGGAGCTCATGTTTCTGGATATTTAAGGAATGCAATCAGGAAAAATAAATATCTCAGACTTCGAGGTAAAGTGAAGATACACAAGATGATGGTACGACAAGCTTACTTACGGAGCTGACACGCGGGTCGACACTGGTAGAACAAAACGATGTTTGTTATCGCTCAACGTCATTGCAGTCAAAACTAGTGACTGGTCGTTCGCCCAGCCAAAAAGAACTACTCCGTCAAGTGAACTACTGACTAAAGTCGGTCGCACGGCAGCACAGTAGTTCGCGTTAGCCATGCTCCTATCGGCCACTTTAAAACTAAATTATTTTAGTTCGTTGTTAGTTCAGTCGTTCGCATGCAGTAGGCCGTTTGTAAATGAGTAACGAGTGTCAGAACTGAGTGCTTCTGCCCGCAGTCGGCCGTTGTTTAATTCGCTTACTTGACTGCAGTTTATTTGTGGAGTTTTATAGTATTACAAACACAATATTTTTATTTTGAATTATGTTGTTATAGGCCTACTGTTAAATAATTAATTAATTTATATATTGCAACGATACAAATTCTAACTGCATAGATAGGTTACTTTGAAATTATTACAACAGGGTCTATATCTGGAGGTAGGAAAATTTTATTCATTAACACATTTAAATTGACTATTGTCTTTTAATGAAAGACACTATTGACTATTGGCTTTATAATGTATAATTGTATAATTGTCTTTTAACAAATGACTCTAATGGCTTTTTTTACACATAAGTTATTTGTACGTAGAATTCCAACTGTTTGTGTAGACACCAGGCGCTCCGCTCGCTGCTCGTCTGCACCGCTGCTACTCTGCACGTCGACCGAAGATCACTAACGCTGAATATCCACGTCTCGACACACACACACACACACACACACACACACACACACACACACACACACACACACACACACACACACTCCCACGCTGCGGTATTGGACTTGTTATTGTTTATAACTTGAGTACTCTTAATCTCAGGGATCAAAACTAGATCGTGTATCAGGGATCTAGATAAATAGATCGTGTATTAGGCTTGCACAATTCCGGACTCTTGAAGTGTTCTCGCGTTAACTCTCAAAATACCACGATAGGTATTTTGCCCCTAACCGAAATCTTCCTTTGTTCGCGAAAAAGCACTAGAAATTAATCTATTTATATAAGTTATTTGAGTTCTATAAAGTGGCAATGGTAACGAAGAACTCGTACCGTAGTAACTACTAAGTCTTATGGAAATCCACTAGTCCTGCCACGAAAATCTCGTGACAGCGAGTACGTCTTTGTATGGCAAGACTTCGTAACTGACTGAACGATCCGTACGCTGAAAGTGCCCGTCTCACATAAATTTTAGACCTTCTGATTGGTGGAAAATCTAGCAACGTCATAGATTTGCACACTGATAGACTGAACTCAAGTTAAAACTCTGTCCCATTCTGCAAAGGCCTGTCTATATTTAATCTACAAATTTTATTACTCTCTAGGAGATAACGAAAATAAAAGGAGAAATGATTTCATTAAAAAAACATAAAAATTATAGTTGTGGAGAACTGAGTGTATGGAAAATATAGCTTATAACAATGAGAACAGTCTGTCCAAGCTTCAGAACGAAATGTCAATTTTCAACGAAGTTATTAAATAAAATGTAAATCACACGCGCACCCGCGCACTTATACACAAATATTTTACATAACATAAAATAGTATAAAATTATGAACATTTTGACGTAACATACTTTTTTAAACATAGCTTGGTTCAAACCTTTACAAAGAAAAGAACAACATCAATTTTTAACCTGTCTATGGCCGTCAGAAAATGTGTTATAGCAATAGTATTCCACTTATATCAACTTACTATCCTGTGTTCTGTTCCTATATACGTATATATTACAAGGTAAGGGTAGTTAGCCGACCAGACTTGCAGGAAAAGAATGCTCCATTAGTGATTTACATACATTTATTGTCTCTTTTTTACACTAATTTGTATTAAAAGGTTTTCTTGTTATTTCAAACAATGATACAACTTTAAATGTTTAAAATCTTCTTTCAAAATTATAATTGAAATAAACGTTTTCTTTTATTTAAAACAATGATATAATTTGCAAAGTTCAACAAGTTTCTTTTTTTGTTTTGAAGGCTTTATATTATTGAAAAACAAATTTAGTTTTAAATTTTGCTTTCCTGAATTCTCGTCTTTTTTGTCGTCCCGGTCGAAGATCTCGGTCCCGGTCTCCAGCGATCCGTTGTCCGCTTTCCACGTTCCAGCCACCGCCTCCAGGAATTGCCCCGCGTCTAGGTGTCCGTCTCAGCCGCCGCAATCAGCAAACGATGTTCAGGAACGGTAGTAGAAGATCTCGTACACCGTGGTTGCTCACTGCCGAAACTCGCTGCTTCCTCGACTCTACGGGCCCCAAGGACTGCCTGGAATGGATGTTGGACTGAACGATGACTATACTGCAACCGCTCTCGATGAGTGCTACATGAAGTCTGCCTGAAAACCCTTGTACACTGAACCAGCAGCGATATAGGGTGACGTCACAGACTACCTGCGCACAGACGTAATTCCTATACATTCTATCCTATACGTAAGAACATACTGGACACGCCACGTGTTGCAAATTGTATTTCCGTTTTCTCGATTTTTCTAGAACACGCGTTTCCACTACATATGAATAAATTAAATTAACCTTTTTATACGCGCACAACACTTCACTCAAACACTAAGCTATAGGCTTCATAGTCTTTATATCGTCTTATTACTAAATTATACTACTATTCTTAACTTTTAGCAATATTTTTACTTTCAATCTCACCCCAATTGCCCCGGACACCCACTACAGCTGGTCATAATTATGCTTTACATAATCACATATGGTGTGACCGCCTGTCACATTGCATAAGCCTCCAGGTTAATAAAAAAAAATGTATTTTCCTTAAATTTTTTTTTTTAACTTAAAACATTTAATTCAACATCCCAACAAATGATATAACCCAAAACATAACATAACCAAAATTTCAATAAACTAAAACAATTAATCCTTCACTTCATCTCTTATTCATATAGTATGCAATGTGGCAAATATGTAAAGTGGTTTCCACATTATCACCCAGCCAATACAATATCCAGCCAATCAAACATTGTGGTTTTCCATGAGTGAGTTGCGTATCTGAAAGGCATAACTATTGCATGTGCATTATGTTATATTATTATTATTATTATTATTATTATTATTATTATTATACTCAGGGTCTTATTTATGGATTCGGTAGTTCACGAGGGTCATACTTCCTCAATGATGCGCCATGATATTTTCTGATAACTTTGTTTTGATCTTCATCCACCACGATGAACGTATTCCTGCAACCCGTTCTTTCAATTTGTATGGACCGTTAAACAATCTAAAGAACTTAGCTGACGTGTTGTCTTCAGATCGGCCTACAGGATTTGCCTTAAGAAGGACCATTTCTCCTTCCTGAAACTTCAGAGTTTTATGAGTGTCATTGAACACACGTTCCCGTTGATCAGCCGTTTGCTCTATCCGGGTTTTGGCGATGTTCTGTTTTATGTGCAACGGTAGCGGTAGGTTCTGTGTCTCTAGTTTTTTTTATATATTTCTCCCAAAATCTGGTAGGTTGCTTACCTGACCGCAGCTCTCAAGGTGTAAAGCCCGTAGTGGTGTTATAGTTCTCATTAAGTGACTGCTCGAAGAACCGTATGTAATTTGGCCACATGTTCTGTGAGTCATGACAGTAAGTCCAAAACAGTCATCCCAGCTCCTTGTTTACTCTTTCGGCAAGGTTACCCTGCGGTCGCCGAATAACCGTAAGGATAGGTTGGATACCATTCGTTTCGAGGGTAGTAGACCACAGCACATTCTGGAACTGCTTTCCTTGGTCACTAAGTATCCTCTTAACGGTTCCATTCTCAGGGATATACTTCTTGAGAATAACTGTTAACACCGCTTTGGTTGTTGGTCGGGTTACAGGGTAGAGTCTGACATTTTTGGTGAAGGCGTCGATGCATACAATCAGGTGCCTCAATCTGCGAAGACCTCGCGGAAGTGGACCTAAGAAATCGACACATAGTAACTCACCTTCCCCTTGAGTGACAATCCCCTGCTGCTCAGTATATGTGTGCATATTTGGAGATTTTGCAGTTTGACACTCATGACATGTCTTCAAAATATTTCGAATTCTCCGACCATATTGTTACACACAAAGTCCTCCTTGAGTGCTAAGTAACATCGATATGGACCAGCATGTGCTAAGCTTTCATGGCATGCCCATGTTATTTGCTTTAACGTGCTAATAGGAAGAACAATTTTCCATTTTTCCTCCATCAGTTTATATAAAATATCATTATTACAACAGTACCGCGGCTTTTCTTTACGCAGTATGCTTGTTTTTATTTTTCTGATCTTCGGGTCGGTGTTTTGTTCTAAATGGAGATTAGCTAACCGCTGACGTAACTCTGACGTTATCTCGTACCGCATAGCTAATATTTTCTTTTCACGTTACTAGGATCAGACTCATACTCTTGTTATTACTTATTATTACTTGTTATTATCAGATCTTGTTATATAGGCCTATCTAATAGTAAAGTCGTATTTCTGAATCGTCATTATCCAGCGAGTCATTCGAGCGTTGGTTAGTCTACATTTTAGAAGAAAGAATAATGCTTGGTTATTTGTATGAATCTTAAAGTGTGTGCCGCATAGATAGTACCGGAATTTATTCAAAGCATAGATAACTGCCAGTATTTCCTTTTCCGATGTAAAATAGTTTTTCTCGGCGCCCTTAAGCGTACGGTTTATATATGAAATGACGCGATGTTCTCCCATAGGTAGCAGTATCACCAGCATCGGTTTGCAACACATAAGTTCCTTCGTCATTCGTATGAAATAAGTGTAAATTATTTTTAAATAGGTCCTTAATATTGTAACAATCTATAGGGGTCGTACCTGTTAAAATGTCTCACACTTGTTTATATGGTGTATTAGTGTGAATGTAGTGTGTTTGCCTCACACTGGTTGTTACATAAATCGACGTCACTACTGGAGTCCGTAGCGTTGTCAATGTCACCAGTACAACCTACCTGTTAATTCATAGGGATTACGATTCCCGGGTGGCGCCAAATTGTTTTTGTAAAACAATTAAAACATCAATTAAAGTAATACGTGGTATTAGCATGGACAGCTGTGGCGTTCGAATTATTCCCGCTGCTACACAGGTTGTCGACTCGGCCACTCGTGATAAGCGCTAGTTGGCTATGACTTAAAACTTCGCTAACACACATATATTTACAAAAAATCCTATGAAATAACAAGATAGTAATGTTCTGTACTGCGTTTTTTAATACACATTTAATTATCAATAAATATGACAATTGAATCATAAACAAAATTATAATATTATGCTCCGGCTTAGAGCTTGAAACACAAAATATCTCAGGTTGGCAAAATTGATTTCAAAAACACTATCGTTCAGTTACTTTCAACAAAATTACTATGTTTTTAAAATCTGGAGTTCTTTTGATCATGAAAATAGACATAAACGTTGATTACATGAAAAGAAAGTACACTACTATACCTTATACGTACTTAGGATTTATAATGTGTTTGTACAATTTGTTCAGTAGTGTCGTATTTCTGTTACAGTAGTTATGTTCACAAATAAGGTTATCTTTATAAATGTTTTTTAATGTAAGTAAATTATGCCTTTACCTTTGAAAGAAAATACTATTTTTTAAATAGTGAGAAATTTTATCATTTGAAAATAATTTAAGTAATTTGGGGTTTTGGGAGTAAGAAATTATTCGGTACTTAACAGTTCATCTCACGTTGTCTGTATCGTCATCAGGATCGGCGCATATTTTTCGAATTTGGGCTGGTTGAAGGCTTCCAAAATCTTCTTCAAACTGGTCTGGGTTTTTTCGTTAATTAGTTTATTTAATTTCGTTCCTGGACATCATTAATTCTGTATAGATCGACGTCTCTTCATATTGGAGTATTTTGGTTCACTAATTCGACTTCTCATAACTGTTTAAATTAAAGTTTTAGTTTGTCCAATTTCTTGTGTGGCGTACCCACGCTTCGTTTCTTCAGCGTCTCTCTAATTTAACGGAAAAATAAGCCCTCAAACGTCTCGTTGTCACAGTAACCAATAATTCAATGCTTGGTTAATTACTCCTTACATACATTGTTAGAACTATTTGAATTTTTATTCAAATTTATTAAGTATTTTCCTAATGATTTTATTCCCTTATAATTCCTTTGGGATAATAAATGACATCACTATTACTTTTCTTTCCTTTCAAAGTTTACAATGATACCTCATAAGGTCATATTCTGTTACACCTTAACTATAGTCTAATTATTTGACATTTAATAAATAACATATCTTTCTTGAATTAAATTATTACAATAATACTTCTGTGTTAAAATAACTGATATATAATTACTGTCCATTCACTGTTCTTAGATTAGTAAGATTTTTTGTGAAATTGATACAATTTGCATTTGAATGTCTTTGGCAGTTAACTGTTTTCATAGTTACAAACAGCCATGATTGTTTTCTAGTGTATTTCCTTTTTGAATTACATTCTGAATTCAGCCTGATGGGCTTCACTTATTTGTTTGTGTTTTAATTACTATTCAACATACATTTTCATTATTCTTCATTTAAAGTATAATAGTTAGGTTTATGGACTGTAAGTCCCTTTTCAGCCATATTCCTTCTTTAACATTGAATCAACTATTCTTTACAAGTTATAAATTATTCTTAGTACTAACATTGATTTCTTTCTTGTCTTAAACATTGTTACTTTCTTTAATATTATGAAGGTTAATTCCCCTTTCAACATGGGGTGTTGTATTCTTTACAATTTTAATCTTTAATAACAAACTTTACTTCTATCCTATCATGCCATGTTAACACAAGTTATGGTACTGGGCTTTCTCCCTGAATATTATTACAAGCTTCCCTAATATTAATTTTAAATACTATTTTTAATTACTTCTAGGTATATAACTAATTATAATTCCACTCCAATCATTGGTGGTTTATCAATGTTTTAAAGAGTGTCTATTTACTTAGCATTCTAATTTGAATGTTTCACATCCACTTTCACTATTTTTTAGGGCATTAACACTTCACTAAAGCACTTCACTTTGGTTCACTGTTTTGTAATTAGTGTTATTTAATGGGTAATCCCTATACTTTCTCCTACCATTTCTCACTATTTTGTTTTAGTATTATATTTACTATAAACAATATTAGGCTAGTTGTGTTTTGGTTGAATCTAACCTTTCTGACAGGGTTAGTGTACTTTTCCTATACTACATTGTTTTACAATTGTATTGTCTTAAAAATGGGTACATATGTTAAATTAATGCTAATAATAACATTGGTTTCATTAATATATAATTATTCAAGGTTTATTGACCGTATTCTATCTCTAAACATACAATCTTTCCCTTTTATATATGTGTGTTAGTTTCCCCTTGGGTTTTATCTGTCTCCTCTTCATTCTTCCTCTTCTTCTTCTTCAATCCGGTTCGGTTCTCCTCTTCTTCTCTTCTGGTTTAAATTCTGTTTACTTGTATGGATCTGTCCTCTTCTTCTGGTTCTTCTTTAGTTCTGTGTCCATCATTGTTTTGTCTATCATATTTTTAATAAGTATGTTACGTGGTTCCCTTCTTTATGTTTGGGTTTTTTGGCTCAATCACTTCAAAATATTTACATTTTAATAAGTATGTTACGTGGTTCCCTTCTTTATGTTTGGGTTTTTTGGCTCAATCACTTGGGTTGGGTAATATCGTTGTACGTCTTGTCAAAGTATTTACATTTTAATCATTTTTTACACATTTTATTTCATATGAAGTAATTTTATATCAAGAATTATCTTTTTTATCACTGGTACGAGATTTGGCTTAATTGTATCGTTACAATATTCTCAAATGAAATTTAATGTTTATCTTCGCACTTCCACTTATGCCCCTTTCGAAGTAATTCTAATAAGGGTGTTGTTGTTTTAGAATAATTCGGCGAGAAACGACGATAGTATCCATTTAACCCGAGAAAAGCTCTAACATCTTTAACCTTTTTAGGTGTTGGGAACTTAACAATACTATCAACTTTCTCTGGAGCCGTGCTAATACCGTCCGAATTTATGGCATGCCCCAAGAATTTAATTTCCGATTTAATAAATTCACATTCAAATTGCTTCAAAACTAGATTAGCCTTACGGAGCTTATTCAGCACTATGTCGAGGTGTTCTAAGTGTTCCTTGAATGATTTAGACACAACTAGGATGTCATCCACAAAAATGCTGACAAATTCCTCTACCTCGGGACCCAGTGCTAGCTCTAAACATTTAATAATTGCAGCTAGACTTGTCACGAGTCCAAATGGTACGACTTTAAATTGATAGCTTTTGTTTTTATAGAGGAACGCAGTATATTTCCGACTCTCCTTATCCAAAGGATTCTGCCAGAAACTGCTGGTAAGGTCAAGTCTCGTCATGTATTGAACACCTTGGCACTTAATAAATAAGCTATCAGCATCTGGAGCGCAGTCATATATTTTCTTAGTGATATTGTTTAAATTTCTCATATCAAGGCATAGCCGGATATCTCCCGTTTTCTTTTTAATGACAACAAGCGGGTTGAGGAAATCGCTTTCCGACCGTTCAATGATCTTATTCTTTAACATTTGCTGTATCTCAGCATTAACTTGCTGTTGGTACGCCTTAGTGGTGGGGTAAGTACGACGTACGAATATAGATTCCTCCGTCACCTCAATCTTGTGCGTATACACATTTGTGACTCTAGGTTGCTCGCAAAATACATGTGAATGTTTCTTATTAAGTTATTCAATTCGTTTGCTGCGGATTTAAATGATTATTAATGTCCTTTTTATGGTCAGTTTTAATCGCTATGTTGGGCCGCCGTATCTCAATTGGAGTATAAGTAGGTCGCTCGCCTTTGTTTACATTATTATCATTAAGGGACAGCTGATATGTATGTCCGTTTATAGTCCAATGCATGATACCGTTAGCCAACTCGATCTGAGCTTGACATTTCGTTAGAATGTTTACTCCAAGTACCATATTACAAATTAATTTTTTTATTATTACTACCGGGATATTCATTTCCAATTTATCGTATTTTAATGTGATATACGAGGGTAAGTCAAAAAGTAAAGGCAAATTTTTAAAAAGGACCTTTTTATTGTGAAAACAAGATGACAAGTAACATCATTTCTCTACATAATCTCCCTCAACTTCTATGCACTTGGTCCATCTCTTGACAAGCTTCGTAATTCCGTCCTGGAAGAAGATTTGTGGCATCGTGCACAGCCACTCGCGCACCGCCTCCACAACCTCGTCATCCGACGAAAACTTGGATTCACGCAGGTGCTCCTTCATCGGACCAAAAAGGTGAAAATCACTTGGAGCTAGGTCAGGACTGTACGGCGGATGCTCCAGCAGCTCAAAACCAAGATCTTGAATGCACTGGATCGTTTTCCCCGCAGTATGAGGACGGGCATTGTCCTGAAGCAAAAGCACATCTTTTGAAAGTTTTCCTCGCCTCTTTGTTTTGATTTTGGGTTTCAGATCTCGCAGTAGCTCACAGTAGCTGTCACTATTCACTGTTTGGCCTTTAGGAGTGTAATGAATTAGAAGTGGACCTTTCATATCCCGAAACACTGTCATCATCAACTTTCCTGCAGAAACTTGTCTTTTGAACTTTTTTGCTGTAGGCGAGGATGGATGTTTCCACACCATACTCTGCCGCTTACTCTGTGGTTCGAAGTGATGGACCCACGTCTCATCAACGGTTACTATGCGACTGAGAAACTCTTCTCCTTCCTCTTCTAAACGCCTTAAATGTGACTTCGAAATTTCCAAACGTTTCTGTTTGTGCTGGTCTGTCAGTCGATGTGGTACCCAACGAGCACACACTTTGCGATAATTTAGTTATTCGTGGATGATTGCAACTGCTGAACCGTGGCTAATGTTCAACGCATGCGCAATATCATCAATTTGACACGACGATCATCATAAATCATTCGCTCAACTGTTTCGATGTTCTTGTCCGTCTTCGAAGTGGATGGCCTACCTGAACGCTCTTCATCGCAGATAGATACACGACCATTTTTAAAGCGATTTATCCACTCATAAATTTTGCGTTCACTAAGACAGCTCTCACCGTATTGCTGCTGCATTCTGCGAATAATCTCCGCAGGTTTAGTCCCTTCAGAGTGCAGAAAACGTACCACTCCCCTCATTTCTTCCTTGGTGCACACGGACAACGGGGCACTCATAATAAAATGCCCTGAAATCACTAAGAATGGAGCTGAGCACTGAAACAACACAGCTAAAGAACAAAAAAACTTTGAGGTTATGATATGTCATTGTTCAGTCAGTGCTGCCATCCATTGCAGCAGGGAAAATAAAATTTGCCTTTACTTTTTGACTTACCCTGTATATTTGCCCAGTGGCAACCGTTTTATTTTTATCCGCCGTCTGAATTTGCAACTTATTCGTGGGTAATATTGCAGTGTTTTTAAGATATTTACTATTTCTTTTAATAAAATTTTCACTAAGTGCGGATATTTCTGCTCCGGTGTCAATTAAAATGTGCGTTTTGACGTTATTTATGTATGCATCAAGTGTAGGACATGCAGCGTTACGTTCAGATTTTTCAGAGTGATCCTTGTCGCTTTCTAACAATGCATCCCGCAAATCAAATGGATAAATACCACTAATTTTGAAACAAGCATCCTCACAATTAACTACTTTACTACTACACTTAGTGTTACGACTTATAGTGATCTTATTGTCTTTATCCAAATCCGTGCTAGTGTAAAAGTGATGTTTATGGATCAGTGCTTTTGGCTGTTTTTTTAAGCACGCGGCTCGCACGTGACCTTTTACACGTTTTTTTTAATCAGCATTCACAGCTCCTGATACTGTAGGTGAGTACTTATTATTATTCTCTATGTGTTTAACTTTATTAATGGATTGGATTTTCTTAGGTTTCCCTGTAAATTTGTTTTTATCATTCCCCGAGGTTTTATCTTTATTAAATGCTGTATCCGGTTTATACGAGGGCTTACGAGTGTCATATGTGTACTGAACTTTTGCTGAGGGCATTACATCCTCCCATTGTGTCAACATGTTTAATAGTGCTTCTAGTGTATTTATCCCTCGTGTTAATATGGCTGTACGGATATTTACATCAAAATGATAGCTTAATTTATGGACTAATTCTCCCTCTGATAGTTCCGGTCTAAGATGTTAACTTTAGCGATTTCTTTTATCACATAGGGGAGACCGGGGCAGGTTGTCACAATTTATGATTTTTAATTTTTGAAGAGGCAGTGTTTACAGTTTCCCTTTCTATCATTAGTGTATCTCGTAATATGTATCCTTGGCTATATTTTCCCACAAATTTGAGGCCATAGCAGCATTTGGCTTTCAGAAAAAGAAGTTCTGTCGGAGTAAATTTTTGTGACAACCTGCCCCGGCTCCGGGTTGGTTGTCACAGACATTGGGGTTGGTTGTCACAGACATTGGGGTTGGTTGTCACAGATATTGGGGTTGGTTGTCAGGGGTTATTTAGATGGGAAAAAAGAAATTATTTATTCAAAAAAAAGTTGTATTAAGAATAGAAAAATCAAACAATGATATTGATAAAGCACTAATACATATTTAAGACCAATTTAGACACTAAAATAGTAATTTAAGTAAATATTTAAGAAAATGTCCTATATTAGCCTAGTCACTTTCGAGCGCACTCTCTCACAATTTTGACATGTATAAAAGTTATTTGGCCCCGGGGTACATAATTCATGAGCCCACTTCTTACATTCTATACACTGGATCCATTTTTCCTTAGCTTTACTGTTAGAAAATGGTTCAAGACAAACTAAACAAAAACAGTCATCATCATCCTCTTCTTCACTAATTGAGATTTTTCGTTCCTTCTTCTTTTTACTTCCTTTCTTATTTTTTGCATTCTCGTTATTTTCAGTTGCTTTTCTAAATAGACATTTCATTGATTTTTTTTTTTACTTGCTTTTTCAGCTAGTTCTTCAAGCTTTCTTTTAACTGGTGAATCTATTAAAATTGCTGTATCTCTTTTTCGGGAGTTATTTCTATCTCTATTTTTCCTATCGCCAGCCTTTGGTAAAGGTCTTACTACAAGAGGTGACTTGCGCACATTGCTGGGCCCGGGTCGAGGTTCATCTGAGTTATCTTGAGATATTTCTGGAAGCTGTTTATTGCGCACATTGCTGGGCCCGGGTTGAGGTTCATCTGAGTTATCTTGAGACATCTCTGGAAGCTGTTTATTGCGCACATTGCTGGGCCCGGGTTGAGGTTCATCTGAGTTATCTTGAGACATCTCTGAAAGCTGTTTATTTGGCTGCTCTGAAAGCTGCTTTGCAAGCTGTTCTGGAAACTGGTTCGCAGGCTGCTCTCTGTCGGTCACATAGCTTGGTGCAAAATCCGCATCTGTGAATATGTCACAATTTAATGGATATATTCCTGTGCACCGAAATCCTGAAGAAATATTAGATGGAGTCACTGCAAGAGGATATGCACGAGAAACGAGTTGTGGTATATCGTAAATTGTCATCGTTCTCCCTGGGTTGTTAATCATCCAGTCGTCACAAGCTGAGTTGAAGAATTTCTTGAACGGCCCATAGACAGTGCGATCAAGAGGCTGGAGCTTATGTGAACAATGTGGGGGGAATGATAACATGACGATTCCATTGGATCTAGCGAAATTGAGCCCTTCTATGCCTAAGATGGGAGCCATGATTATCAAGAAGAAGCAGACATGGATTCTCAGGTGTGCTTTTTGTGTGCTTATGGAAATGATTTAAAAATAAGATGAAATCGGCTTCTTGCATCCACCCAGATTTATTTGCAGTTCCGCCAGAACCTGCAGGCGCAGTATCTATAAAGCGCTTGTGGTATTTGACCCTTGGAAACACAAAGAATGGTGGGATATGGTTTCCAATAGCAGAGACAGCACAAGCAACTGCTTCTTATTTTTTGGGTTAGGGAATTTCTGGATGGCTTCTACTTTTCCTTGGGATGGAGATATTCCCTTCTCTGTTAGATTAAATCCTAGGAATTTTACTTCTTCCGCTATAAACTTGGATTTATCTAGCTTCAGAGTGACATTGTTATCAGATAGTTTGTTCAGTACTTGTTCTATTCGGGTACAGTGTTCGTCCCAGTCCGATGATGTTATTAGTAAGTCGTCCACATATATAGTTGTGAATTGCAGAGCCTCTTGACCTAGGACTTGCTCCATGCACTTCACAAACACTGCGACGGAATTGATGAGGCCGAAAGGTAACCTCTTAAGTTGATAATTCCTCCCGTCAAAAATGAAGGCCATGTACTGTCTATTGTATGGGTGCAGCTCTACCTGCCAGTACCCACATACTGTATCCCACGTACTGATATACCTTATGCCGTAGAATTTTTTCAATAGTTCTTCAATTTCCCCTGGCGAAGTCCGGCCATTAATGATCATTTTATTTATTTCCCGGGCGTCTAAACAGATTTTGACTTTACCACTCTTTTTGGGTATTGCGACGATAGGACTTGTGTATGGGGATTGGCTATACTGAATGATGTCCTCCTCCATCATTCGATTAATCTCAGCTCTGACTTCGTTCTTAAGGTAGTATGCAACTGGGTAAGATTTTCGATGAAAGTCCACTGGTTCCCGGAAATTGATTTTACACTGGTATCCCTTGACCTTGCCTGGAGTGTTGGAGAAAACGTGTTGGTATTTTCCGTATATTTTTATTAAATTTTCCACTTGTTTTTTGCTTATATCTTGGTTTGGCTTATTTCTTTGAAATATTCTAATCTCCTCGAGTTTCTCCCCCATAATTCACTATTGTCATCTTCTTCATTTTTTATCATGGGTGTTTCATTGTTTCTACAATAATAATTCTTCAAGACTGGGTCTTGGTTCAGTACTATAGGTGTATGATGACAGTTTATCGCCTTTGCTGTCCATATTCCTTTTTCTGAAGTTAAAAACACTATTCCTTGTTGTAGGTTTATTATGGCTGAGTGTTGTCGCAACACATCGCACCCTATTAGTACATTGAACGGTAATCCACTCGCTACCAGGAATACAATTGGTATAGTCATGTTCTGGCTGGTTATGTCCAGTGAGACTTGCTTTCTGACAGTTTTGTTCTGTTTTCCTGTTGCTCCGATAATGATGATGTTATTTATTGGCAATGTTGGTATTGGTAGTTTGCAGTTTAATTGGATCAGTTCTAGTTCTGTTTGGTTTATGAGGGAGATGTTTAACCCTGTGTCTATCATGATGATGGTTATCGCTCCATTCACTGTGGCCTGTATATAAACTATTTCGTTATTGATTCTTGGTAACTGGTTGTCCTCTTCTTCTAAGAGTTCCTCTCTTATGCTTTTTAAGTAGTTATTGGAGACAATTGTTATTATTTTATTATGATTTCGTCGCGTCATCTGTCTTTGTAACCCAAGTGATTGGTCATGCGAAGAGCGGTCCTCTTTTCTCACTGACCTTTTTAGTTTAAATTCTGTTGTTCGGTGTTGGCCCGATTATCTGACTGGTTCGTCAGTGTTTCAGGTATTGGCTCTGATCGGCTATTCCTATTATTTTCAGACGATTCAGTGGTCCTATTTCCTGGGTACCGATCATTATTTGACGTTGATTCGTAATAACTGGAGTTTGCCTGTGTATTCGGGCAATACCTCCTCTGGTTTGTCTGATTTCTCCCGTTTATATAATTGACTTGCTGCCGATTATCTCTGATTCGGTTATCACCGTTTCTTCTATTGTACTGGTAATTCGGGTTGTAGTTGTTCCCGTGGTAATTACTGTTGTTGGGGTGATCGTTCGGACGCTGGTTTTGTCCATTACTTCTGTAATTATTGTTATTGGGATTGTTATTCTGATTGTTCCCGTTATATTGTTGATTACCCTGGTTGTAGTTTGGGCGGTTACCCCTATATTGGTTGTTATTAAAATTCCGGTTTGTATTGTTTTGGTTGTTAATCTGGGGGTTGTTGTTTGACGGATTGTAATTCGGTGGGTTATGGCTCTCATTCCATCGGTTATATTTTAAATTGACCATCTTGTTGCGCTTATATTGTCCATCATTCTCATGGTCTTCTAACAGGCTTGCCATACCTTGTATTGTTTTAACTTGTCCTTGCCTTCTGGCCTTTTGGAAGGCATCCTCATAATGGTAACCCAATTGTATTACTAAAGATTCTTCCGGGATTTTTGTTTCCAAGTTACGTGCTAGGCACACCTTGCCCAAAAAATATGAAGTTAGGGTGTGTCCTGCTTGTGGCTCATACCTCCCATTACTTATGTAGTTCCGTACCACGTTCTGGGTTGACTCCGACCAATATTTGTCACGGAATTGCTTTTTAAAATCCTGGGTGTTGTGTATTTCCAGTCTTGTTGCCGTCCACCAATTGTCGTGTGTGTCTCGGAACATCTCATCAATCATGCAGTTGACCACCGAGTTTCCCTATTTTTCTCTATCATCTCCTCGACTCTTTTCAGAAACTCCATCGGGTTGCGCCGGTAGCTTCGAAAATTGATCAGCTCCCGATTCTCGCTGGTTATTATGTGCGTGTTATTACAGGGTTTGTCTCGCAATGCATCTAGTTCTTCTTGCATCTGTCTCTCTCGTTAGTTGAGTCCGTTGATCTTTTCTTTATTTTCCTTGATTTGTCCGTCGACTTGGTTGAGGTTGCTATACACTCGTTCCACCCTTTCACTGATATCGGTTTGTATTTCTTGGTGTTTTTCCTCCAGCTTTTTTAGCACTTCTTGCTTGTTCCTTGTGCATTCTATTGTCGTGACTTGTTGAAGTTCGTCAATCCTATTTTTTCCTTCCTCCTCGACGTCGCTTATTTTGTTTATTAACTCCTCACGGACTTGTACTACTGTTTCATTCGTCTCGGTGATGGTCTGTTTTATTTCTTCCCGACATTCTACCAACTGTTTTCTTAACTCATCTTTAGTCTTCTCACTATTTTCCTTCATTTGTCGTTGGAGTGTTTCACTATTATTCTCAATTTTGTCGTTTAGTGTTTCCAGATCTTTCTTGATCTGTCTTTTTAATTCTTCACTCTTCCCTTCTAATATTTCTTGGTTTCTCTTCAAGGTTTCATTGTTGCTTTCCATCTTATTATTCAGAGTTTCTATGTCCTCCTTGAGTTGTTTCTTTAATTCTTCATTATTTTGTCTTAAGAATTCCCTGTCTTCTTTTCTTTGTTCTTTAGTTTCTTCCTTCATTTGGTCTATTTTTCTATTAGTTTCTTCCTTATTTCTGTCCAATTTTTCATTTATTTTCTCCTCCATTCTGTCTATTTTTCATCGAATTTTTCGTTTATTTTTTCCTCCATTTTGTCTATTTTTTCATTATTTTTTCCGAACTGCTCCATTATCATCCTCATCATGCTATTCAATTTTGCCTCTTCGGTTGGTGTAGCTCTGTCCGGCGGATTTTCGATTGTATCTCCTGCTATCGCTTCCGCTTCGGGTGCTGGTTGGGTTGGTTTCTCTGGTTGGTCCCCTTGGGCATCCTCTTCGTTCATTTCCTCGATCATTTCCACTTCCTCCACCGATGTTGCCTCCTTGTCTTCCTTGTCGGTGTCCTCAGTCCTCTTCTTTGGTCTTCCCCTGGTGATCATCTTGTTGTCTTTTTATTTTTTCGTAACCGCCGCTAGCCTTTAATTCTAGCCACACTAGTTGGTCGCCAATTTGTAACGACTTGCCGTCCTCCTCGTTTAAGCCCCCCGTTGGGCGCCTATATATTTACGTATAATTACGTTTATAATTTATATTTACGTTTATAATTATTATGCCACACGTTGTGGACGTCAATTTGTAACGACGAAACTCTTATCGTCTTGTAAAGTGTGTTTTATGTGTGTTAGCCCCACACGTTGTAGTTGTTACTTCGTGTTTATCTAAAAGTCGTGCTTTTTACGATTTTCTTACGCTGACGATGTCCGTCTCGAACGCACGAATTACCAGTACCGAAATCTTGCCGGGTGTAAGCCTTACCTGTCCAGTGATGTTATTATTGATTTCCCAATAGGCGCCAAATTGTTTATGAAAACAATTAAAAGTTCAAACTGAGTTGTCGTTCTGTGCGGTGATAACCAATTCGAATTACCCTCGCAAACTGGCGGGCATTCGAATCTCGCTTGTATTTCGTCGTGTTGCCAACGTCTAAATCTGGCAGACAATTTCACTCATCGCTAAAATGCACAAACTTTCTAATACAATTGATAAGAAATAAAGGACGGTTATTATTAATCAGTACTAGTTTATTAACGTTTGAAATAGTTAATAATTAATCTTTTATATACAAAAATATAATGTTATAAATAATGTTGCTCCGGCAATAAACAGACAATATCTCAAGGTTGGCTAAAGTGACATCAGTTGTTCGAAGCCATGACGGCTACTAATATTGTTTATTTACACAATTTATTCTGTCACGGAGTTCTTTTGATTACGACAAAAAGTTAAACAACAAGATGTTAATAAAGTACACCACCTTACATCAATGGGACTTATATACTATTAAGATTTAAATACAATTCGTTTTCTGTGTGTTAAAAAGTGTGTGTTAATAATTCATACTTCTTACATAGGTTATTTTATGCTTACATACAAGTTTGGTTTTTATTATCAATCAATCCTTGAAAGAAATTTATTTATCAAGTTCGGAGTGAGAGTTTTTTGTGTTGTGAGACAAGTTTATTAATTTAGTTCGTAAATTCCGGTAATTCAGATATACTTAACGAAATCTGGTCGATTGCTGATGGTGAGTCGCTGTGGTGTATTTGGTTTGGGTTGATACGATCATTAATCTTCCATCATTTGTACTTTTGATTTCATCTGGCTTCTTTTTCAATTAATCTGGATGTTTTAATTATTTTTTACTACTAAAATTTTGTTTATTAGTTCTCTTGGTTTAAATAGTTCCTTTATTCGTCTTCTTGAATCCACTTCTCAGTAAATTTAGCAGTATTTATTACTATTTTAATTAATAATTGAGTCGAATATGGTTTGGCTTCCGTCTCGCTTGATCGTCAATAATGGACTAATGTTTTATAACGGAATTAGATATAATAACGTTCCGTTGTCACGGCAACTGCCTATACTCTCATTGGTTGAATGCATTTATGTCTATTGTTATAATATTTGAATTTTAGTTCAAAATTAATAAATATTTTCTAATGGCTATTATTCTTCGGTCTTCTTATCAATGTGTTAGATATTAACATAACTGTTTCTATTTCCTTTCAAAGATTATTTTGACATCCCACAAAGCTGGGTTTGTTCATGTATTAAAGTTTTAACAAAATGCTAATATTACATATCTTTCTTATTTTATGTTTTTAATCTAATTCTGACATCTTAATATGGTTTACTAAATGTACTTAATGAGTTACTTGCCCTGAATTTTCTAATACAATAGTTAATTTCTTACAATTTGTTTACTTTGAATTTATAGTTAGGCATTTTATAGGCCTAAGCAGTACTTGGCTATAACTTCTTATTTTACACAAATTAGAGATTATTTTTCATTTACATATGTTTTGCTTGGTGTCACTTATGACTTATTTACCTTTTGAATTAATTTGGGCTGTTTTATAATAATTGAATGTTCTTATTAATTTACAAAATCATTGCTTGTCTGTTATTCTCTTATTTTCTTTTTCTGTCTTTACTCTAATGATTAATTATTATGTTTGTAGAATTTATTTCCTTACTCATATCTATTGCCTTTTCTTACAGCTTGTTTATCACTTAATATTACTTATAAAACATAACACAAAATTAGGTTTATTGCCTGTTAATTTTTCAGCCATATTCCTTCTTACAAACTTAACTCTTTTACTTAAACAAATAACAAACTTGGTGAATATTATTATAACACCATATTTTGATAATCATCCCTTTGAATATTTTTGTTAACATAGGATGTTTTATTTTCATTGCACTCATAGTACTTAGTTTATTATTATTTAACACTATGACATTAGTTGTCTATTCATTTTTTAAATATGTTTTATTATTTTTGTTTCCTCTTTCATATAATTATGAATTGGTTATTTTCTCACTTCTAACACTTACACTGTTTATCACTTTCCCTTCCTATCTATCTCTCACTCTTGGGTTTTTACTATTTTATATACAAATTTCTAGTTAGTCTGTCAACATTTTTATGTTTTGATTTTCTTATCATCATAGGGTTATTAACAATATACAATATCTATTAAGACTGGTTTCACTTACTTATTATGGTTAGTGTACTTTAACTTGGATTATTTTATTTAATACTCGTCACTGGATATTTATTATTTATTTGTGCTTTTTTATCATTAGATTAGTTTATACCTTCTCATTTGATTTTCTTTATTGGGTCAATCACTTGGGTTGGGTCATAGTCATTTGTCTCGTCATAGTCATTTTATTTTTCTTGATTTCATATAGTTAATTCCTTAAAGTTCTTCTCTGGTATTGGGGCGGCTTTTGGTGTCGTACGTAACAATATATATATATATATATATATATATATATATATTGTAACATGACATAAGGTAGTGAAGATCCAATGATATTTAACTATAAAAATAAAAAGCTGAGAACAAGATTAAGAGGCAAAAACTTATAAACTCAAAGATCAATAACCCAGTAACCCAAATGACAAATGACAGTTAAACTGACAATGATCTGACACAATAGATCGGATAAATACCAAAAGGAACCACGGAACAATGAAGAAGGAGCTAAGAACTAAATGTAACCAAGACATCAAGAATGAATATTGTAAATCCCAAATAATGACCATTATATTGTAATTTAACAAATGAACTGATGTAATTATAGTGTAGATGAGATTTACCTAGGGTAATAATATTAATGAAAAATAATAATGTCATGTATATTTTATTGATAAAGGAATGTGTTTATAAATATAAGTTAGGGAATTAATAATCCACACACCCTAATAATTAGTGATGAATATAACCAAAATTAGTAAACATACCCTAAGGCAAATCAAGGCCACAATTAATTACCCAAACAGTGATCATTTGTGAAGGGAAATAAAATTAACCATTGTAATCAGTAAACCCCATGATGATACTAATATCTAAAACAACCAGTGAATAGTTAAGTGAGTGAAAGAAGGAGAATACTAAAATAAAGTGGTAACATGTAGTGAAAGCATGTTACACTTAGCCAGTGAAAGTGTAAAAGTCAAAAACCTTCTAGGAAGGAAAAAGTGCAATTGGTGAACTTCAAAAGTGTTCTAATTAGTGAACTATGTTAGAATAGCAGGAAGACCAATGACAAACCTTGTATTAGTAAATAAGAAGAACTTATTATGATGTAATTAGATTAAGCTATAGATAATAAGAATTATAGGATAAGGTAGAGTTTAAGGCATTGGAATGAAAGACAGACCAGAACGATAGACACTTTTGCTAGTGAAGGAATGGAGGAATAGTATATATTGTGTAAAGTATAAATTGATGTTAGTATAATAAGGATGTTGTTACTGTTTTAAAGAACCCATTATAATGTAATGAATTGTTAACTGAACCAGATAGTAGAAGGGAGCAGTAAGATAGTTAGAAGTTATTTCAGGCTTGAACCTGTAAAAAAAAAAATATTTATTAGTATAATAAGAGGTGGAGTTAGGAACACCGATGTTTATTGCTTGTTTTGTTTAAAAAATTGTATTAGAATTACCAAATGTAAAGGTAATATGTTATTAAGAAATGTTAGATAGGAGTAGAGTAAAATCTAGGCTCTACGCCTAACTGTTAAATAAGAATTTAGTAGATTTGAGAACAAATAGTAGTCCAAAATTGAAGCAGAGTATACCAAATGGTTAAACAAATTAAGTGAGTATTCCTAATACCAAAATATATGAATAACAACCAATTTTGAATAAAATATATGTAAAATATAAATATGAAAAAATAATAAAAATGTAATTAGCTATTCAAAAGTAACCACGAGGGATATCAAAATGATCATCATGAAAAATTATGAACAATGGTACTCATGTAATAACCCTAGCTATTAATATAAGATAGAAATCTTCATTTGAAGATATTTTGGTAAAATTAGACTAAAAAAGACGATAAAACATAACAGTGACTTAGATTAATGACCAATGAGAATTAGCATAATTTATTAGGTAACCATAGCAACCAGAAATTTATTGCCAAAAAACCGTTAGATTTTCGTTATTGTATTATTGACCGACGCCGAGAGTGGATCGAGTAGCTCCCACACCAAAATTTGATTACTAATAAGTGAATTTTAACTTAAATTAAACCGAAGGAAGAGCATAACAACAGTTCAGGGAATCCTGAATAAGATTTTGTTTATTAAATTTATCCACAAACCGTAATTATCCAAGGAAGCCAAGAAGACGCCGCGAAGAAGAGATGACGACGGATCCCGAAGGAAGATCATAAGGACATATATCAACTGAAGAAGACGGACGATCACAGAAGGAGTACGAGGCCGGTGTCTACGAGATAAACCGTCGGGACGAGATAAATAAAATTCTGAAGAATAGAAGAAGACGGCATCGCAGGATATATCCGGAAGAAGAAGACGACATCGCAGGATCTTCAGCGGAAAATCGATGAGTATAAACATAATCCCATTAAACGAATTCTAAATTTTTTGGTCAAATTAATAAATAACTATTTCACTTCACTGATCACTATTCTGAGTTAGAACTGAATGCATTGATAAAATCACTATTTGAACTATAATCAGTTAATAATTATTAAAATCAAAATACAATAAATAATTAACAAACCTTTCTAATAGACGAATCCTAACCAAAAATTTTACTAAGTTTCATTGGTAATTACTTACTTACTTGAATGTGTTAAGATATTAATTTTTTTGTGTAACTAGTATTAAGGATTGTTATAAATTTGTGTGTCTTAGCCGTAGTTAAATATTTCTGTAGCCAAAAGGACTTATTAACACCCCTGAGTAAAAACATTTTAATTGTAAACTAACCGTAAGACGGTTGTGTACAAAACACAGGAACTGACTACCAACTGAACAAGTGTAATAGCCAGTGCAAAAATCAATTTAATGTATCACAAGGTAATTGAAATCTACTAAAGTGTCAATAAATATTCTCATTCTGCAACACTGTATGTTTGATTCAAATCATTTACGATAATAAATAAGAGTTTATTGAAATGAAAACATCGAACAAGACGTTAGCCAAGTCGACACTGCAGAAAGGCGTGCGCCAATCAGGTGGCGAGGCGGCAACATTCGAATCAAACGGAGAGAGATACGGTTTACCCGTAAATGGTAAGAGCAGACACAATTCGACTTATTACTCACAAATAACACTAATTATTAATTTTTACAACCCACGTAAACATTTTCGTTACAAAAGTGACGCTCACAACAGTGGGGTTTTTCGTTTCTGTCAGAAGGACGATACTATACGATACTATATTAAATATTGAATACAAACACCCCCCCCCCCCACAAACAGTATATTACAAAGTGAAGCATCCAAAGTAGGGCAGAATAACACGCATTCTAAAAATATTAAACATCACCCCACAAACAGTTAGTTACAATACACACACACACACACACACACACACACACACACACACACACACACACACACACACACACACACACACACACACACACACACACACACACACACACAATCCTTTTTTAAGACAAGGATTTGTAAAAGTAAACGTCTATCAGTCCCGATGAATCGGTACGGGGTGAGAGAATAGGCTGTTTGAAAAAGTTTTTTATTGTCTGATTTTTGTTATTTCGACAAAGTCTTGGATAAATGTGATAGAAAATAAAATAGCAAAGAATATCATATGCTAGGATTCGAGGAAGTTGCTTTAAAAGTTATTCAATAATTGAAAAAAATTATTTTTATTATTTCAGATGTGTGTTATTTATTATGACTCTTAAATGAGAGACGTGGTTCGGGATTTTGGTCGAATGCGACATGAATAAAATTATTTACATATTTTTTTTTGTATTTTAATAATATTTTATTGAGTCTGTTTCGATGAAACACCAAAAGATGGTACTGGTTATCTTCCAGCTAATCTTCATTCCCTTTGATGTTATTTCACATTCACGAGGAGGCTGGTCATACCTGGGCTATATAACCAAAGATAAACAGAAAAAGGAAGATGACAATTTTTGTTCTTCTATTATCTATAAAAATTTTAGAAAAACAGGGATCCGACGGATTGAACTAGTGACCTAATAGTTCATTGTGCTAGTTCGCTGATGTGAACGACCTGCCTATGACAAGTTCGTTTGGATGGACTACTTTGCCCATCTCTAGTCAAAAACTAAGACACGAAAGGCGGAAATTTTACGGTTCGTTTAAGAAACGAACAAAATTGAAGGCAGCGAGAAGGCAGTACGTACTTAATGATAACGATTACGATGAGCAACAAGGCAAGGCAAGACAAGACAAGATTGGCGTGTATAAATAAACAACAGTGTAGAGGAGTGCATCCTGTTTCCTGTTTAGTCCTTGGCCTTGACTGGCGCGGCCTTGACTCACTTGGCAAGAATACAGCACACTACTCTGTGCATCACCGCGCTGCTGTTGAGACCGCCTCTCAGGTGAGTTATTGCCAAACTTTCCCCTGATCAATCACTCACTCACTCACTCACTCTCTCTCACTCTCTCTCTCTCTCTCATGGTGTGACATAAAATTGATATACTCATTGGACCTATACATACTTGGATACGTGTATTCTTGTCTAATACAGTGATATTGACAAACACTCTGGGCCTTGCACTTTTCACCTTGTTTTTTTCGCGCAGATTAAAACCGTTTTCAGTGTAGCGAAAACACAGTATCAGCTATAAATAAATACTAATATATTTCGATTATTACTGCTGAAGGCAGACGCGGGTTAAGATTTTAACCTCTCTCTGTCTCGACATTACAGCAAAATTAACAATATTTTCGTAATAAACGATGTCCGTAAGAGGGAATCGTGTCAAGGATACCGTGGATAGCGCGTGGTCGTCTCTCGTTTCGTTAAGCGGACCGTAACGGACCGTATTGTAGCAGATTATATGGACCAGAAAAACAATGTGAGAAAAAATCTTACTTGAGACAACAAGAAGGAGCACAAGTTGTGCGGATTATCCATAACGTTAGGGTATGCTGCAGCATCGCGCACAAGGGCCTCAGCTGTCAGAGGGGGCCACCACCCAGCCCTAAATCACAAAAACGTTTTGAAGATAATAAATGTAAAAAAAAAATGTTCTCAATCCAATCGTCTTATTGTTGCTTTTAACGATTACAATAGGCAAACGCGAATCTGAAAGATCATTTTTTGTATTAAAATGCATGAAAGATATGTTGAGTTCAACTATGGGAGGTGAGAGATTATCTTTGTTAGCAAGGTTGAATAGTAAACCGAGATACTTGAATCGCTCGATTCAGAAGAAATTATACAAGACCTCGTTAAGGCAAATCAAGAAAAAATGGATCGATTAGTATTTTATAAGCTTAAGTACTACTATCCTCATTGTAATCACTATTAAGCTAAATATTTGTTGTAACCTGAGAGTTCAATAAAATAATTGTTAACTTTTGAGATTGAGTATGCCATTTATAGGTGTAAATAACGGATAAAGAGTGCCTGTACTCATGGTGGAAATATACCATGTCCCTCCACATGGCCTGCACTGCCCAGGAGCTGCAGACGATATCAACCAAACATTCTTCGTCTGCGACAGGTGGGGGCAACATAGAAAATCGTTGTAAGAGGATGTTTGGCAAGAGATCTCCCCGGATAACATCGTCGAAGCGATGTAAGAGAAGGACACCTTGGAACTGTAAGGCACGCTTCCCAGAAGAGTTCCAGGTTAGCGTCCTAGACCTAGAAAGGGACGTTTTTTTATTTTTTTAGTGGGTCAGGTATAATACCCAAACCCACAGACCTCGGAAGTGTACACACTTCCGGACATTTGTACAGAAAATTTTCCACCTATCCTCGTAAAAGAAGGCTACTCCAAAAGATGGTAGCACATGTCACATTGAATCGGTATGCAATTTAAAAAACAATGACAATATATTTCTTAGGATTAGAAGGTAATAGTGATTATTCAGTCTTCTCGAAATCATTTTTTTCTCCGCTGTTACCAGGGACGTTGTCAGGGGGGAGGTCCGAGGGCTCCAGCCCCCCCCCCGAAATTCTAAACCGACAACTATTATAACACTTATGGTTGAATAGTCAATACCGTTCATAGAAAGATGGGAATCAGGATAATCACATTTATTTATTACGTACATTTTTAATGTTATTTCAATTTAGAAATATGAGGTCGTTTTTTATTTTAAAAGATAAAAAATAATGATTTAACATAGCAACATGGTTTATCACACTTTTGTAGCGCGAATTATGCAATACACTGTAGGGACTGAATAAGTTAAATTCAAATTTTTATACTCAGTTTCTTATTCAAATCTGAAAAATAGAAAACGACTGTAAAGTTTTCTTTTATACTTTTGTTTTTCTTTTGATTCAAGGGTTGTACGATGTCCCAAAACCCGACTTTAGGGTCCTCGTGTCAATCTTGCTCTTGCGGAAAATCTGGACTCCCTCTCTCCACATCTTTCTGGAATAAAACAGCGAAATGGGTTGTCACCGGACAAAAGGCTTGCCGCATGACAAATGGCGCCAATCGTACACTCTAGTTATTTTGGTGGCCCTAAAAAGGACCTGGTGGCGAGAAGGCTGATGTTGGTCGTGCCGCGCTAAGATGTTTGACGGCTGCGCCCACTGTTCGTGGCGTACTGTAGTCCTCTTCTTTCGGCATCGGTTGTAAAGTCGACTGCTGGCCCAGCGAAATCCATCGCTGGCGCGGAACTGGAGGGCGAAGACGCAAGAACGCCGGTTCTATTCTTCGGCCGTTCCTTCCCGCTGACTCCGCCTCGATGTCGTCCGAGAGAGGATAGGAGATGAAGTGCGTCCGATGGCGTGGCGATGAAGTGCGTAAAATTACACAACTGGGGGTCGCGAGTAGTGCATTGTCCCGAGTCTCAGAAAGGACTCCTGCCACTGGGTCTATTTGAGTTCTTTTTATATGTTTTTACCTAATTATGGGGGGTCTGAAGCGACCTGCGATTGGTGGATTATACCACCGGGACTAATAAACGAGGTCGCTTCCAGGACTCACCTGGTCGCGGGGTGTATTTACCAAGTCCGGCAATGAGGGAATTGTGGGTCACTCTGTCGGAACGAACATAGAATCTACTCGCCAGGCGTCTCACGGTGTCATCAATAGAGCGGACACCGAGTCCTCTCCTCAAAAGTCGAGAAGAGTACCTCCGGGGGACTTTACACGCAAGCTTCAGTCCCCGGTCGAGTACGCGCTGGAGCGTTGTTCTATGACCACGAGCCAGGTATCCCCAAACAGGACAGGCGTAGGTAATCACGGGAAACACGTACGAGTTGACTATGAGCTTACCTAGCCGGGGGGTCATTGCCGGATTAGATAGCACGGGCAAGAGTCTACTGAGTTGCGCCGAAGCGCGTTGTCTGATGTATTGAGTATGGGTTCGCCAGGTGAGTCGGGAATCCACGTGGAGCCCGAGGTACTTGACGCTGTTGGTCCAGAGTACCTCGACGGGGCCTACTTTAAGCGGCCGAGGCCGCTTGCGTTTGCGCGAGAATATTACCGCGGCGCTCTTGGAAGCGTTAACGGCAACTCTCCAGTCATCGGTCCACCCGACATACGCGTCGAGTTGACGCTGGAGCTTGATTGCCGCATAACTCGCGTTCGGCTCTAAGGCAAAAGCCGCAGTGTCTTCCGCGAACAGCGACAACTTAACTCCAGGAACTCGGGTCGTGTCGTTGACAAACAACGAGAACAGGAGAGGCCCAATGACACTTCCCTGAGGGACACCAGCGGTAATACGCCTCTCCGAAGAGAGAACGTGGTTTATTCTCACTCAGAAGCTACGGTCTCGCAGAAAGCTGCCGATCAAATGAACGTAGAAATCTGGAAGTAGGACTTCCGTGAGCTTGTAAAGGACACCCTCGTGCCACACGCGGTCAAAGGCTTTCTCTACGTCTAGGAAGATCGCAGTCGTCTGCTTGCCCTGGCAGCCAGCCTCGGTAATGCATTCCACGAGTCTCATCAGCTGATGAATCGAGGAGTGCAGCTCACGAAAGCCGAACTGTTCGGGGATCAGCACGTCTAGTCTTTCTAGATGGTCGCGGATCCTACGCTGGATCAATCGCTCGAAAACATTGGACATCGCGGACAAGAGGCTGATGGGTCTGAGGTTTTCCACGCGAGAAGAGTTCTTTCTCGGTTTGGGTATCACTATTACTGTAGCCGTTTTCCATTTCACCGGAAAATAGGCCAGTCTGAGGCATGAATTGAACAGGTCAGAGAGGAAATATGTTCCTCGCTCCGGAAGGCGATGGAAGGCGGAATTCCGTCCGGGCCAGGCGCCTTCCGGGGCTTGAGCTGAACAATCCTCTCAGAGACCTCCTCCGGGGAGATGGGCTCCGGCTGGACTGTGATGCCGGCCGATAGAAAGCGCTCTACCTCGCGGCAGATTTGCTCAGTGAAAGCCGGGTTCTTGGATGGGTTGGGAGCGAACTGTCGCTCTAAACTGTCAGCCAAAAACTCTGCCTTTTCGAGGGGGCGGCCAAGGGGTTGACCGCCGGGTCCGACCAGTGCGGGGAGAGGCGCGCGTTTACGCTTTCCCGTTAGGGTACTGGGAATCCGCCAGACATTACGGTTCTCGGCAGGGCCATCCATCTGTGTTACAGCTAGCTCCCAGTTGCGTCTACGGAACGCCAGCATGTCGCGACGCAACTTGCCGGACGCTCTGTTGAACGCAGCCTTGTCAGCCGGGTCACGAGTCCTCTGCCAGCGTCTCCGGAGGCGATTCCTCTCGCAAGCGAGCTGAGACACCTCTTCGGGGATACGCTGATAGTCGGGCGTGAACCCCGGCTTCATCCGGGAGGACACGTCTACCGCCGAGACTACGGCTGTTTCGAATAAGGCAACTGCCTCGTCGACATGCTTTGTAGTGTCGAGCGGGATATGCTCAGGTAGGCGGCGACTGAACGCCGGGCCAAAGCGTTTCCACTCGATTACCCGCCGGTGCGTAAAATTTCTGCCGGCCCGGGTTTTATTAACTAACCGGGATCGCTGATTGGCTCGCTCCGAACACGTAGTTGGTCACGCGCCGTGTCGCTGGTACCGGAGAGCAGACGTAATGAATCGCTGTTGCCACAGGGTATTCTCATCTTTTATTCCACACCTCCAATCCAATCTGGATGTTAGTAGTATTTTGGAGTTTAGTTTTTAATGGTACGCACGCGCCCGCGCGCGAACGTGTGTGTGCAACTGTAACGTCTATTCCCCGCGTTACAAATCCAAGGAACCCCTCGTAATTAAACTCCGTTAATTAGATGGGCTGCCTACGTTGTAACAGAATTGATCACAAATAATTAATGTAACAAATTACTTACTAACTGTGTAAGGAAACAATGGCAAGGTATACAATTGATTTAAGCACTCCTCATATGTGTGTAACAAGAAGACTTCTCTTTATTTAACATTTAAAAAACATATACTGACAGATCCCATGACTTTACTAATTCAATTATTAGGTTATTTAAAAGGTTTCTTTAAACTTTGAGATCAAACTTGATTTTATATAGCTATACCTCGGATCCGGGTCAACTTTCTGTATTTCTGTAATTAAAACTTTTAATTATACTCATTTCATGATATTAGCTTGCAAGACTTTCTTTTATTCAACCATTGGAAGAATGGTATTATTGCTTGAATTATATTACTCTACATTAGCATATAAACTGTTACAACGTATGAAGTTAGAATAGTTACAGGAAATTCTTAGATTTAATTTATAAGTCTTTACAAAGTTAATAGTTTCTGAAAAGTCTCTTTCAAGATGTGTTGTGTAACAAATATTAGTAACCCTCGATAGACAGGCTATCGAGTCACCTTTTAATTGGTATGCAGAAGACTCGTCCTGGGGTATCCGTCTTGGGAAACAGGAACAGCTACGTCGTCATCTCGGTCTGGCCTTCCTCTGTAAAGGGCTCCAAAAGTTCACAGGTTGAACAATATGTCGTGTAGATATCTACGATGATCTTGTAGATTCTCGGATGTCCTGATCTGCATATTCTGTCACGTGCAGTAGAGTTTGTGGCTTCTGATAGTTCACATCTCCGGGTATAACTTTGGAATTGTTGTTACTTGTTGAAGCACTAAGTCATCTTGTGTTACACTACTTTTTTTTTACGTTTCGATTTTTTACTTTACTTTAAATTTCTTGTCTATTTACTTGACTATATTAATTAACACATCCAGATGCTTTAAACAGCTACATCTGGTACACCATCTTAAGGTGAGACAAAATATAGTTAACATATTTTAAGCGCACAGCTCCTACGTCTATACTGTACGAAGTCACCATTGCAAGAGAGAGAAATTCCGCTCCCTTCGCCTGGTACTGGTCAAAAGTTAGTGGGACAATTTCCGCGCGAGAATATAGTTCCTAACTATATTTAAGTTAACATTTTTATTTATCCAAACTATCCCTAAACAAATATACATAATTTAAATCAGTTGTTTTAGCGACTATTTATGTCTTCAGATTTTTTTTATTATTAACATTAGTTTTTTTTTATCTTATTCTAACTCACACAAGACTCGGAAAGCATGTCGAGTCTGGAATCAACAGGACAGCGCCTGCTTACAAGCAAAGGGTTAAATACGATATTAATAACTCTTTACAATTTATCTTTTTATTAGAGTATCTTATAACTAATTAATTACTGCTTCCTCTCATACTGAGTACATACAGGTATTTTATATTAATACAGTGAGATTTAAATGGCTTAAGAGCTCGCAACCTTAATTTTTTTTTTTTATTTTTTTTTTCTTGATTATTTCTTTTATTTAAATCGTCACATACTCCACCGCTTAAATTGCACGCTACGGTTAAGCTTTTTGAGTTTAACTCACTATTGAGCACTGGGATATTGAATGGGGTTAGTGTGTGTAATTTCTTTCACATAGTTGTTGTACACTTTACCACGTTGTCCACATAGTTATTACCTATAGTTACAACACAGTACACTTTATATTCTTATGAACTACCTTTTTTTTTTTTACATACTATTTACACTAAATATTTACACAATTAATACACAAAGCTCTTTCTTATCTCTATCACTTAATTTTACTACCGGTTTTTTGTTTGTCTTACTCTCTCTTCTATAGAGTAACTTTCTAAATCTTTACTATTTAGAATTCTATCTTTTCTTCTGTGAGTCCTATATAACTCATGTAGTTAATGAGTGTTAGTACCCATCTAGTTAATGATTATTCATTAATGCATGCTTCTCAGAACTGGAACTCAGGTTGATCAGGCCTCGTTTCCAAACTCTACGTTTTACAATTTTTTACGTGGATTCAGAAATATAATTTTCTTTACTGCCTAGTATTCCTTTTTCTTTTTGGGTTATACTATACCGTCACTTCTTCTTATACAACTTTAGTTGCGAAATATGCGTTCTCCGCACATATTTCTGAGTTGCAGGTTCGCACAGGGCTACTGTAACTGGAGTTAGGTACTTTTGGATTTGGTAAGGGCCACACCATCTGAATGATAGTTTCGAGGTGGTCTTATCAATCGCACTACTAATGGGGTTAGTCTTGTACATTACTAAGTCACCTACTTGGTACCTGACTGAGTTGCTATGATTACCTTTCTCGTGGTATCTTCTGGATTTTTCCAAGCTTGCTCTCAAGTTAAAGCGGGCTTTGTTCCATATACGCTTTATCTACTTATCCGTTATTTGCGGGGGCAGCAGATCGTGTATATTCCATCTTGTGGACAAAGGGTGGTTTGGTCGATACTTGTATAGTAACTCGAACGGGGTCGACTTGTGACCTTCGTGGTAAGCTGAATTAAAAGCGTATTGAATCCAGGATAGATTTTGGTCCCACGACGTGTGATCAGTAGAGGGATATTGGGGGTTCTGAGCCACAAAGGAATGCCGCCTTCTTAAAAAACAATAAAAAAACACTAAAAAACATGATCTCAGAGATGACGCCGCCACCGCTGGACCCGCAGCATCCCGATGGACCACAGCACCGCGAATTTCCGCGAACAAATTTTTTTATTTTTTTAATTTGGTTTTTTATTTTTTTAATTAAATTGATTTGGTGGGATGAGGTTCAATGGACCACCAGCATCCGTGAATATAATTTTTTATTTTTTTTAGAAAGCTGATTTGCATATCAGTGGGTGGTGTTGGGTGGGAGGTTGTTTTTTTTTTTCATATCAGTGGGTGGGGGGTGGTTCCAACTCGAAGCATTATAGTGTATACTAAAATATATGATCAGGTGTACCAACCTTTGCATGAGTTCAAATTTGTTGTGTGTTATAATGTATATTAAATCTATATGATCAGGTGTACCAACCTCTGTAGTATTATTATAGTGTATAGATATTTTATATGAGCAGGGTTGTCAACATTTTCTGCGGTGGGGGGAGGGAAATTCAAATATGTGTTATATAGTGTATATATTAAAATATATGATCAGGGTTACCAATCTTAAATTATTGTGTGCGTGTATGGAGCAGATCTGCCAACATTTCTTTCTCTTCTGTGGTGGGAAATTCAAACTATATATGATCATAATTGTTACTCTCTCTCTCACACGGTGTGTATGTCTCTCTCTCTCTCTCTCTCGTTGTCAAACGTTATACTCACCGGCATTATAGTGTATATTAAAATATATGATTAGGTGTACCAACCTTTACATGAGTTCAAATTTGTCGTGTGTTATAATGTATATTAAATCTATATGATCAGATGTACCAACCTCTGTATTATTCGTCCTCTCTCTCTCCCTCTCTCTCTCTCTCTTGTTGTCAAACCGTTCTCCTCTCTCTCTGTAGTCAGTACCGAGCGCATGTATATGAAATTAGAAAGTTTATTCGACATATATTAACGCCCTCTCTCTCTCTCTCTCTCTCTCTCTCTCTCTCTCTCTCTCTCTCTCTCTCTCTCTCTCTCTCTCTCTCTCTCACTCTCACTTGTTTCAACTGTGTCAACAAATAGTAACGTCCTCTCTCTCTCTCTCTCTCTCTCTCTCTCTCTCTCTCTCTCTCTCTCTCTCTCTCTCTCTCTCTCTCTCTCACTCTCACACGTTTCAACTATGCAAGGCTCCATACCCTTTCTCCTGTCTCCCTCTCGTACATTGAGTAGTCGGTGTGATGAATAAATAATTTTAGCCCTCTCTCTCTCTCTCTCGTTGTCAAAACGTCGTCTTCATTTTTCAATGTATTAAATAATTAATAAATAGTTTTATAATGCAGTCAGTGTGATTTATCCTTGTTAGAAATATATATATTTGGCGTCAATGAACTACTTACCTGTTATGTTGTTACAGATGACAAATCCATACGTTAACGGCTTAGCAATCTGGTACAATACTTCTGTTTTAAGGTTGCAGTTTACACACACACACACACACATAGGTTCAGTAGTGTATAGCGAAATAAATTAAAATTATACACACACATGAAAACGGCGGCTGAAATTCATACAAATCTTCTGATGTAACAGTTCACAAAAAATAAATTAATTGTACACATGTTCAGAGGTGTAGAGTGAAATAAAATAAAGTCATAATTTGTTTAAATGATTAAATATATTTTAACATTCACAATATAAAATTCACAATTAAATAAATACATTAGAAATTGATATTTTTCGAAAGTTTATATATAATTGTGTGTCGTACTTGTAGAAGAAGCAACCTGCAACATAACAATACAACAACAACATTAAAATCATGTTAAATATCACACACACAGATGCACACGCAACGCGCGCACATACAGACGCATACGCAACGTAATCACACACACACACACACACACATACATACGCATACGCAACGTAACCAAACACGCAACGCGCCCACACACAGACGCAAACGCAACGTAATCATACACATACATACAATGTGTACACGTTTGGTTTGAATCATGTAGGGCCAATAAACAGATAACAGATTTAAATATGCTATAGTCATTGTAAGACGTTACAATCATTGAAGTGTTTAATAAGTAAATTGTATGTATGTATATATCACTGAATAATAATAATATAATCGTTCTAGTGTTAACGTTTGCTGCAACAGGTAAAGCAGTTACAAATAATTACATATAGGTTCAGAGGCGTATAGTGAAATAAATTAATGTGTCGTACTTGTAGAAGAAGCAACAACAACATTAAAATCATGTTAAATATCACACACACACACACACGCACACACACACACACACACACACACACACACGCACGCACGCACGCACGCACGCACACACATACGTAACGTAATCACACACATACATACATACAACGTACACACGTTTGGGTTACACCACACGTGCACGCACACACAGACGTACACGCACACATACGCAACACGTGCACACACACACACACACACACACGCACACGCACACACATACAGACAACGTGCATACGAATCATGTACATGTAGGTCCAATAAAACAGATAACAGATAACAGATTTAAATATGCTATAGTCATTGTATGTATGTATATATCACTGAATAATAATAATATAATCGTTCTAGTGTTATCGTTTGCTGCAACAGGTAACGCAGTTTACAAATAATTACATATAGGTTCAGAGGCGTATAGTGAAATAAATTAAAAAAATTGTTTATTAAAAGTAGTTTGTCACCTTAACGAGATACAATTTCCACATGCGCTGTCTGGTTCTTCATCCCTCGAAACACAAGATGTAGGTCGCTGGGATTTATATGACGGAGTTCTTCATCTGTAAAGACGTCAGCATACCTCTTAGGTAGATATACACGATAGCGGGGCTCACAATCTTCCAACGTTACAAGCACAGACTTCCCATATCGCGTGTCCACATGCAACATGTTAACGATCGGATACTGTTTGTCCACTGTTAATTCTGCACAACGTTTGTACTCAATAGCAGAAACTGCGTTGAATTTTGTGATAAACGACATTATTTATGAGAAGTGAAGACGTCTGTATCAAGCGAGGTGGAACCGTACAATGTCAGAATATTCGCTACAAAGAAGACTAGTGAAAGGAATGGTGTGGCCATCAGGAAAGTTCACTTTCATCGCCTGAAGCTTTGCATGTACATACACACAGGCAGAATTAGCGCTGTTACAAAATATATATATTAGGAAAGTCCACAGAAATAGTTATCGCCAGATCCGTTCTAAATAAGTTAATGTCTTTTCAAATAGTATTCTCTGCACTACAGTCAAACATACGCACACACAGTGATAAAAAAATTGTGTATTAAAAGTAGTTTGTTACCTTAACAAGTACTGTTATCCTACGCCGTTTTTCCTCATGCCACGAAACACGAGATGTAGATCGCTGGGGTTTTATAAATTGTTTATTAAGTCTTTTAGAAATGGTCTTATACTTGAGCTTGGCCTGTTGACTATTGCTTTTAATTTTGTAATTTCTACAGGTGTTAACCGTTTCGGAGAAAAAAACCATTTATGGAGAAGATCCTCCTCCTCTTGTTTTGATATGGTATTTATTCTATGATCCATCCTTCTTGTTCCTATAATAATAACAGTACCTGCTTCATTATCATATACATTATGTGCTATATATAAATATATACATAAGGCTTTCAACACACACATCATAAATCCAGAACAGGAAAGGTATTATAACAAATATTACGAAAACAAGTACGTATGGTCACGTACATAGATCAACGTTTAAACAAACAGATTAATACCTGAATAAATTTTTTTTTTTAAAACAGGACAGCGTATTATCTATATAACGTTCTGTTTCAGATAAGAATAGTTTGAATATAAAATGAAAGGGTACGTTGTATTTTGTTATGAGAAAATGCATTTCTAAATTTCGTTACATTTGACAAAAGATCTTATTGATCAGACGTATGAGTAATTATATTAATCCTTATGTAGAAAATACGCACGCATTCGTAAAATATAGCACTCAGGTGTAGGGCAATTAATCCTTTTTTGTATTGAACGTATTTAAGTAGGTCTACTCGTGATATCAGTAAATTCTGTCTAAATGTATAGTACATAAACGTACCCAGTAATCGCTTCTTGAGTTACTCGATTGATGTTCATGTTAAACGATTGATGACTCATGTAATAATACAGATTAACCTCGTATAATAATAATGACAGGACAGTGTATTTAGAACACTTAAAATTGGAAATCTACAAACTCATCAAAAATATCTGTCAAACAAAAACACCGTTCTTGACAACAGTAACTGACCTAAGCACATGTGCTTCATTAGGCAACAGACCAAAAAAATCAAATAGACGACTATAAGCACAATTTAAATAAAATCTGAATATTCAATAAAATTATGTTTTTTTTTTTACTTAGTAACATATGCAAATCTTTTACTTACCTCTTAAATGTTGTTGTTGTTGTTATACACAATAGTCGATTGTACGATGAGTGTCTCATACAAATGAGAAATAGTGACATGTCGTCTTGTGTGTATATATATATCATACGGCGGTAGCGTACACGTTTGAAAGTTGATACACATTAAATTCTCTCTCTCTCTCACACACACACATTACAGAGATTGATATTAATTGCATGTATGTTCAGAGGTTTGGTGTCTAAATCGATGCATTTTACTTTCACTTTCTAATTTGACACATGGCTTACTTCCATACATAAATAGCTATCGTCTACGAGTGTTGCTAAACGAAATTAAAAAATGTTGTAATACATAACGTCCTATGAAATAAATATGGTATGTTTTTAGGACAGCCAAAAGCATGAAAGTATTATTTAAATCTGTATGGAAGTCATATATAAATATCGAGTCAGCGCGACACAACGTAACATGATTCATGTCAACGTCGTATGTATGTGTGTGCGTGTGCGTCTATGTGTTCGTGTGTGTGCGTGTTTGGTTACGTTGGGCCCACTTTACAAATTTAATGTGACTGTAGAGTTAAAAAAGTCGTAACAGCTCGAAGTGTCGAGGTAACGGCAGGAATAGCCAAACTGACAAGTCTACGTCCATATGTTCACCTGTACATTCTCTCTTCCTTCAGGTATCAAATTGACGAATCATCTTCATTCATCTTAATTGTTATTTAAATAAGCAGTCTCTGTAATTCCAACTTTGTCGTGCTTACTTGCTGAACTGCTACCTGTCATGCTTCGGACGAGGCCTTACAGTGTCTCAATCATTATCAAGTCCAAAACCACGACTAGCTAACCTTCAGCAGTAACGTGGGGAGGAGCAGACTGAACAAGGTAAAAAGTTCAATACCAATTGTCACAGTTAAGAAATTATTTTTGTAATTATGTAGCGTGCAAACTTGCTGATGCGAATTAACGTTTGAGTCATACATACTATGTCTATTGGTGCGTGTATGAAAAGTCTCACTCTTAACATCGTTTAGAAATTGTCATGTAGATGAAACTTTTTCATGTTCCTTCATAGGTTTGTCACCTTCTTTCCACTCTATCGTCTACGAATGACATACTATGTCCACAAACATCGAAATTTCTAGGGTAGAAACATAGCTCAGTCAAAATAACGATAATGCAGACGCACACGTAATCACACATCCGACGTGCACGCACACAGACGCATACGCAACGTAACCAAACACGCACACACACGAACACATAGACGCACACGCACACACATACATACGACGTTGACATGAATCATGTTACGTTGTGTCGCGCTGACTCGATATTTATATATGACTTCCATACAGATTTAAATAATACTTTCATGCTTTTGGCTGTCCTAAAAACATACCATATTTATTTCATAGGACGTTATGTATTACAACATTTTTTAATTTCGTTTAGCAACACTCGTAGACGATAGCTATTTATGTATGGAAGTAAGCCATGTGTCAAATTAGAAAGTGAAAGTAAAATGCATCGATTTAGACACCAAACCTCTGAACATACATGCAATTAATATCAATCTCTGTAATGTGTGTGTGTGAGAGGGAGAGAGAATTTAATGTGTATCAACTTTCAAACGTGTACGCTACCGCCGTATGATATATATATACACACAAGACGACATGTCACTATTTCTCATTTGTATGAGACACTCATCGTACAATCGACTATTGTGTATAACAACAACAACAACATTTAAGAGGTAAGTAAAAGATTTGCATATGTTACTAAGTAAAAAAAAAAAACATAATTTTATTGAATATTCAGATTTTATTTAAATTGTGCTTATAGTCGTCTATTTGATTTTTTTGGTCTGTTGCCTAATGAAGCACATGTGCTTAGGTCAGTTACTGTTGTCAAGAACGGTGTTTTTGTTTGACAGATATTTTTGATGAGTTTGTAGATTTCCAATTTTAAGTGTTCTAAATACACTGTCCTGTCATTATTATTATACGAGGTTAATCTGTATTATTACATGAGTCATCAATCGTTTAACATGAACATCAATCGAGTAACTCAAGAAGCGATTACTGGGTACGTTTATGTACTATACATTTAGACAGAATTTACTGATATCACGAGTAGACCTACTTAAATACGTTCAATACAAAAAAGGATTAATTGCCCTACACCTGAGTGCTATATTTTACGAATGCGTGCGTATTTTCTACATAAGGATTAATATAATTACTCATACGTCTGATCAATAAGATCTTTTGTCAAATGTAACGAAATTTAGAAATGCATTTTCTCATAACAAAATACAACGTACCCTTTCATTTTATATTCAAACTATTCTTATCTGAAACAGAACGTTATATAGATAATACGCTGTCCTGTTTTAAAAAAAAAAATTTATTCAGGTATTAATCTGTTTGTTTAAACGTTGATCTATGTACGTGACCATACGTACTTGTTTTCGTAATATTTGTTATAATACCTTTCCTGTTCTGGATTTATGATGTGTGTGTTGAAAGCCTTATGTATATATTTATATATAGCACATAATGTATATGATAATGAAGCAGGTACTGTTATTATTATAGGAACAAGAAGGATGGATCATAGAATAAATACCATATCAAAACAAGAGGAGGAGGATCTTCTCCATAAATGGTTTTTTTCTCCGAAACGGTTAACACCTGTAGAAATTACAAAATTAAAAGCAATAGTCAACAGGCCAAGCTCAAGTATAAGACCATTTCTAAAAGACTTAATAAACAATTTATAAAACCCCAGCGATCTACATCTCGTGTTTCGTGGCATGAGGAAAAACGGCGTAGGATAACAGTACTTGTTAAGGTAACAAACTACTTTTAATACACAATTTTTTTATCACTGTGTGTGCGTATGTTTGACTGTAGTGCAGAGAATACTATTTGAAAAGACATTAACTTATTTAGAACGGATCTGGCGATAACTATTTCTGTGGACTTTCCTAATATATATATTTTGTAACAGCGCTAATTCTGCCTGTGTGTATGTACATGCAAAGCTTCAGGCGATGAAAGTGAACTTTCCTGATGGCCACACCATTCCTTTCACTAGTCTTCTTTGTAGCGAATATTCTGACATTGTACGGTTCCACCTCGCTTGATACAGACGTCTTCACTTCTCATAAATAATGTCGTTTATCACAAAATTCAACGCAGTTTCTGCTATTGAGTACAAACGTTGTGCAGAATTAACAGTGGACAAACAGTATCCGATCGTTAACATGTTGCATGTGGACACGCGATATGGGAAGTCTGTGCTTGTAACGTTGGAAGATTGTGAGCCCCGCTATCGTGTATATCTACCTAAGAGGTATGCTGACGTCTTTACAGATGAAGAACTCCGTCATATAAATCCCAGCGACCTACATCTTGTGTTTCGAGGGATGAAGAACCAGACAGCGCATGTGGAAATTGTATCTCGTTAAGGTGACAAACTACTTTTAATAAACAATTTTTTTAATTTATTTCACTATACGCCTCTGAACCTATATGTAATTATTTGTAAACTGCGTTACCTGTTGCAGCAAACGATAACACTAGAACGATTATATTATTATTATTCAGTGATATATACATACATACAATGACTATAGCATATTTAAATCTGTTATCTGTTATCTGTTTTATTGGACCTACATGTACATGATTCGTATGCACGTTGTCTGTATGTGTGTGCGTGTGCGTGTGTGTGTGTGTGCACGTGTTGCGTATGTGTGCGTGTACGTCTGTGTGTGCGTGCACGTGTGGTGTAACCCAAACGTGTGTACGTTGTATGTATGTATGTGTGTGATTACGTTACGTGTGTGTGTGTGTGTGTGTATGTGTGTGCGTGCATGTGTGTGTGTGTGTGTGTGTGTGTGTGTGTGTGTGTGTGTGTGTGTGTGTGTGTGTGTGTGTGTGTGTGTGTGTGTGTGATATTTAACATGATTTTAATGTTGTTGTTGCTTCTTCTACAAGTACGACACATTAATTTATTTCACTATACGCCTCTGAACCTATATGTAATTATTTGTAACTGCTTTACCTGTTGCAGCAAACGTTAACACTAGAACGATTATATTATTATTATTCAGTGATATATACATACATACAATTTACTTATTAAACACTTCAATGATTGTAACGTCTTACAATGACTATAGCATATTTAAATCTGTTATCTGTTTATTGGCCCTACATGATTCAAACCAAACGTGTACACATTGTATGTATGTGTATGATTACGTTGCGTTTGCGTCTGTGTGTGGGCGCGTTGCGTGTTTGGTTACGTTGCGTATGCGTATGTATGTGTGTGTGTGTGTGTGTGTGATTACGTTGCGTATGCGTCTGTATGTGCGCGCGTTGCGTGTGCATCTGTGTGTGTGATATTTAACATGATTTTAATGTTGTTGTTGTATTGTTATGTTGCAGGTTGCTTCTTCTACAAGTGCGACACACAATTATATATAACCTTTCGAAAAATATCAATTTCTAATGTATTTATTTAATTGTGAATTTTATATTGTGAATGTTAAAATATATTTAATCATTTAAACAAATTATGACTTTATTTCATTTCACTCTACACCTCTGAACATGTGTACAATTAATTTATTTTTTGTGAACTGTTACATCAGAAGATTTGTATGAATTTCAGCCGCCGTTTTCATGTGTGTGTATAATTTTAATTTATTTCGCTATACACTACTGAACCTATGTGTGTGTGTGTGTGTAAACTGCAACCTTAAAACAGAAGTATTGTACCAGATTGCTAAGCCGTTAACGTATGGATTTGTCATCTGTAACAACATAACAGGTAAGTAGTTCATTGACGCCAAATATATATATTTCTAACAAGGATCAATCACACTGACTGCATTATAAAACTATTTATTAATTATTTAATACAATGAAAAATGAAGACGACGTTTTGACAACGAGAGAGAGAGAGAGAGGGCTAAAATTATTTATTCATCACACCGACTACTCAATGTACGAGAGGGAGACAGGAGAAAGGGTATGGAACCTTGCATAGTTGAAACGTGTGAGAGTGAGAGAGAGAGAGAGAGAGAGAGAGAGAGAGAGAGAGAGAGAGAGAGGACGTTACTATTTGTTGACACAGTTGAAACAAGTGAGAGTGAGAGAGAGAGAGAGAGAGAGAGAGAGAGAGAGAGAGAGAGAGAGGGCGTTAATATTTGTCGAATAAACTTTCTAATTTCATATACATGCGCTCGGTACTGACTACAGAGAGAGAGGAGAACGGTTTGACAACAAGAGAGAGAGAGAGAGGGAGAGAGAGAGGACGAATAATACAGAGGTTGGTACATCTGATCATATAGATTTAATATACATTATAACACACGACAAATTTGAACTCATGTAAAGGTTGGTACACCTAATCATATATTTTAATATACACTATAATGCCGGTGAGTATAACGTTTGACAACGAGAGAGAGAGAGAGAGACATACACACCGTGTGAGAGAGAGAGTAACAATTATGATCATATATAGTTTGAATTTCCCACCACAGAAGAGAAAGAAATGTTGGCAGATCTGCTCCATACACGCACACAATAATTTAAGATTGGTAACCCTGATCATATATTTTAATATATACACTATATAACACATATTTGAATTTCCCTCCCCCCACCGCAGAAAATGTTGACAACCCTGCTCATATAAAATATCTATACACTATAATAATACTACAGAGGTTGGTACACCTGATCATATAGATTTAATATACATTATAACACACAACAAATTTGAACTCATGCAAAGGTTGGTACACCTGATCATATATTTTAGTATACACTATAATGCTTCGAGTTGGAACCACCCCCCACCCACTGATATGAAAAAAAAAAAAAACAACCTCCCACCCAACACCACCCACTGATATGCAAATCAGCTTTCTTAAAAAAATAAAAAATTATATTCACGGATGCTGGTGGTCCATTGAACCTCATCCCACCAAATCAATTTAATTAAAAAAATAAAAAAACCAAATTAAAAAAATAAAAAAATTTATTCGCGGAAATTCGCGGTGCTGTGGTCCATCGGGATGCTGCGGGTCCAGCGGTGGCGGCGTCATCTCTGAGATCATGTTTTTTAGTGTTTTTTTATTGTTTTTTAAGAAGGCGGCATTCCTTTGTGGCTCAGAACCCCCAATATCCCTCTACTGTGATCGTTCGCATGATAGGCTATTAGCGCAGATTTGAGGTTTCGTAGATACCTTTCAGCAATATTGCCTTGCGGTCGATACTCTGTAGTGGTTATATGGTCTATCCCTAACTTGAAACACATATTCCTAAATTCTTTTGCTTTAAACTGCAGGCCGTTATCAGATACTATACGTACTGGAGTACCGTAATCTTTAAATAATCTTTCCTGTAGTATTTTAACTGTTGTCGACGCTAATGCTCGTCGCATGGGATACATCCAAACAAATTTGGTGAACGAATCTACACATATCAGTAACATGGTATTTCCTGATTTGGATCGTGGATACGGACCTGAGAAATCTAGATAAAGTTTCGAAAAAGGTGTCTTTGGGATTTCTGATATCAATTGGCTTACTTGAGTATTTCTGGCGGGTTTGCTAAGGGCGCATAATGAACATTTCTTTACGAAGGTAGCTATTTCGCAGTTCATATTGTTCCAATGATATTCCTTTCGAATACGATGTATCGTCTTATTGATTCCCATATGGGCTCCTATGGTAGATGAATGGAAGTATTCCATTAGCATGGGCTTAATTACATCCGGGGCTATTATTATTAATTCCTTTCCGTCTCTTATTTTGAGACACAGTACATTCTTACTCAATACGTACTTCTCGGATTTAATACCTTGGGTAAGTTGTTCTATAATAGGCTTCAGTAAGGGGTCTTGTTGTTGATATAGGGCAATGTTTGTAAAGGCAAGGGGGAATTCAGTAATTACGGCGTTCGCACTTGCTATTTCCGGCTTCACTATGTTTTCGGAAGTTTTAGTGGGTGGCTGGAACATACGGGACAGGGTATCGGCGACTACATTTTGAGTACCTTTAATATGCTGCACTCTGAATTTGTAGCAGTTTAATTTCAATATCCATCTGCCAATTCGTCCTAATTGTTTAGGGTGATTCAATAACCATGATAATGCCTGATTGTCGGTTTCTAAAAGAAATTCTTTATGTTCTAGGAAGGGTTTAAACTTTTCGAATGCAAAAACAATTGCTAAACATTCCAATTCATATGCAGAATACTTTCTTTCTTGATCGCTCAGTGTTCGTGATGCATAACTAATTGGTAGTCTACAGTTATCTATCTCTTGGTATATCACTGCACCTAACGCTACACTGGAACTGTCGGTTTGCACGACGAATGGTTTTGTGAAATCAGCTAATTGCAAAACTGGGGGAGATATAATGCTTTCTTTAAGTTGCTCAAACGCGTTTTGATGTATTGAGCTCCATTCGAACTTTGTTCCCTTCTTTCGTAAGGAGTTTAGGGGTGCTGCTATTTCGGCAAGATGGGGAATATATTTGTGGAAATAATTCACCATACCTAAAAATCGGGCTATACCTTTTGCATCTCGTGGGGGTGCAAATTCTCTAATAGCACGGGTACGTTCGGGGTCAATGCTTACCTTTCCATTCGCTTTCACTATGTGTCCTAAGAAAGAAAACTGAGGGACAGCAAAACTTACCTTATTTGGGTTCACCGTTAATCCTGCTTTTAGTAAACGAGATAACACTTCACGCAAATGTCTGAGATGTTGTTCCATTGATTCACTGTATATTACGATGTCGTCCAAATAGTGGTACACATATTTAAATTTAATGTCGTGAAATATCTTCTCCAATAGTCTACTACATACGGAACTTCCTTGAGATATTCCAAAGGGTACCCTAGTAAATTGGTACAAGTTAAAAGGAACTGCAAACGCGGTTAGACGTTTGGATTCTTCTGAAAGAGGTATTTGGTGAAAAGCTTGATTTAGATCCATTACCGTAAAAACCATTGCTTTAGTAAAATAATGAAACGCACTATGGATGTCTGGAAGAGGGATTGATTCAAATTCTATTCTTTTATTTAATTGCCTGTAGTCTACAACTAGTCGGTGTTTATCTGGTCCTTTCGGTACTAAAAAGGAGGGTGAAGAATATGGGGACGTAGAGGGTTCTATGACTCCTTGATCCAATAACTTATTGATATGGTTTCGCATGACTTCCATCTTGGGGGGAGACAACTTGTACGGGGGTAGTCGTATTACTTTCTGATCACTCAGATTAATTTTATACTCTATTAGGTTCGTAAGTCCTAGTTTTGGTGTAAGAACCGAGGAAAATTCTTTTATTAGTTTTACTATTTTGACTCTATCTCTTCGTTCTAGGTGAGATAAATCTGAATCTTGGTGTATTACATGTGCAGTAGATGAACAACGTTTATCTTCATTACTATCAAATTTATGTTTTCTTGCACGGTCAAATCTGAAATAAAATTCTCGCTCGTAGATGTCAAGAATCATTCCTGTCTTACTAATAAAATCTGCACCTAATATTAAATCAGGTCCTAATTCTTTACATACTAACATTGTAAATATCCAACTTAGGTTTTTTATTTTAACCTTAACGGTAATGCTCAGGTTTATATTTATTTTACGTTTATCAGCGGTAGCACACTTTATATTCACAGGTTGGTTCCGTTTTACTAGATGACGTTTAGCTAACATGTCCGCTAATTCTTGGCTGATTAAGCTTCTACTAGATCCCGAATCAATTAAGGCGATGGGGGATGTAACGCCTAAGTCGACTCGTATTAATGGTAGTAGATTTTTTTTCCATTTACATCTATTAATCGCATTACACTTTTCACGAAATTCTCGCACATAGGGGTCGATATCTTTCGCACCTTTTTTGTTTTTCACTTGGTTACAGAATAATTCATTCTTATTATTATTATTGGTTTCTTTTAGTTTACCCAATTTTGAGTAGCTGCGGAAGACACAGGTTTTCGGGTCTCCCTGCCTTACATGTTTTTTTGAATTGGGGTTATTCCGTTCCAATGGCTTACTTTTGCACTCTCTTCTTATGTGCCCATATTTGCCACAATTATAACAGGTGGGTTTTCTGCGAGGTGGGTACTTGGTTTCCGCTTTATCTGGGTTTACAGTTAACTTACCAGCTTTGCGCACATGGTGAGGTCTACTAGAAACTTGTCTTTCATACGAGGTTGTAACATCAGGCAGTAGTGCTCGCAATTGATGTCTATTAGTTCCAGAGGTTTTCATTGCTTCTCTATTTTGATCTGAGTACCATACATTTGAAGAATGGATACTGCACTGTTCTAGATCAGCAATTGTATTGGGTCTATTCATCAATGATAGTCGAGATCTTTCTTCGGGTGACACTCCTATTAAAATGGTGTCCACCAGTTGTGTTTCATTCCAGCTTACACGTAGTAGTCGAGAGGACTCCCTAATATCGGAGATGTAGTGAGCTAATCTCTCTTGATGTCCTTGTACTCGGAGTACTGTTTTCCTTTTTATTTCCTCATAGATGCCGGTGGGAATAAAGTATTTTATTAAAGAGCTATGTAGCTCTTCTACTGGGAAAGTAGAGGTTAGGGCTTCTAGCACACGATTTTTTAACGGGGGTTTACACTTTGGTAACAGAACTTGTAAAATTTGCCAGTCATTCAGCTGCTGTAGATCCTTTATCTGAAGAAGATAACTAATAAATGTTAGTAACTTGGAAACATTTAAACCATCTGTATAAGGGATTTCGGTTAAAATCTTCTCCACAGGGTGAGTCATTTTTCCGTATAGATCTGCGTTATAGTTCATAGGGGTAATTCCTCGACGAGGGTGATTAGATTCATTGGGGGTGTTGGTCAATTCATTATTTCCGGGACGAAACTGAAAATGCTCGGGAGGAGGGACATTTACATCTGTATCAGTATTTTGTTCGGGGTTCGCTTGCACTTGCGATACGATAGGTGAGTTCCGATCCGAGTTAGGTGGAGGTAAACCAGTGGTGGGGGATTGTACTGGGGAGATGTGTAATTTCATTAATGATTTCTCTATTTCGTCCATCCTGAATGAGTCGGATTTTCGTCTTAAATCGTTGATAATTGAAGGTAACCGGCGTAGAGCTTCGTCTGCTAGCTTTTGTACATCAACGGGTATTTCTGTGAGATTCGGCCAGATCGACAAATTTTTTATTCGCCTGGTTAAATGCTCTATTCTCTGGGTAGTCCGCAAAATTTTTGCCGGAGATTTCTCGTCTTGGAGTGTTTGAGACAATAAGTATAGTTCACTATACTTGGCATTACAAATTTCTTTCTCGCTTTCATAATCGAGTTGGCTTAGATTGTTTAATTGCACGGGCGCATCAATCCACATTCGCGAATTGAACTTCGTAATTCCGCGACTGTTACATCAGCATGGGGTAGTCCACGCAAAAGGGCTTCGTAAGACAGCTCGTCTTTTAGTAACAAATCCGGGTTAAATTGGGCCATTTTGTTCTAACACATTAGCACGTACTTACAATTAATACTAGTATATTACACATATATTACATATACATATAATAAATTCATCAGTAATCAATTTACACAAATTAGAAAAGAACAACTTCTCTTCTAAGGGAGAGACAGAAATCACACACACATATCTTTCAAGGTTAAATAGCCGATCAGCTGTTTTCTGGAATGTAGGTCAGAGGGTGGCCTACATATTTAGTTAACAAGGAGGGTTGAGCGTGTCAGAGAGAGAGGGGGTTCTACTCTTATTGTTCTCCACAATGTGACTGAATAACACAACTACTGTATACCGGTTTAAACAAGAGAAGGGGAGCGCAGACGCTTGATTCTATTATTACTATTCCGCTTAGACAACACTTTGGCTTCGTTCATTCATAAACTTTTCTAAATTAAATAATTACTTATTTTGTTCACAAGTTTTAAATCACGAACTTCTACTTAATTACTTTATTATTATTAACAAAGTTATTTTTAATCAAATTTTTTTTTTTATTTTGACACATACTAGTGTATGTAAGCTAGATAGTTGGACATACACTGTGCAGAATGATTCAGGAAACAACAGGTCATAGATTGTCGTAAACAAACCTGTTACAGATTGTTCGGTTGACCAAAATTGTTATGCTTGGTCACAATTCATGTATGCAAGTACTTACATCGAATTATGCAGGTTCCTACTGGCCTATAGAATGCAAAAGCTACATGCATTGTATGACGCTAAGGATATTTTACTTATACATACTACCATCTACGTAACTTAATACACTATTAAATATGCTTTGAACATTACATTTATTAAAGTAACTTTCTGAGTGCATATATCAATATTATATATTTAGTTATTGATCTTACAATTTATCCACGCATAGTGAATGCAATTTTGTTTGTGACACTATATACACAATTAAAACTCTTTCCTTTGTTTCCTTTATTTTTTTGAATGACGCAATTTTGTTTGCTTAAAACACCTTTATAAAATTTAGCAGTGGCGCACTTTTGTGACACTCTGTAAACAATTACCCTTTTATTTTTTTACAAGAAAGCAGAGTGGCGCAGTTTTGTAACGTCTATTCCCCGCGTTACAAATCCAGGGAACCCCTCGTAATTAAACTCCGTTAATTAGATGGGCTGCCTACGTTGTAACAGAATTGATCACAAATAATTAATGTAACAAATTACTTACTAACTGTGTAAGGAAACAATGGCAAGGTATACAATTGATTTAAGCACTCCTCATATGTGTGTAACAAGAAGACTTCTCTTTATTTAACATTTAAAAAACATATACTGACAGATCCCATGACTTTACTAATTCAATTATTAGGTTATTTAAAAGGTTTCTTTAAACTTTGAGATCAAACTTGATTTTATATAGCTATACCTCGGATCCGAGTCAACTTTCTGTATTTCTGTAATTAAAACTTTTAATTATACTCATTTCATGATATTAGCTTGCAAGACTTTCTTTTATTCAACCATTGGAAGAATGGTATTATTGCTTGAATTATATTACTCTACATTAGCATATAAACTGTTACAACGTATGAAGTTAGAATAGTTACAGGAAATTCTTAGATTTAATTTATAAGTCTTTACAAAGTTAATAGTTTCTGAAAAGTCTCTTTCAAGATGTGTTGTGTAACAAATATTAGTAACCCTCGATAGACAGGCTATCGAGTCACCTTTTAATTGGTATGCAGAAGACTCGTCCTGGGGTATCCGTCTTGGGAAACAGGAACAGCTACGTCGTCATCTCGGTCTGGCCTTCCTCTGTAAAGGGCTCCAAAAGTTCGCAGGTTGAACAATATGTCGTGTAGATATCTACGATGATCTTGTAGATTCTCGGATGTCCTGATCTGCATATTCTGTCACGTGCAGTAGAGTTTGTGGCTTCTGATAGTTCACATCTCCGGGTATAACTTTGGAATTGTTGTTACTTGTTGAAGCACTAAGTCATCTTGTGTTACACTCCTTTTTTTTACGTTTCGATTTTTTACTTTACTTTAAATTTCTTGTCTATTTACTTGACTATATTAATTAACACATCCAGATGCTTTAAACAGCTACATCTGGTACACCATCTTAAGGTGAGACAAAATATAGTTAACATATTTTAAGCGCACAGCTCCTACGTCTATACTGTACGAAGTCACCATTGCAAGAGAGAGAAATTCCGCTCCCTTCGCCTGGTACTGGTCAAAAGTTAGTGGGACAATTTCCGCGCGAGAATATAGTTCCTAACTATATTTAAGTTAACATTTTTATTTATCCAAACTATCCCTAAACAAATATACATAATTTAAATCAGTTGTTTTAGCGACTATTTATGTCTTCAGATTTTTTTTATTATTAACATTAGTTTTTTTTTTATCTTATTCTAACTCACACAAGACTCGGAAAGCATGTCGAGTCTGGAATCAACAGGACAGCGCCTGCTTACAAGCAAAGGGTTAAATACGATATTAATAACTCTTTACAATTTATCTTTTCATTAGAGTATCTTATAACTAATTAATTACTGCTTCCTCTCATACTGAGTACATACAGGTATTTTATATTAATACAGTGAGATTTAAATGGCTTAAGAGCTCGCAACCTTAATTTTTTTTTTTAATTTTTTTTTTCTTGATTATTTCTTTTATTTAAATCGTCACACAACCTTAAATTAATTTAATGCATAAGTCCTTTGTATCTGGCATAGTTTTTATTCAAGAAAACGAGGATGATTTACAAAACGCTATGTTTCAATTACAAGACGTAGCAAGAGAGTACTGACTGACAATTACAGTGAGAAAGACCAAAAAACTATGGCCTTTAAAAGTAAATATTCAGTGAGGACTAAGATAGTTATTCTTACAACACAAATAAGCCACCCCAATACCAGAGATAAAAAAGATGATTCTGAATATAAAATAATAATTCATATAAAATAAAATGTTTAATATAAAGCAAATAAAAAGACAATGACACGACAAACGACGACATGACCTAACCCAAGTGATTGACCAAACAAAAAGGAAACAAAAGAAGAAGGGAACAACAAAAAACAAACGAGAATAAAACCAAATGAAGAAGAAAGTGATTAACCAAACAAGAATGAAACAAATTGAAGGAATTGAATGACTGAATGCCACATATTAAAATGAACCCAAGGAAGAAGGTGGAAGAAACAAGATATAAAGGAAATACACTGAAGGTGAAGAAGGAGGAAAATGAAAAAGAAACAAACCTAAGATAAAGGGAAATAAATAAAAAGGAAATCAAATGATAAGATACAATCAAGTAATAAAGAATATGAGCAGGAGAAATAGTACACTCAAATGTAATATTGGAAAAGAGACCAATAATTAACCTGTGTAAAAAAGTAAATATTATTATCAATTAATGGATAAAAAAGTAAATGACAATTGAAAGAAACCCAATTAAAGAATGTTAAATATAAAAGCAAACTAACCCACAAATTAGAGTTAGATGTAATGATAAAATATAGAGGCATAAAACTGTTAAAATTATTAATGATATTTGTAATGAAAGAGATAGTACGGTAGTGAGATAGTAATTAGAGGGATTACTCATTTAGAAACACTTAAAACCAAAACATTTGTGAAGTGCAAAATGAAAGTGTAAAAACCCCAAAGTAAAGTGATAAAGAAAGAACACTAAATAAATTATAATAAACCATAGATAATTTAAAAGTGAAGGTGAGGTATAAATAAGAATAATGTATTATAAAAAATGTTAATATTATGAAAAATATTGAAGGATAAAAAGATAAACACATGATAAATCATTAAAAAACACTAAAGGTTTAACAGTGAAAAATATTAGTAATTAAGAAAGTTGTTAAGAATAGTATTAAGTGTAAACAGTTAATTAAAATATAATGAACACTGAAAAGTGATGAAGACAGTATTAAGTAAGAAAGAATATTACAGATAGTGTTAGAATGGAGTGAAAGTAAAGAGTATTTAAAAATTAAGAAGTTAAAACAAATCAATAAACATCCCATGTTACAAGGGATCATTATTAAAGTAAATTCAAAAAATGTGATGTTGTTTATCACCAAAAAAATAATATAAAATGAAATAAATTGTAAACAAGTATTATCCAAAAAATTGTTAAATAATTGTTTAAGCAAGTTTATGAATAGGATATGGCTGAAAGAATTATACAGACCATAGACCTAGATGTTGTATTTTATGTGAACAAAAGTAGTAAATAATAGCCACATTGTTATTATTGGCAAATTAAATAAGTAAGAAAGTAAAGAAATGTATGACTTAGAAAACGAGAAAACCAGTTAGTAAACAATTAGCAATACATGATGTATAAAATAATAGTAACATACTAATAACACAAAAACAGAACCAAAACACATCAATAAATAACACAACCAATTACAATAACAAAATAAAGCCCATTAGGCTAAAAATAGATGTAATGTGTACAAAATAAGTAAATACACATAATGGCTACTTAGGCTTATGAAATGCCTAACTGTCAAAAACAAACAACTACAAATTGTAACAAATTAACAAAGAAACTAGCAAATCCAATGTGAACAATTAACCAAGGATAATTTGTAAATCATAATAAAAGCAAAATATTAGAATAAGAACTTAAATTAAAGGAGAAATATTATTAGCAAATAATAATATAATTGTAAAATTACAAAACATACAATAACCCAACCTTGAGGGATATCAAAATAATCTTTGAAATGAAATACATACTATAGTGAAGATAGAGGAAGGAAGATAGAGGAATAAAAGCAGTCCGAAGATATACGAGGATTTGGAAAAGAATTCAAAAATGATAACAATGGATTTATGTCAATCTAAGCCAATCAGATTTAATTAGTAACCATAGAAACGAACGTTGGTGGCAAAATTTCCGTTGAATATCGTTACTCGTAAAGTGACGCTCTTGCAGAACAGAAGCCGAATTTTGAACGACCAATTTTTAATCAAAAAATGTAAAAATAGTAAACAAAATTCAAAACGATGATCGAATAAGAAGCAGATGAACAACCGGAGCAGTTAACTAAAACCAAGGACCATTTTACCAGGAAATTAAGCGAAAATATGACCACATCTAATATGAAAAGGACGCCAGACCTACTTAAGCCCCAAGATTAATGAAAACTGAAAACTTCTGCAGCCCAATCCTCTTCCGACTCAATGATTGATAACACCAAGTCATCTGATGTGTTAAGTATCCTTGAATTACCCAATTTCCAAAAATAAACTCACTTTAAATATTTCTAAAAGTAATTTGAAATCTCACTATAAACCGAATATTCTCTTTCAAAGATTAATAAAGAAAAATAACATACTGAAAATTTGTTAACATAAAATCTAACCTGTTGTTTGAATACGAACTTTAGAAACACATTTAACGACACTACAGAACAGATTATAACCACACACCTTGTTATTTAAGTACACATAGAGTAAGGTAATGTACTTTGTATTGTAATCATAGGAATTATTTGTCTTGTAATCAAAAGAATCCCAGATTTTGGAACGAAAACAATTGTAATAACTAAACAACTTAGCAGCCATGCTGATGTGAATACCTCGTTACCAAAATCGATTCGTCATCCTGAGAATAATTGTTTCATGTAAAAAGTCAGTGCAAATTTATTAATCAACCAATATAATTTAATTGTCAAACTGAAAATTTATTTATCAACCATTAAAATAACTAGTACAGGGAGTAACCATTGTTATTATTTCATAGGGAGTGTATCATATAATTTGTGTTTGTTAACGAATTAGCTTTGACGGTACAGCGCTCACGCTGCAAATCGACACACTACTTGATCGAGGCAGTCGTCTAACCAAGGCGGGAAGTATTTGAATGCCCCGGCCGTCACAGCTGTGAACTTAGTTATAACATATTATCTAAGAATTTTAATTGTTTTTAATAAACAATTTGGCGCCACCCGAGAATCACAAATCCCTATATACTAACAGGTAAGGTTACTGCCGCGTTGTACTGGTAATTACTGCATCGCTACGGACATCGTTAGCGCAAGAATAGATGTAACGACCCCAGTGCGAGACGAACGCACACTACATACACGAGATACTCGTCGTTTACAGACACGACCAAGACTATTCGTTACATTATAAGCAACGTCACTTTAGAACAAGTGAGCACTTGAGCAACAGCACTTTAGAAATATGATATCAAAGAGAAGATAAATAAATTTAAGAATATTTGTGGTACGATTCATAGAAATCTTAGAAGTACAACAAGACACAGCACAAGGATTAAATTTTAAAAGACAATTGCAATACCCATTTTGACATATGTGAGTGTGGCGTGGACCTTGATAAAAAAGAATGTACTTTAAATTATACATTGCAAGATAGAATAAGGAATGAAGATATCAGAGCAGATCTCGAAATAAAGAAGATAAATGAAATTTTTCAACTTACAGAAAACAGAAGATTGATTGCTGAAAGCTGCACTGAAGTTTAAAGGCATTGGCAGAAAAGACGTGGGTCGTCGAGGATGAGATGGGTGCCGGAGCAGGTTTATATAATCATTCAAGAGGAGGAGGAGAAGAAGAAGAAGAAGAAGAAGAAGAAGAAGTCCTTTGTAGTTAAATCTTGTTTCAATATTTTATTTTATATGTAGTGTACCACTTGTATGTAGCATTGTGAGGTATGTTGGTATTTATTCTTTACTGTCTACAGTACACTGGGCTACACATCAAGATAAGAAAGGATTTTTGGATAATGCAAAAAATTTTAATAATACAAGATTATACGACCCGAATCCGAAATAAAAGTAAAGCGTATTTGGGTGCTTTAAGAAAACATTATACCGGCACGGTGTGCAAATAATAACACTATTCAAAGCAAATATTGTTTGTTATCAAAGCGCCAGCAAAAATTCGTATACCGAACGTTTTAAAAACACAAACAATTATAGGCAAATAATTAATCAGCAGTAAGCAAAGAAATATAATCATTAAAAACAATTTGGGTAAGAAATTACGAAATTGATAATAGCTGACCCTGTTCAGCTCACAATTACGACTTATAATTGTGAACACTAGAGTGCAGCACTTTGTTTTGTCAGTATTATTGTACTTTGTATTCCACTTCGTTTTAGTAAACTGAAAATTATAAACTGAAAAATACAGACCGGATACGAAAATTGGAGCGTGTCGTTTACAATATACTGAAGGAGATAAGGTTATCAGCTGTCAAACAGGCAATAATACAATTTTGATTCTGTCAAAAAGTATAACGGACAATAGGATCATATTATGATTGGCGTGGAACAGTGGCGTGGGGTGGACACAGAACACCTGTTGCCGGTTGTGATAGGCCTAAAACTTAACCTAAAAATTAATTCGAATTTTTTCTTGTACCAAGTATTCTTTTTAGAGGATTTTCTATCGTTCGCTAGGAGAAAAAGAGAGTTCCGGTTCAACGGCATCTGACTCTCATTATACTTACACAGTATAAATCAGAACACAAATAATAGAATTAAAAATAATAAAGACAAACAGAGAAACACATGACTAAACGAACAAAACACAATTAGGTATGTAGTAACTGCTGCACATCGGTTCCGGAAACGAGAAAAATTGTTATTCGGAACTGAGCGTTTTGCCGGTTTATAGCGGCGACACATTGGGTGGACGAATGTGTCCCCCTCCGCAGTTTGTACCCAGTGACAACTACTACGAGTTCAATGACCGTACGCAGTAAAACATTGCTGATGTCTGAGCCGGCAACACAAGACGGTGCAAGCGCCCAGAAGTTCGAAAGCAATGCTATGCTTTTCTTCAAGTTTCCCTACTAATATTGTTCGGATTTCAAATTATTCAATAACTAAAGTATTTATTCTGTGAAATAATTAATATTACTTTCTCTTATTTCCAGTACTGTTGCCGCCGGCAACAGCGGTTACATGGACGCCACGCTACTGGATCATAATCATATCGGACTTCGACTTGGACAGCTGTTTCTCTTCCTAATTCAGTCAGACTGAAACTTATCTACATACGTCTTCCTAGGGAGACTAAAACTTCTTCTTATTCGTGACTCGCGAATATCTGGCCTAATGTATCGGATACACGAAGTGTGCGGACAGTGGGACACCTGATGGCTGAGGAGGGTAGACTGCGATATTACAAACATTTGTTTGAAATGCGAAGTGAGCGGACACCACCGCAGAATATGGAGGGGTAAAGGAACGTTGAATATTTTTCGTTTAGGATAGCCGAATGAAATTTTATAAAACTGGGGCTGTCCCCACATTCCTGTATGCTAGTGAGACATGGACTCTTGGTAAAAGGGACGTGAAGAGGATTTAGGGAGGCGAAATGAAATTTCTAAGAGGGATGCAAGGCATTTAAACATCGTATCATTGCACCAGAAGATTGGAGACCACAGAAGGAGATGGTGTGAACACTTGAATCCCATGCCTGATATCCGTCTACCTGTGGTTGCCTTGGGTTATCACCCTACTGGGAAGAGAAATGTCGGTAGGCAGAGGAGGAGATGGGTTCCGGAACAGGTCTAAGTCCTAGTCCTTGGAGTGGTGATGATGATTATGACCTACCAAATCCATTGTATTGAATCTCTTTACATTTATGCAAACTGTTTCCCATGACCCTTTTCCGTCATTTGCGTTGGACTGATATTATTTCCAATCATTTTGGCGTGTTTAAAGTCAGCTTTGACCGTCTTCTTTTTTTACGTTCTTGTGTTTTTGATTTTTTATATATGTTATATATTTTTGAATTACCCTTTTTATCCTTTCGTCCGCGTAGCATGTTTTCTTTTCCTCTTTCCTCTTCTTTATTTGCATCTTAATTCCATTCTCATATGCATAATATTAGTGACCTCCGCTTCTTTTTCAGGCATTTTATGACATCGTCCACGTTGAGTTTGGGATTCAGAAGAACGCTGTTGTGATGCTATCCCTCAAAAGCGTTGGTTGTTCTGTGTCGTCTGTGGTAGCACATCCAGAGCAATTTTTTTGAACTTTTTTATTTTCCAACCATCGCTCGACAAAATAATCGACAAACCCAGAGAGTTTTTGTCATTATCTGGAGCTTCAGAATGTATCTCGACGACTCCATCTTCTACACGTTCTGGTTTAAGAAAGGCGACAGCTGCACACACATCTTTATGTGTAGTCTTACTTATTGGTATTCTCGGCAGTCGCTAGTGAGACCAAGTTCTTGTACTCCCTCTCCTCAAACACTACATCACGTAAATTTAGAAATTTTACGTTTTCTAAATGTAGTATATACAAATTTTTATTTTTTAAATAAACATGAGTAATTCAGAATTATTTCTGATTTGTAACTTGTAACTCTGTACTCTGTACGTTTTGGTTTCTTGGTTGTGGCATAAGTTATGAACATGATGATGATAAGAAAATATCGGTATGGAGAACCATACATGACTTCCATATTCTAAGATTTATATTTAAAATCATTTTCGAAATGAAATATTACCATAGAAACTACTTCTTTCTACTTAGTGCTTCAGCCTTAACCACAGTACTGTGGTCACTAACGTATACCACCTCACGTTATCGCACTCGATTTTCACTGATGATGGAAGTCGATGGCATTGCCGAAATGTCTGGTTTTGTAGAAAACATTGGACTACGGCCAAATATGCCGGGAAGGAATTTTAACAAAAACTACTTCTTTGTTGCCGATAACGTTGTACACATATATATCAGTGGCGAAGTTACATGGAGGCAATTGAGGCAATGCCTACCCTAAAAAATTCTGTAGAATAAAAATTATAAATACGTATGAACTACATAACGTAAAGATTATACACTGTTACTGCGACTGTCAAATTTATTAAACCGAAACGTGCTTTATTGAGCGACCGCTAGATGGTGACAGGTGAGATTCGGCATAGTTCGTTTAAAGCGAATGAGGCAACCTGAACTTGCCTCAGCGTTTTTTGTATACATCGTATGTAAGCAATGTAGTGGTATGATAGGGAAGTGTAGGGAGGGGGGATTGTCCCGCGCTGTACACATAGAGCGTTGAGGCATACCTCACTTCTGTGGTCCAAACAGTTAAGTTAAAGCGCCTGTGTTGTTTCTAAGTGTTTATTTTATGCGGTTATTAAAAGTGTCACTGTTATTCCGCTGAACTAACAGATGATCAAGATTGTTATTTGAATTATTTGTAACATTAAACATATATATATAGAAACTAATCAAGTTTAAAAATTTGAAGTTCAATCAGTTGTATTATTGTGTATGACTAATACAAGGATTGTTCAATAGAAACACGTATAGAGCTGTAAAGCATTTTTTATTCAACGATTTTAAAAGAAGTCTCCAATAACATTAAGACATGAGTTCCACTGTTGCGCTAACCTGTAGATTCCCTGCTAGTAAAATTCTTACGGCTGTTTGTGGAACCATTCGGTTACAGCAAACTCTACCCCAGCGTCCGATTTGAACCACCGTCCTTTTAGTGATTCCTTAAAAAAAATTTAAGATAAGATTTTTGCCTACCCATTCATTAACTACTAGCTTCGCCAGTAAGCAAATTAATGTCCATTTTTTCGGCTTGCACGCGTTATGTTGGTGTGGGTTTCGGCACTTTCCATTTAAAAATCGTGCAAATGTAAGAAAATAAACATGAGTGAGGCCAGAAATCAGGGCTGTATGCAGAAAATTATTTTATTCTGTTTGAATTTGCGGCTGTTATCGTTTGCCATAGAAAATACCCTTGTTAAAAAAACGTTGTAGGTAAACTACCCCTTTCCCTTAACCGATCTTCACCAAAAACAATAGGTCTTGAGAACTCTACAATTCAGGGCTGTATGCGAAACATTATTTGATTCTGTTTGAATTTGCGGCTGTTATCGTTTGCCAAAAAAAAAATTTCCCTTGATAAAAAAAACCGTTGCAGGTAAACTACCCCTTCCCCTCAACCGATCTTCACCAAAAACAACAGGTCGCGAGTACTCTACAAATCAGGGCTGTATGCAAAACATTATTTGATTCTGTTTGAATTTGCGGCAGTTATCGTTTGCCATAGAAAATACGCTTGACAAAAAACGTTGCTGGTAAACTACCCCTTCCCCTCAACCGATCTTCACCAAAAACAATAGGTCTTGAGTACTCTACAAATCAGGGCTGTATGCAGAAAATTATTTGATTCTGTTTGAATTTGCGGCTGTTATCGTTTGCCATAGAAAATACCCTTGTTAAAAAAACCTTGTAGGTAAACTACCCCTTTCCCTTAACCGATCTTCACCAAAAACAATAGGTCTTGAGAACTCTACAATTTAGGGCTGTATGCAAATAATCTTTTGATTCTGTTTGAATTTGCGGCTGTTATCGTTTGCCATAGGAAATACCCTTGTTAAAACATAAAACGTTACAGGTAAACTACCCCTTTCCCTTAACCGATCTTCACCAAAAACAATAGGTCGCGAGTCCTCTACAAATCAGGGCTGTATGCAAAAAATTATTTGAATTTGTTTGAATTTGCGGCAGTTATCGTTTGCCATAGAAAAAAATCTACAGACAGACACACAGACACACAGACACACAGACACACACACAGACACTTTTCGGAAAACGACTTTTTTTCATGTTTTGAGTGTAGTACAATCAGAATCTGCAATAATCTCGAACACGATTTTTTTTGCCATCACCATACTTCCATTCCTTAAGGAATATGGAAGTAAAAAAAGTAAATAAGTAACAGATGATGTGTAGAACAATACAACGAACATTAAGGAACAAAACAAAAACTGATACTAAAATAAAGTTCTATAAAGTAATAGCGATACCTGTTCTTAGATATGCTAGTGAAATACGGAAGATAACTGGGAAAGAAAAGCAGCATATACAAACCGCTGAAATTAATTTTTTAAGGCACGTGAGTGGTTATCGTCTAAGGGATCGAATACGTAATGAACATATAATGGCAGGACTGGGTATATTCTTCATCAGTGATAAAGTAGAAGAACGAAAACAACAGTGATGGAGCACGTCTACAGAACGGACCGTCAAAGGTTAGTAAAGCCCGTTGTAAACTACAAACCAGTTGGCTGAAGATCTGCGGTTAGGTCCTGGAAGACATGGCTGCAGTGAAGACGGAACAGGCTATAAGCCAACACCAGGGTTTCTTACATCATGATGCAATGGTGCAAGTCGCATCACTGGAATTTGGGAGAGGGGGATTTTTCAAGGCGTCGTAAATCAAACCAATCAGTGAAGAAAAAGAATACAATTACAAAATGAAATTAGGTTATCTTGATAAGGCCTAATGTACTACTAATTACGTTAGGCCAGGTTTTACCAGGCTTTTACATTTCTCATAATTTAGTTATTGATTAGGCATACTATAAATCCCTTCAGTATTGTTCAAAAGAATAACATTAGTTTTTTGATTTCGATATTTGCTTAAATGGCTCTAGTTTTTCAAAACGTTTTGGATAAAGGCCCAAAATTCACCGTTAACTGGGGGTTATACCATACTCCCGTATTGTAATCCCCCTACTCACAAACTAAAATTTGGGGGGATTTCGAAATACTTGGGGGTGGAATTGACCATGGCCTTTGGGGGGGGGGGGATGCGCACCTCTGGCCTATACCGTTAAGTGACGATGACGATTATAAATTATGTGTTTGTTTTTAAATTAATATTGTTTATAATAACTGTCCAGCTATATTATCCTGACAGCGATGTGTTAAGAGAATTAAGCTGTATATACGCTGTATGTTCCAAACATTTCTCAAATATGATAATATGACAGTTTGACAGTAGACCTACAACCACATATAATATCGGTATGGAGAACCATACATGACTTCCATATTCTAAGATTTATATTTAAAATCATTTTCAGCCAAACAGCCAGGCTGTGTCTTACCTGCCTTTTTATTGCTGTATTAAATGAAAAATATTATATTACATTAAAATGAAAAAATTATAATTTTATTGCCTGGCAACAAAATTATTTTATTTTTAACAATTACCATTGTTTCAAAAAGTTTAAATAAATTTTCAAGTACTTTACTCTTGTTAAAACGTAAAAGGTTGCAGGTAAACTACCCCTTCCCCTTAACCGATCTTCACCAAAATCGAAAGTCATTGAGACCTCTACAATTCAGGGACGTATGCAAAAAATTATTTGATTCTGTTTGAATTAGCGGCTGTTATCGTTTGCCATAGAAAATACGCTTGATAAAAAAACGTTGCAGGTAAACTACCCCTTCCCCTTAACCGATCTTCACCAAAAACAATAGGTCTTGAGTACTCTACAAATCAGGGCTGTATGCAAAACATTATTTGATTCTGTTTGAATTTGCGGCTGTTATCGTTTGCCATAGAAAATAAAACGTAAAAGGTTGCAGGTAAACTACCCCTTCCCCTTAACCGATCTTCACCAAAAACAATAGGTCTTGAGTACTCTACAAATCAGGACTGTATGCAAAACATTATTTGATTCTGTTTGAATTTGCGGCTGTTATCGTTTGCCATATAAAATACCCTTGTTAAAAAAACGTTGCAGGTAAACTACCCCTTTCCCTCAACCGATCTTCACCAAAAACAATAGATCTTGAGAAATCTACAATTCAGGGCTGTATGCGAAACATTATTTGATTCTGTTTGAATTTGCGGCTGTTATCGTTTGCCAAAAAAAAAAAATTTCCCTTGATAAAAAAAACCGTTGCAGGTAAACTACCCCTTCCCCTCAACCGATCTTCACCAAAAACAATAGGTCGCGAGTACTCTACAAATCAGGGCTGTATGCAAAAAATTATTTGATTCTGTTTGAATTTGCGGCAGTTGTCGTTTGCCATAGAAAATACGCATGATAAAAAACGTTGCTGGTAAACTACCCCTTCCCCTCAACCGATCTTCACCAAAAACAATAGGTCTTGAGTACTCTACAAATCAGGGCTGTATGCAGAAAATTATTTGATTCTGTTTGAATTTGCGGCTGTTATCGTTTGCCATAGAAAATACCCTTGTTAAAAAAACGTTGTAGGTAAACTACCCCTTTCCCTTAACCGATCTTCACCAAAAACAAAAGGTATTGAGAACTCTACAATTTAGGGCTGTATGCAAATAATCTTTTCATTCTGTTTGAATTTGCGGCTGTTATCGTTTGCCATAGGAAATACCCTTGTTAAAACATAAAACGTTACAGGTAAACTACCCCTTTCCCTTAACCGATCTTCACCAAAAACAATAGGTCTTGAGAACTCTACAATTCAGGGCTGTATGCGAAACATTATTTGATTCTGTTTGAATTTGCGGCTGTTATCGTTTGCCAAACAAACAAAATTACCCTTGCTAAAAAAAAACCGTTGCAGGTAAACTACCCCTTTCCCTCAACCAATCTTCACCAAAAACAATAGGTCGCGAGAACTCTGCAAAACCGGACTGTATGCAAAAAATTATTTGATTCTGTTTGAATTTGCGGCAGTTATCGTTTGCCATAGAAAAAAAATCTACAGACAGACAGACACACAGACAGACAGACACATAGACAGACAGACACACAGACAGACACACAGACACTTTTCGGAAAACGACTTTTTTTCATGTTTTGAGTGTAGTAGAATCAGAATCTGCAATAATCTCGAACACGATTTTTTTTGCCATCACCATACTTCCATTCCTTAAGGAATATGGAAGTAAAAAGTAGTATTAACAGTCGTATGTGAGGAGAATAAAATTATCGTTTCACCTAATCGACCTTTTCCTCCCTCTCTCTCTCACTCTCTCTCTCACTCTCTCTCTCTCTCTCTCTCTCTCTCTCTCTCTTTCTGAGTAAGCATGACACAGCAGCAATAACATTGGTTGGCGCGTGTCATAAGCGTCAACAACGTATTTTTGTCCGTCTCCCTGCTGCCCGCGTCACAGGCGCGTCGTCAGTGCTAGACTAACACCCTATCTGTTATGATAAGTCGTGATAACATCGTCATCTCTACTCATTTTATGTTAATAAGGAAACAAACGGTCTATTTTCATTGTAGGCAAGCAATGTCAAAGAATTAATTTTATATAAATTAAGGTTATCAGCCGCGTGCGCATAAACACACACACACACAATTTTATCAGTCTACCCACTTGTTGCTATAACCTTTTTGCTTCTTGTTTAGAATTATTCATTAAAATTGTTTTTTACTTATTAACAATCAGAACAAAAAGTCAGGCAAATTCGAGACAACGTGCGGGGACGACCAACCGTATTTTTTAAAACAACGTACGTCGAGATACAAAATTAAAGTTTTACAAAGTGATGGCTGTGCTTGTACTGTCCTATGGGTGTGAATTATAGACAACAACCAAGAAACAAGACAGTAAAACACAAGCCTCGGAAATGGCGTTCTTAGAGGAGTTAAAAAATGCTCTAAACTCGATCGTATAATGGATGAGGCTCGATCGTATAAGAGAAAAGTTACAAGTTGCCTAGGAAATGGCGTTCTTAAGAGCAGTTAAAAAATGCTCTAAACTCGATCGTATAATGGATGAGGCTCGATCGTATAAGAGAAAAGTTACAAGTTGCCTAGGAAATGGCGTTCTTAAGAGCAGTTAAAAAATGCTCTAAACTCGATCGTATAAAAAGGATGAGACTCGATCGTATAAGAAAATAGTTACAAGCTTTTAACTTGAATGAAAAATGAAAAATATAAACAATGGTGGTAAGAACACTTAGAAAGAACGTCAGATACCAGACTCGTCAGACAAGTCTGTAAATCAAACTTGTAGGACAGAGGTGTGTGGGTAGGCTCAGGAAGAGATGGGTGGAGGATCTTTGAAGTAGGAACAGTCAGCACCTTGCCTATGCCGTGTTGTGAAGACGATGATGATGATGATGATAATGATTATTATTATTATTATTATAGTGATGATGATGGTGGTGGTGGAGGTGGTGCTGGTGGTGGTGATGATGATGTAACTGATAACAGTGTGTATACTGATAACTTTTTGTACACATAGCTTACAATTTTTTAAAGACGATTGAAATACAAAATTCGTATTTATTTGCTGAACCGTTCAGTTACATCCTTTGCAGTTGTCCTATGGTAAAACTGTGTGTGAGTGTGAGTGTGTGTGTGTGTGTGTGGGGGGGGGATTTCATTCGTAGTCAAACGCAACTATTCGCAGTATACAAACGTAAACGTAGGGGTCATCATTGTCTCACCCCTTCACATATTTATTTATATTTGCCCCTATTTTGTTTATTTATATTTACTTAATTAATTTTAACGCATTATATATACTACGTATAATTAAATAATCATTATTAGGTTCCAATCTTTGATAACATGAACTTCAACATTACGTTGATATAGAAAGCTGTGCCTTCAAACAATCAAAACGGCAACTAGCTAACTTCCACTGTACATTATTCACATATGTACAAGGAGATCGTAAGAAATTATGTGTTTTTTTTATTAAATATATACAGTAGAGTCTCGATAGTTCGAGATAATTGGGACCAAACCAACCTCGAACTACCGAAAACTCGAACTACGCAAAATGCCGGTATTCTCTGCCCTTAGCGGATCTACGGCGCCCTGTCTGCGCACTGAGCACCCCGCGCTGTGCTTTCTACTGTGGAGCGTCTCTGCGTGATAATGCAAAGTGTATGCTGGCAATTTATCTAAAAGAAATGTATACAAAATCTATAAACTGGTGTGCTGTGTATGTGGATTTTGTTTACTAATTTGCGCGGGCTTTCGAGAACATTCGCGAGCGAAAGTAAAAGGAAAAATCGACGACAAATCGTCATTCGTTTAATTAGGTTATATTCAAGAGGCTTAAGTAAAAATTCAAAAAGTTTTTCGTTAACACTCACAAATTTATTTATTAAATGGATACACTGAAATTTAAAATGACATACAGTAATATTAAAAACTGTACTGTATGTATATTTTAAAACAAAATGTTTTGCATGAAACTTAATTTTTAAAAAATGAATCAAGAGTTTTGTTTTTGTTTTTGGGTTGACAATATTTTCCTTGGATGAATACCACATAACAATCATTCATGTTATGTACGTATCCCTTAGACCCCGTCATACTGTACACAACGGCGTAGACTGTACGCTATTTTCTGAGTACATATTATTTTTCTAGCGGGGTACCTCGAACTATACGGAATCTCGAACTATCGACACTCTAGGGCCTACTTTATTGCGTTCTCTTCCTTCTTGATTGATAATGAGATAATAAGAGATAGCAGAACAACTTTCAGATATCAGTAAAAGATCTATACCATAAGTTGACAATAATTTATTACCATAATCCCGAGTTTATTATCATACCCCATTTTTTTTTTTTTTTTTTTTTTTTAAGGTGAAGGTAAATCGAAATTTCAAATTATAAAAAGCGAAGTTTGTTCAAATATCACATCAAAAATATAAAGTTTGTTATAGATTATAATTTTTCGCAACACAAAAATTAAAAATATGAAGACACTTATCAGACCAGCTGTTACTTATGGAGGCGAGACATGGACAGTGACAAAAAAAGGAACAAGTAACACTAAGAAAGTTTGAAAGAAACATCATAAGACGTGTTTATGGCCTGGTTAAAGAAGATGACGAATAGACAATAAGTAATAAGGAGTAATAAGGAGAGATAGATGAGCTATTGAATCATGATGACATTGTAAGGTTCATAAAGGCTCAATGAACACAATGGCTAGGTCATATAGAGCAGATGGATCAGCGTATGCCAAAGAAAATCTTGAGGGCTCAAGTCTATAAAAGCAGAAAGAGGCCGACCTATGATAAGATGATGTGCTGGAAGACCTCAGAAGAATGGATGTGAGGGGTTACAATGAGATGGCAATGGACAGGAGACTTTGGAGAAGATTGGTGTTGGAAGCCAGGGCTCACGTTGGACTGTAGTGCGGAATAAAAAGAAAGAAGAAGAAGAAGAAGAAGAAGAAGAAGAAGAAGAAGAAGAAGAAGAAGAAGAAGAAGAAGAAGAAGAAGAAGAAGAAGAAGAAGAAGAAGAAGAAGAAGAAGAAGAAGAAGAAGAGATTATAATCTATAAATAATTATTTACTACAGAATAAGGACAATGTAGAATTAATTACCGATAAATATACTAGATGAGTTCAACTCGATTGCAAGCGCCTATCTTTACGTAGAAGCTGTTGTGGTTGTTTGTTAAAACCGTTAGAGAGCGCTGCCGATGTATTTTTAATTGGAATAGTGCACCACTAGCCACGTTGAAGGATCGTTACCTTAACAACGTACTCTGTTACTTTTCATTTACATCTTTGCTGTTATGAGATATTAGTAAAGTCAAAGTATTTGCTACCTTTAAAAATAACCGAGTAATTTATATGATCTAAAGCTGCTGTAGATTATGTACGAAAAATTAAAATTTCTTTCATTATGAAAATTCAAATTTTTGAAAAACTTTCTGTGACTCTAAATTAGAAACACATGACTAACTTTCGTTCTATAAGAGAAAGGTCTACAGTGTAAGCAAAGAAATTTTAACAGTTTGTAACAGTTTTAAAATCTCGTTGAATGTTAGACATTATGGGTTTCCGAGGCAATGAACACTTTGTGCATGATATGGTAGCCTATAACATGGACAACTCATGATTTAAAATAAATTTTTAAATTTTCATGTCAACTAAATTTTAAAATATATATTTAATTTATCTTAAAAAGTAGAAAATCGACAAAAAACTTGTTACTAATATTAGTTTTGAAAGACAAGGCAACAGTTTGTATATAATGCAGTGCATACAGATACAAATACATACATTTGTATATAGCAGTTACAAGTAGATTTTTGTTAAAAAGTAAGTAACTGTTAACAAATGTTATTGTCCCCCACACCAGAAAATAATTTTTCACATCTAGGGATTGGCTGGTTTTAGGATGTAGAGAAAGCCTTTGACAGCATATGGCATGATTGGTTTTTATACAAACCTATGTTGTCTTTTAGGCCTTATCAACAAATAATTTATTCTTGATTAAAGCAGGTTTGCAAAGAATAAATAAAATGACAACTACTTAACCAAACCACAGTATGCCTTTACCAAGCACAGTGTGCCTTATCTCCATCAGAGTTGCACATGTACAGATTTTCGATGGCCACGCACACGCACACATGTAATTGTAATTCTCCTTCTTCAACACTACAGCCCAACGTGACTACTGGCTTCCAACATGTCTTCTCTAATGTCTCCTATTCATTGCCCTCTCAGTATATCCCCTCATACCCATTCTATGCATACATTTTATAGACTTCTTCTCCTTTCTAATCAGAAATTAGCACGTATTTATTTTTGTTGATATTTACATTCAGTCAAAAGGATTTTGATTCTTGATCGGCTGGTTAGATGGTCTGATTATCACAACATTGTCATCATAAGCACACATTTGGCTTGTCTTTGCTGAAAGTTCCAATGGAAAACTTTTCTGGTGGAGAAAAGCATCCATCAGGACAACATCATCATCTTGTGTCATCATCATCATCACCCCTCATGCTACAACTCACTACTGAGTCTTGACCCCTCCAAAAGGCTTCTTCAACAGTCCACATCTGATGCAATGGCTCTCCAGTCCCTCAGCCCACATAGTTTGGCATTGTTCCTCACATTATCAAATCATCGCAGCTTTGGTCTGCCTCTCTTTTTTCTTTCATTTTCAAGATTTTGCTAAGTATTTCATCATCTGTGATCCTCAGTCCAGAATCATCAGAAAACAATATCCAGACATCAAACTGCAGCATGTCGGCTGACGTCACTGGATGTGTTTAGTTAATCCAAGCCCTACCACTGTGCCAAAATAGCACCCATGATAGGGATCTCTTTTGGATATGGATGCAGGAAAGGCTTGGCACAGTATGGTGATATCCCCATACCATTGAAGAACCCGCTTTTTCAGTTATTGTAAAATAAAAGTTGCAAGGTCTAATGTAAACACTTCCTCAGTAATATTCCTGTTGGAATGTCTGTAAATAACAATAGTTTACTCCCCCACACCATTAAGATAAACATAAACAAAAAAAAATCAACTTTCCCATTGATTTTATATGAACAAGGCATGTTAACAAAATCAGAAGAGGCAAACAGAGAACCATACAAAAGAAATTTTTTTTTTTGTATCGGCCATCTACGGAGACCACACGCCAATTTCAATTTTTTATTATTTGTTCTTTTTTCTCCAATATTCTTTCATCTTTTCACTGTGTCTCTTCTTCCTGTCTTCAGTCCACTTTGAACCTGCGTTTTTCTCTCTCCTACCCTGGAATCCTTCCATTTTTAACATTTTGCGTGAAAAACGTCTCTTTCAGTTGCTTCTTTTGCGTTTATATTGTTTTTTTCTAAATACTAAATATAGTACTAGTAATAACTGCTGCACGTTGGTCCGAAAACGAACATACCTGCTAACTGAGCGTTTTGCCAGTTTATACAGCGGCAACACATTGGGTGGATGAATGTGTCTCCCCTCCCGTTTGTACAGTGACAGTTCAATGACCACATGCAGTAAAACATTGCCGATGTCTGAGCTGGCAACACAAGACAGTGGAAGCACCCAGCAGTTCAAAAGCAATGCTATGCTTTTCTACAAGTTTCCCTACTAATATTGTTCGGATTTAAAATTATTGAATAACTAAATTATTTACTTTGTGATATAATTAATATTATTTTCTTACATTTCCATGACTGTTGCCACCAGCAAGAGTGGTTACATGGACGCCACGCTACTGATAGTATTAATAATATAATATTCAGTTATTTACACATTAGAAAATAACTTGAAAACTACAGAAGTGGTGTATATACATATAGGTGCTAAATAGACCAGTGGGAAAGGCGCCTGGTTACTAATTCCCAGGTGCACCATAAGATCAAGGTGTGTTTTATTTTTCATTTCAGCTCCCAGCTCCCAGGTTGACTCAGCTTGTGGAATTGAGCATCTGGGGAAACACTATGTGGCCAGCAAGTAGCTGATTCATAGTAGTGCTGGCCACATTACCTCCCTTGTATCCCAAACGGCTAAAATAAGGGAACCTTCTCTACCAAACTCCCACACTGCTTAGGCGCCAAAACATATGTATTACGCACGAACACACACACACACACACACACAAGTTGTGTATTTCCGTACCTGAGTATAATCTCACAACTACGATACAACAATGAAGTCGTAAGAATAATAAACAGTTATCCATTGTAAATGTTATACTGTACTGTACAATCTCAGCTCCTTATAAACTGAGTTTACAGAAGAACGCTGGTTAATTGTGAAAACTTTAGTTAGCCAAAAGTTTGATAATTTGAAAAGGTTGATTTTATTTCCTTTCAACTTCGAGTTACCAAGGTTTAACTTTATAAATCTGTGTACTGTTTTACAGCACTAGAAGAAAACGTGTATTTATTCAAAATAAAATTTAAAAAAAATATTTTAAGATGAGGTGAAATGCTAAGGATGTTTATCAGCAGTCACTAAAAAATAGTGGACTGGAAAAATTTTTGTCTACACTTTTAAAATTGAAAATATTTTTAAAACTCTTTCCATGTACTGTATTTAATTTTGACATATGCCGTTAATATATCATTCCACAATAGTTCTTTGTTTTACAGTAATTCTGATAGTGTTCTGATTTCTCCAGTAAATGATTAAGCAAAATCTTAACATTATCCATAAATGCATATCTCTGAGCAGTGGTTCTTACCTTCTTTTAATGATCATGTTGCTATCTGGAGCCTCTTTATGACCGAAGAACCAGTCCTTGTTTGATTCTGGTGCAGTGTTGATACTGCTTACATGCTGACAAGTAGAAACCTTACCACTTGGAAATGCTGTATTCTTTTGACCCAAGAAATAAAAACAGAATATTTGTATTTTAATTGTATTTGAATCTGTATATACTTCAACATGTTGTGTGTGTGTGTGTGTGTGTGTGTGTGTGTGTGTGTGTGTGTGTGTGTGTGTGTGATGTAATTATTGGAAAATAATTATATTCATTTTGAAAAATTAAAAATGTAACATTTATAAGAACCTTGTTCAGTGTCTTCAGATGCTCATCTGTTTTATAGAAAAATTAACTCTTTCTAATGATTCATTACAACATTTTATGGATCGAACAAACTGGTCCAGCTCCTACAGAAATCCCCAACTTCATCGTGTTTATTTGCTAAACACTATGTGCCATGTTCTGAACTTTGGTCATGATTTAGGACTTGAAAATGGTGGAAACACTGAAAGGCCTCATCCAGAACATGGCACTTAGCAGTTTAGCAAATAAACACGATGAAGTTGGAGAATGCTAATGTAAATAACAAGATTAAAAATCCTACAGAAATGCTATTATTTTAATACTTCAACACAAAAATAATCAAATAAACGTTTTCATTAAAATAATAATGATAGTTGTTTCATGTATATAATGACAATTAAACTTCATACTAATGATAAGTTTAAAACATACATAAAATTGTACAAACAATAACAATTTATTACAAAAGAATATTTTAAATTCCTTTTCAAACATTATACATATACACGGGCATTGGCATAACTACAGGGGGGATCAGGGGGTCAATCCCCCCCCCCAACGGAGCTAATAATATTTTCAGTGAAATTTCATAATCATTCAACATAGGCCTAATTCTAAGCCAGTTGCATGTGTTAAATAAGGCTTAAAAATAATTGTATAAATAATTATATGTGGGAAGAATGTCATATAGGCCTACCTTATTTTTCCAAGTCCAACCTTCAAGCTAGTCTCATACTCATAATTAATGAATAATCGAATTTGTATCAGTTTTAATGTAAAATAACTAATAATTGATATAGGTCAATTAGTTAACGATTGTTTTAATGTTTATTTTATTCAGCAGCTGTTTTCTCGGTGAAACCCCCCTTTTATTTTTCTAAGTTTTTGTAATTTTTTTTTGAATTTTTGTTTTATTTATTTTTAATTTTTTTTATTTATTTTTTTTTGTAAAAGGGGAGAGACATCATATTTAGAACTAGGTGAAAAAAACCTAGTTCTAAATATGATGTCTCTCCCCTTTTACAAAAAAAAAAAAAAATTAAATTAAATAAAACAAAAATTCAAAAAAAAAATTACAAAAACTTAGAAAAATAAAAGGGGGGTTTCAAATGTTAGATCAGAGCGTGGTTATGATTCTAGGTAGGTAGTATTTCTGCCTTATTTTTCTTTTCTTTGGAACTTGAGAAATTTTAGAATCTGGGGACTTACAGTTATTTCCTTAAATGAAACTTGGTGTGGCTACAGACATGTCAGCTGGTGTTAGGACTTGCAAATTATTTCAAATTATTTTTAATTAGAATCCAAGTGTTGCAAGAAAACTTAATGGTAGTATAACGAATTAATAGAAAGAATAACCAAAAAAAAAATAGCACATTTTATAAAATGAATAAGGGGTTGATGAAGTTTAAAATAATTTAATATGTGTTAGTGTTTAAGTGATTATTTTGTGATGTTGAGTGTGAGATGAATTTTGAAAAAGGCGTTATAGGAATGTGATTGACTTTTTTTATGAATGTGTGCTGGTTGATTTCACTTGCACATACCCTGGAGCTCAACCAGATTCTGGACGTGATGAGGGCCGTCAGTACTTGTCGATTTTGATTGTGATTTGTCTCCTGGATTAGACTACGTGTTTTCTAGCACCCCGTTATATGGTAATTGTTTATTGAGGGCGTTGCGTTGCAGTACCATGTATTTTGAATGCGGTTATGGTCCGACCAAGGGCATGGATGTGATAGTTTATATTTTCGATTATATCGAATTTTATGTGTACTTGGTGGATGGTATGTAGTGAGTTAGTTTGGTTGTTTTGTGTCGTGTTCTCTTCTGGGAATTTTGTATGGCTGTTTCTCTGCTTTTATGACACCCATCTCGTCGTATCGCTAGAGCATTCTGGAGCCGCTTGTATGATCAAGTTCTTCTTGTCGTTCTCTTTAATTATTGCTTTTACGTGGTGTGTGTGTGTGTGGATTGCGCGGTCATGTCCATTTCTGTGAATGTGGACTTGTTTGTCAAAGATGAGCTCGAGTGGGAGGTACGGTTCCGGGGACGGAAGCCGCAGGAGACTGTTGTTTCATTAAGGAAGCAACTCCGCGAGGCTCTTGCCTCCGGTGAGGCACCGAGTGGGAGAGTATTACTTACGGATGTCACAGCCGAGGTGGAGCTGTGCTCGGAAAAATTTTCAGAACTGCGCGATTTGGCCGAAGGCCTGCAGTCGGCGGCACCCACCTCTACGGCTAGACAGAGGGTACGCCAACGTTTACAACATGTTCTATGCCGTTTACAGAATGCTGAATCACAGGCTACCACCTCGGAATTAGAGAAAAATGTTGTCACTCTTAGGGAGCAAGTGGCGATGGCATTGCGGGAGTTTTCTCTCGGCCAGCGTCGCCACGTGGATGCGAATTCCGGTTCTTCTTCATCTTCTGTTGAGACGGCAGCCAGGGTGGAACCCCCTGCCCATGTTCCTGCCTTTTCGGATATGGCTACAGCGAGCTATCACAAGCTCCCTAACCCACTGTCGGATGTCATTCAGCGTCTCCCAGTTGTCGATGGTCTGGATCCCGAGGCGCTTTTGAGATTCTTGCGCATATTTTTTCAGTTGGCCGATTTCCCTGGGCTGTCGGAGCGGACTTTGCTTGAGCTCATTTACCCGTACTGTCGGGGATCTATGGCTGAGCGCGTGACAAGTACCCTTAGGGATGGCGGTGGCATTGACCATTTCCATCGGGAAGTCCTGGACGCTTTCGTACCGGGAAGGTTACACGACCGGTTAAGACATAAACATTTTTATAGAGTTCAAGCAAGCGGAGAGTCCCTTGCTCATTTCATTTCCAGTGTTAAGGACGCGGCCCGGATCCTGAGGCTGGGGTTGTCTGAGTCTGAAGTTATTCACACTATTTTGGAGGGCGTGGCGCCGGAGGAACGGTCACGTTTGACATTCGCTGTCCGTCCCAAAGTTTTATTGATTTTGACCGGCTGTGCGCCGAGTCAACCACTATACGGGGTAATGACGATATTAGAGCCCACGAGGCTAGGAGGCGTTCAGATCGCCCTGATTTAGAGCGACGAGTCGGGCAGCCCGGGTCTTGGGGTCCTCGGCCTGCGCCGGTTCAGAGCTGTGAGGTACGAGAATTATTCTGTTCTAGGTGTCATAGATCCGGTCACGTTGCGCGCTATTGTCACGATGCTAGACGGCGTCAAGGGACTTCCCGAAATGGTAACCTTCCAAAAAACGTAAGCTCTCGGGGAAGATAAGTAGGGAGTGGTCTTCCCCGTTAGGCCGTTCGGTTCCGGTTTCACTTAACCCCAGGCGGGTAGTAAATCCCGGATCATCTGGCTCCAAGGTCCTGCGAACTGTCCCCAACTACAGTTCAGTATGCCCCTTCCTGTCGATCGAGTTGAAAAAGGGTCAGCTCAGAGCCTTGGTTGACTCTGGATCAGCCCGATCCATAATTTCATCTAGAGTATGCGAGGACCTTGAACAACAGGGCTTACTATTAGGGTCGGATCGGTCTTCCGTGGTATGCTGGACTGCATCGCGGGAAATTCTGCCCATCTCCCGGGTGGTTTCCCTAAGTATTAAAATCGAGTGTTTTTCATGGGTGTGGCGATTTTTGGTTTCTCCGGCTCTGGGAGTCGACTGCATTGTGGGTGCCGATTTCATTTCCAAGAGTGGTCTCGTTTTAGACATACAAGGGCACCACTGTTATTTTAAATTCAATCGGGAGGTTGTCATTCCTTTCCTTGGGTACCAGGGAGCCAAGGGAGGTATCCAAGAGGTTGTGTGTCCCGATTCAGAAAGAGACCATCTCACTCCGTCCCAGAAGCATGCTTTGGATCATTTGTGTGAGCAGTTCCCCACTGTATTAACTCCCAACTTGGGGCTCACCCATCTTTTGGAGTATAAGATCCGTTTGACGGACTCCGCTGTAGTACGTTCACACCCATACAAATTCGCTCCTCCCAAGATGGATGTTCTTAGAGAGAAGGTTCAAGAGTTGCTTAAACAAGGGGTCATTGAACCTTCCAACTCTAGTTATGCAAGTCCAGCATTTCTGGTGCCCAAGCCTGGGGGTAAACAGCGTATGGTCATAGACTATCGCAAACTAAATGCTAATATTGAGGTGGATTCAGTTCCTCTTCCCGATTTACATTCCGCTTTCGATTGGTTTAGTGGGGCCAGGTACTTCACCATCTTTGACCTCAATGCCGCTTATCATCAGATTCCCCTGTCTAAGGAAAGCCGCCCTTATACGGCATTCTGTGTGCCATGGAATCTTTATCAATATACTAGAGTACCCATGGGTCTGGCCGTGGGGGCTCACAAGGCCGTACCCTTTGAAGTCATGTTTGGTTTCTCGCCAAGTTTGCCGTTGGACAATTTGTGGCACATTGAGGATCTTCTACCTAACGATCCGAAGGTCACGACTGTGGACAGATGGCGGGAGGTCCGGAGGAATTTGCTTCGTGCGCACGAACGCGTCCGTAGTCGCTACAATCAGGGGCGAACTCCGAACCCATTTAAGATTGGCGACTTGGTCTACTGTCAGAGCCATCCGATCAGCTCAGCCATAGATAGGAGGGCCGCTAAACTATGTTATCGTTGGTCGGGACCATACCGCATTCTTCGGTTTGTGTCGCCCGTCACAGTGAAATTGGGTGATCCCGGAGGGGATGTTGAAAGAGTAACCACTCACATTTCAAAGCTAAAGTTTTGCCATAGGGCATGAGTTAGGGATGACAGTTTGTCCTATAAAAAGGGGGGGAACACTATTTGGGTTCCTGGATCTCAGTTATTAGATTTGGGAGGCCTTGGTGGTCAGTACTCAGAGCCGGCCGGCGATTCTTCTCTTTCTCCTGTTCTTTCCTGTCTCTTCTATCTGCATGCGGACCAGGGCCCGGCGAGCATGCAGGACTCACACTTACACCTTCTCTTTCAGACACACATTCACTGACTCACACCTCTTCCTTCTGTTTTTTCGTTTTCCTGTGTTACTGAACTCACCAAGAGCGTTTTAGAATCTGAGATTTCCTGGTTTTCCCGCAGCCGTCGTGCTTGAGGACTTGTTTGTTTTGGGTCAACCATGTTGTCCTTTTGGGGTGAGGGTGTGCCGTACTGGGTTCGGCAGCGTATTATAAGAATTTTAAAAACGAGCGCCGCTGACGTCACGCACGGCCACACGGGCTACGGTAGTTTGTTGTTGACACACAAATGTTGTGCAGCTACGCAATACAGCTGGCAGCGCCAATGTTTCTGTACATTCCTGCATCCAGAGTTTACTTGGCTAGCCCGAAACATTGAATCGGCCTCATTTCTGTTCTGTCCTCCAACCTGATCATCTGGTCTCGGCTGGCGGCAACCTTCTGTTCGGGACTTCGTCAACTATCACTATGGTTGGCTAGATAAAGTGTAGCTCCAGGTATGTACAAGTCAGTGGGTTCTGAAAATATTCTAACCCCAAATATATTTTTACGTTTCAGCCTCTATTATAAATTTATACTTGTGTGTGTGTGTAGAGCAGTTTTCGATGTGTGCGTTAACGCGATTACCAAATTAAATTGATATGAGTGTAAATGTAGTGGGCTAAATTGACTTCAATAAAGAAAATACTAAAGCATCTCGCACTCAGCTGTGTTTGGTGTTATTAACAGTTATGAAATGCGTAATAATTAATTGTCATATTTCAACGAAATACTTAAAAGGTAGTTGGTACATAAGTGAAATAAGTCACAGCTGAGCAGCTTAATACTGTTTAATATGAATTAGTGGCGATGTGTGTGTGCTGTTGATGTGTAAAGTTAGTGTTGGAAGTTAATGTGGACGGCCTATGTGGCGTATTTTCTTTATGACGCCCTCTACAACCTATTGTATGTCCAGGTGCTCGAACAAGGGCGAGATGGGTGTCGGGTGGACGTACATCTGTCCACCCTAATGGCAGAGACGATCTTATTGCCACGATGCCGTCAGTCGAGGACAACTTAGGACTCTTCCAACGCTAAGCTGCACCCGGGACTTGTGACACGACTGTGACATCACTGATCCGCGCCTATACGGACTAAGTACACCGGACAATCCAGGTGGGAAAATTCTGATAATACGCTGCCGAACCCAGTACGGCACATCGGTATATTTGAAATATTTAATGTTTATATTTTATTTATTTTTATTTTTTAGTAAATTTGTAATTTAAATCGATTGTCTTGTTTTGTTTTTATTTGGGTTTGTTCTTTAATTAATAAATTATTGTCGTTGTGTTTGTAAATATTAAGATTTTCGCAAATATTCATTTTTTGAGCTTTTTGTATGTTTTTAATCAATTTTATATTTTCAATGTTTGGAAATTGGTGGTTATTATTTAGACAATGTGTGGCTAAATTAGATTTATAAATATTTGGTATTAAATATGCATTGTGGTGTTGAAGGAATCTATCTAGTAGTTTTTTCTTTGTCTGGCCTATGTAAAATTTATTGCAATCTAGACATTCTATTTTATATATTCCATTTTTATTGTGAATATTGGATTTAGTTTTAGGTTTTATTTTATTAAAATATCAGTATGGAGAACCATACATGACTTCCATGTTCTAAGATTTATATTTAAAATCATTTTCAAAATGAAATATTACTATAGAAACTACTTCCTTCTACTTACTGCTTCAGCCTTAACCACAGTACTGTGGTCACTAACGTATACCACCTCACCTTATCGCACTCGATTTTCACTGATGATGGAAGTCGATGGCATTGCCGAAACGTCTGGTTTTGTAGAAAACATTGGACTACGGCCAAATATCCCGGGAAGGAATTTTAACAAAAACTACTTCTTTGTTGCCGATAACGTTGTACAATATATATAAAGAATTGCATAAAATTAATGGCTTGTATAAGTTAATGTTTGATCTCCATTAAGTAGTGCTCAAGTTTCCAAAGTTTTAATATTATGATGTCCGTAATTAAAACATCAGAGCAGGTATAGTGTGTATGAGGGTACACCGTGGACAAATATTTTCAACATTTCCTATTGAGCGTTGCTACAGTGTTCCTAGTTGCAGCATTCCTATCAAGCTGCGAATCTACAGTGTATGTTTCACAGAACAAACACACGAAAAAGAAGGAGCGCTCCAAAGTCACTCATGGACCCTCAGCATCTTGCAGAGGGTTCATTCCCTATGGACGAAAAGTCTGTCTATGAATCGTTCCTCTGTAAACACGTGCAGTTACACTGCTCAGCGATCCAGAGGAAGCAAATCGCTATCCACGCTGGACACTTTTTGGGCTTGCACGCGTTATGTTGGTATGGGTTTCGGCACTTAGCATTTAAAAAGCGTGCAAATGTAAGAAAATAAACAACATGAGTGAGGCCAGAGCCAGAAATAACGCGAATTTTGTGTGTGTGTGTGTGTGTGTGTGTGTGTTCCCTGCCTTTTTATTGCGGTAGTCATAATAATAAAATGGAAACGTATACATTACATAACTGAGATATGCTTGCCTGCCACGAACGATATATTATTTTATACATGTATATTAACTCATACATAATTTACATTAAAATGAAAAAATTATAATTTTATTGCCTGGCAACAAAATTATTTTATTTTAACAATTACCATTGTTTTAAAAAGTTTAAATGAATTTTCAAGTACTTTACTGTTGTTAAAACGTAAAAGGTTGCAGGTAAACTACACCTTCCCCTTAACCGATCTTCACCAAAACCAATAGGTCCTGAGAACTCTACAATTCAGGGCTGTATGCAAACAATTATTTGATTCTGTTTGAATTTGCGGCTTTTATCGTTTGCCATAGAAAATTACCCTTGATAAAAAAACGTTGCAGGTAAACTACCCCTTCCCCTAAACGATCTTCACCTTAAACAACAGGTCTTGAGTACTCTGCAAATGAGGACTGTATGCAAAACATTATTTGACTCTGTTTGAATTTGCGGCTGTTATCGTTTGCCATATAAAATGCCCTTGTTAAAAAACGTTGCAGGTAAACTACCCCTTTCCCTTAACCGATCTTCACCAAAAACAATAGGTCTTGAGAACTCTACAATTTAGGGCTGTATGCAAATAATCTTTTGATTCTGTTTGAATTTGCGGCTGTTATCGTTTGCTACAGAAAATACCCTTGTTAAAACATAAAACGTTGCAGGTAAACTTCCCCTTTCCCTTAACCGATCTTCACCAAAACAATAGGTCTTGAGAACTCTACAATTCAGGGCCGTATGCGAAACATTATTTGATTCTGTTTGAATTTGCGGCTGTTATCGTTTGCAAAAAAAAATTACCATTGATAAAAAAAACCGTTGCAGGTAAACTACCCCTTTCCCTCAACCGATCTTCACCAAAAACAAAAGGTCGTGAGTACTCTACAAATCAGCGCTGTATGCAAAAACTTATTTGATTCTGTTTGAATTTGCGGCTGTTATCGTTTGCCATAGAAAAAAAATCAACAGACAGACACACACACAGACACTTTTCGAAAATATCGGTATGGAGAACCATACATGACTTCCATATTCTAAGATTTATATTTAAAATCATTTTCAGCCAAACAGCCAGGCTGTGTCTTACCTGCCTTTTTATTACTGTATTAAATGAAAAATATTATATTACATTAAAATGAAAAAATTATAATTTTATTGCCTGGCAACAAAATTATTTTATTTTTAACAATTACCATTGTTTCAAAAAGTTTAAATAAATTTTCAAGTACTTTACTCTTGTTAAAACGTAAAAGGTTGCAGGTAAACTACCCCTTCCCATTAACCGATCTTCACCAAAATCTAAAGTCATTGAGACCTCTACAATTCAGGGACGTATGCAAAAAATTATTTGATTCTGTTTGAATTTGCGGCTGTTATCGTTTGCCATAGAAAATACGCTTGATAAAAAAACGTTGCTGGTAAACTACCCCTTCCCCTTAACCGATCTTCACCAAAAACAACAGGTCTTGAGTACTCTACAAATGAGGGCTGTATGCAAAACATTATTTGATTCTGTTTGAATTTGCGGCTGTTATCGTTTGCCATAAAAAATACCCTTGTTAAAAAAACGTAGCAGGTAAACTACCCCTTTCCCTCAACCGATCTTCACCAAAAACAATAGGTCTTTAGAACTCTACAATTTAGGGCTGTATGCAAATAATCTTTTGATTCTGTTTGAATTTGCGGCTGTTATCGTTTGCCATAGGAAATACCCTTGTTAAAACATAAAACGTTACAGGTAAACTACCCCTTTCCCTTAACCGATCTTCACCAAAAACAATAAGTCTTGAGCACTCTACAGATCAGGGCTGTATGCAAAACATTATTTGATTCTGTTTGAATTTGCGGCTGTTATCGTTTGCCATAGAAAATACCCTTGTTAAAAAAACGTTGCAGGTGAACTACCCCTTTCCCTCAACCGAACTTCACCAAAAACAACAGGTCTTGAGAACTCTACAACTTAGGGTTGTATGCAAATAATCTTTTGATTCTGTTTGAATTTGCGGCTGTTATCGTTTGCCATAGGAAATACCCTTGTTAAAACATAAAACGTTACTGGTAAACTACCCCTTTCCCTTAACCGATCTTCACCAAAATCAACAGATCTTGAGAACTCTACAATTCAGGGCTGTATGCGAAACATTATTTGATTCTGTTTGAATTTGCGGCTGTTATCGTTTGCCAAACAAACAAAATTACCCTTGCTAAAAAAAAAACCGTTGCAGGTAAACTACCCCTTTCCCTCAACCCATCTTCACCAAAAACAATCGGTCGCGAGTACTCTGCAAATCAGGGCTGCATGCAAAAAATTATTTGATTCTGTTTGAATTTGCGGCAGTTATCGTTTGCCATAGAAAAAAAAACTATAGACACACAGACAGACACACAGACAGACAGACAGACACACAGACAGACAGACAGACACACACACAGACACTTTTCGGAAAACGACTTTTTTTCATGTTTTGAGTGTAGTAGAATCAGAATCTGCAATAATCTCGAACACGATTTTTTTTGCCATCACCATACTTCCATTCCTTAAGGAATATGGAAGTAAAACGACTTTTTTTTCATGTTTTGAGTGTAGTACAATCAGAATCTGCAATAATCTCGAACACGATTTTTTTTGCCATCACCATACTTCCATTTCCTTAAGGAACATGGAAGTAAAATTATATTATCCGTATTATAAGATATTTTTACTTCCACATTCCTTAAGGAAATGGAAGTATGGTGATGGCAAAAAAAATCGTGTTCGAGATTATTGCAGACTCTGATTGTACTACACTCAAAACATGAAAAAAAGTCGTTTTCCGAAAAGTGTCTGTGTGTGTGTGTGTGTGTGTGTGTGTGTGTGTGTGTGTGTGTGTGTGTGTGTGTGTGTGTGTGTGTGTGTGTGTGTGTGTGTGTGTGTGTGTGTGTGTGTAGATTTTTTTCTATGGCAAACGATAACAGCCGCAAATTCAAACAGAATCAAAAGATTATTTGCATACAGCCCTAAATTGTAGAGTTCTCAAGACCTATTGTTTTTGGTGAAGATCGGTTAAGGGGAAGGGGTAGTTTACCTGCAACGTTTTTTTATCAAGGATATTTTCTATGGCTAACGATAACAGCCGCAAATTAAAACAGAATCAAATAATTTTTTGCATACGTCCCTGAATTATAGAGGTCTCAAGGACTTTCGATTTTGGTGAAGATCGGTTAAGGGAAAGGGGTAGTTTACCTGCAACGTTTTTTTTAACAAGGGTATTTTATATGGCAAACGATAACAGCCGCAAATTCAAACAGAATCAAATAATGTTTTGCATACAACCCTGATTTGTAGAGTACTCAAGACCTGTTGTTTTTGGTGAAGATCGGTTAAGGGGAAGGGGTAGTTTACCTGCAACGTTTTTTTATCAAGGATATTTTCTATGGCAAACGATAACAGCCGCAAATTAAAACAGAATCAAATAATTTTTTGCATACGTCCCTGAATTTTAGAGATCTCAAGGACTTTCGATTTTGGTGAAGATCGGTGAAGGGGAAGGGGTAGTTTACCTGCAACCTTTTACGTTTTAACAACAGTAAAGTACTTGAAAATTCATTTAAACTTTTTCAAACAATGGTAATTGTTAAAAATAAAATTATAATTTTTTCATTTTAATGTAAATTATGTATGAGTTAATATACCTGTATAAAATAATATATGGTTCGTGGCAGGTAAGCATATCTCAGTTATGTTATGTAATGTTTATGTTTCCATTTTATTATTATGACTACAGCAATAAAAAGGCAGGGAAAACGCACACACACACACACACACACACACACACACACACACACACACAATTCGCGTTATTTCTGGCCTCACTCATGTTTATTGTCTTACATTTGCACGCTTTTTAACTGGAAAGTGCTGAAACCCACACCAACATAACGCGTGCAAGCCGAAAAAATGGACATCAATTTGCTTCCTGTGGATCGCTCAGTGTAACTGCACGTGTTTACAGAGGAACGATTCATAGACAGACTTTTCGTCTTTAGGGAATGAACCCTCTGCAAGATGCTGAGGGTCCATGAGTGACTTCGGAGCGCTCCTTCTTTTTCGCGTGTTTGTTCTGTGAAACATACACTGTAGATTCGCAGCTTTACTCTAAGCAACGCTCAATAGGAAATGTTGAAAATTTTTGTCCACGGTGTACCTTCATTCACACTAAACCTGCTTTGATGTTTTAATTACGGACATCATAATATTAAAACTTTGGAAACTTGAGCACTACTTAATGGAGATCAATCATTAACTTATACAAGCCATTAATTTTATGCATATTTTTTATATATGTGTACAACGTTATCGGCAACAAAGAAGTAGTTTTTGTTAAAATTCCTTCCCGGGATATTTGGCCGTAGTCCAATGTTTTCTACAAAACCAGACGTTTCGGCAATGCCATCGACTTCCATCATCAGTGAAAATCGAGTGCGATAACGTGAGGTGGTATACGTTAGTAACCACAGTACTGTGGTTAAGGCTGAAGCAGAAAGTAGAAAGAAGTAGTTTCTATGGTAATATTTCATTTCGAAAATGATTTTAAATAAAAATCTTAGAATATGGAAGTCATGTATGGTTCTCCATACCGATATTTAAATTAGTATCTTTAAATATTTTATTTAGTTTTTGAGTTACATTTCCATAATAAGTGAAGGTTGTATATTTTATATTATTATTAATAGATGCATTTTTAGATGTAGTGTTCTTGGGAATTTTATTAGTGATTTGTATGTTTAATTTTATTTTCTAATTTATTAATAGTTTTTATTTTGTATCCATTTTAAGTGCTATTTGTTTGATAATATTTCTTTCTTTGTTTCTTATTTGTGGAACTAAATGTTCATGTAAGCAGTGATTTTGAGTAATGACAGTTGATTTATTCTAGACAACACAAATGTCCTTTGACATAAATACAATACTGAAAAGTGACATCTTCATTACGGCTGCCTGACTACAATCCTTCATGGCTTACAGACAACTCTCTTCCTTTCCTGATCAGCTCCTACTACACATTGTCAGTTGTTGATATACAGAAACCTTCTTGCATTGTTTTGGTTTACCATAAGTGCATGGTTGACATGTAGGATGACCTTTCTTCAACACAAGGCTGCAGTGTGGTGACTTGTTCATCCTTCATGAGATGACCCTTCTTCAACAGTTGAGAAACCTACTCTTTCCAACAAACTGATGACATCTTCATGGTGACCCTTGAAGAGGTAGATAAACTTGCTATTTTCATGCACCGACAGAGCCGGCCCCAGCGCTTCTGCCGCCCTGTGCAGTATTTATGAGTCCCACCCCTCCCTATTTTAAGTCTGAACACATTCAAGCACACTGGACCTACTCTAAAGATATGGTGATCGCCTTCAAATGACGAGTAGGAATGTTTGCACTCACTGTCAGGTTTATGTTCTCTCATTCAAGAGTTTTAGGCTCTTTGTTAAACTCCATTGACTTTATATACATAAAGTAATTCTTACTGATCTTACATATTGTGATGAAATTAAGTGAATAATTTTATTTTTCCCCTCAATTCCAAAAATAAACATCACGGAATCTGCCGCCCTTTAAAATTTGCCGCCCTGGACAGTGGCATGGTTCACCCCTACCTGGAGCCGGGCCTGTGCACCAATGCAGAACAACATCTTTATGAAGACCCTTGAAGAGCTGCAGAATCTTCTCTATTCAGTGCTCGTAGGAATAGGAATAGGAATTTTGCTCAGACAAGGTGGTTGTCAATAGTGCATAGTCATCGATTCCAGAATTCTCGCTGCTGTTCACGTATCTGAGCTGTCACATCTGATCAGAATTACACTATTAAAAATGATTGCAATGACTATTAATGAGAAGGAGAATGGAGATAAAGATGGCTCTCTTCAATGCAATGCTGTGAAGGATCACTCCGTGATGATCACTGATAAGATGGAGAAAGAAAGAGAGATTTCTTTCTTCAACTCGACAACTGGAATATGACTACAAAACACAATGTACATGCTGATGTTACAAAAAACGTCTGTCTTGATCTTACTTCTGGACTATGGTTTCTTAACTGTGCCCCTCGATGAGATAGAGAAACTTCCTATTTTCAACTTATCACTCCATAGAAGAATGTTTCCCAATGATGAAGAAACATCATTGTTAGTTCCATGTGTTCACTGCTACTGCTTCACTGCAACACTTGCTGAAATGGGGGAGCCTTCTTTCTTGAATTTATAGCTGCATTTGATTACTTCACTGCAGTCCTAGCTGAGACAGAAGACATATCTTTATTAGGCTCTTGCTGAAATGAAAAATTTTATTTCTTCTACTCAACCATTGCAATAAAATCACATTACACCACGACTATTGAACAACACTTTAAAACACTTTTCTTTAGACCAATGACTGTTTCATTGTGACCATTGTTGAAGTGCAATAACTTTATTCTTCCCCACACTACTGCTATATAGTGTAATTTCTTTTCTGGAAGTGGCAAAGACTTCTTTCTTGAACTCACATATTCACTGTGGCATTTGCTGAAATGGCGAAATCTTCTTTCTTCTACTGAAACACAGTTCCAGCCTCAAGAAGTTCCACCTGTTAATCCTGTACCACTCTGGTTGTGGGATCCCCTCTTCATAAATAGGAACAGTGACAAAACAGGACCACTCTATACTCTTAAAGCAAATGGGACTTCAATCAATCCACTCAACATATGCAGATTTTCTTCATGTCTGTACTGCTGGCTCTCTGAACATCAGCAATCAGCACTAAGGATCAGGCATTTACATACCAGACCTAAACTTAGAATATTATGCATCTTCAACAGCTACATCTAGCATGGAAATTGAACTTTTAGCGTTAGATCTAGACCTTCAATAGTGCAAGAAACTTGAAGCAGAAAAAGTTTGTATCCTGTATGACTCTAATCAGCGCTGTGGGCAATAGCAAAGTATAAACAGCCCCAAAACTTTGTATATGTGTGGGAAATACACAAAAGACTACAAAATTCTACAAACTATATCATCTTACAGTGGATTGCAGATCATAGTGGCATTTCAGGAAACGAAAGGTATGACAAAATTGCTAAAAAGGCATCACAGGTGAAGCCTAAACCTCCTTTGAAAATGACAGCCAATGGTTACTCGGAACAGATTGAGAGGATGTGCAGGAATGAGTGGTTGAACACCTGAAAGAGCAACTTAAAAGGCAGAAAATTATTTTAAATACAGCCAGAACCAAATGATTAAGCCTATATGACAATCTCTCCAGGAAATTGCAAACCTTTGCTGCTCGAGCAAGGACAGGACACATTGCAACAGAAGAATACCTTTTTGGATACAAGCTATCGGAGTCTCCACTCTGCAAAAGATGTTCAAGAGAGCCACAGACGTTGCAGCATATCCTTCTTGACTGCATAGCGACAAACCCACTTTGCACTAAAATAAAGAAACTACTCCAAGATCACAGACAGCCACTTCTTTAATGTCAGAAATATTGAGAAACAAGTCTTTGCTGGTGATGGCTGCTGGACTGTATGAGATACTGAAATACTGCATACATTCACAATACAGTACAACACAATATAATTATTAAAAAAACTTGTCTTTTTAACTATGGTCTGTTTCACTGTGACAATACATGAAGTACAGTAATCTTTGTTCTTCCCTTACTGCTGCCATATAACATAACATCTCCTCTGGAAGTGGCAGACTTTATTCTTAAGTTCATATGTTCATTGTGTCTTCTACTGAAATGGATAAATCTTATTTCTTCTACTTAAACACTGCAATAGAATCACAAAACACTGTAACTATAAATACAAACTTTCCTCTTGAAATATGATTGCTTCATTATGACCATTCTTGAAATGCAGTAAAACTCTTTTTTCACCTCACCTATGCCATATGACATAATGTCTCTTCTGGAAGTGGCAGAGACTTCTTTCTTTAACTCAAACTGAGAAATCTTCATGTCAGCTTCATAGTTCATGGCTTCATTGTTGTTACATCTTGCTGAAATAGAAAAATCTTCTTTCTTCTACATGCCAACACAATACAATCACAATACAGTATAGCTATTAATAAAAACCCTTATCTCATGAGCTATGTCCACTTCACTTTTTAAATAAGAAATGGAGAAATATTCTGTCTTTAACTGACTGGTACAGTACAATTGCTTCACTGTGATTTTTGATGAGATGGTGACAACACCATTGGTCTATGACAATTACACAATGTGTCTCCTTAATGGTGGACTACGACTACTCCATTTCACTACGACTTTCACTTGACTTAACAACACACAACACTACCTACATGTTCTGTATTTCATTCACCACTTTTTTCACTAAAACTCACTTATAGGTTAATTAAATACTAAATTTGATAGTGTTTTGATAGTGCGTTTTCTGTTTTGTTTGTAGTTTTGTATGCGATTCTGTATCCTGCTTTTTTGAATTTGTGGGCTATTTTTAACATGATAGTGTTTTTAGGCTAGGGGTCATTCCACAAAAATCGTCATCGAAAAATGTAACACTTCCACACTTTCGATTCCCCACAGTCTAGAAATTTGATATGTAAACACATCAAGACAGAAATAATCGCTGCTGACATTGAGTTTACCAAACGTTTTAGTGAGAATAAATTTGGTTTTACATGCTCTGTTTGTGATCGTCTGTGGTTTGGAAATGATTTACGTAATCCACCAAACGTAATCCACATTATACGTTTCAAAAGCCTAAAAACATTATCATGCTTCGATGTTTCAGTTTTGTCGAAATTCTTTGAATGCTTAGGTGCATAAATAGAAAGAGGGAGAGGGTGAGAGAGAGAGAGAGAGAGAGAGAGAGAGAGAGAGAGAGAGAGAGAGAGAGAGAGAGAGAGAGAGAGAGAGAGAGAGAGAGAGAGAGAGAGAGTTTTTTCAGTGTGGTTATTGATGTATGTTAGTGTTACGAATTTGTTGTTTTCTGTCTTTGTCTGTTGTTTGTTTTGTGTTTTGTGTAGGAGTTTATTGACTATTGTTCTGTTATATCCATTGGATTCTGCTACAAAACTATACAAACAAAACAGAACACACACTATCAAAACACTCACACAAAGCACAAAACAAATTCGATCTATCTGGTGTTTACAAACTAAATTACTCAGATTGCAACAAATTCTACATAGGCCAGACAGGACGTAGCTTCAAACAAAGATACTTTGAACACACAAAGGCACTACACTCCACTACCACCTTTGCAAACCACCTCATTGAAGCAAACCACACATACAAAAACATCGACAATAACATGGACAGCCTACACATACCCGTACACACAAAAGGCCAAAAACTAGTCATTCTTGAACAATTGGAAATATATACACACAAAAACACATAAAAACGACATCTTAAACAAACAGACATAATTCAAATCACACGCATTATTCGAACATATCACACCCCACACACACAACATCGATCCTTCAAAAGTCGATACAGTCGCCAAGAACAAGATGGACAGTGCTCCCAGCGGCAGCCTCTGAAGAAGCTTTTTACAAGCAAAAACTGGTTCAGGCTATAAGATAAAACTTTTACGTTTTTACCAATAAAAAACTTTGTGTTCCGAGTCGGTAGTGATTCAATTATATTTAGTTAATTAATGGACACGTCATGGACAACGAAATCCAAGAATATATTTGTTTTGTAAGGCTTACTACCAGTTTCACCATTAAGATATTTTTAATAAAGCTAACAGTTATCTGAAGTCACATACATATAATCTATCTCCATGAGCTAAACCTGCATCTTATGTTTCACAAGGATCTGCAGATTCTTTTCTCTTTCCAAGGTAACTGATTTTGGTTAAATAAAAAATATAAGTTTTCATTTTCAGAAATTCACACATTTTAAAAATCACAACTTATCAAAATTATGAAAAATTACAAAAATGTAGTTTATCAATATAAGTTTAAAAATATATGACAATTAAAGACCGTGTGAGATGTAGGCTAATTCAGAATTTATATTCAAATACAGTACTGTACTGACAAGGCTCACATGATTTGTTAATGGGAAACATAATCATTAAGACTTCATGGTTTTGTCATTATGTTAAAAGTCTTTCAATTAGGTTTAAAGATATTTTCCAACAGGTTGAAACTGCAAAATGAAATTTTCAATAATGTTTTTATTAACCAACCCAAGTTTATCAGGTTTCTTGTGTAAAAGATAGAAATAGAAATAGACTATCTCAGTTGATTTTAGGAAAAATAAATATTAAATGGATTGGAATCCATTACCTGGGTGTTAACCTGGATAATAAGCTTAACTGGACACAACATATTGACAGCATAATTAAGAAGGTAAACAAATGAACAAACATTATAAAACATCTCAGCTGAGTATCATGGGGATGTTCACAAGAAGTTCTAAACATGACGTATAGAACATACATCAAGCCAGTAATAACTTGTGGCAGCGAAGGAACCATCACAAACACTCCTGCAAATGAGGGCAGACTGTAACATTTGCAGACCAACATCCTAAGACTCATCACAGGTGGCGTCAAATCAACTCCAGTTACAGCATTAGAACTATATACAGGCAACAAACCAATAACAGAGGAAATTAAACAACAGGGACCACTGGTAAACCTCAGAATTAAGTCACTACCTGAGAAGTCATGGGTTCATGAGAGGATGGAACCACAGAGACTCAAAACGCAAAAGATCTGGCTAAACCAAAGTAGCAACTACCTTCAATGCCACAGCATACCAACAGCAGTTAATAAAGTGATCCCCCTGGAAAATCCACTCGACTTTTATAGGTATGAAGTGCATCTCAGTCTGATAGAAGATGTTAAGAAGAAGACAAGATCTCCAGAAGAACTAAAACAGATAATGCTAACAACCATCAATGAGCGATTTCCGGAGGAAAACTGGCTACATGTATACACTGATGGATCCTTGCTGGATGAAGTGGGTTGTGCTGGAGCAGGAGTGTTCTCCTCATTGTTTTCCCACTATATTTGCAGTGGGACAAAATAAATCAAGTTACCACGCTGAAGTAGAGGCTATCAAAGTGGCATTGCAAAAGCTCATTTGGAGGCCAAATTCCTTTTCAAAAGCTGTCCTTTTAGTGGATTCTAAGTCTGCCATCCAGGCAACATTCTCTAATACAGGAGCAATATCCAGGAGCACACTGGAAGCAAGGAGACTCACCAGTCAGCTTACAGCACTTAACAAGGATAGTTGGATCTCATCTCACATAGGCATCTCGGGAAATGAGACAGCGGACATCTTGGCAAAGTGACGGGACAAAGATCTACCACCAGGAAATACTCACGTCTTCAGCACTCTAAGAAGACTGATGACAAGGAAAACAAACTCTTGCTTCCTGGAAGAAGCAAGAAACATATCAAAAGGAAAAACATGGTCAGGGATTGAACAGTTATGGAATAAAAACTGCAGAAAACCCTGGAAGGAAGCAGTCGCCAACTTTAGATTGGAAACTGGCCATGACTGTCTCTCAGCGCATCTCTATAAATTAAAAATTTCCACCACGGAAGAATGTGTATTGTGCAGGAGAAAAGACTCAAAAATGAACAAAAATCATCTATTGGAGTGTGTGTAGCTGAATCGGGAAATGCAAGAACTCAGAATTACAGTGGTCTTTATTGGGAAGCTTGGTACCAAATGGGTTAAATGTAGCAAAGCGGAGCCATTGGAAAACAACAAACAACAACTGGATTGGAACTGATAAGGCTTCTTAGTTTCTGATGTATTATTAATTGCAAAAAAAAATGTGTTAATAAATCTACATATTTCCCATCAACTTTAGTAACTATAACCTGCAATTTGTATTAGACTTGTCTTAAGATTGTATTGCTTTACTATAACTTTAAATGCATTACTATAACTTAAGATTTGAATTTTTATTTGATTTTAACATGTAACTTTTGTAGTTGTTGTTTTATATGTTGTATCATAAATAATTGTACTTTTGAATATTGAAATGTTTGTGAAGGAGGGACTAAACATGATGTATAGAACATACATCAAGCCATAACTTGTGGCAGTGAAGGAACCGCCACAAACATTCTGCAAATGAGGGCAGACTGGAACGTATAGTGTATCATATTATTTGTAGATACCATATAAAAAGTTTTCCTTTTTTTAATATTTTTGGCAAGATAGAGTTTATTTATTTTTCTTCTTTCCACCCACCCAAAAAAATGTAATTAATATTAATTAAAATGTTTTGTTAAAATGTTTTGCATCATCAATTTTATGAATAACTAGCGAGTACCCGGCATGCGTTGCAATGCCACTCAAAGAAAGAAAGTGTTTGTATATATATAATATATAAAGACTTCGTTCGCGTGGTCTTCAATTTAATGCGATAATATATTTAGAACAGAATCTATTCCATTGGGTTGCCATAGTAACCAGATCTAATAAGTTAGTTTTTTAAGACTCCAAAGGACCCCCCAGAGGATCGTATCGAAAAAAACACCTGTCCTATGTTGGTTCTCCCGTTGCGTAAAATATTTGTGCCAAGTTTGGTTGAAATCGGTCCAGTGGTTTAGGAGGAGATGTGGAAGACCCCAAAGAACCCCCAAAAGAACCCCATCGAAAAAACACCTATCCTATGTTGGTTCTCCCTTTGCGTAAAATATTTGTGCCAAGTTTGGTTGAAATCGGTCCAGTGGTTTAGAAGGAGATGTGGAAGACCCCAAAGGACCCCCCGAAGTATCATATCGAAAAAACACATATCCTATGTTGGTTCTCCCGTTGCGTAAAATATTTGTGCCAAGTTTGGTTGAAATCGGTCCAGTGGTTTAGGAGAAGATGTGGAAGACCCCAAAGGACCCCCAAAGGACCCCATCGAAAAAACACCTATCCTATGTTGGTTCTCCCTTTGCGTAAAATATTTGTGCCACGTTTGGTGGTTGAAATCGGTCCAGTGGTTTAGGAGAAGATGTGGAAGACCCCAAAGGACCCCCCAAAGGACCCCGTCGGAAAAAACACTTATCTTATGTTGGTTCTCCCGTTGCGTAAAATATTTGTGCCAAGTTTGGTTGAAATCGGTCCAGTGGTTTAGGAGAAGATGTGGAAGACCCCAAAGGACCCCCCAAAGGACCCCATCAAAAAAACACCTATCCTATGTTGGTTCTCCCGTTGCGTAAAATATTTGTGCCAAGTTTGGTTGAAATCGGTCCAGTGGTTTAGGAGGAGATGTGGAAGACCCCAAAGGACCCCCCGAAGTATCATATCGAAAAAACACATATCCTATGTTGGTTCTTCCGTTGCGTAAAATATTTGTGCCAAGTTTGGTTGAAATCGGTCCAGTGGTTTAGGAGGAGATGTGGAAGACCCCAAAGAACCCCCAAAAGAACCCCATTGAAAAAACACCTATCCTATGTTGGTTCTCCCTTTGCGTAAAATATTTGTGCCAAGTTTGGTTGAAATCGGTCCAGTGGTTTAGGAGGAGATGTGGAAGACCCCAAAGGACCCCCAAAAGGACCCCCCGAAGGATCATATCGAAAAAACACATATCCTATGTTGGTTCTCCCGTTGTGTAAAATTTTTGTGCCAAGTTTGGTTGAAATCGGTCCAGTGGTTTAGGAGGAGATGTGGAAGACCCCAAAGGACCCCCCAAAGGACCCCATCGAAAAAACACCTACCCTATGTTGGTTCTCCCGTTGCATAAAATATTTGTGCCAAGTTTGGTTGAAATCGGTCCAGTGGTTTAGGAGGAGATGTGGAAGACCCCAAAGGACCCCCCGAAGTATCATATCGAAAAAACACATATCCTATGTTCGTTCTTCCGTTGCGTAAAATATTTGTGCCAAGTTTGGTTGAAATCGGTCCAGTGGTTTAGGAGGAGATGTGGAAGACCCCAAAGAACCCCCAAAAGAACCCCATTGAAAAAACACCTATCCTATGTTGGTTCTTCCTTTGCGTAAAATATTTGTGCCACGTTTGGTTGAAATCGGTCCAGTGGTTTAGGAGGAGATGTGAAAGACCCCAAAGGACCCCCAAAAGGACCCCCCGAAGGATCATATCGAAAAAACACATATCCTATGTTGGTTCTCCCGTTGTGTAAAATTTTTGTGCCAAGTTTGGTTGAAATCGGTCCAGTGGTTTAGGAGGAGATGTGGAAGACCCCAAAGGACCCCCCAATGGACCCCGTCGAAAAAACACCTATCCTATGTTGGTTCTCCCGTTGCGTAAAATATTTGTGCCAAGTTTGGTTGAAATCGGTCCAGTGGTTTAGGAGGAGATGTGGAAGACCCCAAAGGACCCCCCCAAAGGACCCTATCGAAAAAACACCTACCCTATGTTGGTTCTCCCGTGGCATAAAATATTTGTGCCAAGTTTGGTTGAAATCGGTCCAGTGGTTTAGGAGGAGATGTGGAAGACCCCAAGAACCCCCCACAGGACCCCATCGAAAAAAATTCATAAACCTTCGCGGGCGTGCGCACAACAACTCACCGAAGTTTCATCGCAATCGGATGAATGGTATAGGAACGCATACGGGACAAAGAAAGAAAGAAAGAAACAAACATTCATTTTTATAGATATAGATTAAAATATTAGGGAACAATTTTTAGTCCAGTCGCCAGAGATTTTGACTTAATAAAAAATTGGGGCAAAGCAATATTTGGTGCACGTGTTAAATAAACGTTAATAATTAATATAAAAAAATCTTTGCATGTTTACCTTTCTAGGGTTTTCTGAAAATGGTCTGGAAAAATCGTAAAGACAGATTTTCTTAAAGCACTCCGTAAATATGTACAGTTGGAAGAAATAAAAAGGTGTATATTGAAGAGCAAACAATTTACTTCAGAAAGTCTCCTTACATATTTTTACGTTAATGGAACTGTTTTCCTGAAAATTGGTAATGATGAGCGCTGCGTTTTAAAAAGAGCGTTTGCCCCCGATCTTGCGTAATTCGCTAAATTAGCCAGGCGCGTCTATTCAAAAATATCATAACTTTCTTTAATCTGAGCATAGCCAGTTAAATAAAGGCTAGTTTTGAAGGGGAACAGTATAGCTTTCAAAATTTGTTGATTTTTACATAAATATTTTATTTGAACATAAAGAATATAGTGTATAAATATTTACTGTAGATACAAAAAGAAGTGAAACCACAAAATTACAAGTACTATACAATAAAATTTAAAAAAATAGTAGTTCTTTACTAATTTACCTTTAAAAGAGATAAACTTTTTATTTTATAATAATGAAAAATACTTTTGAAGTTGTTATTTAAAAAAAAAACACCTTTTCAAAAGTGAGTATTTCGACGTATTTTAAATTTACTCGAAAATTCAGAGTTTATCTGCCTTTATTAATCTTAAAAATAGAGATATCGAAATACAAAAAATTGTATTTGAAAGCTGCAAGTGTTCTGCATCAAAAACTATACTCATGAAAATTAAAATCATTTTCGAAATTAAAAAAAATAAATAAAAATTGTGTATACTAAAAAAAGGTGCCTCCTTTGCGTTACATACATGTATCTTTTAAGTGGGTTTATTTGAGTACTTGAAATTAACGTTACAGCTACTACAATACTAAATCTATCTATTCATGTTATTTCTCTTACCTGATTATACCTATACTCTAAAAACAAGACCCTAGAAAACAGGTAAAATTTTTAAACGGCGCGGCGTTCTATTCCCCTCGAGTGTGCAACTGTAAATGTAGCTGCGCGCGCAACACCCATTGTTGTGGTGTGCCATACAAATATCTGCTATACAAGATCGGAGCAGTAACGCAGTTGATATTTCTTCAAAGGTTATAATCAAAACATTACAAATATTTTTGTTTTTATCATATAAAACAGGTAAAAAAATTGCAGTTTAAAGTTTTTATTTACACTTTTTATACATGCTAATATTTATTTATTTGTGAGCACGTGTAGTGGAGTCAAAATAAAAATCAAATGTGAATTGTTTTGGGAGTCGATTTTTTGTGTGCTAAATTGGTTAATGGGATCAAGTTGAGCTAATAGTTAAGTTTTGTGTAAAAACAACCCGTTTATTTTTTTATTAACAATTTAAGTTGCAAAATAGCGTTTTTATAAATATCTTTGGACCTAACAAGCCGATTTTAATGTGATTTTTTTCAGTATTCTATAATAAATTAAGAACATTTCTAGCCTTAATACGGAAGTCGATGTTATTATTATTGTTAATAAATAAATAAAGTGGCGATGGCGTTTATAAACAAATTGCTGTTGTTTTAACACAAATTAATGAAAGTTGATAAAACTTGAGGGAAAGGTAACCTTTGTGGAGTACTATAAACCCCAAAAATTTCATATTGAAATGTCGAATATTACCTCAAAAAAATCGCAATTCACAAAAATTTTGAGTGCTCATAAAGTACGGCAAGATTGTGGCACAAAGGTGTACGACGGCTTAAATTAAAGCTTATTAAAAATACTTTCGGGTGGTTAATTAACAAAATTTTTTGGCCTTTCTGACACCATTTTTTGACCATTTAAAAAAATTAAACGTAGACATGGATAGCCTCAAAAAAAGATGAAAATGAAGAAAAAAGAAAAATCTTAAAATCTGCAGCAGCAATTATTCGAAACGATGTTAATCTGAAGAAAAGTAATACAGAATTTTATCCTCCAAGTGATAATATATTCCAAAATATTAATGAGAATATCCCAGAATCCCTTCAGTTTCTGATAGAAGAAATAATTTTAAAAAATAAAAAAGGTGATATTAGTTCATATGAAACAAAATGCACAGCAATTACTCATTCAATTATGAGTTGCATAAGACCTAGAACCTTTCTATCACCATTGCAAGTTGGTCTGTCTGTAATGTTGCACAGGAAATTTGCTTCAAAACGAATTATAGATATATTGTCGCATCTGGGAGTGTGTTCATCATACAAAGAAGCAACACTTTTAGAGGATAGTGTATTGCTTAGTCCACGTTCTCCATTTAGATCTGGTTGTTTTGCACTTGACAATTCAGATATTAACATCAATACTATAGACGGGAAAAATACTTTTCATAGTATGGGAGGTATTATGATTGTAAGTCCCAGAGATTGTTATTATAACAAAGTTCCCTTAAAACGATTGACAGTTAAGCCTACTGCAAAAGAAATTAGCAAAATTGACAAAATACCATTCCAAATTTTTGAAAATATTAATACACATGCACTCCAAAACATTGTTTTTGAAAAAGTAGATAACCCGAGTTTTAATAATATAGATTTTTCTAATGCTGACTTGCTTTGGATTTATGGAGTGACCAAACCAGGCATTACTGGCTGGAATGCCTTTATGTCCAAGCTTTTGGAAAATATGACGTATACATTATCTAGAATTGTTTGCTTGCCTTTTGTACACTCTCCTCCAACTGACAAAAATACAATATACACCGTTTTAAAATACGCTGTAAAACTAGTGAAAACTTAAATCTATTTAATTGTTTTGTTACTTTCGATCAAACTTTGTATCAGAAAGCGTTTAAAATGGTCCAATCCTCACCTGATGATGATATACATAATGTAATTGTTCGACTTGGAGGATTTCATCTGCTTATGTCTTTTCTTGGTTCAATCGGTTATGTGATGGCAGGAAGCGGTTTAAAAGAAGCATTAAGCTGTTACTATGCGCCAGGAACTGTAGATAAGATGTAGATGGCCATGCTTATGCTAGAGCAGTACGAGGCCACACATTAATTTGGATAGTTTTGTGTAAAAAGATTATTGAGGAAATGAATCTTTCAGAAGTTGAATATTCAAATATGAAATCTTTACTACAAGAATTTTTAGATGACAATCTTACTTACAAAGAAGTACAAGATCATAATTTTTTTAACATCTTAAATGGTAAATTTCTAGAAAAAATTATTGAAATTGAGGAATGCGGTAAAACTGCAAAATTATGGATACAATACATACGAATGATCTCTATTGCAAAAGCATTTGCGCGCTCTGAAAAAATGGGTAATATAAAAATTCAATTACAAGTTATTCAGCAAATTTTGCCATAGTTTTATGCGACTGGACATTTTAATTATACGAAATCAGCCTTAGTATATGTACAATATATGAATCAATTTATAAAAGAATCTGAGAAACTTTTCACCTCAATGCAAAACCAAAATGTAATTCCAGAAACTACCGCTTTAAAAATTAAAGAACTTCAAAATTTTATAAATAACAGATTTTGTACTGTAAGACGAACTGAGAAATTCTGGTCAGGAACTCATACTGATATGACAATCGAACAGGACTTAATGAGAGTCATGAAAGTTGATGGTGGTATGATTGGACGGGGAGTAACTACCAGTACTTCAAATAAATGGATTTTAGCGATGCCATATACACATGATATCTGCGAAGAAGTAGAAAATTTTTGTGGTATACAATTTTCTACTTCCGATCAGCATGTAGATGCTAGAAATTCTCGAATAAAACGAGATACTGAAGATATTCTCAAAATAAAATCCTGGTTTGATTGTCACGAGACATTTCCTTATCAAGATTCAATAATGTCTATATCTACTGGAGTTACTGGCGGTAATAATATTAACTGTCATAATGCTTTTGAGGTTGGAAAAGCAGGGTTAGAAGAAACTGCAGGTACAAACGTCCATAAAGTTTCGTTTAAACGAAAAAATAGAGTACTGTCATTAAAAAGTGTTAATAGTAGTCTGAAAATTCAAGAGGAAATTGTCCCTATAGATCCAATGTTTATATTTCAACGCATTTGTGTAGCAAGAAAAAGTGACGACGAATTAAAAGATTACATGCGTTATGAACTTGCACCGTACCCAACATCTATGTTTTACGAAGGTGTATTTCGGAAAACAGATAAGTCTAAACTATATGATATGTTTGAAGTGGACCGCACTGAGATTAACCTTGAAGATTTACGTCATTGATGGTGGTATGTTACTGCATAGAGTAGTATGGTCAAAAAATGACAAGTTCAAATGTATTTTTCAAAGATACGTAAATTATGTCAAGAGACACTTTGGATCAAAAGTTACTGTAGTTTTTGATGGCTATACAAACAATTCTAACAGCATCAAAGCTATGGAGCGTTGATACGCCGTACCAATCAACATTCCTCTTTAGATATTTTATTCTATGAAGATATGTGTGTCACAGTGACCCAAGAACAATTTCTTTCGAATAAAACTAATAAAACTCGATTTATTGAAATTCTAACGAGATATTTGGAAGAAGAAAGCTAACGTTAAACAAGCTGACGATGATGCAGACTTATTAATTGTGAAAACAGCCTTAGAATTATATGATAAATTATATGCACGTCAAATTGTTACTTACATTGAAATTCCCTTTAATTTGATACCTCACGTGCGGTATTTTCATATTTTCCATTTTTGACATCACCCCTCCGCCAATTCCACTAATTTATTGAGCCCAAAATTTTTAAAAACCAAAATTTTTAATAGAGCGTATATGCATGTCACATATGATATTTCATATTTTCCATTTTTGACACCCCTCCATTACAACCCATTTATTGAGCCCCAGGGCCCAAATGTATTCAATAGTACGTATATGCATGTAAAATTGTTAATTGCATTGAAATTCCCTTTAATTTGATACCCCACAGTATTTTCATATTTCATATTTTTCATTTTTGACATCCCCCCGGGCCCAAAACACCTATCTTATGTTGGGTCTCCCATTGCGTAAAAAATGTGTGCCAAGTTTGGTGGAAATCGGTCCAGTTTCATATTTTCCATTTTTGACCTCCCCCAAAACCACCCATTTATTGAGCCCCAGGGCCCAAGAATTTTCAATAGTGCTTATATGCATGAAAAATTGTTACTTGCATTGAAATCCCCTTTAATTTGATACCCTACATGCGGTATTTTCATATTTTCCATTTTTGACATCCCCCAGGGCCCAAAACACCTATCTTATGTTGGTTCTCCCGTTGCATAAAATATTTGTGCTAAGTTTTGTTGAAATCGGTCCAGTGGTTTAGTAGGAGGTGTGAAATATAAATACACACAATGAATTTTATGTATATTAAGATACACATATTTAATAATATTATTCAACAGAGGAAGATTTGTTAAAATTGACCATTCCGTCTATCGATTTAATACTCCTAACGATGAAATAATAACAAAATCGTTATTTTGATTTTATTACTATTAAAATTTGAACTATTTTAAACAAAAAGAATGAAGACTTTATCATGATCCGATGGTTTATTTAGTAGTAAGAAAAGAAATTCACGGAATGTAAACGTTTTTATCGATTTTACCGCGCGCTGCCCTTAAAAAAGGTTTTTTTTTAAAGCCTGACCTTATAAACATGCAAAGATGATTTTAAACCGATATTTAGACCTTTTTCAATAACTATACCAAATATCACTTTGCCTCAATTTTTTACGAAATTTTACCATTATTTTTACTCTGGCGACTGGACTATTTTGTCTACACATGACAACTAACTTTGGCATTTACAATATATATTTAATAATTGCAAAAATTTACTAAGTCACTGTTTTTAAATATATTCAATAAACTGTTACTTCATATACACAAACCGCCATATAAAGTCTATGAAGATATATGTGTATTTATATGTAGTTATATTCATGGGTGTCATGGCCGGGGGGACAGGGGCCCCGTCCCCCTCAATATTTTCCCAAAAGCTACAATCCTGAATAATTTTTATTCAAATTATTTTCTTAATTTGTTTACTCAAATTATTAGTTTAATAAAAATTTAACTTAAATTCACTGCCATTAATGGTCCAATTTGAGGCCTAATCATTTATTTTCTTTGTCTTATTATAATATTTATAAAAGATGATAGGTTCCCGGAAGTAAGGATGATGGCTAGAGTGCAGGTTATGACAGTTTGTTGACAAGTTGGCCACCCATAAAAATGTAAACATGGCAAAAGGATAACTGTGAGTCCTCAATGTGTGTCTTCATAAGATGGTCGATCCTCCCCTTGCAGGTAACCCTCCGCCCTGGGCCTGACAATTGCAGAGGGCAGCCACTCCATGTACTCAAAAAGCTCCCCCTTCAGGAAAGTTTACATGTAGGGACTTGCAAGTAATCTATTAAAAAAATCTATAAAATTACTAATGTAATGTTTAATAGTTACTGTAAAGAAACGCTGGATTTCTCTATTCGTCATCTTAATTACCTGACAATGTAACAATTTAGTCGTCTTTAAATTACCTGACAATGTAACAATAAATTAATGTATGTCTACAATATTAGTTCAATTATTAGTACTATTAAAAGATTAAACTTACAAAAATAGAAAAAATGACCCTAGTTTTTTAGAAATTTTACCATACACCAAATATTCAATGTTACCATAATGCCCCCCCCCCCCAACAATAATTGGACACTGGTGACACCCATGGTTATATGTACACGCATAACCACATTCTTTTGTCTACTATCCAGCTCAACCAAAGTGACAATATGGTTAACCTTTGTTAACAATTATTTTTATTCATAAAATTATACAGGCACTTTCTTGATGGTGTTTCCTTACAGGCATGATTGGTTTTCCATTTGCTGCATCTTCAATGACATCAGCAACTGCATCATAGTCAGGAAACTGACGAGTCCTTAGTTTGGAATATACAAGCTGTTTGTTCACTTCCACCTCAAATGACACTGAAAAATAAAATTAAGATACAAATACACACACACACACACACACACACACACACACACACACACACACACACACACACACACACATATGTGCATGTATATTTTTAATAAAGCCTGTTGGCAATATACCCTAATATTAGCATGAAAAAGGATGATGCATGAGCACAGAACAGTGGTAAACAACTGGGAAACTCTGGAAGCAGTTTCCACCACATAATTTCCAGACACCAAAATTGAAGAGCCAAGCCTTAGAGTGCGGTGAATTCTTATTTGACTCAGGGACTTAGAGGATGTAAGTGCCAAAGCTAAGAGGACATAAGTGGAATAGAGGATTTGGAGACATAAGTGACAAAATGTGGGAATTCCAATTTGATATAGTCGACTGTTCACATTCCATTTTGCCAATAATCAGGTGGTGATTGCAGAGGAGGACAATGACATGAATTACATGCTGAGGAAGCTGAATGAAGCATATCAGAAACGGTGGGGGGGTTATCCATCAACACAGAAAAAACTGAGTATCTGGCTGTTGGTGATAGCACAACAGACTTGCTTCTTTGAACAAGGAAGAAGAGTGAAGGGTATAAATTCATCAGCATACCTGGGTGTGATCTTTGTTAGGAAAGTGATAAGTGATGAAGAGGTTGGAAAGAGAATAGGGCAAGGAAAGCAAACAAACAATTAGGCAATTACACGCAGTGTTTTGGAGCAAAGGGATCAGGAAAGATACTGAAATAAGGATTTTCAAGGTGATAGCAGAACGTATAGTAACATATGGTACTGAAGTATGGGAAACACTTTGCAAATGGGATTCCAGCAATACTGTTGTGCACTTACATTATATATATATATTTTTTTTATGGCGTCACAGTTCAAAATCGAACCTTAGCCTCCATAATCCTCCGCCTCCATTTTTCCCTGTCCTTGGTGATCAGGGTCATACATTACATTATATGACCACATAAGAAATCGGCAATTAGAGAACGGATGGGTGTAGGTTCACCAATAATCGACACAGTTTATTGATCAGTCTGTTCAACATAGATGTAAAAGTTCTTCTTCTCCTTTAACTTCCTTGTTAGGTCTCTGTCCTGTTCTATAACAATGGTCCTACATGCTGTTACTCCACCTCTGCCTTGGCCGACCAATGCTCCTCTTCGTGTTTGGTTGGCTATCTCTTGCCTTTTTCACTAGCCTTGTGCCATCCATTCTTGATATGTGTGCATTCCATATCCTTCTTCTTTTCACAATTCAAGAATTAATATCTGTTACATTACACATTTTTCTTATACTATTGTTTGGCAACCTATCGTACCTTGTTTTTACTAGTACACTCCAAAATATAGTAATTTCTATAGTTTATTGTTTTCTTTGAGTTGTTGCTGTACCTGGCTTGGTCTCTAATGCATATGATATTACTGGACGTATTGTGCTTTTGTAAGTCCTAGTTTTTGCTTCTTGTGTGAGGTATTTATTATTTCATATAAGGTTATTCATGCACCCAGCAATTTTCTTGCTTTCAACAATTGGTGTTCTATTTCTTCATCTGCCTTATTGTTACTTGTAAGCCTTGTTCCTAAGTGGTCTATCTACATTAGTTGTTCTATTATTCTGTAATTTGTCACAAGCTTACACCTTAACACTTTGAGTGTCGAACATTTCAGCACAAAACTTCTAAGTGCCGGCTGCTGACGCAAAATACTTCTATAGAGTGCCAGCCATTTTTAATGTTTTTCAAAAAATTCTTGTGAAACTATAACATAACCTAGAAAAATGATACTTACTTTGTTTTAAATGTTGGACCTTCCACTTCATAATGAAATATAAAATTTTAAAACACTATCAATGAAACTTTACTTTTTTATACACGACTTTTATTAAAAAAAAAGTTTTCGAAACTGTTATGGCACACTAAAAATATTATAAGTCACTTTAAATTACATAGAAGTAGTACATTTCACCGTTGAAACACAAAACATAAGAAAATGTATCTCTAACATTAGTTTGTATAATTTTTGTTTTTTAATTAAAAACTTTGATGGATGGGTCTTTACACATAGCAATTGGAAATTTTCTTGTAAAATTTCTTCGTAGTTTCAGTTTAGCTATCATCTGTTGGCAGTTTGAAGAACTAAGAACACTAACAAACATTACGCGACAGCGAAAACGACATCATTAGATGTGATCCCGTATTTAAAGAAACATAAAACTACGCCACCATAATCAAATGACATGATTGGCACTCTATAGAAGTTTTGTTACCACGTCAAATGGTGTGATCGGCACTCTATGAAAGTTTTGTCACCACGTCAATTGACGTGATCTGCACCCTAAGTGTTAATGGGTCTCGTGAAATTGTAATTGATTTTTTGTTTTCTCTTCCACTATCTTCATGTTATATTTCTGGCATGCTTTGTTAAAATTATACACCATAATATATGAATTAGTCTCCATATGAGTACTCACCATATGTGAGTAAGTCTTTGTAAGTCAGTATTATTTTCTGCTATTAGAATAACATCGTGTGCATAACATATTATATTAAACACACTTCTACCCATCCCACATTCTCTCATATGCTTTACCTCCTTAATAATTTCATTCATAACTACATTGAAGAGTACGGGACTTAGGGGATCCACCTGCCTGATTCCTTTTGTTACAGGTATATTATATGATAATTCGCCATTGGCTTTTACTCTCACTAAAGTGGTCATATGTAGATCTCTTTTATTAGCTTTATGATGTTGATTGGTACTACTCGTTATAAAATCTTTAACACATCCGATGCTCAGACCCTATCAAATGCCTTCTCAAGATTTATCAGACACATAAAAGATAAAAGGGGCTTTTTGGAACTCAATTGCCTTATTTTTTATTTGTTAAATTACAAATAATCCATCATTACAAGACCTTCCATTTCTAAATCCATGCTGTTCTTCTTCAAAGTTAATATGAATAACTTGTAATAGCTTGAACTGCAAAACCTTTGTCATTACTTTAAGTGTTGTGTGTAGTAAGGTGATCCCTCTATAGTTACCCGGTATTTTGTTATCACCTTCTTGAAAACAGGTGTCACTATGCTTGTCTTTCAATCAGATGACACTCTAGACAATTTAATTATCTTGTTTAGTTATTTCTTCTTCCAACGCTGGGCCCCCATACTTTATAAGTTCATTGTTAATGCCATCTTCACCTGCAGCTTTCCTATTTTCCAGTTTCTTGATAATGTCTGTTAACTCTTGTTGGGTCACCACGGTCCCCCTTGCTTGCTGAACTTGTGTTATCGTTGTTTCTATCACATCATCTTCCACTGTGTCAAATAGATGGTCAAAGTATGGAATCCATTCTGTTAGTAATATTTTCTGTGTCTGGAAGTAAGTTCTTATTTATTTCATTTGATTTCTTATTATCTTCCATATCTGTTTCTGCATGCCAAACAGATCACGTTTGAGCTCCTTTCTGAGTTTTTCCCAATGCTGTAGCTTTATGATCTTTATCTTTACTTGTGCTTCATTCCTAACTTGTTTGTAATAGATGTAAAAGATGATGGTGTTATTTTTATTATTTTTCATATTTCTACCATGAATACACTTAGTAAATAATGAGCCATAAAAAATCAAAATTTAGACATTACATGAAGAGATGTAAGGGGAGAAACAAATTGATTAGATACCATACATAACTTGAATAAATGATGTAACAAGGAGAGCAACATTATTTAAACAGGACTACACAAGATATACTGGATTATGCAGATGATGTGTGCCTTCTTGCAGAAAACCTATGAGATACAGAAATTAAATTGAACGATCTGAAAATAGAAACCAAATAAGTAGGCTTAAAGATAAATAAAAAAAAGACCAATGAAATGCATATTAACCATAGAAATAATTCTATGGAACGGAAGAGTTATAGATAGGGTTGAGGAATTTTGCTATCTGGGTAGCATGTTTCATCAGGATGAAGGTGCTCTTAGGGATGTAACTTACAGTGGTAATAAGACCAATGTCAAAGCTAGTAGCCACCCAGTAAACTTGCTTATTTCTTAATATTCTCTAACCCAGTATATGGTGAATACAGCTAATGTTCCTTCAAATATTAATTCATCTAATGCTTGATTTTGTGTAACTGCATATTACTTCCACACCACTAACATAAATTTTATTAACAAAACCATTGCAAAAGGTTTTTATATCGTTAAATGATTTAACATAATAAAATTTGACAACAAAATTTGAGCCAAAAATAATTATTTCATGTGTGTGTGTGTGTGTGTGTGTGTGTGTGTGTGTGTGCATGTGTAACAGTATTCTTGTGACATGTTTGAAATGAATGAGATATTGACTTGATATTCAGTGTATATTGTATTCAAGTGGAGAAGGACTCAGACTTCTCATAAGCAAATAAGGATTTTTAAAAATTTTTTTATGCTTCTCTGGTTTTATGAATGATTAACAGGTGAATACTTAAAATTATGATGGACTATTATAGAGGCCAGTGAAGAGAAAATGGTTGATAAGAGATAAGATGCATGGTTAAATTAAAACATTTACATTGCAAAAGTTAATTTAAACAGATTTTGAAATTTCTACACTGAGAATAAACATCATCAGTACATCACTTAATAGTTCATACTTTCTCTCCCTGATCTGCCAGTAACTTTAGCCTCTGGAACTCTTTTTATGATAACAGATTTCATCTCCATGTACTTTTTTATGTGGCCACACTCACGACTGTAACAAAACAAATATTATGTCATTAATAGAATACTGTCAACTTATTGGATCTATCCAATAAACTAACAATTCATTCATTCAGCGTTCTAGTTTATTTTTCACTTCTTGCAACCTCAATCTAGAGGTCCTCCTCTAGAAACCTTTTGGTCGTTCTGTTGATTGTCCCTTTAAAATTACAAGAAATCCTCTAAAATTTTATAATCTTTTCATGTATGTAAAGAGCATAGATTTTCATAACCAGAATCTGATTGATTATTACTACCTAGAACCTAATTGATTATTATCTGATTATATTCCTTATTGTAATGTAGGACTTGGTACCTTTCCCATAGCACTAAAGAAGGCTATCACATGCATAGCCCAAATGTCTGTTGTTTGTGAAGTTTTTTGAATTTTAATGACCACTGTTGTTACTTCTAACAATGAATAATAACTAATAACTACGATTTTAATAAATTTGGACCACAGCCTAACAGCCTGGAAAGTATTCTTAATATCATGTATGTTTCTGCAACAAGTTCATCCAAGAAGTTCATCCAATGTTGACACTCCTTTCTTAACTGGACCAATCTCTTCCCCTACCATTCTCCTTCCCATCACATTTTCCCTGTAGTACCAGAATAATGTAACTACTACGTCTAATGAATTATTTTATTCTTTCTACAAGGACTAGATTATATAAACCTGTTCCAGCACCCATCTCATCCTTGGACAACCCACATCTCTTCTACCAGTGACTTTATATTTTGAGCACTGTTTTTGGCAATTGGTACTCCATCATCCTTTGCAAACCATCACATCATCATCTTCTATAATAAGTTCAAATGATTTTATGTCTATTTTTTTACTTCAAATTCTCCTCTTATATCCTTATTCTTTCTTCTATCTTGCAATGTACAGTTTAAATTATTTTGAAGAAACAGCATCTAAAGAATTATCGTGGCCATAAATCCCTCTCATTGTGCTCATCCACATGTTTCTTCCTCATCTATATACTCTTAAATATTCCTGTATTACCCAATTTATCCTTTCATGAATCTTTAGAATTATCTTAAAGCATAATATATAACCAATTCCTGTTATTAATATTAATGTTCTATTTAAGCAGGTTACTGGCCTGCTATATAATCCCCAACCTGGAGGACCAGGAATTTGAAATTAGAGTTCTCTTCTCCTAGACAATGCTGCTTTCATCACAGCTTTCAGAATGCACTTATTCAAGTGAACAAGATCGTAAAAGAATGGTGTCCTGCTATCCCAGATATGAAATACCTAGTCTGCAAACTCTGTCTGACACAGAAACAAGTGATGGCTACGTAAAGTCGGGCAAAAACAAAATCAGGCAACATTTTATGAAATTGTGTTTATAGAAAATGAATTCATCATCATCATCATCATCACACTCCAAGGACTAGGCCTTAGATCTGAACCGGAACCCGTCACCTCCTCGGTCTACCGACATCTCTCTTCCCAGTAGGGTCGAGATGTCCCCTACCCCAAAGGCAGCCACAGGTAGATGGATATCAGGCATACGATTCAAGTATTAACACCATCTTCATCTGTGGGGTTCAAAGAAAATGAATTCATAAAATTACGAATTTCCCGTGCACATGCTTGGAGCCACTTCGACAGCCCGGTTCTAGGATCCTGTGGGTGAATCTTTAAACAAGGAGCCACGGAGATGCGCCTCAGGAGGCGAGGAGCCAGGTCGGAGTGATCCTCTCTTGCACACCATATCGTACAAAGGGAACTCCTTGTGCTGCAAACAGACGACCGAGCTGCACCCGAGGGAACCTGGTGTTCATCAGGCTGCCGCCCGGACAACGCAATCAGTGGCGTATCTAATATTTGGCTTGGGGTCGGGTCGGCTTCATACAAAAGAAAACACAAATAGAATAGTCAATATATTCATTTTAAAGTGGCTGAAAAACGTATGATAACATCTTGAAATCAGTCCCATTAAAGTAAACGGTATTAAAACAATAAAAATATGCGTTATTTTCTTATGTGTACATTGTTAAAAAGATAATAATTATTAAATCAACTGATTATCCTGTATTTAACATTTCAAACGTATACCCTAACGCTATGTAATAAACCTGTTTGTAGGCTATATTTAAAAAAGAGCTACTACTATATTAACGCACACAACTCAAAAATAAAATAAAACAGCCTAAAAATTAAGGGATTAACAAAATTCGTCAACTTTTTCGACCCTCTGGAGGGGGATCCGGTTCCGTTCTCCTCCCCCATAAATAAGTCTCTGAAATTCTTCTGTGCTATCGTGTTATTTACGTGTGCCAAATATCATGGGCTTAGACAGAAGGGATTTAGAGGGACCCCCTCCTCCTGGAAATTTCTCACTCGACTGAAAACCATAATATTGTATCATCCTATTGTTCTTGAAATAATATTGCTAAATATTATTTGACAAGCTATTGTTTTAAATTCTGTACATCTGCGAAAATGTTCTTAGGTCATAGGTAATCACAGTATTTATCTTCCTCCACTTTTTATAGAAATAATATACTACATATGTGCGTGCCAAATGTATAGGCTATAATAAACCTTAAACAAAAATGTTTACTAAACTTCTAAAACAATGTAAGGCTACCTTGTGTATGTCACCAAATAGAATTTACGTTGCTTTATAAACTAGAAGTTCTTAAACAAAACATTTACATGGAAATTACCAGTACTCTACGTCTACATTGACCATGACGCAACGTATATACTTGTATCTTTCTAGAAAAAAAACTATTAACAAAATTCAGTGTTGAAAAAACAGTAAACAACAATGTTCTCAGATGCCTCTCAATCTCTGTGTCAACATCAGCAAATGAAAATGATTACTGTAATAGACACGTCGCAGATTAGATTCCTATTATAAAAATATTAAACTATCGAGTGTATTATGCTTGTTAGTTTGGAAATTACTTACGTTAAAGTTTAATTAACCTTTGTCGATAACAGAAAAGAAATGTGTATTTTGTTATAACTAAATAAAAATCATTTCTGTTCACAATAGGTGTATGTCCGAGAATCAAACTGAATAGAACTGAACTGGATGAATCAAATTTTTCTATTTTCAACCTTTGCACAGGACGTTTTATATTAATTTTCGTAGGTAATACGTAGCGATTAATTTATGTTACGTAGGCTATAAAATGCATATTTATTCAAAAACCATTAATTTATTGCATATGGACAAAAGTACATTCATACAATTTTATATTCGGGCTATATAAAAATTATAAAGAAATTCACGGTACTGTCCCAATATCCATACCCGCACTACATTTTCGATGTTTTGAATTGTATCGATATACTACGGTTTGAAGAAGACGAAGTGTACTAATTGTAAATCATTCTATTTCTTAATGTAAAGCGAAGATACGTGTTGTTTTTATTTTGGAGGTTAGATAATAATGGTTTTGGGTTTTTAGGTTACTGTTTAAAGAAATAAAAGCCATGGTTAGGAAATCTATGACGTTGATGTGTCTACACAACGCTTGAAAGAGAGAAACATTAAAACAAAGAACATAACGTATTTTTAACAAAAGCAACAGAAAATGTAGCCTAAAATGAAAAATACAATTATTTATGAATAGCAAGATTGAAACAAAGAAACAACGTATTAACAAATGAAAACAAAATTTGTTATTTGTTAGGTGATCAATATTCTTTTGTGTTATTCAGTAAAATCTCTAAAACTTCATTAGAACCCAATTTTGTGCGAAACACACAAAAATTGGAGACATGTGTAGCATCCCGCCTAACTTCGAGTTGATTGCTTTTTCTGTGATGTGCACAAAAACCGAATATTATTGAAAAAACGAATACTGTTGGAAAACGAGTCTGTCACAAAAAAGAGAGACATGAATAGTAACAGGCAAGGGCCATCTCACCTTACTTCGGTTTGGTGTTTTACGTGGATTTCACAAAAAGTGAGGCATATTGGTTTCCGTGTGTAATTTTAGTTCGCATGTTAACCTAACAACGCTAACTTTTAGCATCACAGGCACACATCGGAGTTGTATTATTGCTAGGAACATTTTTCGTAAAAAGTATGAGAATGAAACATGATTGCAATCTTCAGTTAACTATTTTATACCGTGACAAATAAATTTTCACGATTATATTATCCAACTAAAATTATATGCAATATTCACTATATATCGATACCAATAATCGTATAATCGAATTATCGAAAATGAGTGAGAGTACGTTTATTGGGACAGTACCACCTTGTATTTTGAAGCGAAATTTGGCAAATCAAGGACAGGTCAGAAAATTTTCTGTACGCGACGGAAGTGGGCTGTTTTGGAATCGAACTGCAGGAAACGAAAGATGCCTAGGATCAGAGAAATAGGTCTACCTAGTGTTTTATCCGCTTCATGACGTACATTCATTGAATTCATCACAACGGTAGAATTTTTACAAGACAGGGTTGTCAGCCATGCGCTGAACCATGGCCGGCTCTAGTATAAGGCCGGAATATTATACGTGGCAACACTGGAACCAGCTGATATTTGAGGCCGACCAGACGATTTTTCAATTTGTCTTTTTAAATAATCAAATCTAGTCATTTTTAATTGCCGGTTAACAGCAATTATATAATTCTTCATTTCTTGCAAATTAAAAGTTTATTATGAAAAATACTATTATATTATTTAAGAAATGTAATAATTAACTCATTCATATGCTACGAATTCAATAATTCAAACAAAATTAATTCATTAGGCCTAACGCTAATTCACTAATTTCTTCAACTTAAACGTATAGTACTAAGTGCGCAAAGATAGTATAAATTAGGCCTACTCAAGATTTTAGTAATGCTATGAAATTAAATCAAAATATAACATGTTTACTTTAGCTATTTTATTACACTATGGTTATAGGCGTCAGACGCAACATTGCCACGTTTAATGTTCTACTAGCCTTCTACTACAGCCGGCCATGGCTGAACCGCCAACCTGGAAGGCCAGGAACTTTGATTTCGTGCTGTTCTTCCCCTTCACCTCGACTCCTGATCATTCCTTGTTCGGTCACAATAGGATATCTAACGCAGCCTACATGTGCAGCCGTTGACCTGTGAGGGGCACCTGTTTCCCCTACACTAGGTGTACATCCTACTCCTGATGCATACCATCCTGCCAAGCCAGGAACCAAGATTACAGGTTGCCTTGGCTCCACTCCCATCTCTCGTCTGCTTACCCACCCACTCCGCCGATGGGATTGGTTACCAGCAGTGGCGGCCGGTGTATCCTGAGGTCCTGACATTGGCGGCTGTTGGTTGAAAAATTTTGGGGTTCCAGTTGGGTTGGATGGTATTAAATTGTTTTTTTTTTCTGAATAGAAAATTTCCAAGTCTCCTCCCCTCCAAACAATAACAAGAAAAGCAAAATGATGCAATTTTAGTGTCACACCACCACGATATTTATTGTATAAACCTTTTATAAATTTACGATTATATATTCTTTTACCTGATTTTACACTTTGATTAAAGTTTGAAAGGTCTGGGATAGGCCTACCAATTCTCTTAATTTTAATTTTTTCCTCAATAGGACGTAAACTGAACAGGATTTTCGTTAAATTTACGACAGAATTCGCTGCGTCCTACCAGTTATATATAATAAATATCTTACACTATGACATCTTAATCCTTTATATGTACTATTATTTACATTTAACGATGAATTGGACTGAGAGTAACAACTAAATTCACAAAAAATTCGACCGACACTAACTCAAGTACTTAAATAAACTTACACAACATAAACTTACCAATTCCTACCTGGCGCACCACGTGTTATTTACTAACAAACAGACTGGTGGCGCCGTAACGTACAAGCGGGGTTTGCAGTCCCTAATCACACCAAGCGAGTCTATATCGTTGTAATAGGAACACCCGAGTCTAGCCAGCCAGAGCACTACTCCATTTTATTTCCCTATATACAAAGCGCGTTACACTTGGTGCATACACCGTGGCAAGAGCGTGTACGGTTTTTAGTATTGCTCTTGGTTTTTTAGTCGGCAAATGATTATTTATGATATAGCTTAAAACACTATTATTAGTTGTTGTTTTATTCATAATTATATAATTTAAAATACAATTCGGGATTTAATGTTTAACCATGCAACCTAAGCACGGGCCGCCACTGGGTCCTGCTGTCATAGCACCCCCCCCCCCCCGACACACGTTATTTCACTTTTAAGTATGGTAGGCCTATCTGACTTTTACAGCGTTTGAAAACTGTGATGAATTTACTTTTAAGCCTTCAGCAGACCATAGCCTATAGTCTTATTTGTGCTTAACAGAAAGCAGAGCCAGCAGAATAACTTTGAAATTTACTCCACTACCGCCTAGCCATTTATAGCCGCAGTGACGACTGGAAAGTTCTAGTTTTGCTTTTGCGCCTTTTTATTAAGAAATAAAAATTTTGGGGTAGGTCGATCAGTCTTCAGTATTTCATTTTTCTCAAAGTCACTCAACGACCGACTGACGGTTTACTCAGACTGATGGTCAGACTGAAGGGTTAGGTAGACTGATGGTTTATTCAGTAGTGCTGTAATAAAGTATTTGTTCGATACTCCAATATCACTTTCATTTTCTTCTGCTAAATCCATTTTATCACAAACACACGACAAGAAAAGATAAATAATAAACATAGACGCACGAGAACGTAAAGACTGCGTAAAACTAACACAAACCGTGCCAAGAGGCTAATTCACTCACTGACTCCCAAGTTATAGTGTTTCCGTTCTTAGTTTAATCCTGATGTAAACAAACAGGCGTGGCACATCTGAAATGCTATTTGCTACTTGAATTAGAAGCGTTTCACTCTGACAGAAGGAATACAGACAGGGTACATTTTTATAATATTGATACTGTATTTGTCCTGACCAAAGTAAAATTTGTGTGACAGTGTCAGACCGATAGTAAACATTTTGCAACACCAGTTAATGGCATTTATTTATTAACCGATTAAATATCGTAACAAACAAAAAAGTAAAGATTATATAAAACGAAAATAGAAGCTGTGATAATTACCAGTGTACTGAATACTATCGGTTGCTGTCAGAGATAATTAAATGCCTTCCATATCTGTGTCTGAACTTGTATTATCACTTGAGTCAGCGTTGTTATTGATAAGATTGTTCATTGTCCACAACGACCTCGGTAATCTGGGCCAGTCGCCATAGCTTATCATCTTCCTTGATTATATGCTGCATTCAATGACTCCACTTGTCCGTCGTTGTTTCATTTACCGCCTTCTCAAGTTGTTCTATATCAAGCAGCTAATGTTGTATTGTGACGGGAAACATATCCTTTCAACTGGCTCCATATTAATTCAATACGATTCAGAATACAGTGATAAGGAGGAATTCTCAAAACAGCGTGCCCCGATTTAAATAAGATAACTCTCGACATGACTCTGCAGACATTCCGCGCATGCGAGTAATACATGACTGTGTGAATAGTATCAACGCTCCTGACCAATAGCGTTTCAGATCTGTCACGTGGGTTTGTTTACATCAGGATTGAACTAAGAACGGAAAGAGTATACAGATGCACTAGCGTCCCCTATGTTACGCATAGTTCTCACTTAGCCGTACGAGTACTAAGGCGGCTACGCAGATCCCTGCTTCTGCTGCATTCTCCGCTATTGATAGCGAGTGATTAAAAAGTTTTTGTACGGAATCAGTTAATTTAAAACCAAATTGTGATTACAGATTGATTACGGGTTCAGTTACAATACAAAATAGGCTATAGTCTATTACTAGTTGTTTATTTTTAATATTTTTCTGAATTTCACTGGGGAGGCTTAGCCTCCCTTGCCTCCACTGATAAGCCGCCACTGGTTACGTTAGCCTTGGAATGGATTACTACGCGTAACAATGCCCACCTCGTATAGGTGAGAGTGGAGTTGGAATGGAGAAGCTATGGGACTTCTCTTACTGAAGGCCTAAATTACGCATCACGTTGTAATAGACAGTAGTAATTGTATATAGGTAATTCTTTGGCAGCCTAAAACAGACCACCGCTCTAAAAAGACTGACAGTGCTTTATCAATGTTATGCAATACATTGTTATAACAATCCATGGTAACTGAATATACAACAAAATTTTAATATTTTTGTTGCGCAAACGTTTCGCTGAATAAGCTGTTTACAAATTGTTGAGTCGCGGAAAACCAAAATACGTATGAAACCACTAGTTCCAATACTGCGTAACTAATGAAGTCTGTTCAGAGCTATACATAGCCAAGCGATATTTCTACATAAGGTGATAAACTGTTTAAAAGTAGTGAGTGACTGTCATGGAGCTGGAGAGAGCGATCGCTGTGACAGTACTGGCGGTCGCTCTGTTGCTGACCGCCAGTGTTATAGAGTTACGACTGCTCAAACTGTCTGTCGAATGTATCAGATATCTGCTGACTGTGATCCGTAAGCAAGGCAAAATGCTCAGAAGATTGATTCTAATCGTGTGCACTGTAAAGAAGATTAAGTAAAATGTTTTAATTATTTGTTGTATTTACGTATTTTTTTGAACGTAAAATACTAATAGAATATTTTATTACCTTCTTAATTTAATTTTTTTTTTTGCGTACGAGCCACTGTGGACTATGTTTGGTTCAACAGGTTCCTCCCTTCTTCTCCTCTCTCTTCATCCTCTCCCACATCTCCTTGATTCTTGATCGATGTCTCTCCCTCCTTTCGTCAGTCCAGATGGCACTTGTCCTCTTCTTGGGGTTTTCCTGAAAACCTTGGGAATTTTTTAATTTCTTTTTGAGTGGCAAGAATTCTTCAACATCTTCTTGAGTAATGTGGAGTTCTTCTATGTTTTTTCTGTTTGTTTGAACCACGTATTGGACATTTTGAGCTTTTTGAAATAGTTAAAAAGCTTCCCTGTTAGTCTGTCAGGATTCTTTCTTTGAACATGTCCGTAGAAGGTAATTCTTCTTTTCCTAATTACCACTGTGATTTTCTCAACACGCATGTACAGCTCATTATTATGGCGTCTTCTGTATTGTTCTCCATCTTTTATTGATTCCAAGCATCACTTTCTTGTTCAGAGTCAGACACTCAGCTGCATAAAGTGCTTCCGGGCGAATTACTCTTGAATAATGCCTAAGTTTGGCGTTAATTGATATTGGTTTCTTGTTATATGTGTCCTTGTTTAAATGGTAAGCAACTTTCATCTTATTAACTCGTGCTTTAATGGCTTCTATCTCATTAATGAGACATTCATCATCATCTTCAAGGATTAAACCAAGAATGGTTTGTTCCGGTCTCAAACACGAAAGATTAGAGGTGGTCACTCCAGCGCTTCCTCGGACGTCCCACACCTCTCCATCCCCTCGGCTTATAGTTCCATAGTTGTTTGGGAATCCGGTAGTCATCCATTCGGCAAAGATGTTCCCACCAATTCAGCCGATACTGGGCGATCCTGTCGAGTATACTCATAATAATCAATTCCTGCCGTATATCTGTGTTTCTTCTATGATCATGGAGAGTATACCCTGCCACGTGCCTGAGAAATCTCATTTCAGCCGCTTGGATGCGACGCCTGGCCTTTCGTTAAAGTCCAATTCTCAGACCCATAAAGAAGTGTGGGAAGAGCCATCACCTTGTAGAAATTTAGGCGTGTTCTTTTACTTGCTGACTGAAGGGTTCGCCTGATGGTCCCTCACATAAGGTTGAACTTATGCAACTTATTCACAACAACGTTGCTTGCATTTTAAGACACACCGTAGCCCAGGTAATCAAAATTCTTATCATCTTATTGTCTCGTGCTTTAATGGCTTATTTCTCTGAGACATTGTGTTCAATAACTTCTCCAAGATACTTGAATTTGTCAGTTACATGATGTGTCGGTATCGAGTTTTCATTTTTCTTGGATATTTTCTCGACGTTTGTCATGAACTTGGTTTTTTCAACAGAAAGTTATGGCTTCTGATTTATGTAAGTGGATTTACTTTGTATCCCCCCCCCAACACAAGCACAAGAGACGGTTTAAACACAGACGTTATAAAAACAAAATTTATAGTCACTAGTAAGCTCCATTAGCTGCACAGCTCGATCACTATTTTGAACTAAGTATACCTAGTTATTATTGGATAAATTTTGATATTACACTATGTCCAGTCCCGGAAGGCGGCTAGAGGATTAGGAGACCCTCACACACACACACACACACACACACACACACACACACACTGACAGGCCGCCTAACAATAGACGGAGACAGACCTTTGACCTGCGCTGCTGTCTTTTTAGTTACAGTCCACTACAATAAATTAAATTTTATTGTCGTGTTTAAACTTTCAATTTTGATTGTTCCATTGAATTCAGACTGTAATTTCATTTAAAATAAGTCCAAACACGAAGTTTTTATGGCGATATTCAAATGTTTCACATTTATTTGTTTATTTTGAACTATTGTTATTGTTAAACTTTAGAACACCATCTAAGCGACTATCATTAAAAATGATGATTATTAAAAACTAAGTTACTGATCATCTTATTTATTTTTCAACTATTTTTCTGTGACACTCCCTTTAATATGTAATATTTTTACAAATTGATTTTTGATTTTACAACTTGACCTCGAAATTACGAGAATCTTAAAATTCCTGGCGTCGGCCTTGGCCATTTTTTTTTTTTTTTTTTTAACTGTTCCGATTCACCGATTGTGATACTCGATAAAGAGCAGATTGACGACCCACCTCTTTATTGTTATAATACTGAAAAATTAATCAACATATGTAACAGATTTTAATATATAGATATAAAGATTATTTTCAAACCTCATATTTTTATTTCAAATAAACAGTATATGAAATAATAGTTGTTATACGTAATCGAAATAATTGTTTGTCTTTTTACTAGCACGAACTTTTAAAAAATGTTATTTATTATAAAAATATTATATATTATTGTTTTACAGACACAAAATGAAATGTGATATGTATCTATGTAAATATATTAAAAATTTACTGTCCATGTTATTAAACTTTAACTATAACTTGAGAGGACGAGGTAGCGCGTCAGGAATTAAATGTGTATTATTGTATCACGTAATTTGCAAAATAATTACTGGTATTACAGATTTCAGTAACATGCAAGAGAGACGTCCCTTCCTTACTTGGTTTACACTTGGTCGCTATAGTCATTTTTCCAGATAGAGAGGGTGATTCACCCTCAAACCAACAAACAGTAGAGGTCATTGCTCGTGTACCGGGTACCCCGAGTGAGTCACTGATTACCCGCTGATTAGTCGTTAAATAGCTTGCACGGGGTAGTGAGACCAGCCAGTCTTGTCAGAGAGCAGATCTGTCGCGTATATTGTGAGTGAATCAGTTCATTTGTGGTTAGTGTATAGTTGATTTGTGATTATGAGTTCTTGTAAAAAACGCCGAACAATGATTTCAAATGCAGAATAAACAACTCAATGCAGAACAATGATTGCTTCTGTTCTGTTCTATTTTGAGAAAGCGAAGAATAACGGAGGTCCTTTACTTGATACTAAGAAAGCAATGCAGAGAACAGCAGATGCTTGTGGCATTTCGTTGAGAACAATACAACGTATCAACGCAGAGATTTAAAAAAGTTTGGAAAATCAAGACGATCCCTGTGTAGTTGAAGATATTGATTTAATCACAGCTGAGAACGATCAACAAGATAACACCTTAAACAGCACCAAGAGAAAGCGGCCAGTAACAGACATGGATGACTTCGACAAAGGAGCTATTCGACGTCATATGTTGAGCTACTATGCTCGATAAGAAGCGCCTACCCCTGACTACTTTGTGTGTCACTTCAAGAAGCTGGACTGTATATGGGAGGAAAATCTTCACTGAGCTCGCTATTATCAGACATGGGATTTCAGTACAAGAAATTTAGCAGCAGAAAAATCCTCATGGAAAAGCCGTCAGTGGCCCTGTTAAAGTGTCGTTTCTTAAGAAAGATGCGTGAAGTAAATATTAAAAACACTATATTTTTGAATGAGACCTGGATCAATGAAAACACGAGAAGGACACTGGTTGGACTGATAGCACTATCCAAGGAACTCTCGGCGGCCCTCTGGGTAAAGGCAAACGATTGATCATCTGTCATGCTGGTGGCTCCAACGGATGGATTAGCCTTTTGTGTTCCAATCTAAGAAGACAGGAGATTACCATGAAGACATGAATGCGACTGTTTTTGAATCATGGTTCTTCGATACATTAGTGCCATCCATTCCTCAAGGAGCAACTGTTGTTATGGACAATGCTCCGTATCATTCCAGGATTCTAAACAAACCTCCGACATCGTCATCAACAAAAGCGGAAATGATCAGCTGGTTGAAAGCTCGGGCGTCCCTTTCCAGATAACCTTCTTAAGGTGGAACTATATGCGTTAGTTCGGTTACATAAGCCACCAACGCCTACCTATGTGATCGATAAAAAAACATCTGAGTTAGGTTTCAAAGTAATTCGTCTACCGCCCTAGCACTGTCATTACAACCCTATTTAAATGGTTTGGGCGAATCTGAAAAATTACGTAAAGGTTAGGAATGCAACCTTTAAACTGGCAGATATTGAAAACCTATTTAGAGAATCTGTTGTCAACTTTACTTCCGACATGTGGACTAAATACGTCGACCATGTAGTGAAGTTGATTGATGATGACTGGAGGAACTGATAAATGAAGCAAGTGTTCAGGAACTGATTGTAAACTTAGCACCTGATGACTCCGATGAGGATGAATATGACGACACCACTGATGAAGACGATTTTGGTTGTGCACCTATAGTGTAAAGTTGCACTCAACCCAAGCTACATTTAGCAAAACAACAAAATTGCTACATTTTGTAAATATTTTATTAGAATTTTCATTTTTAATTGTTGTAAATTTGTAAATATTGAAAAACTTGTATATAACTTTTAATGCGGCCATCGGCAGTCTCAAGCCTGCAAAATAAGCATCAGAGCTTTGAACGCAGAGAGAAAGTTAATTTTAAAATTCCGAGTATATACTTAGTTGAATTTTGAGCTCCAGTTTAAACCCTTGTATAAAAAAAGGAAAGTAGCCTAACTATTTAGCATTAATTTGACGTGTAGTATAAAAAGATACTACAAGTAATGCATCCGCTACGATGAATATACAAAAAGCCAGCGAGATCGGCCGCTGGCAGTTCTCAGTGTCATTTGACGGGCCGATTTAATCGGCCGCTAGCAGTTCCAACAATGAACCATAGGGCCATTTAACCGGCTTCTGGCATCCAAAGGGAGTGTCTCAGAAAAATTGTTGAAAAGTAAATTAAATGATCAGAATCTTAGTTTTTAATAATAACATTTTTTTAATAACAGTCGCGTAAATAATTCTCAGAAGTTTAGCAATCACAATATATCAAAATAAACAAATAAGAGAAAAACATTTGAAAATCGTCGTATAAACTTCGTGTTTGGACTTATTTTAAATGAAATCACAGTGTGAATTAAACGGATAACGTATAAGATTAAGCAGAATAACAAAATTTAATTTATTATAGTAAACTGTATTTAAAAAGACAGCAGCGCAGCGCAGGTCAAGTGCCGGCCCCTGTCTATTGTTAGGCGGCCTGCCAGTGTGCGTGCGTGAGCCAAAGGTCTCCTAATCCTCTAGCCGCCTTCCGGGACTGGACACATTGTAGATAAGCTTTCAATTATGGAAAAATTTATTTAAAAAAACTATTTCTGTACTAATTCTTTAGTACGAGATATTTAATTGTCTTGTAATAATTTTCTCGCAATTGTAGAGCACTCAATCATACAATAAACACCAACAATTCTAAATATTCAGATTTGGGTTCCTTCCGAATTCATTTTATACGCTGTCCAAGCAGTGAAGGCGGCTAGAGGATTAGGAGACCCTTGGCTCACGCACGCACACTGGCAGGCCGCCTAACAATAGACAGGGGCCGGCACTAGACCTGCGCTGCTGTCTTTTTAAATACAGTTTACTATAATAAATTAAATTTTGTTATTCTGCTTAATCTTATAGTTTTGGTCGTTCCATTTAATTCAGACTGTGATTTCATTTAAAATAAGTCCAAACACGAAGTTTATACGACGATTTTCAAATGTTTTACTGTTATTTGTTTATTTTGAAATATTGTGATTGCTAAATTTCTGAGAATTATTTACGCGACTGTTATTAAAAAAATGTTATTATTAAAAACTAAGATTCTGATCATTTAATTTACTTTTCAACTATTTTTCTGAGACACTCCCTTTGGATGCCAGAAGCCGGTTAAATGGCCCTTTCATTGTTGGAACTGCTAGCGGCCGATTATATCAGCCCCCGATCTCGCTGGCTTTTTGTATATTCATCGTAGCGACCAGCATGACAGATGATCAATCGTTTGCCTTTATCCAGAGGGCCGCTGAGAGTTCCTTGGATAGTGCCATCAGTCCAACCAGTGTCCTTTCTCGTGTTTTCATTGATCCAGGTCTCGTCCAAAAATATAGTGTTTGTAATATTTACTTCACGCATCTTTCTTAAGAAATGACACCTTAACAGGGCCACTGACGGCTTTTCCATGAGGATTTTTCTGCTGCTAAATTTCTTGTACTGAAATCCCATGTCTGATAATAGCGAGCTCAGTGAAAATTTTCCTCCCATATACAGTCCAGCTTCTTGAAGTGACACACAAAGTTGTCTGAGGGTAGGCGCTTCTTTTCGAGCATAGTAGCTCAATATGTGACGTCGAATAGCTCCTTTGTCGAAGTCATCCATGTCTGTTACTGGCCGCTTTCTCTTCAAACTTTTCTTCCGAGGAGTATGAATAATAATATTTTCCCTCTTAATGGTGTTTAAGGTGTTATCTTTTTGATCGTCCTCAGCTGTGATTAAATCAATATCTTCAATTACACAGGGATCGTCTTGATTTTCCAAACTTTTTTTAATCTCTGCGTTGATACGTTGTATTGTTCTCAACGAAATGCCACAAGCATCTGCTGTTCTCTGCATTACTTTCTTAGTATTAAGTAAAGGACCTCCATTATTCTTCTCTTTCTCAAAATAGAACAGAACAGAAGCAATCATTGTTCTGCATTGAGTATGTAAACTTGGCGTTTTTTACAAGGACTCATAATCACAAATCAACTATACACTAACCACAAATGAACTGATTCACTCACAATATAGGCGACAGATCTGCTCTCTGACAAGACTTGCTGGTCTCACTACCCCGTGCAAGCTATTTAACGACTAATCAGCGGGTAATCAGTGCACGAGCAATGACCTCTACTGTTTGTTGGTTTGAGGGTGAATACTCTATCTGGAAAAACGACTATAGCGACTAAGTGTAAACCAAGTAAGGAAGGGACGTCTCTCTTGCATGTTACTGAAATCTGTAATACCGGTAATTATTTTCCAAATTACGGGATACAATAATACACATTTAATTTCTGACGCGCTACCTCGTCCTCTCAAGTTATAGTTAAAGTTTAATAACATGGACAGTAAATTTTTAATATATTTACATAGATACATATCACATTTCATTTTGTGTGTCTGTAAAACAATAATATATAATATTTTTATAATAAATAACAGTTTTAAAAGTTCGTGCTAGTAAAAAGACAAACAATTATTTCGATTACGTATAACAACTATTATTTCATATATTGTTTATTTGAAATAAAAATATGGGGTTTGAAAATAATCTTTATATCTATATATTAAAATCTGTTACATATGTTGATTAATTTTTTCAGTGTTATAACAATAAAGAGGTGGGTCGTCAATCTGCTCTTTATCGAGTATCACAATCGGTGAATCGGAAGTTAAAAAAAAAAAAAATGGCCAAGGCGAGCTTTTTAAGATTCTCGTAATTTCGAGGTCAAGTTCTAAAATCAAAAATCAGTTTGTAAAAATATTTCATATTAAAGGGAGTGTCACAGAAAAATAGTTGAAAAATAAATAAGATGATCAGTAACTTAGTTTTTAATAATCATCATTTTTAATAATAGTCGCTTAGATGGTGTTCTAAAGTTTAACAATAACAATAGTTCAAAATAAACAAATAAATGTAAAACATTTGAATATCGCCATAAAAACTTCGTGTTTGGACTTATTTTAAATGACATTACAGTCTGAATTCAATAGAACAATCAAAATTAAAAGTTTAAGCACGACAATAAAATTTAATTTATTCTAGTGGACTGTAACTAAAAAGACAGCAGCGCAGGTCAAAGGCCTGTCCCTGTCTATTGTTAGGCGGCCTGTCAGTGTGTGTGTGTGAGTGAGGGTCTCCTAATCTTCTAGCCGCCTTCACTGCCTGGACAGCGTATAGTCTAACACTGCTGGATTTTGACAATTTTTAAAAAACTGAGTCCCTTAGTTTCGAAATTTCCAAACTTTAACACTATTACATATTCAGAGTTAGTTCAAATTTTCTTTCATTTGATAAGCCACATCATTTTTTTGGGATTTTATCAAACGTTCCACGGACTTTTTGGGCCCTAACGTCAAAAAATGTTGATATTTTCAGAAATGAACACTACATTCAGATTGCGGTGTAAATTCACTTTAACATGGCTTTTGCGATTTTTCACAATTTTGACTCCCCATATTTTTGTCTTCCACACACCCATATTTTGGGGGGATCTGACTCAAAAACAATAGAGCTATGTAGGGTAAAAATGTGGACATGCATGCCAAGTTTTACGAAAATCGGTTGATGCGTTCAAAAGTTATCGTGAGACATACCTCAAATAGACAGATACATAGACATACAAATGCCAAACGGTCGAGTAAACACTGAGAACTTGCTTTGCTTTTTCGATTGGTCGACCATATCCGGATACCAAAAGTGCAAATACATGGGAAAAGTATTGAAAAATTCCCTAACTAAATATTTGGGTTGCTACATTACCGAGCATCTTGATCACCAAAAAGAAGTTAAGGTTCCGTATTGAAGTATCCTGTCGCACGTTTAAAAAATGAGAACTTTTCTGCGTCATGATAACATAAACTTAAAACTCCGTTAAAGAATAATTGGATACTACGTATCGTTTGGGCTATTGTATGAAACGAGTATGGACGCTGATAGATGCAACAATCGTTGTAAGGGTTCGGGATTACCCCGGCCAGCTGTTCAAACTAATGAGTTGGTTTTAAGTAGAGCAAACGCAGTTAGAGAGATATTGAAAACTATTAAATGTTGGAAACTTGCACAACTCAGGTAACAGGTACAGGGTACAGGTACAGGTACAGGTTCATAACTTCCAGGGACAGGTAACACAGGTAATCGATACCGTATGTCCAGCTGTTAATGAATGTTGAAAGGGAAGGAAGTAGAGATATAGGAAGGATACAGGCCCGCGACGTAAAAGGAATACACAGGGCTGAACAAACATATTCAGAACATATGCCGACAACAAAGATCAACTCTGCAATGTAATTACCAACGTCACGAGGTCGTGACGTGATAGTAGAAGAACAACAACAACAACAATGTACGAACGTTCATGTTTTCTTTGACGTCGTTCAAATATTGTATCTCGTAGTTTTTGCCGTCAAAATATTTCAAAACTAAACTAGCTGTGTTACTTTACTGTGTTAGTAAATTCTTTAAATTTTTAATAATTTATTAACTATGTATTCGCTTAATGCGACAAATAAACTTCATAGCCAACGTAAACATTGTTACGAACGGATTCATAGGAATTACAAATTTTTGTATCACAAAAAAAAAGAACCTGCAGGAATGCCACTGTGTTTAGTGGGAAAACGGTTTGCTGGGGACAGACTCATCCTCTTTAAGCCTGTGCAAAAAATTATTAAAAGATTTTATTAGAAGTTAGGAAAAAAAGATCCGCCCGTTGATACCCACTGCGCGTCGCGAACAATGATAATGTCGCTCTAGGAGTCCACAAGTTCTACTGTTTTTTTTTTTTTTACTACGATTCGTCGCAGGAACATTTTGTTATTAATTATTTATAAAGGTTTTTACTTCATCAAAATCCTTCCGCGATCAATCATTTCTACATTTATTGTTTACTTATATAATTTATAATAAAATAGAAAACTTATTGAAGAATCGTTTTTTAAAAAGATGCGATATTTTTAATAAGATACGATCGTTTAAAGAATAAGTCTGTGCCGGCGCTACAGGGGTCCTTAGTAATATATATAGAAAGAAAGGATAATGTTGTACAACGCTTTCTGTCGCTAGTTCGAAATGAAAAGAATCTCCGCCATAATACAAAATAAAATACTCGACTTTCTGTAAACACGGAGCCAGACGTTCAATACAATAAAAATATGTAGGCCCTACGACATTTTTATCGGTTTTATCATAGAGTATTACGTAGTATGAATTCCAAATTAAGTGGAATACACTTGGAGACCTTCAGGTATTATTTCAGGAGCCGCGGTGTCTGTCTGTTGGAAAGTGACAAAGGACATTACCACAAGGTTACAGACTTTCGTAAACCGTTGCCTGAGGTACATAATGAGAATTTGGAGGCCCAAGACCATCTCGAATAGAGATCTATGGTAGGCAACAAGTCAGAGTACCATCCAACTACAGATAAAGAGAAGAAAATGGAGGTGGATCGGTCAAACCCTGAAAAGACCACCAAAAAATGTCGCTAGACAGGCACATAATTGGAATCCGCAAGGTAGCCGCAGACGTGGAAGACCGAGGAACACCTGGAAGAGGACTATGGAAAGAGAGCTGGCTGGTGTCAACAAGACATGGAGGAGGTGAAGGTCCTGACAATGGACAGAATAGGCTGGAGAAATTTCGTCGAGGCCCTATGTTCCACCTAGGACTTTAAGGCCTTAAGTCAGAAAGTCAAGTAAGTAAGTCGCGGTGTCTGTATTGCTGACATTGTAGCGAAAGAAGTGACCAACTAATATTCTATAGTGCATTATAGAACTAAACTTCTTATGCTGTGTATATTTGACAAGTACATAACACTGGACTATTACGGACGTAACAGAAACTTGTGACTCAAGAATGACGTTAGACAGTGGTCCACGGCATTACCCTCTGCCACCAAGGTCTTGGCCGAACGACACCCGACAGCTTTTTCTGGTAAGAGCCAAGAAACGTTGTCGGGTTGGTCGTTCAGCCAAGATCATCTGTCGTAACTGTTTTACAACACTCTGTCGCTTTTTGCGGCCTGAAGAAAATCCCCGGGGGTGGGATTCGAAACGTTGCCGACGATGTCCCTGTTATATAGCAACCGACCACCGGGCCTAACAGACCGGTTTTTAATCATTTTAATAATATTGATTGTCTTATAATCAAATCAACGACGTTGGGAATAAGTTGCATAAGTTCAACATTATGTGCGGAACCATTAGGCGAACCCTTAAGTCAGCAAGTAAAGGAACACGCCTAAAATTCTACAAGGTGATGGCTCTTCCCACACTTCTTTATGGGTCTGAGAAATGGACTTTAACGAAAGGCCAAGCCAGTTACATCCAAGCGGCTGAAATGAGATTTCTCAGTTACGTAGCAGGATATGCTCTCCATGATCATAGAAGAAACACAGATATACGACAGGAACTGAATATTATGAGTATACTTGACAGGATCGCCCAGTATCGGCTGAATTGGTGGGAACATCTTTGCCGAATGAATGACTACCGGATTCCCAAACAACTATGGAACTATAAGCCAAGGAGACGGAGAGGTGTAGGACGTCCGAGGAAGCGCTGGAGTGACCAGCTCTAATCTTTCCCTATTTGAGATTGGAACAAACCATCCTTGGTTTAATCCTTGAAGAAGATGATGATGATGATGATGATAATACTAGCCGTTTGGGCTTACGACAAAAATTATTTACAAACCATAGTAAAATATCGGTATGGAGAACTATACATGACTTCCATGTTCAAAGATTTATATTTAAAAGCATATTCGAAATGAAATATTTCCATAGAAACTACTTCTTTCTATTGCTTCAGCCTTAACCACAGTACTTTGGTCACTAACGTATACCACCTCACTTTTCCGCACTCGATTTTCACTGATGATGAAAGTCGATGGAACTGCCGAAACGTCTGGTTTTGAAGAAAACATTGGACTACGGCTAAAAAGCCCGGGAAGGAATTTTAACAAAAACTACTTCTTTGTTGCCGATAACGTAGTACACATATGAAATTTTCGCCCCTCCCTCTTCAACTATAATTTTCATTAATAGAAAATTACCCCCACCCCGTTCAACTAGCCTCTTCATTTATAGATATTTCATCTACGTTTCTGCAGTGGATTATTATGAGCTTCCTAGCAGGATACTTTGTTTATCAAAATTATGTATTTTACTCTTGTTAAAACATAAAACGTTGCAGGTAAAATACCCCTTTATCTACACCGATCTTCACCAAAATCAATAGGCCTTCAGTCCTCTACAATTCAGGGATGCATGCAAAAAAATATTTGATTCTGTTTGAATGTGCGGCAGTTATCGTTCGTCATGTAAACATTTCTCTTGGTTCAACATAAAATGTTGCTGGTAAACTATCCCTTCCCCTTAACCGATCTTCACCAAAATCAACAGTCCTTGAGCTCTCTACAACTTAGGAAAGTGTGCAAAAAATTATTAGATTCTCTTTGAATTTTCGGCAGTTATCGTTCGTCATAAACAAATTACCCTTTTTAAAACATAAAACGTTGCTGATAAACTACCCCTTCCCCTTAACCGATCTTCAACAAAATCAACAGACCTTGAGTTCTTTTTAGTTCAAAAAGGTATGCAAAAACGTAGTTGATTCTGTTTGAATTTACGGCAGTTATCGTTCGTCATATAAAAAATTACCCTTGTTAAAACATAAAATGTTGCTGGTAAACTACCCCTTTCCCTTAACCGATCTTCACCAAAATAATAGGTCTTCAGTACTCTACAAATCAGGGCTGTATGCAAAAATTATTTGATTTGTTTGAATTTGCGACTCTTATCGTTTACCATAGAAAATACCCTTGTTAACACATAAAATGTTGCAGGTAAACTACCCCTTTCCCTTAACCGATCTTCACCAGAACCAACAGGTCTTAAGGACTCTACAATTAAGGGCTGTATGCAAATTATTATTTGATTATGTTTGAATTTGCAGCTGTTATCGTTTGCCATATAAAATACCCTTGTTAAAACAAAAAACGTAGCCGGTAATCTACCCCTTTCCCTTATCCGATCTTCACCAAAAACAATAGGTATTGAGTACTCTATAATTCAGGGAAGTATGCAAAAAATTATTTGATTATGTTTGAATTTGCGGCTGTTATCGTTTGCCATAGAAAATACCCTTGTTAAAACATAAAATGTTGCCGGTAAACTACCCCTTTCCCTTAACCGATCTTTACCAAAATCAATAGGTCTTGAGAACTCTGCAATCAGGGCTGTATGCGAAAGAGTAGTTGAATCTGTTTGAATTTGCGGCTGTTATCGTTTGCCATAGGAAAAATTAAGTTGTTTAAAAAAAACCGTTGCCGGTAAACTACCCATTTCCCTTAACCGATCTTCACCAAAATCAATAGATCTTGAGTACTCTACAAATCAGGGCTACATGCAATAAATTGTTTGATTCTGTTTGAATTTGCGACTCTTATCGTTTGCCATATAAAATACCCTTTGAAAACATAAAACGTTGCTGGTAAACGACCCCTTTCCCTCAACCGATCTTCACCAAAATCAACAGATCTTGAGAACTCTACAATTGAGGGCTGTAAGCAAATAATCGTTTGATTCTGTTTGAATTTGCGGCTGTTATCGTTTGCCATATAAAATACCCTTGTTAAAACATAAAACGTTGCCGGTAAACTACCCCTTTCCCTTAACCGATCTTCAACAAAATCAACAGACCTTGAGTTCTGTATAATTCAAAAAGGTATGCAGAAGAGTAGTTGATTCTGTTTTAATGTACGGCAGTTATCGTTCGTCATAAAAAAATTTACCCTTGTTAAAACAGAAAATGTTGCCGGTAAACTACCCTATTCCCTTAACCGATCTTCACCAAAACCAACACGTCTTGAGAACTCTACAATTCAGGGCAGTATGCAAAACATTATTTGATTATGTTTGAATTTGCGGCTGTTATCGTTTGCCATATAAAATACCCTTGTTAAAACATAAAATGTTGCTGGTAAACTACCCCTTTCCCTTAACCGATCTTTACTAAAATCAATAGGTCTTGAGAACTCTACAATTCAATGCTGTATGCAAAATATTATTTGATTATGTTTGAATTTGCGGCTGTTATCGTTTACCATAGAAAATACCCTTGTTAAAACAAAAAACGTGGCCGGTAAAGTACCCCTTTCCCTTAACCGATCTTCACCAAAAACAACAGATCTTGGGTACTCTACAAATCAGGTCTGTATGCAAAAAATTATTTGATTCTGTTTGAATTTGCGGCTGTTATCGTTTGCCATAGAAAAAAAATCTACATATAGACACATAGACACACAGACAAGACACACAGACAGACACACATACACAGACACTTTCGAAAATATCGGTATGGAGAACCGTACATGACTTCCATGTTTTAAGATTTATATTTAAAATCATTTTCAAAATGAAATATTACTATAGAAACTACTTCTTTCTACTTACTGCTTCAGCCTTAACCACAGTACTGTGGTCACTAACATATACCACCTCACGTTATCGCACTCGATTTTCACTGATGTTGGAAGTCGATGGCATTGCCGAAACGTCTGGTTTTGTAGAAAACATTGGACTACGGCCAAATATCCCGGGAAGGAATTTTAACAAAAACTACTTCTTTGTTGCCCATAACGTTGTACACATATATATAAAAAATATGCATAAAATTAATGGCTTGTATAATTTAATGATTGATCTCCATTAAGTAATGCTCAAGTTTCCAAAGTTTTAATATTATGATGTACGTAATTAAAACATCAGAGCAGGTTTAGTGTGTATGAGGGTACACCGTGGACAAAAATTTTCAACATTTCCTATTGAGCGTTGCTTAGAATAAAGCTGCGAATCTACAGTGTACGTTTCACAGAACAAACACGTGAAAAAGGAGGAGCGCTCCGAAGTCACTCATGGACCCTCAGCATCTTGCAGAGGGTTCATTCCCTAAAGACGAAAAGTCTGTCTATGAATCGTTCCTCTGTAAACAAGTGCAGTTACACTGCCCAGCGATCCACAGGAAGCAAATCGCTATCCACGCTGGACACTTTTTCGGCTTGCATGCGTTATGTTGGTATGGGTTTCTGCACTTTCCATTTAAAAAGCGTGCAAATGTAAGAAAATAAACATGAATGAGGCCAGAAATAACGCGAATTTTGTGTGTGTGTGTGTGTGTGTGTGTGTGTGTGTGTGTGTGTGTGTGTGTGTGTGTGTGTCTTCCCTGCCTTTTTATTGCGGTAGTCATAATAATAAAATGGAAACGTAAACAGTACATAACTGAGATATGCTTCCCTGCCAAGCACGATATATTTTCTCTTATACATGATTTACATTAAAATGAAAAAATTATAATTTTATTGCCTGGCGACAAAATTATTTTATTTTCAACAATTACCATTGTTTGAAAAAGGTTAAATGAATTTATAAGTACTTTACTGTTGTTAAAACGTAAAAGGTTGCAGGTAAACTACCCCTTCCCCTTAACCGATCTTCACCAAAATCGTAAGCCATTGAGTCCTCTACAATTCAATGACGTATGCAAAAAATTATTTGATTCTGTTTGAATATGCGGCAGTTATCGTTCGTAATAGAAAATTACCCTTGATAAAAAATGTTGCTGGTAAACTACCCCTTCCCCTGAACCGATCTTTACCAAAAACAATAGGTCTTGAGTACTCTACAAATCACGGCTGATTGCAAAAAATTATTTGATTCTGTTTAAATTTGCGGCTGTTATCGTTTGCCATCGAAAATACCCTTGATAAAAAAATGCTGCAGGTAAACTACCCCTTTCCGATAAGCGATCTCACCAAAAACAATAGGCCTTGAGAACTCTGCAATTTAGGGTTGTATGCAAAAAATCTTTTGATTCTGTTTGAATTTGCGGCTGTTATCGTTTGCCATAGAAAATACCCTTGTTAAAACAAAACGTTGCCGGTAAACTACCCCTTCCCCTTAACCGATCTTCACCAAAAACAATAGGTCTTGAGAACTCCATAATTCAAGGCTGTATGCGAAAAATTATTTGATTCTGTTTCAATTTGCGGCTGTTATCGTTTGCCAAAAAAAAATATCGGTATGGAGAACTATACATGACTTCCATGTTCTAAGATTTATATTTAAAATCATATTCGAAATGAAATATTTCCATAGAAACTACGTCTTTCTACTTATTGCTTCAGCATTAACCACAGTACTGTGGTCACTAATGTATACCACCTCACGTTTTCGCACTCGATTTTCACCGATGATGGCAGTCGATAGCACTGCCGAAAAATCTGGTTTTGCAGAAAACATTGGACTACGGCTAAAGAGCCCGGGAAGCAATTTTAACAAAACACGAATTCTTTGTTCCCGATAACGTAGTACACATATAAAAAATTCTCCCCTCCACCTTCAACTATAATTTTTAATAATAGAAAATTACCCCCACCCCGTTCACCATACCTCTTCATTTATAGACATTTCATCGACGTTTCTACAGTGGATTACTATAAGCTTCTTATCAGGATACTTTATTTTCAAAAATTAAGTACTTTACAAATCATAAAATGTTTCAGGTAAACTACCCCCTTCTCTTAACCGATCTTCTCCAAAATCAACAGACCTTCCGTCCTCTACAATTCAGGGAAGCATGCAAAAAAATATTTGATTCTGTTTGAATCTGCGGCAGTTATCGTTCGTCATGGAAACATTTCTCTTGTTACAACATAAAATGTTGCAGGTAAACTACCCCTTTCCCTTAACTGATCTTCACGAAAATCAATAGACCTTGAGCTCTCTGCAACTCAGGGGGTGCAAAAAATTATTTGATTCTCATTGAATTTTTGGCAGTTATCGTTCGTCATAAAAAAATTACCATTTTTAAAACATAAAACGTTGCTGATAAACTACCCCTTCCCTTAACCAATCTTCAACAAAATCAAGAGACCTTGAGTTCTCTTTACTTCAAAAAGGTATGCAAAAACCTAGTTGATTCTGTTTGAATTTACGGCAGTTATCGTTCGTCATATAAAAAATTACCCTTGTTAAAACATAAAATGTTGCTGGTAAACTACCCCTTTCCCTTAACCGATCTTCACCAACACCAATACGTATTGAGAACTCTACAATACAGGGCTGTATGCAAAACGTTATTTGATTCTGTTTGAATTTGCGGCTGTTATCGTTTACTATAGAAAAAAATTACCCTTGATAAAAAACCGTTGCTGGTAAACTACCCCTTTCCCTTAACCGATATTCACCAAAAACGACAGGTCTTAGGTACTCTACAATTCAGGCCTGTATGCAAACAATTATTTGATTCTGTTTGAATTTGCGGCTGTTATCGTTTGCCATAGAAAACACCCTTGATAAAACATAAAACGTTGCTGGTAAACTACCCTATTCCATTAACCGATCTTCACCAAAAACAATAGGTCTTGAGAACTCTACAATTCAGGGCTGTATGCAAAACATTAGTTGATTCTCTTTGAATTTACGGCAGTTATCGTTCGTCATAGAAAAAATACCTTTGTTAAAACATAAAACGTTGCAGGTAAACTACCCCTTTTCCTTAACCGATCTTCAACAAAATAACAGACCTTGAGTTCTGTATAATTCAAAAAGGTATGCAGAAGAGTAGTTGATTCTGTTTTAATGTACGGCAGTTATCGTTCGTCATAAAAAAAATTACCCTTGATAAAACATAAAATGTTGCTGGTAAACAACCCTATTCCCTTAACCGATCTTCACCAAAACCAACAGGTCTTGAGAACTCTACATTTCAGGGCTGTATGCAAAATATTATGTGATTCTGTTTGAATTTTCGGCTGTTATCGTTTGCCATATAAAATACCCTTGATAAAACAAAAAACGTGTCTGGTAAACTACCCCTTTCCCTTAACCGATCTTCAACAAAAACAATAGGTCTTTAGTACTCAACAAAACAGCGCTGTATGCAAGAACGTATTTGATTCTGTTTGAATTTGCGGCTCTTATCGTTTGCCATAGAAAATACCCATTTAAAACATAAAGCGTTGCAGGTAAACTACCCCTTTCCCTTAACCGATCTTCACCAACACCAACTGGTATTTTGAACTCTACAATACAGGGCTGTATGCAAAACATCATTTGATTCTGTTTGAATTTCCGGCTGTTATCGTTTACCATAGAAAAAAATTACCCTTGATAAAAAACCGTTGCTGGTAAACTACCCCTTCCCCTTAACCGATCTTCACAAAAAACAATAGGTCTTGAGAACTCTACAATTCAGGGTTGTATGTAAAATATTATGTGATTTTGTTTGAATTTGCGGCTGTTATCATTTGCCATACAAAATACCCTTGATAAAACAAAAAACGTGGCTGGTAAACTACCCCTTTCCCTCAAACGATCTTCACAAAAAACAATAGGTCTTTAGTGCTCAATACATCAGGGCTGTATGCAAAACATTATTTGATTATGTTTGAATTTGCGGCTCTTATCGTTTGCCATAGGAAATACCCTTGTTAAAACATAAAACGTTGCTGGTAAACTACCCCTTTCCCTTAACCGATCTGTACTAAAATCGACAGATCTTGAGAATTCTACAATTCAGGGCTGTATGCGAAACATTATTTGTTTCTGTTTGAATTTGTGGCTGTTATCGTTTGCCAAACAAACAAAATTACCCTTGATAAAAAAAAACCGTTGCTGGTAAACTACCCCTTTCCCTTAACCGATCTTCACCAAAAACAATAGGTCGCGAGTACTCTACAAATCAGGGCTGTATGCAAAATATTATTTGATTCTGTTTGAATTTGCGGCTGTTATCGTTTGCCATAGAAAAAAATCTACAGACACACAGACACACACACACACACACACACACACACACACACACACACACACACACACACACACACACACACACACACACACACACACACACACACACACTTTTCGAAAAATGACTTTTTTTCATGTTTTGAGTGTAGTACAATCAGAATCTGCAATAATCTCGAACACAATTTTTTTTGCCATCACCATACTTCCATTTCCTTAAGGAACATGGAAGTAAAAAATACCCTTGTTAAAAAAAAACCGTTGCCGGTAAACTACCCCTTTCCCTCAACTGATCTTCACCAAAAACAATAGGTCGTGAGTACTCTACAAATCAGCGCTGTATGCAAAAAATTATTTGATTCTGTTTGAATTTGCGGCAGTTATCGTTTGCCATAGAAAAAAAAATCTACAGACAGACAGACACACAGACACTTTTCGAAAAACGACTTTTTTCTGTTTTGAGTGTAGTACAATCAGAATCTGCAATAATCTCGAACACGATTTTTTTTGCCATCACCATACTTGCATTTCATTAAGGAACATGGAAGTAATTACCCTTGATAAAGAACCGTTGTAGGTAAACTACCCCTTTCCCTTAACCGATCTTCACCAAAAACAATAGGTCCTGAGTACTCTACAAATCAGTGCTGCATGCAAAAAATCATTTGATTCTGTTTGAATTTTTGGCTGTTATCGTTTGCCATAAAAAATAACCTTGTTAAAACATAAAACGTTGCTGGTAAACTACCCCTTTCCCTTAACCGATCTTCACCAAAAACGAAACGTCTTGAGATATCTACAATTTAGGGCTGTATGCAAATAATCATTTGATTCTGTTTGAATTTGCGGCTGTTATCGTTTGCCATAGAAAATACCCTTGTTAAAACATAAAACGTTGCAGGTAAACAACCCCTTCCCCTTAACCGATCTTCACCAAAAATAATAGGTCTTGAGTACTCTATAATTCAGGGAAGTATGCAAAAAAGTATTTGATTATGTTTGAATTTGCGGCTGTTATCGTTTGCCATAGAAAAAAAATCTACACACAGACACGCACACACAGACACTTTTCGAAAAACGCTTTTTTTCATGTTTTAAGTGTTGTACAATCAGAATCTGCAATAATCTCGAACACGATTTTTTTTTGCCATCACCATACTTCCATTTCCTTAAGGAACATGGAAGTAATAATGTAGAAGCATCGTTAACATCATCATTTAAAGATTTTGTCGCCACTTCTCGCGTCCTATGTTCCAAACAGTCGTCTTACGTGAAGCCTCTTTCACTCATGACCTCTTCAGCAACTTTTTTCCACCATTGCCTATGCCTTCCTTTTTTCCTTCCATTGGGCGGTGTCCATTGTCATACCTACTTCGGCCACCTCTCCCTTGACAAGCGTTTTAGGCGTCCGAACCAATTTAACACTTTCATCTCTACAGTTTCTATTATGTACTCGCCAACGCCCATATCCACTCTTATATCTACATTCTTTTAGATTCATTTTCTCCTTTTCGATTTCTTTATTTCGTGTTGTTGTTGTTGTTGTTGTTGTTGTTGTTGTTCTTCTTCTTCTTCTTCTTCTTCTTCTTCTTCTTCTTCTTCTTCTTCTTCTTCTTCTTCTTCTTCTTCTTCTTCTTCTTCTTCTTCTTCTTCTTCAACACTACAGCCCAACGTGGCCTGGCTTCCAACACCAATCTTCTCCAAAGTCTGCTGTCCATTGCCATCTCAGTGTAACCCCCCTCACATCCATTCTTCTGAGATCCTGTAGCACATCTTATCCTAGGTCGGCCCCTCTTTCTACTTTTATACACCTGCGTTCTCAGGATTTCTGATTTCTTTTACTTACCTCCCACAATTCTGCCCCACACATAAGTCTATGCCCTCTACTACGGTTTAAGAATACAGCCTAATCATATTACGCTTTGTAAGTTGGGTACTCCGTACTACGTTATTCAATTGTTTCTAGATATTTTTGCTCGTCCCATTCTTGTTTTTTATTTCTCGATTTTGTTTCTCGATCACCATCAGATGTTATTGTTATAAATACTTGACGTTACTCGTAGCTCTTACAAGTTTTGTTCCTAACTATAGCTGCTTGGTCTCCGCCACCTACTGCCAAGTACTCTGTTTCGGATGAATTTATTTCAATGCTCCTTTAGAAATCAGTAGGTGACGTTTCGCTTTTAGGAAACGACGAAGAAGAACTACAGAATGCACTTCACCAAGTGAACAAGTTCCTGAAAGATAATTGTGACATGGCGATAAACAAGGGAAAATCAAAAGTAATGAAATGTTTCAGAAATGGAAAACAGAAGATACTTCTTGACATTAGCTAGCTAGCTAGTGCAAGTTGATATCTTTAAATATATTAGGAGCTGCGTTACATTAGATAGGAGATGGACCGCTGATATAAAAAGTAGAATTTCACAAGTAAAACGAGCATTTTTCAAGATAAGATCTCTACAAACGTGTCCCGTCTTTCGGCCCGCCGCTCTTCAGGAGGGGTCCATTCAAGTAATTTCTTCTTCTTCTTCTTCTTCTTCTTCTTCTTCTTCTTCTTCTTCTTCTTCTTCTTCTTCTTCTATGGCGTCACAGTTCGATGTCAAACCTTAGCCTGCATAATCATCCACCTCCATTTTTCCTTATCTTTGGCCATTGATATCCATCGTTTTATTTTAAGTAAATTATCAGCATCCCTCGCCACTGCGTCAATCCAGCGTGTCTTGGGTCTTCCGACAGACCTTCTACCCTCGATTTGACTAAACAGTACCTTCCTAGGTATTCGGTTGCCTTCCGTCCTAATGATGTGGCCTGCCCATTGGAATCTATGCAGTCCGATGGTGGTGGCCAGATCATTATATTTATACAGCTTGTATAGCTCCTCATTGTAACGCATTCTCCATATCCCATTGATTTGGATTGGTCCATATTATATTCTCCTTTCGAAGGTATTGACTATGTTAGCGGCTTGTTTGTTCAGAGTCCAAGTCTCCTTGGCATAAGTTATCACCGTCTAATTATAACTTTATATAATGTGACCTTATATAAAGTAATTTCTTTAGGCACCTAACATTGCCCATACGGCGCACATGCCCGTACCATCTTAACATTTTTCCAGCAATTGTGTCATTTATATTATATCTTTCTCTTATTTCTCCATTTTCAACCCTATCCTGCAATGTAAGCCTGCAGCACTTTCTCCGGAATACCATTTACTTGGCTTGTATGTTCTGTAGGTTTCCCACCCTTCAGCCCCCATAATATTTCCGCATTTGTTTTATATATTTTAATTACGGTTTAGGGTCTTGTTTGGTTGTTCCGTAAAGTGGAATGTAGCTCGTCTCGTCACTTGTTTTCCTTGCCCTATACAATTTTTACTTCCATGTTCCATAAGGAAATGGAAGTATGGTGATGACGAAAAAATCGTGTTCACCACACGATTAAATAAAGGCTTATTCTAATTGTACTACCCTAAAAAAATTAAGAAAAGTCATTTTCCCAAAAGTGTCTGTGTGTAGAATTTTTTCTATGGCGAACGATAACTGGCTCAAATTCAAACAGAATCAAATAATTATTTGCATATATGCCTGAACTGTAGAGTACTCAAGGTCTATTGATTTTGGTGAAGATCGGTTAAGGGAAGGAGTACTTTACCTGCAACGTTTCATGTTTTAACAAGAGTAATGTTTTCTATGGGGAACGATAACTGCCGTAAATTCAAATACAATCAAATACTTTTGTACATATGTACCTGATTTGTAGAGGACTCAAGACCTATTGATTTTGGTGAAGATCGGTTAAGAGGAAGGGGTAGTTTACCTGCAACGTTTTATGTTTTAACAAGAGTAAAAGTACTTAAATTTGATAAATAAATTATCCTGAAAAGAAGGTCAGAATAATCCACTGTAGAAAGATAGATGAAGTATCTATAAATAATAAGGTAGTTGAAGGGGGAGGAGTAATTTTCTATAAATGAAAATGGTAGTTGAAGGGGGAAGGGATAATTTTTTATATGTGTACTACGTTACCGGGAACAAGGAAGTAGTTTGTTGTTAAAATTACTTACTGGCCTGTTTGGCCATGGTCCAATGTTTTCTGCAAAACCAGACGTTTCGAGAGTGCCATTGACTGCTATCATCAGTGAAAATCGAGTGCGCTAACGTGAAGTGCTATGCGTCAGTGACCACAGTACTGTGGTTAAGGCTGAAGAAAGAAGTAGTTTCTATGGAAGTATTTCATTTCGAAAAGGATTTTAAATATAAATCTTAGAACATGGAAGTTATGTATGGTTCTCCATACTGATTTTTTTTTTATTTCCGCTACACTGTCCAGTCTTTTCTAACCGAGACATCCAAGATATCTGTATGAGTCGATTATCTTCACAACTCCCCAATCCAGCAATATTGGATATCTCAGCTTGTATTTCCGACGACAATATATTCATTTTTTGTTTTTATGGTTAATACCCTTTCTGGTATTCTTCGTTCAGCTTCCTAACTACATAACAGATGTCATCCTCTTCTTCTTTTTCTTCACTGGCGCGGCAACCCATTACTGAGTCAAGGCCTCCTTTAACAGCCTCCACCAGTTGTCCCGGTCAAGTGCGAAACTGACTGGCTGAGAAACTGATAGGTTTCTGCATATAAAAGAGTTTGACAGATGGGATATGTGAATTCTCCGATCCAACCCCCAACCTGGAAGACCAGCAACTTTGATTGCGGGTGCTCTTACCCTAGAGAGTTGCTTTCACCTAGCTGACGAGCTCTCTCTGTCCGGTCGCAGTAGGCTAACTGACTCAGCCCATATGTGCAGCCATTGGGCTACTTTAGCCTTCTCCACCTCCACACTAGGTGCACATCCTGCTGCCGACGTGCACCATCCTGCCAGGCCAGGGGACCCAGGATACCCCCAGACTGCCCTGACAGAACCCCCATCTCTCGTTTGCTTACCGGTCCACTCCGCTGAAGGGATTGGTTACTACAACCTTGGAGTGGATTGCTCGGCGTAACAGGGCCCACCGATGTGTAGGTGAGAGTGGAGTTGGGAGTGAGGCTGGCTTTCTCTTCTATGAAAGCATATGTTCGCGTCACACCCCCTTTAGACCTCCATCCTCATTTCAGGTTCGCGAAATGCAAAGTGACAATTCGCATCTTTTCGTCATTGACAGTTATCCCCATGTTGGGACAAGTGCATCTCCGGCGTTCTAAGCTGAATTTAAGTATATGTTGTATAAAATGGAAGCTATAGCACAGCCTTGTCACAATCCCTTGTTAACTGGGAATTCGTCAGAATGACCTATCTTTCTACTACAGTTAGTAGCGGTGGTACACAACGCTTCCACAGTTCTAATGTAGGCCTATATGCCTACAGCGTTGATATAATTTTTTAATAACATCGGTCATAAGTTATTCAAATCCTTCACTAAAATTATATATATATATATATATAATATATAATATATATTATAATGTATATATATATATTATTTTAGTGAAGGATTTGTGAGGATCGGTCAAAAATATAACACAAATTTTAACTTATTTGTGTCGACGTTCTGACAATCTTTATTGTCATCATCAGGACCCGTGTATGAATACAAAAGAAATGTCACAAATATTATACGCATTAGAAACCATTGTGTATCTAAAAAAAAAATCTGATTTAGCCACACATTGTTTAAACATAAATTTCCATATATTCAAAATGTCAAATTAATTAAAAACGTACAAAAGGTAACAAAATGAATATCTGGAAAATCTTAATATTTACAAACACAATAATAATAATCTAATAATTAAAGAACAAATACAAATAAAAACAAAACATTTAAAATCATACATTTATTAGAATAATAGAATAAACATTAAACATATAATAAATAGCTACTACATAAACATTAAAATAATCGAAAATAGAATGGAAGCAAATTCGATTATCCGTTAGCTGTATTGTAAGCGAAACATTCAATTAAAATTCAATCAAACCTCTGAAGATACAGAATAATATCAGTGAAACGTGCGTCAGGTGAAAATAAACCTACTTGCAGTGTATTTATTTGATGATATTACATGAAAATATTGAATACTTTGGTTTAATATTTCACTGGTAGATGGCTCTTGTATCTGTTGTGAGTTGCAAATGGTGACTAATCACTCAATAAACTGTCACCAGAGCGCAGGACTGGCTTATCTCCATCAATTATGTATAATTGGGGTTGCAAAATACTATAGTTTCAAACTTAACGCGCGTACGTGCGCGTGTTATTTGCGCGAGTACGTTGTTCAGTCTATATATATATATATATATATATATATATATATATATATATATATATTTAATTTACACATATGCGTATCTAGCAAAGCTGCTCAATCTAAAATTTAACCAACAGGACTTTCAATGATTTGTCTTTTTTTGGTTCAGAGGTGGTGTTGCAAGAATTTTGAACCGACTGTACGTCACGAATCTCGTTTTGGGCGCGGACACTTGGGCACCTCCTGCTGCTAAAACAGAACCCACTTATTACTCGGTTTGACATCTTCCTTTCTCAGGTAAACCCAATTCACAGTGGGCACTGCAGCACATCGGCCCAACCGCTGGCAGTTATATGAGTTTCTTTTTTTTTTTTAGAAAATATTTCTTCAAAATGAGGTAGATAGATAGTTGTAACAACGGTTGTTGCTACAGGTATTAACGTCACAGCCGACTTATAAACACCACAGTATTATGGGCTGGATCAAGTAAACACGAATTAATTTTTACGGTTTGTATGCTTTCACTGTGTACGGCTGTAAATTGTGTGAATTCCAAAATGGTGAATTCGTTTTAGCGTTAGTTATGTGACGAGAAGCTTTAGAGGAATTTCGTCAGATTACTGTACACAGTTTAACGGCAACGTTGTTTACGTTATTCCCGTCTTCTGATCTGAACAACTTACTACTTTTTTCGACTTAATTTTTTTTTCTTTTTTCAGTCTCTTTTTTCAGACACTGAAGAAGGAGGATGAGAAAAGATTAGAAACATTTGAGATATGGCTTTGGCAAGCAATGGAAAAAGTGAGGTGGGTTGATAAAGTAAGGAATGATGAAACTTTAAGAAGAATAGGAGGAAGAGTCAAGAATCCTGAAGGTATAAGAAAATAAGAAAAGGAATTGGTTTGGTCATTGTTTAAGAAGAGACTGCTTTCTTACAACTGCCATGGAGGGTGTCACAGAAGGAGAAAAAATAAGAGGGCGTAGAAGAATGAAGTTAATTAAAATCAGAGGGTGTTGCAAAGAAACGAAAAGACGCATGCGCTAGGACAGCTTGAAGAGCTTTTACCATTTGAATACCTGGCTTAGGGCAGAACACCAAATAATAATTCAGTCTTCTTAATTAAACTGGTTTACTCCTTGAGCTGCTGAACTCGCTCATTATTTTAAACAAAATACACTTATTATTGGATAAATTTTGATATTAGATACAATTTCAATTATCTACCTATAATTTTTTTTCTTTGAGAGTAATTCTTGATATTTGAGTTTTCTTCAGTCATTGAATCTTTTGAATGTTACACCCCCCCCCCCCCACACACACACACACATTCACTCACACATTTTGCTACAGTCAATTTCTTGATGCATTACTACAGTCTATTATTTGCCGGATAGGATGGAAACTACGAAAATCCCCATTACTCTTTTCTTTTTTTTTTTTTTTAGTAAAGTCACAATTGTAGAGCAATCGATAAAATAAAAAATCCTAAAAATCCGATTTGTATTAAAATTTCTTTAGCCTGACATCCGAATGGTTAACAATTTTTTCATATTTTTGATCCTATTTTTGAGCTCTGGGTCAAAAATTTTGAAATTTCCAAACTGTATACTATATGCAGATTTTTGTTAAAATTCTTCAATTTGACATGCCACATGGAATTTGAAATTTTTCTATTGTATTCGTCATCATCGTCTTCAAGGATTAAATCAAGGATGGTTTGTTCTGGTCTGAAACAGGCAATGATTATAGCTGGCCACTCCAGCGCTTCCTCGTACTTCCCACACCTCTCCGTTCCCTCGGCTTATAGTTCCATAGTTGTTTGGGGATGCGGGCAGTCATCCATTCAGTAAAGATGTTCCCACCGATTCAGCCGATACTGGGCAATCCTGTCGAGTATACTCATAATATTCAGTTCCTACCGTATACCTGTATTTCTTCTATCATCATGAAGAGTATACCCTGCTACGTGCCTGAGAAATCCGTCCGGCTATTCCTTATTTGAGGCAATTTAGTAGTGAATATGTTATTAGCATATCGCAGGGTAAGGCGTATGGTGGGGCTGCCACCTTCAGGCTTAACGTCCACACCGATTTCCTGTCTGCGTGTTCTCCCATACTGGCTGTCTTACCAGACTAAAGAGACCAGTTTTCCCTGTTGAAATATCCATAAGGATCTTTAATGTGGTGGCTTCTGCTTGCCTCCCACATCCTACGTCGTTGATCAATGGAAGGTCATCCGCCTTTAGGGGCTATTTCTCACCCCAAGGGCAAGAGGGTGCCCTAACCTTTACTTGACAATGATTGTATTCATTACGTTCTGATTACGTACTCAGACTAGAGTCCACGAGTAGCACGATACATTCTCCTACTATCGTCTCATACCTGAGTGTGTGAAAACGGATTTGAAATTCAAATTATTCCGACGAAACGGATTCCGCAACTTCTGGCTGGCAAGGATGACCCGCCTGAGGACTGTTTATGTTGGAATCGACTTTGAAAATTATTCATTATGATAATCCTTTATGACTTTCATAATTGATTATATTTTTTCAATCAATGTACTATGGTTGGATGATGTGCTAGAAGATCTCAGAAGAATGAGCGTGAGGCAGTGGCGTGGCGTGGGTACATAACACCTGTTGCCGGTTGTGATAGGCCTAAAACTTAACCTAAAGATTAATTTGAATTCTTTCTTGTACCAAGTGTTCTTTTTAGAGCATTTTCTATCATTCGCTGGGAGAAGAAGAGGGTCTCGGTTCAACGGGATCTGACTCTCATTATACTTACACAGAATAAATCAGAACACAAATAATCTAATTAAAAATAACAAGGACAAACAAAGAAACACATGACTAAACGAACAAAACACAAATAGGTACGTAGTATATGCTGCACGTCAGTACCGAAAACGAACACAGCTGCTAACTGAGCGTTTTGCCGATTTATACAAAGGCAACACATTGGGTGAACAAGTGTCACCTCTTCCGCAATTTGTACAGTGGCAACTAGTACGAGGTCAATGACCGTACGCAGTAAAACATTGCCGATGTCTGAGCCGGCAACACAACACGGTGCAAGTGCCCAGCAGTTCGAAAGCAATATTGTGCTTTTCTTCAAGTTTCCCTACTAATATTGTTTGGATTTAAAATTATTCAATAACTAAACTATTTATTCTGTGAAATAATTTATATTATTTTCTCTTATTTCCAGTACTGTTGCCGCCGGCTACAGCGGTTACATGGACGCCACGCTAGTGATTTGTGAGGGGTTACACTGAGATGCCAATAGACAGGAGTCTTTGGAGAAGATTAGTGTTGGAAGCCAGGGCTCACGTTGGGCTGTAGTACTGAAGAAGATTCTCATAATTACTTTGTCAATTCAACATTTACAAAGCGGATGAAATGAGATTTCTCATGAACGTGGCAGGGTATAGGCCTACTCTCCATGATTATAGAAGAAACACGGATATACAGCATTAACTGAATATTATGAATACACTCGGCAGGACTGAGCAGTATCGGATGAATTAATGGGAACATCTTTGCCGAATGGATGACTGCCGCATCTCCAAACAACTCTGGAACTATAAGCCGAGGGGTCGGAGAGGTGTGGGACGTCCTAGGAAGCGGTGGAATGGGGCAGCTCTAAGCTTTGCCTGTTTAAGACCGGAACAAACCATCCTTGGATTAATCCTTGGAGATGATGGTGAATTCAACATTTACAGTCGTTGGAAATTCAAGTTTCAGGACAAGAACGAATCTATTCCTAAACGCTAGACTGCACGCACACGCACACGCGGGGTCCCTCCTCGTTACAGGAATCTTTGTATAGGCGTCTTTTACTTGGAAGATTTATGAATGAAGGTTTTAATTGACACACACAGACGATAAGGGATAGGTAACACAACACGAGGGTAGCGTCTAAAATAACCTGTTACCCCTGGCATCACCTGTTTCGTAGTAGTAGGCTGGTCATTAAGCAAATAAAGGGTTGTATAATGCGTTGTTAATATCTGTCACATTGTGTATGGCTCATCTGTATAATGTCAATTAATAACGTATGCGAGAACCTCGTGAAGAGAGAGAGAGAGAGAGAGAGAGAGAGAGAGAGAGAGAGAGAGAGAGAGAGAGAGAGAGAGAGAGAGAGAGAGAGAGAGAGAGAGAGAGAGAGAGAGAGAGTGAGACAAACGGAAACAGTAGACATATTATAGACTTATTTGGTGTTCTTGGTTGTTACCCACAATTCTCACCCATAGGACAGTACAGGAACTGCCATAACTTTATAGAACTCTAATTTTGTATCTCGACGTACCTTGTTTCTAAATATACGGTTGGTTGTCCCACAGATCGTCTGGAACTTACTAACTTAATATCAAACTACTAACGTTTCTCAGTTGCTTGATTAATCCCTAAAACGCTGTCCCTAATACAAGATTTTCTTTTATGGGAGATTATATTATTGGATACAGGTCTAAGTGTGTAAGTGTATTACAATGTATCAAGTGTTATACATATTTTATTATTGACCTATATTTTACAGTTAAGAAGCAATATAAGAGCACTAAGACTGGAGAGAGAATCGGGAGAAGGAAGGAAGAAGTAAATAAAATGTTTAGACTGAGCAAGAAATGGGAGGGACTAGAAACAGAGGATACAGAACAGATTGGGTTAATGGCGAAACTCATGGAAGAAGATAGAGCAGATATAAATAGATATGTAGACAGACAAAGAGAGAGAGAGAGAGAGAGAGAGAGAGAGAGAGAGAGAGAGAGAGAGAGAGACGGAAACGGTCGACATATTAATAGAGTCATTTGGTGTTTTATATACTGATATTCATTTTCTTTGTCATACTGTTAACAACAAACAGAAGTAGGCTATTTGCATTGGGTTAATCAACAGGTCGTTGGATATGATATAACTGGCTACAGTAACTAGTAAGCTCCCGTCCGACCTGTAAAACTCGTTCACTGTTTTGACCGTAACAGTAGGCTATTTATCCTACACTATTTATGTAATATTGTAGTATAAGGTAGACTTCAAAGTTAAATAATTTTTCAATTCTCAGAATCCCGATTACTCTACTACTTTTTGTAGAGTAACAATTATAAATCAGACAATCATACGAGGGCGGGATGAGAAGTCCCGGGCCTGGATAAGAAACAACATTTCTTTTGGTTAATTTGCATTTATTTCCCAGCATAATCTCCATTTAGCTCTGCACACTTTTACAACGATGTTCTAAAGCGGTCAAGCGATACCGATAAACAGATTTGTCGCTGTATTCAAAGTTAACATTTACAGCATCGCTGACTTCACTGCTGTCAGTAAATCTTCTCAGCGACCCATTTTTTGAGGTTAGGCAGTGGGGATTTAAGATTTTTGAAAAGGCTAAGTTCTCTGAGCCCCTTCCCCGGCTGTGACTTTGAAGTAATATATGTACTGCAGAAGTAATTTGATGTCTGATTAATACTATCAATTTTAAAACCGGTAGGCTACTAGAAAAAGCGTACCTACTTTCATTTAGCAAACTTTCTCAAAATATTAAGAACCATGCAAAAGAATTAAGCAAATTAATTTATTTTTTAAGTAGAGTAACTTAACTAAGCTTATTCAGAAATTTAACATAAAAAATTGTTTGTAGGCTCCACTAGCTGTGTGAATGTCTATGTTCATGTTCATGATGAATACGTTTAGTGTACGGATTCAGTTCTATGTTCATAAAGTTTCACACTAATAAATATCAACGAAACAACACGCTGCCAACCACACAAAGCTAAAAACCTTCTTTACATTCAAAACAAAATAAAAACATAACCTCAAATCACAAACCGTTCAGTCACAACGCAGATAAACAATGATAACAAACAAAGGTGGTACCACGGTCGTGTAAATTCGGGGGCAAAATTTGCGTGCGCAGATTAGTTTTCAAGGATGCCAACGTCTTAAAAATAAACGCGCAATATTTAAATAAGAACTGTCTTCCGTTTGTATTAATAACAAAAATTGATCATTTAATTTCAAAAAATCATATTTAAATAAATCACAGTGCCTCCTACTTTTATAAAAATACTTCTGTTAAAAGAAAATATATCTGTAGCTTGCGGTCCCCTCCGAACCCGCGGTCTAGTCGGCTTAGTGGTAAATCCGGCACTGAGGTTAGGGAAGAGATAGAAGTCGATCGGGGCTAAATCGGGCGAGTATGGTGGATGAAGAAGCAATTCGAGCTTTAATTATTATTAGCCACCGCAACAATTGACTTGGTGGGACTGCACTTTATTTTTCCTTAATGTGGCCGTTTGTTTCTTGATTTCGTAGTTTAAAAGGTGCGGTAGGTTTGCATAGTACTCGCCACTATTTGTTTTTCCATTTTTGAGGCAGTAAATGAAGATTAACTCCACGTGCGTCCAAAAAACAGTCGCCACAACCTTACCAGATAAAGGAATCGCCTTTGCCTTCTTTGGAGTTGGTTCGCCTTTCGTGGCCCATTGTTTTGATTGTTATTTGGTGCCAGAAGTGTTGTAGTGGAGCCAAGTCTCATCAACGGTTATGAATCGATGCAAAAATCTGATTGGATTACGCGTATAGAGTGCCAAACAATCGGTTGAAACATCCTTTCGACACTGTTTTTGGTTAAGTGTCCACAAAAGCGGCACCCATCTAGCGCACAGCTTTGTCATACACAGATGTTCGTGTACGACATTCCGCAGACGTACCGTTGATATGCCAACAGTCACTGCTATCCTCATTCACTTTTATTCTACGGTCTGCCAAAACAATTTTTTTTCGCATCGGCCATCTAAGGACCACATGGCAATTTCAATTCTTTACTCTTTGTTCTTTCCTTTTTCCCATTATTCTTTCATCTTCTCACTGTGTCTCTTCTTCCTGTTTTCAGTCCACTTTGAACCTGCGTTTTTCTCTCTCCTAACCTGGACTCCCTCCATTTTTAACACTTTTGCCCCAAAAACTTCTCCTTCAATTGCTTCTTCTGCATGCATATTATTTTTTTCTAAATCCTTTTGGACTTCTTTAATCCAGCTTGGTGTTGATTTCTTCCCCCACAGACATTTGAAGATTTGCTTTGTTAACCTATTGTCGTCCATTATATATAAATGTCCAAAAAATAATAGTCTTCTTTTTCCCATCGTTTCTATTATATTTTCTATACTTTGATATATTTCAACATTACTTCTTAATTTCCAACCTTCTGAAGTTTTTCGTGGGCCTAATATTTTCCTAATAATTCGTCTTTCCAATATTTCTAGTTTGTCTAAATTATAATTCAATGCTAGACATTCACTTGCATATAGGCATTCTGGCTTCACTACTGTACTGTAACTGTAATGCCTTATTTTCGCATTTTTAGATATGCACATTTTATTGTAAATGTCTTTAGTTATACCATATGCCCTTTCCACCTTATGAATCCTTTCTTCTATAGCAGATTTTTCCAAGCCATTATCTTGAATTATCTCTCCTAGATACTTAAATTTTCGAACCCTCTCTATTCGACTAATATCTGTTACCAGCAATGTTGGCGCGTTTTTAATGTTTGTGAGAAATTTATTTTTTTTTCTGCAGAAATTCTTAAGCCTGTTCTACTGGCAATATCCTCTAAAACAATTAACTTGTGTTACTGCAGATGTCAGATGTTCAGAAAGTATTGCAGTCATCTGCGAATGTCAAACAGTTTATTTCAATACGTTTCTTCCTTCTTCCAAACAGGGTTGGTGATATTTTGTATTCCTTTAATTTTTAATTCTAAATTCTCACTACTTTCTCCAGGACACAATTAAAAAGAATTGGGGATAAACCATCACTCTTTTTTACACCTGTATTTATTTTGAATGGTTGAAGATATTTCTCCCATGAATGTTACTTTTGAGACTGTGTCCGTAAGGGTTTTACGGATTAGACTTGCCAATTTAGATTTAACAGAAACGATTTACCAAAACGATTTTATAGAATTATTCTATTTTTTATGGCGTAGTCACTTTAATGGGACGTCCAACATGTGTGTCGTCATTTGTGCAGTCAGACCATTTTAAATTCAGCAACCCAGCTCTTAACCATTGTATTCGATGAAGAAGAGTCTCCCAACGATGAATCCAGCTTTTTTTTACTTCGGTTCCAGTTAACCCTTTCAAAAGAAAAGTATTTAACCATCATCATCGTCTTCAAAGATTAAACCAAGAATGGTTTGTTCCGGGCTTATTTGAGGTAAATTAGTAGTGAATATGTCCCCTGAATATGTTATAACATCCAGCCCGATTTTCTGTCTGGGTGATCTCCCATAAACTGGCTGTCTTACCAGACTAAAGAGACCAGTTTTCCCTGTTGAGATATCCATACGGATTTTTAATGTGGTGATTTCTCCTAGCCTCCCACATCCTACGTCGTTGACCAATGGAAGGTCATCCGTCTTTAGAGGCAATTTCTCACCCCAAGGGCAAGAGGGTGCCCTAACCTCTACTTGACAGTGACAAGTAGAGGAGTGACAGCTTATACCTGCTGTCACTCGGTTTCCAGAGTCATGTTAGCCACCTGTTGCCCATCCCCCACCACTTGGAGGTGTGGCTGGATATTTCCCTTCATCCAGGGATGAGACCATAAGGCATTACTCATCCTCTACAGTACTTAGGGGGATAAAAGTGTTTAACGACGCTACGAATTTCCAAACTGGCCACTGTTAAACAATGGTTGGGGCGTTTACTGTCATGTACTGTCATGTACTGTCAAACTAATACTAAACAACACGTTGACTTGAAATATCTAAATTCTACAAAGGATGAAAGCGTACAACACGGTTAAAATAATGAGCACAGTAGCGTTATCTCTGTGTCAGGCTCGGAAGACTTCAGTCTACCCTAGTACGGTAAACTCTAATAATTCCAAACTATTACTTCATTGGCTTTAGTTAAATCTATATCCATAATGCCACCATTACGACAAATGATTTAATGACAAATAACAAATGATCTAGGTTTGTGTATGTTTACATAGATATCTATAAGCCCATATCTAATACTTTTAAGAAATATATAAACGTTTTTTGTAAACACAGTTAAGAACCTTATGAAGGAGAACCAAAATCTGCAAGCAGTGTTAAGAGGTATTAGGTTTGAAAATTATTAATAATTTCGAGTTTATCTTTTGAATAAAATTCCTCACAACTTGACCCTCCTCAACATAGACTTTTACAATTCTAAGTTCCACTTTGGTCTGTGGTACCCCTGAAGTTAAAAATAATTTTCATAGTAAACATTTTATTCCGATTTGGATTAAATTTCCTTTAGTCTGACAAATTTTACATTGTAAATTTTAATTTTATTTTAATTTTACAAGATTTTCAAACTTTTATGCTCCTTTTTGTACCTATGTGTCTTTAAAATTTTCCGAAACTGTACACTGTATTGAGATTTTGGTTAAAATTCCCTTCAGTATTTGATGAAAATTCCCAGGTGGGAATTTTGAGATTTTATAAAATTGTGACCCACATTTTGGGCATTGACGTATACAAATTTTGCAGTATTAAACAGTGAACACTATTTTCAAATTCTGTTTAAAATTCTCTTTTTTAATTTAATACGTCTCACGAAATTTTTTTGATTTTCTCAATTTTGACCCTCCCTTAGATTTTTGCCTTTTGTCTCCTTATTTTTTGGGAAAATCAAGCTCAAAAACAATAGAAAACAATACACAAATAACATAAACTAAACAATAGAAGACAACAGAAGAATGGTGAAAGTGTGGGCGTGTTTGTGAAGTTTTATGAAAATCGGTTGATGCATTCACAGTTATCGTGAGACAGGTACAGTGGAACCTCGATAACACGAATCTCAAAGGGATTATAAAAAAGTCGTGTTATCGAGGAATTCGTCAAGGCGAGGCTCGTGTTATCAAGGTTAAGATAACGAAAGTTCGTCTTATCAAAGTCCTGCTTCATAAAATTCGGCTTACCGAGCTCGCTGTCGTGGGTAATTCGTATATATAGAGGTAAATTCGTGCTATGGAGGTTCTGTTGAGTAAAAATTCGTGTTTTAAAGGTTAATTAGTACAGTATTTTGATACCAAATCGACTAAAATTCGGCTTATCAAGATTTTTAACTAAGGAATTTTGGGTTATAGAGGTATTTTTAACATTGAGTGTTATGGGACATTCAAGGGGATTGAAAAAAAATCGTGTTATCAAGGAATTCGTGTTATTTAGGTTCGTGGTTTCGAGGTGCCAAACGCTCGAGTTAAAACTGAGAACTCGCTTACCTCGAATTGAGAAGTAGGAAGCAAGAAGTAAATAAAATATTTAGATCGTGTAAGAGATGAGAGAGACTACAAACAGAGAATATAGAACAGATGAGGTTAATGGCGAAACTCATGGAAGAAGCAAGAAAAAGAGAAAGAGAAAGGGAGAGCACGATAAATGATGATGATGATGACGATGATTAGGTGAGTGGCAAACAAGGGAGAAGTGAGTGGATGCTGCTGCAGTTTTTTCCCATAGCGATAATGGCGGGATGAAAAGAGTTGATTGACTAACAGTACAGCGGGCGAGCGCGTGTGTGTGTGTGTGATTAATGAGCCAAGCCCCCGCGGCTAGAGTACTACTTGATGGGAATCCGTCAAGCGGGTAACGGATGGATGGATGAAATACCTTCATAACACAGCCAAACATTAATTGGTCTCACTGTGCACTGTGTATACTTGATACATATACGCACCATGTAATTATGTCTATATTAACACACACACACACAGAACTGTAATGAATGTAACCGCTTTGAGTCGACTTGTTTAATTTACGCATGCTACTTGATGGTATTAAGAAGGTTTCGTTTGGCCAGTTGGACGCCAGTAATAAAATACAAGGCGTTTATATTATTCTTGATTTTAGAATAAGTGATTTTAGTTTTAAAATATCGGTATGGAGAACCATACATGACTTCTAAGTTCTAAGATCTTTATTTAAAATCATTCACTTGAATTCGGTTCGACAATTTCTAAAAAAATATCCCCCACCTTGTAAATCGAGTTTTATGTTTCACAAATTGAAATGTAATATTTCCAGAGAAACGACTTGTTTGTTGCCGATAACGTAGTACACATACAAAAAATTATCCCCTCCTCCTTCAACTATCATTTTCATTTATAGAAAATTACCCTTTTCATTTATAGATATTTCATCTACCTTTCTACATTGGATTATTATGACCTTCTTTTCAGGATAATTTATTTATCAAAATTAAGTACTTTACTCTTGTTAAAACGTAAAACGTTGCAGGTAAACTACCCCTCTCCCTTAACCGATCTTCACCAAAATCAATAGCCCTTGAGTCTTCTACAACTCGGGCACATGTGTAAAAAAATATTTGATTCTGTTTGAATTTGCGGCAGTTATCGTTCGTAATAGAAAAAATTCTACACACAGACACTTTTCGGAAAATGACTTTTCTTCATGTTTTGAGGGTAGTACAATCAGAATCAGCCCTTATCTCGAACACGATTTTTTTCGCGATCATCATACTTCATTACAGAACAAGGAAGTAAAAATTGTTAATAGAATTAATATAAAACAAGAATGAATTGATCAGTTTCACTTCAAATGTTAATGTCAAAAATTGTGGAATATTTTGGAGATAAGAGGATATCCATTGCACCTGAGAAGCGACAGCTGGGGGGAGGGGTCGAGCAGTATTCGGTTTATACAAACACACAAAAATCCGATCATGTATTAATGTAAAGGAAACACACGTCATTTCTACAAACAAACGGGTCAGACCAGCGGGTTCTATATGTCCAACCCTTTCTTAATATTTATACTGACGTTGCTTTAAACAAATGGAAAATATCTTTCGATGAGTTATAAGGCTGCGTGATACCACCTTGAATATACTACTTTCTATAGACGATATAACCCTAATAGCAGAAACGGAAAGTGATGTTCAAATTGAAAAATATTAACTCAGTGAAATCTGTAAGGACTACAGCATTAAAATCTCAAGCCAGTGAGGCCAAAAAAACAGTCGTGGGAAGTACAGTCATCGAACAGGTTCAGCGTTTCAGCTACCTTGGATGCAAAGCGTCATATCGATTCGACAGGGATCTTAAAAGAAAACATCATCACCATCATCATCAACCTCAAAATTAGGGTCATCCTGAATCTGTTCCGGGATCCACTTCGCTCTCGGCTCTCCTACATCTATCTCTCTTCACCACCGGTCTTTATTCCATTGCTAGCACTAGAATCCTGTCACCCGCCGTTCATTCCAAATGTTCACACCACCTTCGTTGTTCCTTAGCTGTTCCAACAATGGATCGACCCCCAGTTCTGTCCTTATATCCACGTCTTAGCTCTATCGAGAATGGTACAGCCCAGAGTACTCCTGATAAACTTAATCTCTGCTGCCTGAATCTTTGCTTTTACTCTTTCTTTCATAACTTTCGGGTCGTCTCCGTACATCAAAACTGGTACCGTAAAAACAAAATCAATAAGTTTGGTAGTACTTGTGGTGTAATAAACCGACATTTTAAACACAAAATGTGAAGAGACAGCAAGAATTAAGGTGTAAAACTATTACAGTGTCGATATTCTTTTACGCAAGTGAGGCAAGAGACGACAAAACCACATACAGACAGTAAAGATGAAATGATCTCCATTTTTCCTCTGTCCTGTCCATCCTCAGGATCTACCATACTTCAGAGCATATTCCTTTGGGACTAGGTATTCTCTTCAAGTGTCTCTAATGTGGTGGTTTTGCCTTCCGTATCCTATGCCCTTGACTTTGATAGGTTCTCCGCCATTAGGAGTGATTTACCATTCCAAGGGCAAGAGGGTGCCCTGCCATGCCCTACCATGCCTGAATCTTACCATGTCCTACCACCTCAGGATCTACCATACTTCAGAGCATAGTCCTTTGAGACTAGGTATTCTCTTCAAGTGTCTCTAATGTGGTGGTTTTGCCTTCCGTATCATATGCCCTTGACTTTGATAGGTTCTCCGCCATTAGGAGTGATTTACCATTCCAAGGGCAAGAGGGTGCCCTGCCATGCCCTACCATGCCTGAATCTTACCATGTCCTACCACCTCAGGATCTACCATACTTCAGAGCATAGTCCTTTGAGACTAGGTATTCTCTTCAAGTGTCTCTAATGTGGTGGTTTTGCCTTCCGTATCCTATGCCCTTGATTTTGATAGGTTCTCCGCCATTAGGAGTGATTTACCATTCCAAGGGCAAGAGGGTGCCCTGCCATGCCCTACCATGCCTGAATCTTACCATGCCCTACCACCTCACGATCTACTATACTTCAGAGCATAGTCCTTTGAGACTAGGTATTCTCTTCAAGTGTCTCTAATGTGGTGGTTTTGCCTTCCGTATCCTATGCCCTTGACTTTGATAGGTTCTCCGCCATTAGGAGTGATTTACCATTCCAAGGGCAAGAGGGTGCCCTGCCATGCCCTACCATGCCTGAATCTTACCATGCCCTACCACCTCAGGATCTACCATAATTCAGAGTATAGTCCTTCGGGACTAGGTATTCTCTTCAAGTGTCTCTAATGTGGTGGTTTTGCCTTCCGTATCCTATGTACTTCACCTTGATAGGTTCTCCGCCATAAGGAGTGATTACCCACTCCAAGAGTAAGAGGGAGCCCTACCCTCGTTCATCCTGATGTAACCAGAGCAGACACGACCACTGTGTGAGTAATCACAATAGCACAAGTAGCAGGGCGTAATCACAATGTAGCACGTCACAACCCCCCCCCTTTGTAAATAGGAAAATTTATTAACCTATTTTAACACATCTTCAACAATTCTCTTACTCATCTCTATAAGACTTTGTTTTAATAATTTGTTTCAGTAAAAAAAAAAATACGATGATTTATTTCTACATTCCGTTAACTTCAACAAAAAAAAAGTTTAATGTAACGTGTGCATAGTCTTTACTTATTCGTCTTCCGTCTGCTTTACCAAACAATTCGTTTACTTCTCGATTTGTTAAAGTAAACTGCAGTCTACGTCTTTAACTATCAGAATATAATTCTGAGAAGGAAAAATTCTTGTTGTCTTGATTATGCCGAGTTTTTATTATAAAAATACTCCTTGTTAAATTCAGTCCAAGAAGTTTTATATATCATCTTGTGTGTGTGTTGTGCCAACTACTGCCACAGTTTTGCCTCCTTTCAGAAATTCGAATGAAAAGAAGAAGACCAATTTCGTCTGCCTTCATTTCACAGTGTAACGGTTTCATCGCTAAACTGCTCATATTCATCGTGAAATCCTTCAATTCCTGTCAGCACATTAACAATCTCATTTAAAGCTCCTTATTAATAAGCTGGGGTTTTTTAATATGTATAACTAATGATTCGTATCTCCGTTTGAATCCGAGATTCGTTTAATAGACAGTAAAGTTTTTATTACATAAAAGCCGATTCCTTTCAAGCTTCTTACACTTTGATACGTATGAACACAGTTTGAATCACCCCTTCTGTCTGACGCTACATGCTTCCGGGGAGTTGAATAATTTACGTCACTGTTAAGAAAATGTTATAGTTTTTATGTCTCGTATCCGAACTTTTGAATATAGTTTCTGTTGGGAATATGCATTTCGAAGTCACTGAACACCAACATTATCATGTGTTGTTTGTTTGTAACACTATCAACAAAAATTGTAGAAAATATTAATATTTATGATGGGACCTTCACTTCTTCTTCTTTATCGTTATCATCTTCATCGTCATCATCATCAATATCATCATCATCTTCTTCTGCTTCTCAATCACCTCCTCCTCATCCTCCTCTTCCTCCTCCTTCTCCTAACCTTCACATCATTCTTCATTTTCGTCTTTGGTTCCTACTCCTTCTTATTACCTTTTCTTTTCGGGGAGCTGTTTCCAACATCAGTTTACCCAGTCGTCGCCATCTGCATTTCCCTGTACGTTGGGCCTATCCACGCGTTTCCGTTTCACCTTTTCCTACACAGATACGGTACTAAATAGATGCTTTCACCTATCTCCCTCCCTGAGATATGTTGAACAAGGCCCATTAACACTAAGCACCAACTTCTAAGGCTTGCAAGAACTATGCAGGAGGATATTCTCAACCACGCGCGCGCGCTCACACACACACACACACACACACACACACACACACACACACACACACACACACACACACACACACACACACACACACACACACACACACACACACACACACACACACACACACACACACACACACACACACACACACACACTGTCATCTAGGTAACTACGAGACATCTTCTAATGTATTCCATTTCTACTGGTCAATATACGCTTATTTACGGCATAATTCCTGTAACCGTAGCCTTTAAGAAAGCGTTTTTATAATCTCGTTCTTTCAGAGAACACATCATCATCACAATCATCATCGTCATCTTCGCATCACGGCATAGGTAAGGTGCTGCCTATTCTGCCTTCATAGACCCTGCAGCCATCTCTTCCTGTGCCCACCCACACACCTGTGTCTTATAGGTCTATATTTCCAGACTTGTTTGGTCAGGCTTTCTAAGCGTTCATTCCACCGTTGTTTATAATATTTTAATCAAGTTTAGATCAAGTTTTCGACTGCTCTTACGAACGCCGTTTCCTAGGGCTGAATTTTCTTTCTTGTTTCTTGGTTGTTGTCCACAGTTCAATCCAAAGACCAGTACAGGGACCGCCATAACTTTGTGAATTTTGTATCTCAACGTGCCTGGTTTCTAAAAGTACGATTGATTGTCCCACAGATCGTCTGGAACTTATCTAACTTAACGATCAATATCATAATTCTTATCGCATCCAACATTTCCCAAATATAGGCTCACCTGTTCTACAATTTGATCGTTAATTATTATTTTTGTTGTTATGTTGTTATTAGTTCCTTGCCTCTGAACGCCATTACCTTTGTTTTTGTAGTGGAGATTTTCATATTGTATAGTTTGCAAATCTCATGAAGCTTAAAAACAGATTTTTTAAGATCATAGAACTCCGCTGAGCCAAGCTGTGTCTCTATTTTGGCGTCAATTAATATTCTCTGTTGTTTGCGCTAGATTATTCAAACACCACATGCGATATATAGTCTCCCCGTCATTAATTACATAATCGCAAATTCAAATTTACATTTTTCTGTCGATCAGGCAGATGTGAAACACACAGACACATGTCGGCGACAGAGAAGTAAGTGGATACTTTCTTAAATTCGTGAAACAAAAAAAAAGAAAGATACGTGTTCCGAGGAAACACCAACGGACCCGTGAAATACACCTGCCATTGTTTTTGGCGTCTTATCTAAAACCGATCTACAGTAGTACCACCGAGCGGGCTCACTTTGTGAGTCATTATCCGAACGTGGTTTCGAATACCTCACGCGACGGAGTCGTACCAATAAACATAAATCATATTGAAAAGTATTTTGAATCGGCCGGAATTCTGACCGCACCGTGCGTCCGATTCTCACGACATTTGGATGTGGCTTATTTAGTTAAACAGAGAGAGAGAACCTTGTCAGAAGTATAATGTCCACATTTATTTGTTGTTTACGTTTACTAGACGCGCGGTCGGTTGCGAATATTGCCCAACTTGTTGGTTATATTATTATTATATGAGGAATTGTTGAATTTTTAAGCCCTACAGAATTCTAACTAATTTATAATTATATTCTTCTTAAATATTTTTATTTGAACCCTATTATACACGGAACAGAAACTACTCGGTTATTCGTCCGGAATTTTGTCTTCTTATCTTTACCTCTTTGACTTTAACTTTCACAAAAAATCCTGAATGTTTATACTCTTCACTAGGGTGAAACAGCCTGTGTAACAATGATTTTTTTTAATTTTTTTATGTAATAATTTTTTTCGACTTCATACTTTCCGCAGGACGTCTTCTCTCGATGACAAACAACGAATTGTATGGACACAACGCCCACGAGGAGGAAACCTTGAGATCGACATCCCAGCCTGAGGAGGACATCACCTGGTATGGAAGCAGGAGCAGGTCCGCGAGATCGTACAGAGCGATCCAACTAAACCCAGCAAATTCAGGAAAGTGGAATTATAAACCTCTTTATACTCTATAAAACAATTAGTGAGCCTTTTAAATTGCTAACTATCAAATATTTCAAATTTATATACATTTCCGAATTCACAATTTTCACATATAACTGTATATATCTTTTATATAAAAAAAGAAATAACCAATAAATGTATTAAAGAACCCAATCAAAATTTTTTCTGCAAGTGCAATAAGCTTCAAACCTGTTAGTTTGCACATTATTATTCCTAAACTAACAAAAACGGCAAAAACAATGAGAAAGTTTGAAAGTTGCTGCTAATTGTAATAAGCTCGGGGATATCTCAGCGGAGACAACTGCTGTCGCTTTCTGCTTTTTATTTTATTCAATTAGTTTAACGAACGCATCGATAAACGTTTTTAATTTAGAATTGGCAATTGAAATTTAACGCGACCGGGCCCACTTCAATTAGCAGATTAATAACACAAGAACCGTGGCACTGTTGTGTTCAAACCGGTCGTCTCGAATTACACGGTCGAATTTGAATTTTAAATTTCATAAACGGTTTTTAAGACGCCAAGCAGCAGATAGCTTTATTGGCGAGAGCCGATATAGTGCGTTATAGTGTCCTTTCCTCGTTACAGTGTTCTATAGAAACATTTCGTGTGGAATTTGCATAATCACCTTATTTTTATGACCGCGCTCTTGTAAACCGGGTCTTTATGGCGATGTGTCTTTTCTGTCGAGCGTTGTGGTGTAGTCGTCGCAGTCTCGAGACTCGAGAGGTGGAGAGCGAGCGGAGAAATAAAAAACAGGGACTTATAATGAAGATATCAAGCCGGCCGAATTATCTGAAGCGAATTCCAACACTTATGGCTGTGGCCGTCTGGGAGGGGTAATTATGTTTCTCCTTCTCTTTCTCTCCGACTGTTTTTTCTCTCACTCTCCCCGTACACTGTAACGCGTTTCTCCTTATTTTCCCCCCTCTCGGTTCACAGAATCACATTATTCTTTCTCTCTCAACCGTATTCTCTCTTACTCTTTTTCTGCTCCCCACTGCCACCTTAATCTCATGGCTTCATCCTTTGTTAAAGGTTTTCTTTCTTTCTTTTTTTCTTTTTTTTGTACGTGTAGGAAGAAGAACAACAAGAAGCGGTCGTGCTAGAATCTTGGATTTCGGCTTCTAAACTGCGACCTCAGCGCTAACCGCAGCGTCTTGTTTACACTCATTTACGTCGGACAAAATCACTTGTAATTTTATACACCAGCTGACGACACGCACAACTAATCGATACGTTACTGCAATAAAGCGGCGCCGTAGGACCGTTTCCCACTAACTGTGTGTTTGCTATAACACAATACGACTGACTGACTTAATAATTTACATGTAATTTTATCTCATTAAAAAAAAAAAATATATATATATATATATAAGGGAATTCGGTGGAATATGAACAACTTAGTTTTTGAAACTAATTAAAACATTATTTAATCGTACATTTTTAAAAGTAATATGGTAAGATTGTCTGCTGAAATGTTTTTTATCAATGTACAAAATATTTTTAAGTTTCAATAGCAAATATAAAAAAAATTATGAAAACCTTATAAGTGTGACAATATCTGCTCATATTCCCCTGTATGTGGGAAATACGAGCAACTCAAAACAAATTAATGAAAAACAACAATTTGGTAAAAAACACATGTTTTTTGTTGTAAAGCACTCTAATAATTATCAAAAACATATAAAAAATTATGATTGTACTTAAAAACTAAGCAGCATAAAGCAAAAACTTCTGTAACACAAATTAGATGTAAATATTTAACAAAAGTTCACAAAGCACTAAAACAATCTTCAAAAAATTAAAATTAATTTGAAACGTTCAGAAGTAAAAATCAGTTAACAATATTTTATTACAATAAAAGTCAAGCATAATCTACCTTTTTGTAATTTAATTGATGATAAACATATAATTATGCACAATAATTACATACAAAACCATCACAAACATAAACAACTCACAGCTGGTTGAACCAATGTTTTTATTCTGCACACTGTACCCACTTTCCCTACTGTTAACTTCATTTAATATTGACCATTGCAAACGGGATATGTGGCATTCTTATCACCTTTAATTATTTTCCGGAAATATTCAAATCTGTTGATGGAATTGTTTTACAATTTTTCTCCTTCTTTTGTGTCTTAATTTTATGTTCTTTAATTTAACCAACTGACGTGAGTTCCTTAGAAGTCGCTTGCTTTCTTCCCTGTGCACTTACTTAACTATTGGTAGTGGAGAAATTACACGAATGTTACACGTTTCTATAATACATGTAAGCTACACCTCTATTCGAAAAGATGGACACAAAAATGAAGCTTTACTTGAATGGAGAAAGATATTTTAGCTGTCGGTAGGTTTGTTTTTATATCATTTATAGGGGCGTATTCACGGGGGGGGGGGGGGAACCGGATTCCCTACATAGAGGGTCGAAAATAAATTTACAAGGAATTTTATTAATCTATTAATTTTTAGGATGTTTTTATTTTTTGTTCACCTGTGTAAGCTAATATAGAAGTAACTTTTTTAAATATACAAACAGATTTATTGTACAGCATTTGCGCACCTATATGTTTGAAATATGTAATATAGGAAAGTGAATTCAGTAATCCCGTAAGAAGTTGTTAATGAAATGGCCAAAGAATCAAGGGGAACTCACATTTAACTCCAACTTCGTCGTGCTTATTTGCTAACCTGCTAAATGTCATGTTCTGGACGAAGCCTTTCAGTATTTCCACCATTTTCAAGTCCTAAATCACGTGTCGTAAATTCAAGTCCTGATTCATCAATGTCCGTGATTAAGGACTTGAAAATGGTGGAAACACTGAAAAGCCTCGTCCAGAACATGACATTTAGCAGGTTAGCAAATAAGCACGACGAAGTTGGAGTCACAAGGACTGCTAATTCAAATAACAAGATCACATTTAACTCTAACACATTTTCAAGCAGTGTACGTTGGTTTCAAATTTTCTTGGTTTTGGTTCAAATATTCTTTGCTACAGTACTACTATGGTTACTGATGAGCATCGTGTCAGTTGTGTTGAATAGTTTTATTCACTGAAGATGGCCTCCAGAGGTAAGGCCGAAAACGTCTGAAAATAATAACATTAGTCGACCAATAGCCCGGATTTTATTTCCGACAATTTTTATCTTGGTTTATCTTTATATTTCTTTATTAAAACTTTCGTTATCTTTTTTAAACATAAACAGTCAATAAATGTCTTGTGAACAATGTGTCAATAGCATTTTTTTTTTTTTTGCTTTATTACCGTTTACTCTAATAGGATTTTTTCAGGATGTTATCACACGTTTTTCAGTCACATTGAAGATTGACTTCAGTCGACATCAGTCGTGTTGATTTCTGTATGAAAGCAACACGACCGGACCCCCGCCAAGGCCAAATTATAGATACGCCTCTGATAATTATAATGTACATAATACTTAAAATTAAATCAATCGTCTGATAAGTACCAATTTCCCTTTAGAACAATGTACTTGTATCGGCCACCTACGGACTACATGCCAATTTCAATTCTTTATTCTCTGTTCTTTTCTTTTTTCCAATATTCTTTCATCTTTTCACTGTGCCTCTTCTTTCTGTCTTCAGTCCACTTAGAACTTACGTTTTTCTCTCTCCTACCCTGGACTTCTTCCATTTTTAACACTTTTGCCCGAAAAACGTCTCTTTCAATTGCTTCTTCTCCGTGTATATTATTTTTTCTAAATCCTTTTGGACTTCTTTAGTCCAACTTGATGTTGACTTCTTCCCCCACAGATATTTGAAGATCTGCTTTGTTGACCTATTGTCGTCCATTCTATATAAATGTCCAAAAAATAATAGTTTTCTTTTTGTCATTGTTTTTGTTACATTTTCTATACTCTGATATATTTCGTCTTAATTTCCAACCTTTTGAAGTTTTTCGTGGGCCTAATATTTTCCTAATAATTCGTCTTTCCAATATTTCTAGTTTGTCTAAATTATAATTCAATGCTAGATATTCACTTGCATATAAGCATTCTGGCTTCACTACTGTACTGTAATGTCTTATTTTCGCATTTTTAGATATGCACATTTTATTGTAAATATCTTTAGTTATACTATATGACATTTCCATCTTATGAATTCTTACTTCTATAGCAGATTTTTCTAAAGCATTCTCTTGAATTATTTCTCCTAGATACTTAAATTTTTCGAACCATCTCTATTCGACCAATATCTGTTACCAGGAATTTTGGCGCATTTTTAATGTTCGTGAGAAATTTGTTTTTTTTCTGCAGAAATTCTTAAGCCTGTTCTACTGGCTATGTCCTCTAAAAAATTAACTTGTGTTACTGCAGATGTCAGATGTTCAGAAAGTATAGCAACAATATAGAACAACAATATCCAGTAACAATAAACCAATAGTATAGCAACAATATAGCAGTAGTGTAGAACAATGTACTTTATTATATCAACAGTTAGGGTTTAGAGTGTTTTTAAGTTAATAGGACGACTTCAAGACTGGCAGAGATCTACTAACGCGATGAGGACCCTTTTCAACGACGATATCTTTTTTTACCATTCGCGTGATCTGTCTAAAATTTTATTCATCTTATAGGCCTAGTAGTTAAAGTAGTAATAGTGTTCGAGTGCTGTTCCTGTCTCTTGTTGTGTTCGGCACTTCCCTTTCCGGGGTGGACGTTTCCCCAAAGATAGGCCTATCGAAAGCGCTTAGACAAGGTTGTGGATTATCCTCACTGCTGTTCAATTTGTATGTAGAGTACACGATTAAGCAGTTCATGGAAACTAGTAACAATGAAATAATAATAAATGGCGTGTGATATAAAACCATTGTGCAGATGGGTATACATTTGTTAAATCGAATCTGCAAAGACTCTAAATTGCAAATATCCACACTTAAAAACCAAGGCGATGGCTTTTTGTGGAACTGATCCCGTACGGGCAAAAATTGTTATTAATAGTACTGTCCTGGAACAAGTTGGCAGTTTGAATACCTGGGCTACAGTGTGTCTTATAATACAAGCAACGACGTTGTGGTTGCACAAGTTCAACCTTATGTGCGGGACCATTAGGCGAAACTCTTAAGTCAGCAACTTAAGGAACACGCCTAAAATTCTACAAGTTGATGGCTCTTCCCACACTTCTTTATGGGTCTGAGAATTGGACTTTAACGAAAGGCCAGCCCAGTCGCATCCAAGCGGCTAAAATGTGATTTCTCAGGCACGAGTGACAGCTCTAATCTTTGCCTGTTTGAGACCAGAACAAACCATCATTGGTTTAATCCTTGAAGAAGTAGAAGAAGAAGAAGAAGATGGTGATGATGATGATGATGATGATGATGATGATGATGATGATGATATAAATGGGGGGGGGGTCAAGTCGGCTTCATGCAAAGGAAATAACAAGATTAGACTAATCAGCAATACTAACTTTAAACTTTGATTAAGGTTGAAAAACCTGAGTTGACATCCTGAAATCAATCCTATTAAAGTAAACGGCAATAATACAATAAAATACGCTATACTGAAACATTGTTTTACAAGATCCTTATTGACTGAATTGTTTTTTCTGTATTTTATATTTGAAACATATACGTAAATGCTGTGTAATAAACCTGCTTGCCTATTTAAGAAAGCGTCACTATTATATTGGCGTACACAGCTGAAAAAAATCATAAATTAGTCTACAAATTAAGTGATTAGCAAATTTCGTCAACTTTTTCCGACCCTCTGGGAGAGTTCGGTCCCGTTCATCCCCCCCTAAATACGACCCTGCTTGAAATAAAGGCTACTTAACATTTAGAGATATAAAAAACTGTTTTAACAACGAATTAAAATCAACAATTCAACAAAAAATGAACATATTGAATCAATCATTTCTTTCAGGAGTTATTGTTAAAAACGGACCGAATTATTCACAGCTGACATTATTTGACCTTCTCGGTTCTCTGTTAATAGGATTAAGCAGACATATTACCTTTCCGTGGAGAATAATATTTCGTTTTCTCACTTACTGTAGATAAAGCATGCCAACATAACGGGTTGGTTATACGAATAACTTGGATAGAGAAGTCCAGAAGAGAAACTTAAAATTTCACGGGCAATATTCGGAGATCAGCGCCGCAGCGAAATTGATAATTAGGCTACAGCGTTGAGGATCGATATGGCGCTCACTACAGACCAAAGTATTTACGAGCGTTCGTTTCGTCTTCAGCGGCGCAACAACCCATTACTGAGTCAAGGCCTCCTTTAACAGCCTCCGCCAGTTGTCCCGGTCAAGTGCAGCTGCTCTCCAGTTCCGGGTCCCAAGGATATGGCGCGCATCATGTTCACACCGCCATCCCAACGTAGTTTGGGCTTCCAACTGTCCTGGTGCCATAGATCTGTTCTGTGAGTGCCTTTCTGGGTATTTCATTCTCCCCCATTCTGATCACATGTCCAGCCCACCTGACCAAGTTTTATAACTTTCCCAATATAGTTCATTCAGAAGAGTGTTCAGTTCTTGGTTGGTCCTTTTCCTCCATTCACCTCCCACACATATTGAACCAAAAATGCTGCGGAGGATTTTACGTTCATGAACCAGCAGGCTTGACTCAGACTTTCTAGAAATGGTCCAGGTCGCAGAACCATAGGTGAGGACTGGGCGGATCAGTGTTTTATACAGAAGCAGCTGGATGCTTCTGGCAATTGTTCTGCTCTGGAACAGGGGTCTGAGACCAAAGAAGCACCTATTAGCTGAGGTGATTCTTCAATTTATTTCTTCTCTTGTTTCCCCATCGGAGTTAACTTGGCATCCTAAATAAACAAAGTTGTTGACTTTTTCGAAGGAATAGATGCCAATTTGGATGCGCTCTCCTTCTCTAGCTTCCTGACCTGTGACCACGTATTTTGTCTTGCTTTCGTTTATTATGAGACCCAACCTACTTGCGGGACCTTCAAGAGCAAGAAAAGCTGCAGTGACTGCTCGAAGGGACCTCCCGATTATATCTAGGTCATCGGCGTATCCTAGGACTTGCACCAACCTGTTGAATGCAGTCCCGGAGCAATCTATTCCAGCATCTCTCATAGCTTTTTCTAAGGAGGCAAGCAAGAGCATCGCCTTGGAGGACTCTCTTTCCACAGTCAAATTCTCCTGATAAGTCATTCTGGATCCTCACCATGCCCTTCGCTGTCAGCATTGTCATCCTACACATTCCTATTAATTTCTTTGGTATGCCTAGTTCTTCAAGAGCAGTGTAAAGTTTTTGTCTACTAATGATATCGTATGCATTTCTGAAATCTATGAAGAGGTGATAGGTTTGTAGCTTATGTTCCCTACCTTTCTCCAGAATTTGTCGGTGTACGAAAACTTGGTCTATTGTCGATTTTCCTCTTCTAAATCCGCACTGATATCGACCAGTCACCTGATCAGCATGTGGAAACAGTTTTTGGTATAATATATGGGACATTATTTTATACGGGCAACAATTGGAGAAGAGCCACAGAGAAACTGATGATTATAGCGTTGAGGATGGTTGTGGCACTCGCTACACACCAAAGTATTTACGATCGTACGTTTAGGAAACGGTGTCGGGTAACGGACCCGTGGTTTTCCACTTTGTATACAAACAAAATAATTACACTTATTTATGTTGCAGCGATGGTCACTGGAGGACGATGTACAGCGTCGGGTCACGCTATGAAATCCAACTCAGCTCTCTCTTCCCTTTATTGGGTAATTTATCTTTAGTAAATTATAGTATTTACATGCGGTTTGCGTAACCGACTTGATTTATATTTTTTAATAATTTCTGTTCAAGTATGTAAGGACTGAAAACTAGTTAGTTCGTTTGCGCAATGAGAAATACATACTACACGCGCGCGCGTGTGTGTGAAATCTCTACGTTTACGGCAAATTCTCTCGGCATCTTATCACCCATAGTTGAATTCACATATCTTTAATTCATTTTAATACAGGAAATGAATTTTGAGATTCGCAGTTAGCTATTGGAATCGTCAAAAGTAGACGATAAGCAATGTATATATTTAGAAACACATCAATCATTTTACAGTCAATAATCCAGTTTAATACTTTGAGTGGACAAACTGTGGTATCATGGAATCTATCATCTTCATCCGAACACAAGAAACATAACGAACGAACTCATCGAAGGGTGTGCCAGATTATCCATAACGCTAGAGTATGGTATAGCAAAGGGACCAGGGTCTCGGCTGTCAGAGAGGGCACAAATCACAAGCTGTCCAGCCCTAAATCACAAGAACTTTTCAAAGATTATAAGTGTAAAAAAACAAAAAAAAACAAATATCCTCAATCCAAAATCATAAAAAGATATATGCACACTCTTCGACACACATAAATGCACACAATCGACGAGTTCGCCGTTATGTTTCTTGTGTTTGGATGAAGATGATAGATTCCATGATACCACAGTTTGTCCACTCAAAGTATTAAACTGGATTATTGACAGTAAAATGATTGATGTATTTCCAAATATATACATTGCTTATCGTCTGCTTTTGACGATCCCAATAGCTAACTGCGAAACTAAAAGATCATTTCCTGCATTAAAACACACTGAAGATATGTTGATTTCAACTGTGGGCGATGAGAGATTATCTTCGTTAGCAAGGTTGAACACTGAAAGCGAGATACTTGAATCGTTCGATTTATAAGAATTTATAAGATTACTCAAGACTTCGTTAAGGCAAAATCAAGATGAAATGGATCGATTCGTATTTACTAAGTTTTTAATTACTACTATGCTCATTGTAATCAATATTTAGCTAAATATTTGTTGTAATTTGAAGGTTAAATAAAATAATTGTTAACTTTCGAAATTGTGTACGACATTTATCAGTGTCAATAATGGATAAAAGATTGGATTTTGAATTGGGGAGGGGGACACCAGTCTGATGGCAGCATAGGGCACCACGCGCTTCTAATCTAATCCTGAAGATGTTGTAGGCCTACATAAATGCACGTTTCTATTTCATGGGAAAAGTAGAAAATGAATTAATGAATTTTTATTCATTACCCTTTCTCGCCAGGCATTATTGAACCAGCGAACATGATCTCAGTGACATTTATCAACTGATGCATTATCTCAGTTTCAACTGCATTTGTCCGTCTGTTTGGGAGGTGTCTCACGATAACTCTTCAACGCATCAACTGATTTTCCTAAACTTTCGCAAGCTTGTCCATACTTTTACTCTACGGAACTATTTTATTTTTGAGATTGACCACTCGAAATAATTTGGGGAGGGGCGGGAGGCAAAACATTTGAAGGGGTAAACATTGTGAAAAAAATCATCGTAAAAGCCTGCACGAGGTATCGACTTAAAAGCAATTTCGTAAATGTAGTGTCTGATTGTAGTGTTAATTTTTGAAAATTTAAAATTTTTTTTATGTCAGGACCTAAAATGTTGATGAACAATTGATAAAATCTCAAAATATTCGTACTGGGTATCAAAGAGAATTTTGACTAACATTATATGAATGGAATGTTAAGTTTAAGAAATTTTAAAATTTTGGTACTCCAAAGACTAAAAAATAGATACAAAATTTGAAAAATTGTGAAAATCAAGCAGGGTGTCAGAGTAAAAGGAAGTTTAACCTAAATACGAATGTTTGAACTTTTGATTATTTACTGTGTGATTGTGTGCTCTACAGTTGTTATGTTATTACTAAAGAAATGGTGGAAGAATCGGGATTTTTAAAATTTTTCCCATAATTGAAAAATTAACTAATAGCGAATTCATGTAATAATAAATGTACTTCGTTCCAAATAGTAAGCAAGTTCTTCAGCTCAGGGAGCTTACTAGATAGTCTTCATTTTCTCCCTTTGTAACTCTCACTGTTGATTTAAATTATAATAAAAGTTGAATTCAATTATATGGAAAACGCGTACATTTTTTAAATTAATAAATTACCTTAGATCCGCCGTGTGACTTCGTTTTTTATTTAAAATGACGCGTTTCGGAACATGTGTTCCATCATCAGATCAATCCACTCAGTTCAGATCGTTAAATGTTAAAATCACATTACTCAAATGTTAAAAACACACGTCAGTATGGGTGCGCACCCTTTGAAGGCTGACCGGATACTGAAGTTGTCTATGAATGTTTTTGCAAGTTCAAGGCATACATATTAATAAAAACACTAAACTGAAAATATACAACACCGTGGTATGCGTTACAAAGGGGCCGCAAAACTGGGTAATTAATAAAAAGCATAAACGAAACTATTGTATCTGAGATGTTACACTTCACCGGACGGAGCTGCAGTGTTTCAGGAACGGTTTACACCAGCAACGAGGAAGTTAGGAAGAATGGGGTTGGTAGAGGACGTAATAAACGATATCGAAGGACAAGGTTTGACGTGTCTGAAACATAAATTGAAACAGATGGATGTCAAGAACAGATGACTTCGGGTCCTTCAAGAAGACCAGGAAAACAATATAGGAATGAAGTAAATGAATCAGTGAAAAAATGAAATCTTCAGAATTGACACTAGGAAGATGTTTATTGTCAGGAGGAAGACAATGGTTGATAGCTGTACAGATTCTTCTGTCTGTCTATGTTAATTAGTCTCCAAACGCTAAAGAATACTTATGCTACGACAATTACGTTACGCTCTCCAAAAATCGAGAGCGTCCTTTTAATGCGGCGATTACATTCGTAAAAAAATGTGGTCGTACGAAAACGTAAGAGTTCGTGAGAATTCGTCAGAAGTGAACAAACCCATTGTTGTTCATAGACGCAGTTAGTTTGCTTCCGACCTCTGCGTACGAATACTCACGAATTCGTTTTTCGTCAGTTTTCGTAGGAAATTTGCCGTCTATGAAAGTTGTATATCATCTCATACCAAGAAACCATTGTCGGTCGCCAGCGATTTACAACACTCGTACGATTTCTGAAAGAAAGTGTTTCCACGCTATTCTTACGATTTCTCACGAATTCGCACGACCACAAATTCTGATGCAACGTAACCGCAGCCATACACGTTTCTCGACTCGCCCAGCGTGTCGAATCTTTGTCAAGGTCGTCCCCTCACATAGCACTCCAGACTGTTTGAGAGCACTCGTAACTATGCAAATTATGCTGGCTCGCGGTCAGGAGTGTGGAAAATTATTCTGGAACATCAGCGTGCTCTATTTAAGCGCCTACAGCGGGCTTAGAAGTCAGTTACAGTAGGCAGTTCTTTAGTGCGGATCAAGTGATTGTTGCGGATTAGTGGAAAGTAACTATTATGTTATAATTAGTGCGGATCTTTTAATAGTTGACAATTATTATTGCCTATGGACAAATTTGACTTGAATTATTGTATGAGAGTACCTTGTTATTTTTGTGACTAATTAAAGGTGGTAATAAGTGACTTCATTGGTGTCTGTATTTTGTTTCCTCTGTACAATACGACGATTCGTGAGACCATAGTAACAGTATATATTGAGATTTCCACACGTAAATCAATTGTACGTCCTTCTTGTCGTTGTTTAAATTAATGTATTTTATTAAATAATTTTTTTAAATTATTGTAGTGTATTGAGTTTTCTGGGAATTGATGTCTTTTACTTAGTGAATGTGTGACTAAATAAATAGTCACACAGTTTACAAATAGTGAATGGTTTATAAGTAGGTGGCTTCAAATAAGCATTTTGTGCGTTTTTATTTTCGTACAGTATTGACTATTGTTTGCAAACAAGTTATTGATAGATAATTACGGACAGTAGATTACGAGTAAGATTATGTTGAGAGTGAAGACGAAATTCTTAGTTTATTATTTATTAAAAGCAACATACGTACAGGAATTTTTGGGAAACACTGATAACTTTAATGGCGTTGGATTGCAGTTCATGTAATTAGATGAACATTGGACATGGAAAGTAGAGCTCAGAGACAGAGGAAGACACAGTCAAAATTTTATAAGGTCAAAGCAGTGCCAAATTTAATGTAGAATAGCAGCGGAACAAGGAGACTCTCCTACACGCAGACATGTGTAAGATACAGGACTCCGAAATGAAACATTTAACAGCTGTTAGCGGAGGTACTTTAAGGGACCGTCTTAGAAACGGGGATATACAGGAAGACCTCGAGGTGCCATCATTTATTGGTACAACAAATGAATACAGGGAAGATTGGAAGTGCAATGTGGAACGCACGTAAGGTTTAGGAATTGCTACACAAGCACTGAAATGTAGACCAGCTGGTAGGAGGGATCGTGGGAGGGACCCTGAAAACAATGGTCATAGACTCCGTAGAGTCGGAATTGGATATACCCTAATCCATGAAGTGAAAAAGAAGAAGAAGGAGGAGGAGGAGGAGGAAGAGTAGGAAAAAAAGTACTCCACACCATTTGTGTAAAAGCTTTATTTTGACATTTCTTCTGCTACTAGACAGGTTTTGTCATATGTTCATCACTATCAGCCGTGGATCTACAACCATTGGTGCGTCTTGGCCTACTTCAAAAGTCGACTCCATTCTTCTCTTCTGCGTGCCCTGGCTTTCCAGTTTCTTATGTTCAGCTTTCTGAGATCCTCCTCATCTGATGTTTGAATCTACTTCGGGTCTTCCCCTTGCTCTACTATCCATTCGTTTCTGGTAGAATGGTAGAAGATACGTTTCGTAGGCTGTCCGTCCTCCATTCTCTCTATGTGTCCAATCTACCTTAGCCTGTATATTTTGATTATCCTGACAATGCCCGGCTCTTTGTAAGGATGGTATAGTTCATAATTATAGTGCCTGCGCCACATTCCATTTTCTTGTACTCATTTAAATATTGTTCTTAGATTCCGTTTGTTAAAGCACTTTGTTATACGTTAGCACTGCCGAATTCTTAAGTCCACAAACAGTGTAGCCCTACTCCACCGGAACTGCTTTCATTACTTCAGTGTCAAAGCTCTTATTAGTTAAGAAACTCTTTCCCCCTTAAATCCGTATTTTTAAGGGCCAAACTTCTTGTTTAAAGGATTGTATGCCTATATTCAAAATTCACGCAAATGAATAGAAAATATTTACTATATTACTTCAGAAGAGTATGATGTTAATGAGGATTAACGAGTAGTGCCATAATCGTTATAGGTGTTAGAGTAAAATAGAAGCAGCTTCTCAAGAAGCCTGCAGTTAACTCTGACATTTACTAAGTTATTATTATTATAATTTTGTGTTCAATACTATCTGTTGATTTTATCGTTTAGAATGTTAGGCCTATATGCAACGTGTATAAATCATGAAACGTCAAACAATGAAAGCAACGAGTTAACAAACGAGGAAGAAAAGACTGGACGCGATGAGATCGGACTCGCGGGAAGAAGTGAGAATACAGCAGCACTCTATGTGTAACAAGAAATGGTAAGCAGGCGCGTGCTGGGAATGTTGAATGCGCTGTGCGGTTCGTTTGTTCTTGTCTGCACACAGCATTACTTGCCTTCTATATACAAATTACGCGCAACACAGACAGTGTCTGGTCAGTATCGTTACCATTTTAGCTGCGGACCGATATCTAACGGTCAAACGGCCAGTTACCCTGTACTGACTTTACTGAATTTATCGAGTTTTTTAATTTCGAAAACGATGTCTCGAAACTAAATATCGACTGACATCGTAGACGTTTTCATGGATTCGATGTTCGATCCACGCATCGAGATTCAGATCATTTAGTGATATAGCGGCAAGACAAATTAAAAGTACCTCGGCCTTATACTCGCCTCCTCCACCTCCTCTGCTCTTTTTATACCATCATGAATGTGAAGCGGTACCTCGAGGCTTCGATATGTGAATATTACGAGTATACTTGATAGGATTGCCCAATATCTGCTAAAATAATATCGGAACAACTTAACCGAATGGATGACTGCCGCATCTAAAAACAACTATGGAATTATAAGCCGAAAGGACGGAGAGGCGTGATGCGCTCGAAGAAGCGTTGGAGTCACCAGCTGTAGTCTATCCGCTTGGGACCGGAACAAACCATTGTTGGTTTGATCATTGCTGAAGACGATGCATTTCATTTATATAATCCCTAATTCTGGGCTGACTGCTGCAATAGCTTCGTAGTGAATGCCCGTTGCTCTCTTTCCGTTGTAGAGATATACCTTCAAGTTGTGCTTAGAACATAAGATGTTATATATTATTTAACAAAAGCAATCCATATTAGTGGAAAATAGCGAAAGTGATTTCTGTTATGGAAAGTGTATTCAACAAAGGAAAGAAAAATGATACTGCAAATTAACGGGGCATCAGATTACAAAATCTATATTCAGGGGTGCCCACCCCTTCTAATCATATGATTTACCCCTCCCCCAACATGATGAGTACCCCCCCATCAAGGAAAGGTATTCAAAATTACAAGAAAATATCATTGTAATATTGGAAGTCTCATGTGGAACACATTGTAGACCCGCGTACTCTTAAATAAGCGTTTGAATATAGACCAGTGGGAACGAGAGATCGTGAAAGACCCTGGAAAAATGGTCAGAGACTCTGTGAAGTCGGAACAGGCTATAGCTCAAGCCATGTAGTGAAGAAGATCATTGTATTAACCGTTTTATTACAAATAAGCTGAAGCTAAAAATAGTATAGTTTGAAAATAAATTCTCATTTGAAATTAAACAAAGAAAATAAATACAAATCTAATGAAATTAATGAAACTAATGAAATACTATATTTTATAGGAAAGGAACAAAATATCAACAAAGCGCATTATAAAGTAGAAAACATGAAAAAAATAATGGTTTGATGAAGTCCTAGAAAATGTGACATATTTATAGTTGCTGTGGCTTATATTCGGCACAGTAACTTCTTCCTCTGCGATGCGATAAAGAAAAGGCATCTATTATTTCTGCATTAGGAATCAATTATAATAAGTCTTTTTCTGAAGCTACAACCATAAGGTTCGAAAACCATGCGTCTCCCATTGCAGACGTGAAGTTGTTTTTTATTATTTTAACTCGGCTCACAGCTCTTTCAGCCGAACAACTGGTTACGGCCAAAGAAAGGAAATAGCAAAACTGTATAAACAACGTTCAGTCTCTTAAAGCCAGAAAAATTAATCAAGCATCTAAAAAGCTCCAGAAAACCCCTTTGTGACTCAAAAACTCTTAATCTGTTCAGGTTCATTTTCTTTTTCACTTTCAGACTCATTGTCAAAGTCCCACCCAAAAAAATTTCACGACGCAGTCTACGTCACGACCTGTAGACTCCCCTGCTATGTTAAGGTAATTAATGAAATGGTTCGCACTATCTCAGACACTGTTTTATTAGAGGAACAAGCGGGTTTCTGGAACGCAAGATCCTGTATTGGCTATATTTCCTTTTTGAAGCTGGTTATGAAAAAAAATAAAAAGAATTTAATCTGAAGACTCGCCTAGGATTCATCGACTACAAAAAGCCTTTGAAAAGGTCAAAAAAGCCATACTTTGGACAACTATGGGTAATAAAAGAAGATTTCTTAACCATGTCATCAGTGTTTCACAAAGTTTACTTAGGGGTAGTAAAATAGTAATCTACACTGATAGAAAATTCTCATCAATCAAGAAGTAAGACAGGGATGAAGTTTGTCACCGACTCTGTTTAATGTGTATACTGATGATCTCATTAGAGAATGGAAAAACTAAGAATGACCAGAGGTATAGAGATGACTCGTGTCACATACCTAAACTAAGTTATTAGGACGACCAAGTTACAGTATAAGATCCTGAGGAAATGTTACAGTTATCTATCTGTAAACTTTATTAGCTGAGTTACTTTTACAGTATGAAGATATCCTTGTCAAAAACTAAAACCACTTCATTTTCTGGTAACTAACCCATAAGAACAAAAATTGTCATCAACAGGTCAATGTCTTATCAATGGTCTTGTCAATGTTTTATAACAGGTCTCACATTTTCACTACTTGGGATGCAAAATTCTTACGAAGAATACAGGGACACAAAATAAATGAATTTCAAAGAATTTGTGGTACAGTTATAAGAGTTGATAAGAATAAGACATTAAAAGATAAGCAGCTAGAATTTTGTTAGGTGAACACGGCATGGACACACTGTTACCCCACAGACCTCGACTGTTATTTAGATCAATCTCTCCAAAAATGGGGACAGGAAACAAAATCGGAGATCAAAATTTTGAAAAATCATTTGGTTTGTAATTAAAGAGGATTTTAACCAACATATTAATATAGTGTTCAATTTTATAACTTTAAAAATTTAGTGGCGGTGGTGACGGTGATTTTGATATCGATATTCAATTCGATATGGCGAGGGACACATTTCGATCTTACAGGTACAAAAGCTGGAGCTTGAACTGGATGATTTAAACGTTTCTGAGTTAAGCTATAACGATAATATTAGAGAACATAATTACGACATCATTGACGAAGGCCTCATTGCAATGAATATACGATCAACGAAGCGACTCCCCCCGCACCCACTCACTCACTGACACTCTCTCACTCACTCTCTCTCTCTCTCTCTCTCTCTCTCTCTCTCTCTCTCTCTCTATCTCCCTCCGTTCCCCATGTATATCGCTCTCTGTCTACAGGCGTGCGCGCGTGCGTCCCAATACACACGCACACGCGCGCGCGCACACACAGATATAATAACAAAATTGCAGTCTTCCGCTATAGTATAGTTCATTAAAAACAAAATAACATCGAGTGTTGACCATTAAATGCCCCGCGCTGTCGCTTTAACAATTATGTGGTATTATTTAAAAGACCTGGAATTATTAAAAAGGTTTTATTAATTGAAACGTAGAATTATATTATTCCCAACGGTGGTAGCAAGCGGAAATTCGTAATTTAGTTATAAAATTATTTATGCTCATTGATTGTATTACGTGTGGATCTGTGCGATGACGCAAATCACTTTGAGAACACGAAACTACAGCTTCATTTGTTGGCAATGATGGTCTCCGTTGAAACCAGCGGATGCCTTCCACGGCCCGCAGTTCTAAATATCTTCATCGGAGTTTGATAAATAGTCCGAAACAAGCACAAAAAATGAATAAAATCGTAAAGAATTAAAGGATTTTGTCGTGTTGCAAAAAAGGTTTATAAACACGGTTGGGAATTAAAATATTTTCTACCGCTCAACACGAAACATAGTACGAGCAACATTTAAAAAAGTCTTCCACATAAGTAGGGCTACCACCTTTGGTAAGATCGGCGACAATATTAATTGTGTTTTTAACGCGTATTTAAAAGAACTGGCCAAAATTGTCAGAATACATCAGGCATTTTAAAACGTTTCAAAACCATGAAAAATGTTTTAAAAGTTATTGGATATTTCATACATACATAAAACACATATGTAAAAAAAAGTGAAGATAAATAAATTTAGGAATATTTGTGGTGCGATTCACAGAAATATTAGAAATAAAACAAGACACAGCACAAGGATTAAATTTTATAAGACAATTGCAATACCCACATTGACATATGCAAGCGAGGCGTGGGTCATGACAAAAAAGTAATGCGGCAAGATTCAGAGTGATGAAATGCAGTTTCTTCAAAGTACTTTAAACTATATATTGCAAGATAGAATAAGGAATGAGGATATCAGAGCAGAACTCGATGTAGAGGACATAAATGAAATTATTTCAGCTTACAGAGACAATGGTGGGATCATTTGTAAAGAATGACAGAGGATCGATTGCCGAAAGCGACACGAACTATAAAGCCATTGGTAGAAGAGACGTGGGTCGTCCGAGGATGAGATGGGTACCGGGACAGTTTCACATAACCTAATCCTTGAAGTGAAGAAGATATAAAAATAAAAGAACGTAGGCTACATTAATGAAAAAAAAATCAATAATCAATTTTTCATAAATGTTTAAATGTTGTATGTGTGCGCAGTGGAATAATTACGGAGGGGGGGGGGTAAATTTTCAATGAAATTTCATAAACTCTTTACTAGGCCTATTTCTAAGCCAGTTGCTTGTATTAAAATAAGACTTATAAATAACTGTATTTTCAGCTGTTTTTAAGCTTCATCAGATTTGCAAACAATACAATATGGAAATCTTCACTACAAAAACAAAGGTAATAGCACTTTGAGCCAAGGAATCAATAAGGATCAATAATAATAAAGATCAAATTGTAGAACAAGTGAGTCAATTTAACTATCTGGTAAATGATATTGGCTATGATTAAAATTATGATATTGATGTTAAGTTAGGCAAGTTCCAAACGATATGGGACAATCAATCGTATTTTTAGAAATAAGGTACGTCGATAGAAAAATTTAAAGTTTTACAAAGTTATGACGGTCTCTGTACTGTCCCATGGGTATTATATTATGGACGACAATCAAGAAACAAGAAAGTAAAACACAGGCCTCGGATATGGCGTTCTTAAGAGGAGTTAAGAGGTATTCTAAATTTGATCGAATAAAAAATGAAGTCATAAGAGAAGAATTACTTGGTTTTTTTAACTTGAATGGAAGGTTAAAACATTATAAACGACGGTGGAAAGAGCATTTATAAAGAATGTCAGATTAAAGACTGGCCAAACAAGTCTGGAACTATAAACTTAATAGGAGACGTGTGTGTGGGTAGACCCAGGAAGAGATAGCTGGAGGATCTTTCAAGAAGAAACAGGGAGCACCTTGCCTATGCCGTGATGTGATGATGATGGTGATGATGATGACGATGATAATTATGATGATGTTGGTATAAATAAAACCATGATATATTAAAATAAAACCACTGTAATTATAAAAATGAAATATTTATTTTTTAACAGTTCCATTTTCTTTCGTTTGCACTTGAATATTTTATTAACATTTTGAACGCACACGAGCAAATAATGTGATAATCAGTCACTTGATTTATACATTTTTGTATTATCAAACAAAAAAAATATGTGGAATATTTTCACTTCATCAAGAACTGATATGAAAACCTCATTCGAATCCACTGGAAACCCGAGTAAACATGAAACCACTCCGGGAATAGCTGAACGGGCACAAAGCTGAACTAAATATCATCATCATCAACTTCTTAACGGTTTTAGGCTTTAGCGGCCTGTTCCTATTCCACAGTCCACCTTTTCTTAGGTCTACCAACTTTTCTTCTGCCTCTAGGGTTGTACTCTTTCGCCATCTTCGGTATTCGCCTTTCTTCCATTCTATTGATGTGGTGAATCCATTTCTTCTGTATTCTTTAATCCTTGCATTAACTGTAAAAATATCTAAATCACTTCTGATCTCTTCATTTCTTTATGATCTCGATCATTACACCTTTTAACTTATCTCAGAAATTTCATTTCTGCTGTTTGTATCTTCTATTCATCTTTTTTCTTTATGACCCAAGTTTCAGGACCATACAGTAGTGTAGGTATTGCCATTGTTTATAAAAATTTTATTTGGGTTTATTTTCTACATTAATTTCCCAGCGTTCTCCAAATCGTTCCACACATTCTTGTGAAATTCGTCACTTTATTTTCTATATCTTTGTCTTGATCACAAGTAATGTCACGTCCAAGATAGTTGAAATGTCTTACTTGTTCTATGCATGTGTTGTCTATACATATTTTGGTCCGAACCGGGTCATCTTCTATAATGGTCATTACTTTTGTCTTTGATACAGATATGTTGCAGTTATATTCTTTTCCTATTTTATGGAAGATGTATATTGCTCGCTGGAGCTGAACTAAATACTGACGACAAACTTCTGTTCAAATTAATATTCAAACCAATCCGCCCATACGAGATTAACTCTAGGGAGGGGATTGTGAAAACCGCCCATAAAAATCAATTTAAATTAGTGTTGTTTTATCACACTGTATTAGTAAACTATTTATATTATTAGATAAACTTCGATATGATGTCAGGAATGTTAAAATTGTCATAAAAATTACGAAAATCCCGACTATAGTGCTTTTCTTTCTTTTAGTAAAGTAACAATTTGTAGGGCAGACAATCATGCAGTAACCATTAGAAACATTCGGATTTGTACTAAAATATTGCTTAATCCGACACCCGAAGGGATTTTACAATTCTTTTCAAATTTTTAACATGTTTTTGATCTCTGGAATCGAAAAATTTTGAAATTTCTAAAACAGTACACTATATTAATATTTTGATTAAAATCCTCGTTAATTTGATACCCCAGATGGACTTCTGCAATTTTTTAAATATTTAGACCCCTTTATTGGGGCCAGGGGTGAAATTTCTAAAACAGTACACTATATTTATATTTTGGTTAAAATTCTCTTTAATTTGATATCCCAGGACGGACTCCGGCAATTTAAAAAAAAAGTTGATCCCTTTATTGGGTCCTGGGGTCATTGGGTCAAATTTCTAAAACTGTACGCTGTGTCCAGATTTGAGTTAAAATTTTCTTCAATTTGATACTCAACGTGGAATTTTGGGATTTCTGTTGTATTTGCCCCCTACATTTTTCACCTCTTGTCCTCTTATTTTTTTGGGGATCAATCTAAAAAAACAATAGGCTTCTGTAGGGTAAAAGTGTGGTGACACGAGGAAACTGCCAGTTGATGCGTTTAAAAGTTATCGTAAGACATAACGCAAACACACAGACAGACAGACAAACGCTAAACTAAGAACTTGATTCCCTTGCTCAAAATATCGGTATGGAGAACCATACATGACTTTCATGTGTTCTAAGATTTATATTTAAAATCATTTACTTGAATTCGGTTCGATAATTTCTAAAAAAATATCCTCCATCGTCAAACAATTTTCACTGTTTATAGATAGTTTTGTTATTATGAGGTAGTCGTTTAATATAAAGTAATTTTCGAGTCACTTTATCTATAAGAATTAGGTACTTTATTCTTATAAAGAAACTGAACTACGCAGATAATCATCCCTCCTCCTCAACCGATCCCCACCATTAATGATATTTACACTTTCATACAGCAATCCTAACCTCCTAACCAGACAACCTGGTTGTCTGGGAAGAAAATTATTTTATCTTATGTAATTTCTAATCTATCTTATCGTTCAAAATTAAATATTCGTACTTTACTTGATTTCAGCATAGGAATTTTCAAAAAAATCACCCCGTCCCCTTTCAACTACCCACTCCATTTATAATTATCTCATTTACCATTTTACAGTGGATTAATATGGCTTTATTTTCGGGGCACTTATTTATTACAATTAAGTACTTCACTCTTGTTAACCCAAAACAATGCAGGTAAACTACCCCTCCCTCCTAACCAGACAATCTGGTTGTCTGGCAAGAAAATTATTTTATTTTTAATAATTACCATTGTTTGAAAAAGTTTAAATGTCTTTTTAAGTATGTTACTCTTGTTACAACGTAAAAAACTATGCAGGTAAACTACCCTTCTCCTTTAACCAATCTTCACCAAAATCAATAGGCCTTGTGCCCTCTGCAACTCAGGCACATATCCAAAAAATTATTTGATTCTGTTTGAATTTACGGCAGTTATCGTTAGTCATAGAAAAAAATTACTCTTGTTAAAACATAAAACGTTGCAGGTAAACTACCCCTCCCCCTTAACCAATCTTCACCAAATCAATAGGCCTTGAGTCCTCTACAACTCGGGCATATACGCAAAATAGCATTTGATTCTGTTTGAATTAGCGGCAGTTATCGTTCCCCACAGAAAAAATTCTACACACAGACACTTTTCGGAAAATGACTTTTCTTCATGTTTTGAGCGTAGTACAATCAGAACCAGCCCTTATCTCGGACGCGATTTTTTTCGCGAACCACCATACTTCCATTTCGTTACGGAACATGGAAGTAAAAGGGTCATGCCTCTGTGTTTAGTGTTTACGATATGCCTTAACTCTATTCTATAAAAATGATCTCTTCATAACATGGGCGTTTTTATCAGCGTGTCTACGTGTAGAATTCACTGTGTGTATGTGTGTGTGTGTGTGTGTGTGTGCGTGTGCGTGTGTGCGTGTAATTGAAGTATCGCGTGCGAGAGAGCAGCAACACGGCGTTCGTAATACCGCAGGCTGCTATACAATCAATAGAAGAAAAATTAAAAAAATTTTCCACGCAAAACACACAATACAGGAGCCGTGGCGCGTGCCCATTGTGTGACCACAACCGACGTATCTCTTCTCTTCTCTTCACTCCTCTCTTGTCTTTCTCCCCTTTTCTCATTCTCTGCGGCCGTACATGAGACGTTCGTTATTCGGCAGTAAATGAGACTCAAATAATGAAATCTATTAAATAATACGATCAACGTAGTCGACCACTTCAGCAGCAATAAATTATAACGGAGCTCTGTAGAGAGAGGGAGTGAGAGGGCTGCAAACAATTCTGCACGGTTGTCCGCGCTTTGAAGAGATAATCAGCGACCTATCATGTCACTAGCATGTCACCTCTCTATAGAAACACGCAGCATCTGTTGCAGCCAGCACTTCAATTCCAATTGATTTGTGCTGGAGTGCGGGAAACTGATATTATTGGATTTTTTTGCTGAAAACACTACACAATACAGCAGAGTCGCTGAAGAGGCCAACAATGTACGGAAGGCTCATTGAAATCGAGTGGCTGTAACACACGCCGGGTTCGTAGCTACTCAATTTAATGTATATTTTTTTGTTGACAAACGTCAGCTAGGTGAAGACTTGTCAAGAGGTTGTAATATGATTTGGTTAGGGATTGTCAGGGGAAACTAACAAGACTAAGTCGTTGATAATTTTAACTGATCTTTGGCTATATTGTTGTGTAGGCCTATACATTATTCATCATCGTCATCATCATCATCATCTTCTTCTTCTTCTTCTTCTTCTTCTTCTTCTTCTTCTTCTTCTTCTTCTTCTTCTTCTTCTTCTTCTTATTCTTCTTCTTCTTCTTCTTCTTCTTCTTCTTCGGTATTACAGTTCAACGTGACCCAACGTGAGCCCCGGCTTCCTACATCAATCTTCTCCAACGTCTCCTATCAGTTGCTATCTCAGCGTAACCCATCGCCTTTATTCTTCTGAGATCTTCCAGCATATCGTCCAACCGTCTTATCCTAGGTCGACTCCTCTTTCTGCCTTTATACTGCCGCGCCTTTATACTGCCGGATTTTCTTTGGCAAACGCTAATCATCCATCCGTTCTAAGTGACGTAGCCTTTGTGTTCGTTGGGCTTTTGTGAATCTTACAACGACCTCATGCTTCATTAGCTCGTCTATCTCCTGGTTATTTCTTATTCTCCATTCGTCGTCATCTTCTTTAACCGGGGCACAAAACATGTCGTGGAATCTTTCTTTCAAAGCGTCGCAGTGTTTCATGTTCGTTTTTGCTAATCTCCACGTCTCACCTCCATAAGCGTCAGTCAGTCTAATGAGTGTCTTATATATTTTCATTTTCGTTTGTGACTAATGAGTTTGCTTCTCAGTAGTCTACTGTTAGCATAGTAAGACCTATTTCCTATTTTTCGTTTATGGTTTTCATACAGGCTCCGGCAGAGAAACCTGAGGATTTTTGCAGTAGTTCTGTGGAGTGGAACACGAAGCGCTGTGATCGACCTTGCGCTCATGTGTTCGACAGGTCAAAGCATTCCACTCACCATGGAGCGTTGGTCGGCAAAACAACGCGTTCGTAGTAGAAACTTTTTTTAAAAACAATGACTCAGTGATTGTTACGCAGCACGCTTTTCATCGAAATGACCGTGTTCCAAGCCGCAATACCATACTGTTGTAGGTGGTGAATTTTTGGGAAATGGCTTGTGCCATAAAGAAGAGACCACCAGGGAAACAGCGTACTGTTCGAATCCCGGAAAATATTGGACGGGTGCGTCACGCTGTTCTTAGCAGTACTCGGCGATCGGCATTACAACATGCAAGTGCTCTAGGGATTTCTGACCGCTTCATACGCAGAATTTTGCATTTGGAACTCGACTTTCATCCCTACAAACTTGTTATAGTGCAAAAAATGAGTGCCCAGGACAAGAGAATTCGCTTGCGTTGTTGCCATGAATTTCTAAATATTGTGAATGACCAAGTCCTAAACATGACCGATGAGGGCAATTTTCATCTTTGTGGTTATGTCAATACGCAGAACTGCCGGTAGTGGGCGTTGCAGAATTCTTAAGAGCTGTTTGAACGACCGTTACACAGCGAGAAGGTTGTTGTGTGATGTGGCTTAACGTCTTCCGGTATAATTGGCCCCTAATTCTTTGAAGACGAATAAGGGAATGTAGTGACTGTAAATTCACAACGATGCGTTCACATGCTTACAACATTTCTTGCACCTGAGTTACGGCAACGCGGTATTGCATTGCAAACCAGTGATTCCAACAGGGTGAGGCAACAATTGCTCACACCGCAAGGGCTGTTTGGAGCCCGAGTGATCTCACACTGAGGGGACATTCAGTGGCCTCCAAGATCGGCCGACCTCAACGCTTGCGATTACGTTCTGTGGGAGTATCTCAAGAGTACCAGAACCGGCCGAGGACAATGGTGGATTTGAAGTGGATATTCGGACAGAAGTGGAGACAACCTCTCCGGACGTTCTGCGGCGCGTAATGCGAGGTTTACCGTTACGGCTCCAAGAATGTGTTGAAAATGAGGGACATGGTGTTTTTTCAATGAATGTGATTTTCAAAAAGTAATTGATGTAAGTAAAATGATTTGAGATGTACTTTAATTATGAAATAAAATACTGTTTACAAATCATTTATTCTGGTCACAATTTTACTAGAAAACCGTCATGTTTCTCTGCCGGACCATGTAACAGTGTCGTGTTTGTGCACCCTTCATTTATCATGTTACATAATTAGGCTACGTAAACTACGAGTCAGTAAGTAAATAACCGCATCGAGTGTATTATCCCTTTACGCGTGTTGTGTGTGTACATAGGTATTATTTTAATATCTAAAATCGATTATTACCGCTAAATGCAAACTAATTAAACAATTTTAATTCGTATACAGAATTTTGACAACAGGGTTGTGAAAGAAACGTTGAAATCGGCATAAATCTGTAGGCGTACGCGCTAAAGCCGAATACAAATGTGGTGAGGGGGGAGAGATGTGACCGGTTCAGACCACACAGTCATAACTATCATAGTTTACGATTGCGGAGACAGTTACCATATAATGGTGTTTAGCGTTAGCCAAGGAGCCGGGTTTGCCACATACCAGTCCTCACCTCACCTTCGCTTGTGTGAGGAAAACATAAATAAATAATTATTTCCACTGTTTAAATTAGTAATGCGAGCTAACTTGAATTTATTGGTAAAATAAACTGCTGATTCCTGTCAAAGTGCTGTTAATGTGAACTGTCTTCGTAATGGTATGTGACTGACTGATTGCCTGCCAGGTTTGTTTTCCAGCGTTCAGTTAGTCGCATTACGTCTTCTACTGCTTCGAGTCTAGATATCGTTGTTACTTCATTATTTAACATAGCTTCCATCGACCACATTCCTTTTCCTGCGAGGCGAAGAATATTCCAATAATTGTTTCAATACCTTATGTAAAAAGGTGCACATGACTGTGATGTCTCTTGTCCAGGTAACATCTTAAGTCGATCATTAATTTTTCAATTTTTTGAAACCCCTAAGCAATTATAGCAGAAACTAACACCAGAATATTTGAAACCATTGACAACAGAGATGGACTTTTGGAGACGTTCGGCAAGAATATCCAGACGTGAAAAAATTAGAAATGAAATTATGAAGGAGAGAATGAACGTGAAAAATTCAATTGTTGACTTTATTCAAACAAAAAAATTACAATGGTGTGGACACACAAAAAGAATGGCACAGGAAAGATTGCCAAGGAGGGTTATGGAATGGACCCCAGAAGGAAGAAGGAAAAGAGGAAGACCACCTATCACCTGGAAAGAAGAAATTCAAACTATATATTGAGGGAACAAGAATTTGAAGAAGATCTTTGGACGTGTAAAGCAATTTTGTAAGGGAAATTTTTTTTTTGGATATAAGGGACAGTAGCAAGTGTCAACTGTCAGGAAAGATATACGAGGAGCCAACCAGTCGCCGTTCGGTAACGACACGTGCGACGCATTACCGACGAAATAGGCACCGCTAGAGAAGACAATGCCTCGGTTATAGCAGATGTTCGACGTAAGAGTTCATGGGAACGCGCTGCAGTAGCAGAAAAACAAAGGAATACGTCTTACTGGGCCAATTACCAAGAATACGGATATGATGGCGACGCGAGTATTGTAAAGCCACGTGTGGGAGTTTAGCGACGACACACAGATGTGGAGAGTCCACAGTGGCAAAATTCATAGCAAAATTCATACGGACGTTACATGAACAAAGGACCATGCATGGTGAAACAGCGGGGAACTTGTTTACCAGCCAGAGTACGGACCGTGCAGGAGACCTGCAAACAGATGTGCCTTACCAAGAAAGCGACCTCCGTCAGCGTGTGAACGAAACAGAGGAAGTTAGGAAACAATACAGCAATTGGTCACACCCAAACTAAAAGACACATGTGTAACTGAACAGCAATTAGTAGAAACGAGCTGAAAGGAAATACATGGACAATTGGATGATGGACAACCATGAAATCCGGGCCGTCGTCTTACAGCAAGGAGGAGCGAAACAGTAAGATTTAAGAGAAGGGATCAGATGAGCCTACCACGAACGAGAGTTTGGCAAAGGCGGGTCTTTAGAAGACGTTACCATGGAGACAAGGGTCAAGAGCGAATAAAGACGAAGCCAGGAGTCTAGCTAGAGACTCAGGGAAGAGTCTTCGTGGAAATGAAGCCGAAAAACCAATAAGGACGTAGATGGTGGGAAGGAGTACACTGGATGCAGGAATAGTAGTAGGACTAGAGATATAAAAATAAGTGTTGACGAAGAGCGGGGGCTAGTTAGTTAATTTTGCTAGTTAGTTAATTTGGCTAGTTAGTTAATTTTGTTAGTTAGTTGATTGTTGAACTTACATACGTAGGGGCTAATTAGTTAATTTTGTTAGTTAGTTGATTGTTGAACTTACAAACGTTTGAGAGAGTTAGTTAATTGTTGGAGTTAGTTGAATTTTATTAGTGAGTTGATGGGAGTCAGTTGTTAAGACAATGTTGGGTTAATCTCAATCAGACTTTGTATTATCTCAATATACTGGCGAGTCGAAAAGTGCAGAGTAAAATGTTGATAGTAAATCGTTATATCGTATTGTAGGTAATGAAGTAGAACTTAAAAGGAACTTAGTTCAAATTCAAAGTTTGTATAATAACGAGTTGTGTTAAGACACTCAAAAACGCTGACGGTATGAATTAAGTAGAGACATTGTGCGAAATCGTGAAAGATAATTCGGACATATAAACTAAACTTCGCGATTGCGTGATGAATTAACGTACCATTCATGTCTATTAAATATTTCAAATATCGTAATGAAAGGATTCATAAGTGAAATAATCGCGCCGACTAAATAAAGTACAAACAATCAGTGCTTGTGAACAAAGTTGTGAAGTTACAATCACATGTGAATAAGTCGTGAAATGAATAAATCATATCCAAATGATCGTACTAACTAACTTTTGTTACACATATAACCTCTAAACGAGTGCGAACAAAAGAATGTTGATGCCGGAGTGCTAATCTCAGCGATAATGAATAGTGTAAATTTCAGACGACGACGAGAGTGCCCACCAAGTTATCAGCCATCCTGTGGAGCGAGGGAGAGAGGAAATCATCGTAGATACAGGCCGTAGATGTGGATACTTACCTCAAGTAAAACATTTATGTATCACTTATGTTAGTAGCCACTGTCCTGTTCCTCACAAAGAACACACCTCTGATCTAGTTAGAATGCATATTTAAATTCATTTAGAGTAAAGCCGAATCGTACAATGCGAAAGGAAGAATATGAAATATGAATCCATTAATCAGAGATCCATTAATCAGAGGTCCATTAATCAGAGAAACTTTGTAATATGTAGAGAAGTTATGATTTAAACATTTAATTAATTACGAGATGAATCATCAGGGAAGTAATGAACGAATTAGTAATATACTGTATCATATGTTATTGCGACGTAATGTTATAAGTAATTTCAGAAATTGATGACCATTGCAAAAGGTCTGAATAAATTATTGTTTGTAATGCAGAATTTGGTGTACGAGTCGAATCATTTATAATCATCCTAATTAATACCAATTACCTTACGTAATTATCCATAGTTATCTATGACATCCCAACGAAGGATTCGAGCAACATAAAAGGTAATTACAATTTATTAATTTTATTACAATTAATTAATAACACAAAACAAACAAATTTGTATATGGCGCTCCAATCGCGGGGCTTAAGAAAGTAATTAATTACAACTCAATACTTAATTAAATGAATTAACAATTAATTAAATCAATTACACAAAAAATAGAAGTTATAGACGGACAATCAGCAATAGAAGATGAGAATTCAATCACTTCTGTAATCCTAGGTTCCAGAAAATGTGTAAACATTGTACAGCCGGAATAATAGATATACACTTCTTCATCTCAAAATACCTATTTCCCTATTCATCGCACACATATTCCGTTTATTTAAATTAATTTTTACATTATAGTTTCACAGTTCATTAAATCATATTATTCAAAAGTCTTAACATTACACAAAATTCTAATACAGTTCTACGACCATTTTTCTTAACGTTTTATTTTTCACCTTTGTCTTCAACTCTATCTGTCTTGCGCAGCTTCTTTGAACTTCCCACTTCGTATTCCTTTTCTCAGCTACTTTCTTAATACTACACCTAATTCGCCTTGATCTTTCCCTTTTACTTCGTCCTTTTTTTCATTTTATTTATTTATTTATTTTATTTTATTTTATTTTTTGTATAACCTGCCAGTGGTTCTTTCTTCCTTCAACCGGTAGACATGAACGAACACCTTAGTCGTTCTTCCAGTGTTTTATTTTATATAAGTTCTACCCTAAGCTGTTGTCTACTACTTCATTTCGCATTCTATCCCGCTTTGCCTTATCCTCCATTTTTCTCAAATATCTCATCTCCATCTCATTTAACATTGATTTATTTACTGGATAACGTCAGTTTCCCACTGTGTATCGGTGTATATAAGCATGGCCACACAACCTCTTCGATACTCCATTTTAAAAACTCCTTATAATTTCTTCCTTTCCTAAAAAAAAGGTACTTCTCATTGTATTATAGCCTGATTTTCTTAGCCTTTCGTCTAATAACAATTTCATCTTACCGTTTTCCCAATATAGTTACCAGATATTTGAGAATTTTATCGGTTCTTCTTTCTGCCTATTATTTCATTGTTATGCATCTTATTTCTACCGCTATTATCATTGTCCTGGAGCTCTTTGTATTGATTAGCACGTTTATATTTGATAAACTTCCAATGTATTACCGACGTAGCCTACGGTTACCCGTAGCCTGTATAATGACAAACGCGTTTGGTGGGTAATATCCGTCATACAGGTAGATCGACTCACACGGAACAGACGTTGCGTTTGAATAGCTCGTTAAAAGTGCTGATTCACAACACACACACTGACACAACAATACAACTAGGAATGTGGAGGAATTGACGGCTAATGAGGGAAAATATTTTCATCTACAAATTCCTTTCACATCGCCACAGTACAACAATTAACAAGCAATAATTAGTCAGGGATTCTTGTAGGAGATAAAAGCGAGTAGGTGAATCGTTTCCACAGTTTTTATCATATCGTGGGGGCACGCGTGCGTTTGTGTAGGCACATACAAGTTTTGACACTCCTGACACGTAAATTTCAAACGGCTGGTAAGTAATAAATAAATTGACAGATCTCTCTCTCTCTCTCTCTCTCTCTCTCTCTCTCACCTATGGCACTACAACCCTTGTTGGGGCCTGGCCTCCATCAATTTTTCCCCCATTCTTTTCTGTCGGTAGCCATCCTCCTCCAGGAATGCACTTTCAATATTTATTACGCATCCTCTCCACCGCGTCCATCTTCCACCTTCTCCTCGATCTTCTCACTGGTCTTTTTCCGTGGATTCTGGTGTTCAATAGTTTTCGTGATATTACGTCTTCCCCCATCCTGGCTACATGATCAGCCCACCTTAGACGCTGTAGTTTTATGTATATTGTGTTAGCGGTGGTTCTTTATACATTTGATACAATTCAAAGTTATATCTTATTATCCAGCCGCGTACGTCATTAACTGGTCCGAGGATTCTTCGTAATAATTTTCTTTCAAATATATCCAGAGTTTTTGCTACTTTGGAGTTCAGGATACACGTTTCGCAGCCGTAGGTTAGGATAGGTCTTATTATTGATTTGTATATCTTTAGTTTCGTGTTTCTGTGGACGTCTTTGGATCTGAAGATAAATGATGTGGCGAAATACGCTTTATTGGTTTGGACTATCCTGTTCCGGATTTCGGCTTCTTCTGTGCCGTTTTTTTCTAATATGGTTCCCAAGTCTTATTTAAAGTTGTCCACCTTTTCGATTATGTCGATTGTTCCGTAGTTTCTTTGTTTCTAGTCTGCACTAATATTTTTGTTTTATCTATGTTGATTTTGAGGCCTATATTGCTAGCACTTTCTTTGAGCTCAAAGATCTGCTCTGCTGCATTTTTTTATCCGACAATTGACAGATAGATTTCGAAATTAACAGGCGCTTGTATGAAATATAAATTTTACAATACACGAAACATTTAAGTTCTGCCGCTAAGCTATAGATGTCGCTCAGCGAACTTTTCAACTAACCGTCGGTTATATTATATTTATTTGGTATTGAGGTTTTTGATCGTACATTCCACGGCCCGTAATCACACATAGCCTACGCTACGTTTACGAGCGAGCGCGGCGCTGCTTCCTGCAATTTATCATTTGGCACACGAAATGATGCAGTAGGTACGGGGATTTTCTGTCTTTTGCCGAGTTACCACACGGAGCAATTTGCCAGCGACCAACGAGCAACTTTTTGCGCCAGACTTGCGGTCGCGTTCATTCAGACGTATACTCTTTCCGCGTACCCCAACACACACACACACACACACACACACACACACACACACACACACACACACACACACACACACACACACACACAACACACACACACACACACACATCTCCGCGGTGTCTGTACGTAAATTAATTTTTTTTGCATCCGAATTTCGTCGAAAGCGCTCGGTCAGGTTTTTATTTCTTATTCAGTTCACTTCTTCGGGTTCCACAGAAACCTCACCGCTATTATTTTCATATAAGTGTTAATGACTGACTCCAATCGGTTCGAAACAGATTTTTGCTGAGATTCGCGGTTTCGATCACGGTTAGTTCTTGTCGCTGAGTTCACTGACCACCGTGTTCCAGACACCTGTTGGAACAGTGGCTTTCAAAAAGAAGCAAACGTAACTCTCCGTAAATACTTTCTGTTGATTCGAATTGTCCACGGAATTGCTTAATACGAGGTTTCGAGACCGGAAAGGTATCTACGTGGATATTAAGTATTTAGCGGGTTAGGTTAGGTGCGCGGCCGAAACTGTACGGTTTCGTAAAAGTATCCAGTCGTCCGCGATGTTGTGGCTAATGTGTCGATTTACCTTCCGGCGCTACGAGTTCGATTCCTACCAATTGTTTCATTCTACCGTTTCCTACGGACAAAACAATTATGCCCGTCTTTCTAAGCCGATAAGGTCGACAAGATTCCTAGTGCTAGTGCTTTATAAAAGTTTAATTCACAACAAAAAGCGTTGAAATGAAATTAGAATGTATTGGGTAAACGCTATAAAATTGTATGTAGAATACTTTCTCAGTTCGTTTGGAAAGTAACTACATATTTTGCAAAACGATTCTACATGATTTCCTGTATTTGTAACGATCTACATGAATTTACACTAAGATAAAATAACAGGTAATGTTAGGTTCACCGCTACTAATCACGGTAAGTTATAGCATTCAAGTAACAAATCTTCTGAGACGTTAATGAGGAGATCCAAGAGCTATTAAACCACTTTATCTTCTCGAGAAATATCAGCTGTAAAAGAGAGAGATAAAACAAAGTTTATGCCTACGTAAGTATCAGCTAATATGTGAAATATTATTGAATATTTCTTCTTCGTCTTCTTCTTCTTCTTCTTCTTCACTTCACGGAGTAGATACATTGCATGTTCCGTCTTCACAGTATACCTCGCCATCTTCCTCTCGGTCTTCGTACATCTCTTGTTCTACAGGATGGTCAATGTATACTCTACGCAGCCGTCTATCCTCCATTTTATCCAGTCGTTGCAACCATTCCAGCCGATATTTCTGGACAGTGTGTGACGATTTAATATGCCTAAATCCCACAATAAAATTAAATAAAAAATTATAATACTAAAATAATTTAATAAGGTACTAAAGAACCCTTTATCTATGCCCCAAACCGATAGTAACATGCCGATTTGCCGATGTATCAGTTAATAAAATTAGATTTAAGAAACTCAACAAATCCATAACGACCTCGCGTTACATAAAAAGAATAATAAAAGTATAGAGTGATGTAATTAAATTGTAAGCAAATTAAAGGAAAATAATTAATAATACTTAAGAACTACTTTTCGCGCTGAGAAACTACCCGCGCGCGGACAGCCCCATTACCCCTATAGTTAGTTAGTCCAGTTGTATCAGAGACTCCCCTGGTGATACAGCGTACAGCACATTATGTCGACCGCAAGAAAATATTAAACATGTAGACTAAATAAAACTTACGTAATTACCGGATGATGTGAATGTTGTAAATGACTTGAGTGTGCGGCGATGACATTTCTATAAATAAAAAACATCACCTAAATGTAATGTTAAACTTCTAGAATGTAACTGTTAACCATAAGCAATATGTGCGGAACAACAATGTGAACACTAGTGAAAGTTACCACAAAGAAACAGACCACAAGAATCTACAGAAGAGACAGACTACCTATCTTTAAGAATGACACCAAACTTCACCAACACATGATAGACAGAAGATCTCCCAGACACCCTGCACGACAGATAGAAGCCCCGATTCGCCGAGGATATGTTACACACAGGTGACAAGGAAGTTCTACTTCTGTGGTTCAGAACTTAACTTTAACTAATATATGAAAGACACTTAAATAACAACATAAGAGTAAAGTAAAACACAAAAGACTGACCTAATTACCATAAAATTGTAATTGCATGATAAGTAATAAGATGTGTTAAGTTTAATGAGTTTAATGAGTATAACACGCTAAAGTTAAATAAGCCCATTCTTCAGATGGCACAAAGTAAAGATTATTATTTTTAATATCATATACAGGAACACACAACTCGGATCCGAGGACAGTACAAGCTATGTTTACCCATGACTTACACTAATTACAATTGTACAAAATGCGCAAATATTTTTATCATTAGTATACACATTACTAATTTTCTTCTATGATGCTAAAACAGTATGCAATAAAGAGATGTCATGGTCCAAAAAGGTGAGTGAATAAATCTACAAACCCCAGTCAATAATTCCTCAATTCACGGGATCCTATTTAGTGTTTGTTTATATTTCAGATAGTTATGAGTTTGTGAATATTATGGCAGCCTGTCTGAGCCAATTAACCAGGTTCCTGATATAATGTCGCCCCGACATTAAGTGCCGGATTTAAGCAGAGGCTACATAAACTGCAGCCTAGGGGCCCGCACCACAAACAAAAAGAAAAGAAAGAACAGTCAAGTTGCATAAAAATTATAGAACAGTAGAAGTTATTAGAGGAAAAGGTGATGTTATGAGCTATGTATAGGACAGAGTAGGGCAAGATTGCGCCCTTAAATTTTAATTCATCTCCAACTACATCCATCCAACTGAGACCCTTTATATTTTGCCAGAAATATAACGAATCCCTTAAGGATCAATTAAGACCTCCTTTGTATAATTTCAACTTCTGCAACACATTTAAATAAATATATTTCCAGAACGTGTCAAATGTAATGGATATATTATATATCCAAATGTAATCTACGTGTATATATATATATATATATATATATATATATATAGGCTCTATATATATATATATATTGTTACAACACAAATAAACCACCCCAATACCAGGGATAAAAAAGATGATTCTGAATAAAAAATAATACTTCATATAAAATAAAATGTTTAATATAAAGAAAATAAAAAGACAATGACACGACAAACGACGACATGACCTAACCCAAGTGATTGACCCAACAAAAGGAAACAAAAGAAGAAGGGAACCACAAAAACAAACGAGAATAAAACCAAATAAGAAGGTGATTGACCCAAACCAAATGAAGAAGGGAAAAAACCGAAACCAAACAAAAATGAAACAAATTAAAGGAATTGAATGACCAAATCCAACATTTTAAAATGAACCCAAAGGAGAAGGTGGAAAACCAAGGTATTAACCAAATACAGTACAATGAAGATGAAGAAGGAGGGAAATGAAAAAGAAACAAACCCAAGACAAAGGGAAATAAATAAAAATGAAAACAAATGATAAGACACAATCAAGTAATAAAGAATATGAGCAGGAGAAATGATACACTCAAATGTAATATTGGAAAAGAGACCAATAATTAACCTATGTAAAAAAGTAAATATTATTATCAATTAATGGATAAAAAAGTAAATGACAATTGAAAGCAACCCAATTAAACAATGTTAAATATAAAAAAGCGAACTAACCCACAAATTAGAGTTAGATGTAATGATAAAATAAAGAGATATAAAATTGTTAATATTATTAATGATATTTGTAATGAAAGAGATAGTACGGTAGTGAGATAGTAATTAGAAGGATTATCCATTTAGAAACACTAAAAAACAAAAACATTTGTGAAGTGCAAAATGAAAGTGTAAGAACCCCAAAGTATAGTGATAAAGAAAAAACACTAAATAAATTATAATAAACAATAAATAATTTAAAAGTGAAGGTGATGATTAAATGAGAATAGTGTAAAATAAAAAATGTTAATATAGTGAAAAATAGTGAAGGATAAAAGCATAATACTTTATAAATCAAAAGGAAACACTAAATGATTAACAGTGAAGAATATTAGTAATTAAGAATAGTAGTAAGTGTAAACAGTTCATTAAGGTATAATGAACGCTGAAAAGTGATGAAGACAGTATTAGTTAAGAAAGAATATTATTGTTAAGTTTAATTGAATACAATTATAATTAAAAGGGAGTATACTATGAAAGAGAAAATAGATAGTGTTACCATGGAGTGAAAGTAAAGATTGTTTAAAAATTAAGGAGTTAAAACAAATCAATAAACACCCATGTTATAAGGGATCATTATTAAAGTAAGTTCATAAAAAGTGATGTTGCTTATCACCCAAAAAATGATATAAAATGAGATGAAATGTAAACAAATATTATCAAATAATAGTTAAATAATTATTTAAGCAAGTTTATGAATAGGATATGGCTGGAAGAATTATACAGACCATAAGCCTAGATGTTGTATTTAATGTGATCAAAAAATAGTAAATAATAGCCACATTGTTATAATTGGCAAACTAAATAAGTAAGAATGTTAAGAAATGTATGACTTAGAAAACGAGGAAACCAGATGGTAAACAATTAGCAATTCATAATGCATAAAATAATAGTGACATAATAATAACACATAAACAGACCCGAAACACAACAATAAATAACACAACCAATTATAATAACAAAATAAAGCCCATTAGGCTAAAATGAGATGTAATTTGAATGAAATACGTAAAATACCATAATGGCTACTTAGGCCTATAAAAATGCCTAACTGTCAAAAACAAACAACTACAAATTGTAACAAATTAACAAAGAAACTAGCTAATCCAAGGTGAACAAAAAACCAAGGATAATTTGTAAATCATAATAAAAGCAAAATATTAGAATAAGGATTTAAATTAGAAGAGAAATGTAATTAGCAAATATGAAAATAATTGTAAAATCATAAAACATAAAATAATCCCACCTTGAGGGATATCAAAATAATCTTTGAAAGGAAATACATACTATAGTGACAATATTTAATAATTAGGAAGGAAGATAGAGGAATAACAGCAATCAGATACAAGGATTTTGAAAAGAATTCAGATTTTGATAACAATGGATTTATGTCAATCTAAGCCAATCAGATTTAATTGGTAAACATAGAAACGAACGTTGGTGGCAAAATTACCGTTGAATATCGTTACTCGTAAAGCGTCATTCTAACAGAACAGAAGCCGAATTTTGGATGACCAATTTTTAACCAAAAAATGTAAAAACAGTGAACAAAATTCAAAACCATGATTGAATAAGAAGCAGACGACCCACTGGAGCAGTTAACCAAAAGCCAAGGACCATATTACCAGGAAAATAAAAGAAAAATATGACCACATCTAATATGAAAAGGACGCCAGACCTACTTAAGTCCAAAGATTAATGAAAATAGAAACTATTGCAGCCCAATCCTATTCCGACTCAATGAGTGATAACACCAAGTCATCTGATGTGTTAAGTACCCTTGAATTACCTTATTTCCAAAAATAAACTCACTTTAAATTTTACTAAAAGTAATTTGATCTCTCACTATAATCCGAATATTCTCTTTCAAAGAATAATTAAGAAAAATAAACACACTGAAAATTTGTTAACATAAAATCTAACCTGTTGTTTGAATACGAACATTAGAAACACATTTAACGACACTACAGAACAGATTGTAACCCTTATCACACCTTATTATTTATGTACACATAGAGTAAGGTAAAGTACTTTTATTGTAATCATAGGAATTCTTTGTCTTGTAATCAAAAGAATCCCCGATTTTGGAACGAAATTAATTTTAATAACTAAAACGTTCAGCAGCCATGCTGATGTGAACACATCGTTACCATAATCGATTCGTCATCCTGAGAAATATTGTTTCATGTAAAAAGTCGGTGCAAATTTGTTAATCAACCAATATAATTTAATTGTCAAATTGAAAATTTTACTTATCAAACATTAAAATAACTAGTACAGGAAGTAACCGTTGTTATTTTTCATAGGGAGTGTATTGTATTACTTGTGTTTGTTTACGAAAGCTAGATTTGACGACCAGCGCTCAAGTTGCAATTCGAACAACTACCTACTCGATTCAGGAGGCTGAACGAGTGGGAATTATTTGAACGCCCCGACCGTCGTCGCTGAGAACACCCTATTAAGATATTAATTAGTAAGTTTAATTGTTTTAATAAACCTTTTGGCGCCACCCGGGATTAACACACCCCTATTTAAGAACAAGTAAGGTTACTGCTGTGTTGTACTGGTAATTGCAGCATCGCTACAGACATCGTTAGCCCAAAATAGATGTAACGACCCCAGTGCGAGACGAACGCACTACACAAATACAACACTATATACACGTCTATACAGAGACGACACGAACAATTCGTTACAGATTGGCGACCAACCGGTGAGGCTTTAAAAGAAGACTAGCGGCGATTATGAGGAGATATTCCATGGTTACAAGATACCAAACAAGGAAAGGAACTGAAGGTGAAGATCAAGAAGAGATGGAAGAAATTGAAGAAATAATCGGGGAATTGTTCGAAGAGGATCCCCAGGAGGACCAAGCAGAAAACCCAAACCAACCAGAACCGGAAATGGAAGTAATGGTCGGGGACCAACCCAGTGAACCCACTCAGAAAGAGGACCTGAGCTTGCAGGAGATGTTAAAAATCCTAATGGAAGGGAATAACAAAATGCAGGAACAATTGAACAAGAACCAGGAGAAAACTGATGAAAATTTTAAGAAACAGGACCAAAACAGTGAAGAATTAAAGAAACAAATTAAGGAGGATATAGAACTTCTGAATAATAAAATGGAGAGCAACCATGAAGCCCTGAAGAGAAACCAGGAAACGTTAGAAAAGAAGAGTGAGAAGCTGAAGAGGCAAATAAAGATAGATATTGAAATATTGAATAACAAAATTGAAAAGAATGGTGAAACACTCCAAAGACAGTTGAAGGAAGACTGCGAGAAAACGAAGGAAGAATTGAGGCAACAATTGGTGGAATGCCGAGAGGAATTAAAACAGACTATAACCGAGACAAACGAAACTGTAATATATGTCCGGGAAGAGCTGACCAATAAAATAAATCACGTCGAGGAGGAAGAAATTATCAGAGTTCAAAAACTGCAACAAATCACCACCGAAGAGTGCACAAGAAATAAACATGAGGTGCTCCAGAAGCTGGAGGAGAGGCACAAAGAAATCCAAACTGACATCAGTGAACGCGTCGAAAGAGTGTATACCACTATCAATAAGGTCGACGGACAAAATCAAGAAAATAAAGAGAAGATCATAGAAATCAGTCAGAGGGAAAGGCAGATGCAGGAGGAACTAGACGCTTTGAGGGAGAAGCCTTGCAATAACACTCATATTATTACCAGTGAAAATAGAGAGGTAATAAACTTTAGGAGTTACAGAAGAAACCCAGTAGAATTCCTGAAGAGAGTGGAAGAACTTATAGAGAAGAACCGGGAAACAAGATGGACGACAGTAAGGAGCCTCATCGACGAGATGTTTAGGGATACAAATTACAATTGGTGGGCGGCCACTCGACCAGAAATCAGCTGTACACAGGAATTCAAAGCCTTATTCCGCGAAAAATACTGGTCCGAATCTACTCAAAATGTAGTGAGGAATGATATCAGTAATGGAAGATATGAGCCGCAGGCAGGACATACACTAACATCGTACTTCTTAAGAAAAGTATGCCTAGCTCGAAACCTCGAGCCAAGGATACCAGAAGAATCCCTAGTAATACAGCTAGGCTATCACTATGAGGACGCTATCCAGAGGGCCAGGAGACAGGGACAAATTAAAACCATACAGGGAACGGCCAGTTTATTAGAAGACCACGAAAACGACAATCAATATAAGAGAAATCGAATGGTGAATCAGAAATACAACCGGTGGAATGATATTCACAATGCACCGAATTACAACTTGCCATACAACAATACCCAAAACAATAACCGGAACAAGATAAACCGTAATCCGAACAATTATCAAGGTGACCAACCGTTCCATAGGAATCAACCTAATTATCATCCAAATAACCAACCGACCAACAGAGATCATCAGAATTATAACCAGGGGAACCAGCCAAATATCAGGGATGCTCAAAACCCCAATACATCCAATAATAACTACAGGGGAGCAGAACAAAACTGAAGTCCCAATGGCCACCCAAATAATCACAACTATAATGGCAACCGGTACGACCCGAATTACCAGTACAACAGGGGAAGCGGGGGTAACCAAAATAGAGGCGACATGAGGCGCCAAGTCAATTTTATCAGTGGGAGGAGACAAAATAACCATAGAAGATATTGACCCAATACCCAAACTAACTCTGGGTACAACAATTCCAATTATAATAACCAACAATCCCCAGAAATCAGAACAATGGAAGCGCCAAGGAACCAAATACATGATCAATCAACGACGATCAATGAAACGGCAGACCAGTTAAATAGTCTGACCAATAGTTCCCAGCAACCTTTAAACTAAAAAGGTCAGTGAGGGCTGAAACTAAACCAGCAGGACCCTTCACATGACCAATCACTTGGGTTGAACCGACGAACAACGACAATAAATAATAACAGGATAATCACAATAATATCGAATAACTACTTAAAAAATATCAGGGAAGAACTTCTGGAGGAAGAGGATAACCAACTACCGAAAACGAATAGTGAGATAGTTCACATAAAGGCTATCATTAACGGAACCATCACAATAATTATGATCAATACTGGATCAAATATATCTCTAATAAATCAACCAGAATTGGTGCGAATACAAGCTAACTCCGAAATACCTATTCCAACTCTACCCATAAATAATATTATAATAATTGGTGCCACAGGCAAACAGAATAAGTCAAGAAGAAAACAAGTTTCTTTAGAGTTAAACAGTCAGAACGCCACAATACCTATTGTTTTTCTTGTCGCCAATGGACTGCCATTTAACATGCTAATTGGATGCGACGCGTTGAGACAACACTCAGCAGTCATTAACATGCAGAAAGGAATAGTATTGCTTACGTCTGAGAGGGGAGTGTGGTCGGCCAATATAATCAACTGTAATCCTACACCACTAGCCCTAAATCATAATAATGGATTAAAAAGTTATTATTGTCAGACACATAAACCATCAATCACTATGGACGATGAAGAGGAAGAGAAAGATTTGTGGAAGAGGAAAATATAAGAAATCAGAACGTTCCAAAGAGAGAGACCTCAACAAGAGATAACTGGTGAACAGGCTGAAAAACTAATAACTATATATAACACATACCAGCACGTTTTCTCCAATACTCCAGGAAAGGTCAAAGGGTACCAATGCAAAATCAACTTTCGTGAACCCGTAGACTTCCACAGGAAATCCTACCCAATAGCCTACTCTCTAAAAAACGAAGTTAGGACAGAGATCAATAGAATGATGGAGGAGGACATCATTGAATACAGTCAATCTCCATACACGAGTCCTATAGTCGCCATACCTAAAAAGAATGGTAAGGTAAGGATCTGTTTAGACGCCCGAGAGATCAACAAAATGATCATCAATGACCGAACGTCACCGGGAGAAATTGAAGAGATATTAAAAAAGTTTCATGGCACCAAATACATAAGTACCTGGGATACTGTATGTGGGTACTGGCAGGTGGAGCTACACCCACACAGTAGGAAATACATGGCATTTATCTTCGACGAAGGAATTACCAGTTTAAGAGGTTACCTTTCGGCCTCATTAATTCCGTCGCAGTGTTCGTCAAATGCATGGACCAAGTCTGAGGCCAAGAAGCATTGTAGTTCACAACAGTGTACGTGGACGACCTTCTAATAACATTTTCAGATTGGGATGAGCACTGTGAACGAGTCAAGCAAGTATTAAAGAAGCTATCTGAAAATAACATTACACTGAAATTAGATAAATCAAAGTTTATAGCATACCAAGTCAAATGCCTAGGATTCAACTTAACAGAACAGGGAATATCACCATCCCAAGAGAAAGTGGAAGCCATTCAGAAATTCCCCACACCAAAGAATAAGAAGCAGCTACAGTCCTTCTTAGGTATTTGTAACTACTATAGAAAATTTCAAACCAATTATTCATACCTGACAGCAAAGTTTTCTAAACAACTATCTGCAAAAGAAAAATGGACATGGGGAACTGAACAGGAAGAAGTGATAAAACTGATCAAATTAAAATTTCTAGAAACAGTAATGCTACACCACCCCAATTTTGAACAACCCTTTTATCTAAATTGTGACGCCAGTGATGTCAGCCTAGGCGCTGAATTATATCAAGAGGATAAGGAAGGACACCACCTGGTTATCAGCTTTGCCAGCAGAATACTAAACAATTGCGAGCGTACTGTCTACGAGACATATGAATAGACCCGCAATCCTGTCCACTGTGTAAAGAATGTGAAGGTCACTGCTTGCAAAGTGAATAACAACGCTGTATGAAATATATCAACCCGCAGCCCGCAGCACAGTTACTCATAGTTGTTTCTTTTATGCAGCACGTACGTGTTCCTGTAATGTGTATTGCCGTGAGTTGTAAATATTTTGTTATATATGTTTTAAATTGCTTCTTTTTTCGTACCGTGATTTTTTTTTTGTTAATCGTGTGCGTGTGTATAAATAGTCTATAGCAACAATTCCATTTTTTTTATCTTAGACTGATTTTATCATGAGTGTTGAACGTAAACGAGGTGAAACAATTCGAAGCAAAGAAAGACAAGTGATTAGGAATGTTATAAAACAGTGTGACCGTGAGAAAGACGCAAAATCGTTAACAATCCCAATAAACAAAGTTACTAAAAGAGCTGCATTATACTGTAACGTGTCAGTTTGTACAATAAAAAATATAAGAAAAGAAGGAAAAGATCGTCCAAGTGAAACACTAGGAACACCTGGTAAGAAACGTTGTGCGGAGAAACGGACAGCTTCGGTCGATAACTTTGACCGTCGTGTCATTTTGAATATAATACACGACTTTTATGTAAATAAAAAAACCGTACCAACTTGTAAAAAATTGCTCCCGATCTTAAAAGAACGGATTAATTGTCAGTGGAGTGAATGGACTTTAAGAAAAATTATGAAAGAGATGGGGTTTGTGTGGAAGAGGTGCATGTCCAAGAGAAAAATTCTCATTGAGAGGCCTGACATTATCAATTGGCGATGTAATTACCTGCAAAAATTAAAGAAATACAGGGAACAAGGAAGATGTATATTTTATTTAGACGAAACGAGGGTTAATACCAATTTAACGTTTCACAAGTGCTGGCAACACCAAGAAGTTGACGGTACAATGACGACAATAAGTGCATCAAACCGTTTAATAGTAGCGCATTTAGGATCAGAAAACGGATTTTTAAATAATGCGGAATTAATTTTTAAGGCAGGTAATTCGACAGGTGACTATCATGGCCAAATGAATAGTACAAACTTTGAGAAGTGGGTCTGTGAAAAGGTCATTCCTAATCTCCCAGCGAATTCGGTTGTTATATTGGACAATGCACCGTATCATTGCCGGCAAGAAGATAAACCACCATCTCAGTACTCGTTGAAAAGTGACATGTTAACTTGGTTACGGAAGCAAGGCATTGAATGCGATGCATCTATGAGGAAATCTGATCTCCACGAAAAAATAGAAAAAGTGAGACCAAAAAATAAAATTTATGCGGTCGATACGTTACTTCAACTTAACGGCCATGAGGTGCTGAGAACTCCACCATACATGTGTAATCTGAGTGCTATAGAGCTGGCGTGGTCAAAACTTAAATATTTTATAAGGTCACATAATACAGCTGGGGACTTTTCTTTAACGAGACTACAACAAATACTTTCTGAAGGATTAGCTGCTATAACACCAGAAGACTGGTCTAGTTACAGTAGGCATGTAATTGACATAGAAAGTGAATATTGGCAAAAGGATGGAATACTGGAAGACGCGATTGATCGTATCATTGTAAGTGTTGGGGGTTGTGATGAAGATGACACCGATCTGAGGAGTGATGGAAGTGACGAATCTGTCAGTGATAGTGATTTATCGCGGCCACTGGAGTAAAATCGTGAGTTCTTTTAAAGACAATTGAGTGGAAGTGTTTTTTTCTTAAGCTCTAAGTAAAAACTATACAATTATTCCCTTACACCTAGGCCTACTGGAACTATTTTATTTCGTGTAATAACACGCATATTCTTTCTTTTTTAATGGCGTTTCTTCGTAACAGGTTAGTAGAAATTTCTATTCGTATTGTTTTACTTTTTAAGGCAGTAACAAATTTTGAGCCGTTTCATCAGTAAACGACTACATCGTTTAATGTTTCTTTTGTTAACATACACAATTCAATATAACCATTTCATTAATAGCTTATAATCTTTGTGGTACTTTATGTTATAAAGTAAGAATATAATATAACCGTGACATAACCATTTCAATATAGTTATCTGGGCAAAGTACATAAGATACAAAGATAGTAAAAAACTTAATGCAGACCACAGTCAAAAATTCTACAGCCAATATTCTCGGAACAGACAGTGCACATTACGTGTGACGTCACTCCCCTCTTTCACCCGCAAAAAGCGGGCTATTCTCATATCTCGTTACCAGTAACTACAACATTACTGAAAAAGGACTAATCAGCATACATTCGCATGTGGAAAGTTCAGGACGTACATCTTGGGATACCCAATCACCGTCCGAAGCGACCATAAGTCCATTTCATTCTTAAAACAGTGTAAATTAAGTCATGGGAGACTTACACGTTGGATACTCGCTCTACAAGAGTACCATATAACGTGGGAGTAAATTCCAGGCCGTAAGAACGTTGCAGCAGATGTTTTATCCAGAATAAATGTAGAAAACCAAACATTTGAAGGAGAAAAGGAGAAGATCGCCAAAGTGTTTTACATAATAAAAGATAGGAAGGACCTGGAAGATATTCTAAGCGAAATAGTGGTACAGCAGAAACAAGATTCAAAGTTACTAAACATAAGAAGAAGACTATTGGAAGATGAAGAAACTATAAATAACTATTATTGCATCCATCAAGATATACTCTTTATTAGAACCAAAAAGAATCAAAGCACGTGGAAACTTGTAGTTCCAAGATAATTAGAAACCAAGATAATTAAAGATTATCATGTTCGATAAGGACATATGGGAACATTAAAAATTGTAAAAGCATTGGAAGAGGAAATCTTTATCAAAAATATAACGAGAAAAGTAAACCAGAATATCAAAACCTGCACAATATGTCAGATGGTCAAAACAAATAACGAGAAAAAAGAGGGAACAATGATACCCATCACTTCAAACACCAAGTTAGAAAAAGTATTTCTCGACATATGTGGGCCATTCCCACGTAGCGGAGGGAGACATAAATACAAGTTTATAGTAATAATATTAGACCATTACACAAAGTACACAAAATTATATGCAATAAACCGAGCTACTACGAAGAAAATATAAGACATAATTAAAAATAAATACATCGCAGAAGTTGGAAAACCATACATGATAATAACAGACCACGGGACCCCATTCAAAGGAAGGAAGTGGCGAGATGAATTATTAAAAGAGAACATAAAAACCTATAAAACATCCAAATACCACCCTAGTAGTAATCCCGCAGAAAGAGTGTTAAGAGAGGTGGGACGTATACTAAGAACTTATTGCTATGATAACCAAAAGGAATGGCAGAAATATTTAACTTCAACCGAAGTATTTATAAACATAAGCTACCACCAGTTTATTGAGAACACCCCATATTTAATGATGTTTGGAAGAAAACCCCATAGAGAGATACAAGTATTAATAGACTTCCCAGTCAACCCAGAAGACCCGTATGATGAAAACAAATGTTATAGCCGTATTATGGAGAAAATTGAGAAGCAAAGAGCAAAGTATTCACAAACAACCTAAAATAATAAAATATAACGAAGGAGAAAGAGTATTAATAAAAAACCGTGAACTACCCAGTACACTTGAAGGGCTAGCCAAAAAACTGCTATTATTATACTAGGACCTTATGTCATCACCAAAGACAATGGAAACAATACTTATGAAATAAGTAACATAACCACCAAAAAGATAAAAGGAGTTTACAATCAAGCTTCTATAAAAAAGTTTTATGAGGAAAAATAAACCAATATAAGTAAATAAACAAATACCAAAATTCAAAAATGATGTGAGCACAACTTACAACCATATTTCGATGACTTATGAGGCCTAATATAAAATATCAAAGAAAAAAAAAGAAAAAATTATAATAAGGGAATAAGTTACAAAAATTCCTACACAGTAAGATCAACTTACAATAAAATAAAGTTGACATATGAAGTATAATATAAAAAATTATAAGAAGGGAATAAGTTACAAAAATTTCCATAACAAAGTAAGAACCACAGACTTACAATAATATTTAAACAAAAAGTACCAAGAAAGGAATAAGTTACAAACATTCCTATAAAGTAAGAAAAACTAACTTACAAAAATTATTAAGAATAATATTTAAAACAAAATAAAATAAACAAAAATAAAATCAAGCAAAAACTGCTAAGACAAATACCTGAAATTATAATGAATTTCAATGTATATTAAAAAAAAAAAAAAATTTGAACTGGTAGGAGGAAGAAAAAGAAGTTATGTATAAAACAAATATACAGAAAATGGCTAAAGCAGAATATTGGTAAACAACCAAGAAAAAGAAAAAAGATGTCTCAGATAATTAAAATGATCACAAGAAGAAAAGAAAAACAAACTAATGAAAAGTTAGAAATGATGAAATTAACAACTAAATAAATAAAAAACAACCAACTATATGAGTAGATAACAGTATATAGCAAAGGTACAGCGGAAGGAAGAATGAGTAAAAGGCCAAAGTGATCTAAAAACAAACCACAAAGTGGACAATCCCAAAATATATTATTATTATTAATTTAAGTCACAAGTTGACAAAAAAGGTATTTAAGATTGACTGTTGAATAAGTCCAGCAATCAAAATAAACTGAGCAGAGATGATGTTAATCTGGTCTCAGAAAAAATGAGTAGTAGTGGAAGAAACCAGCTACTAAAAAGTTAGGAAAAAAAATTATATAAAAGGGAGAACACACTAATGGAAATAAATAAAAACAGATCTAAATTAAATGGAATGAATCAGGTAGGAAGAGAAATAAGAAAGAAGAAACAAAGAAGAAAGAAAAGGAAAAAATGATATATAACTGATAATTTCATAAAAAACTAGGTATATTAGTGTTTTATCAAAATGATCAATTTTGAAGGAGAGGCATTATGTTACAACACAAATAAACCACCCCAATACCAGGGATAAAAAAGATGATACTGAATATAAAATAATACTTCATATAAAATAAAACGTTTAATATAAAGAAAATAAAAAGACAATGACATGACAAACGACGACATGACCTAACCCAAGTGATTGACCCAACAAAAGGAAACAAAAGAAGAAGGGAACCACAAAAAACAAACGAGAATAAAACCAAATAAGAAGGTGATTGACCCAAACCAAATGAAGAAGGGAAAAAACCGCAACCAAACAAAAATGAAACAAATTAAAGGAATTGAATGACCAAATCCAACATATTAAAATGAACCCAAAGGAGAAGGTGGAAAACCAAGGTATTAACCAAATACAATGAAAATGAAGAAGGAGGGAAATGAAAAAGAAACAAACCCAAGATAAAGGGAAATAAATAAAAATGAAAACAAATGATAAGACACAATCAAGTAATAAAGAATACTAGTGGTCGCCCAGTGGTCGAAATTCGACCGTAATTCATTAAATTTTTAAGTTTGAACGTTATTGAGGTTCTTTTGTCAAAGAGTATACCTCTATAATCATTGCATATAATTTTTTTGAATTTTGTTCTATTACGTCAGCTGCGACCGTGTACAAATACGTCATTAGCGTGTGTTGTTTGCCTTAATTCCCTGCAATACCTATGAAATTTAAAATTTAATGTTAGTAACAGTTGAAAAAAAAACACAATTACAGCTTGTATTCGTATTTATTTTTTGATATAATTCATTGTCTGTTTTAATTTTTTCATGTTATTATTGAATCAAATAAACGCTAATAAAAATGAGACTTGACATTCATAGAAGTATAAGATACATTGTTTTCAATTCCAGTGGATTACATTTCATTTTTGGTACGGTACAAAATTCGAAAACAGTTTGAAGATTATCTGCTACAAAGCTTATATAATTTTTTTTCTATGCATTAATTTTCGAGTTATTTGAAAAGTATGAAAAATAGGAAAAATGAGGTTTAGCTTGGCTAAGCCATATTTAAAAAGCAATAACGCGTTTTTTGACATTTCCTTGGGTTTTTGTTATTGCCATACTGACCAGGTTTCGCCAAGGCTACACAGTTATTTTGCCTATAGTTATTTTCGAATTATATAAAATTTAAATAAAAAATTAATACAAAATAAAAAATGAAATAAAAAATACGTCCCTCGTATTTTTTCATATATTTTTCATTAAATCAAAAAAACCGGGCGGTTAAAAAAATAAATGTTGTCCATTGAACTTAAAATAATTTGAAAGTGAATTTAATGATTCAGAACTTCTGTGAAAACGATGTTTTTTGTAAAAACTCTTATCATTTGCTAAATGCCCTTGGCCATTATATTCGGAATATAAAATCTCAAACCATCGAATGATCGAACTCTACTTGCTGCGACGTACAATTGACCATGTGTAAAAACTGGCTGCCTCAATAAAATTCCAATTTTTTCGAATGTTTGTCCTTGAGACTTATTTATTGTCATCGCAAATGCAGGTATAATTGGAAATTGAGTTCTTTGAAAGTTAAATGGTAAAACAGTACCGGAACATGTTAAATTTATACGTGGAATCAAAATTCTCTTATTGCGTGCGGTTCCAGTTAAAACTTCGCAATCAATAACATTACGATGCATACACTTGATGCGCATTCTTGTTCCATTGACTAATGCTTCCTTTGTATTTAAGTTTCTGATCAGTAAAACGATGCAATTAACTTTCAATACTAACTTATGTGGTGGCAAACCACTAATAGTCAAAGAATTCGAAAACTCTACTGGATAGTTATTGATTTCATTGTCATCATCACAAATTATTTTATCGTAGGTATGATATGTTTTCTGTTCACCTGGTATTCGATTAAGTATACCAGTATTAATAAAAGTACACTCATCATTTTTAGGTGCTAAAATAACTGACTTCAATATGTTATCTGAGAGTATGTTAGTAGAGGGAAAATGCCGGTTCAAAGCCACAAAGGAATGCCGCCTTTCTTAAAAAACAATAAAAAACACTAAAAAACATGATCTAAGAGATGACGCCGCCACCGCTGGACCCGCAGCATCCCAATGGACCACAGCACCGCGAATTTCCGCGAATAAATTTTTTTATTTTTTTAATTTGATTTTTTTTATTTTTTTTATTAAATTGATTTGCATATCAAGGGGGTGGGATGAGGTTCAATGGACCACCAGCATCCGTGAATATAATTTTTTATTTTTTTAAGAAAGCTGATTTGCATATCAGGGGGTGGTGTTGGGTGGGAGGTTTTTTTATTTCATATCAGTGGGTGGTGGAGGGTGGGGGTGGTTCCAACTCGATGCATTATAGTGTATATTAAAATATATGATCAGGTGTACCAACCTTTGCATGAGTTCGAATTTGTCGTGTGTTATAATGTATATTAAATCTATATGATCAGGTGTACCAACCTTTGTATTATTATAGTGTGTAGATATTTTATATGAGCAGGGTTGTCAACATTTTCTGCGGCGGTGGGAGGGAAATTCAAATATGTGTTATATAGTGTATATATTAAAATATATGATCAGGGTTACCAATCTTACATTATTGTGTGTGTATAGAGCAGATCTGCCAACATTTTTTGTCTCTTCTGTGGTGGGAAATTCAAACTATATGATCATAATTGTAACTCTCTCTCTTTCTCACATTTGAATGTAAGTAAAACTATCTCTCTCTTGTTGTCAAACGTTATGTTCAAACCGTTTTCTCCTCTCTCTCTTTCTCTCTATCTCTCTCTCTCTCTCTCTCACTGTGTACATTGAGTAAATAATTTTAGCTCGCTCTCTCCCTCACTCGTTGTGTATGTCTCTCTCTCTCTCGTTGTCAAACGTTATGCTCAAACTGTTCTACTCTCTCTGTGGTCATTACCGCGCATGTATATGAAATTAGAAAGTTTATATTTATTCGACAAATATTAACGCCCTCTCTTTCTCTCTCTCTCTCTCTCTCTCTCTCTCTCTCTCTCTCTCTCTCTCTCACTCTCACTCGTTTCAACTGTGTCAACAAATAGTAACGTCCTCTCTCTCTCTCTCTCTCTCTCTCTCTCTCTCTCTCTCTCTCTCTCTCTCTCTCTCTCTCTCTCTCTCACTCGTTTCAACTGTACAAGCTCTCTCTCTCTTACCGTGTACATTGAGTAGTCGGTGTGATGAGTAAATAATTTTAGCTCTCTCTCTCTCGTTGTCAAAACGCCGTCTTCATTTTCAATGTATTAAATAATTAATTAATAGTTTTATAATGCAGTCAGTGTGATTGATCCTTGTTAGAAATATATATATTTGGCAAATATTAACTATGTATGTGTGTTGTTGTCAATGAACTACTTACCTGTGTGCTGTTACAGATGACAAATCCATACGTTAACGGCGTAGCAATCTTCAATACACTCTTCTTCATGTGGTACAATACTTCTGTTTAATGGGTACAGTTTACACACGCACATAGGTTCAGTGGTGTATAGCGAAATAAATTAAAATTATACACACATGAAAACGGTGGTTGAAATTCATACAAATCTTCTGATGTAACAGTTCACAAAAATAAATTAATTGTACACATGTTCAGAGGTGTAGAGTGAAATAAAATAAAGTCATAATTTGTTTAAATGATTAAATATATTTTTAAATTCATAATATAAAATTCACAATTAAATAAATACATTATAAAATTGAAAATTCACAATATAAAATTCACAATTCATAATTAAATAAATACATTATAAAATTGATATTTTTTCGAAAGTTTATATATAATTGTGTCGTACTTGTAGGAGAAGCAACCTGCAACATAACAATACAACAACATTAAAATCATGTTAAATATCACACACACACACACACACACAGATATAGTTGGCAGAATCAACGCTTTACGCGAGTAACTTCTTAAATTATGTGTCACTCTCTCTCATAAGTTAATGTCCATTCATCAAAACTTTGTAAATTAGAATCTGCACTACATTCAAACACACGCACACACAGTGATAAAAAAAATTGTTTATTAAAAGTAGTTTGTTACCTTAACGAGGTACATGCAGAACTAGTGCTGTTACAAAATATATATATATAGTAGGAAAGCCCACAGACTACTAGAAATAGTTATCGCCTGAAAAAAAGAAACCGCACATTACGAACTAATATGTATAAACACAAATATCGTTACAATAATAATAATAATAATAATAATACGCAAACTTACGTTTACTACCGTCCGAACTGAAGTGTGAGGAGGCAATAACTATAGATATCACAGTGAGAATTTTGTTGTTGTTTTTGTTTTTAACAGGTGGTGTAACGGGGAATTTTAGCAGGTGGAGGAGCAGAGTCGTCATCGTCGTCGGCACGTATCCGATAATGACCGTACGCAAGCGTATCACGGCCATTGTCTAGTATATAGCGCTTATCATCATACGGTGACAACGCTTGCTTATTTACGCGCATCGTGTACAACGTATGATGATCGCTACGTAAACACAACGCACTGACAGAAAACCGACAATGATCAGTGAGACACTTTCGATACATATCGTGTCGCAGACTCTTGCGGGTGTTGAAATCGATAAACGGTTTCAACCAAGCGCTTTGCTTAAAACACAACACCCTATGAGTCGCTTTCAGCTCTAAACCAAGACTTAAATACAATTTCAAATTTCGATAATGGAGAACGTAATTTTGTTTGTCCTCCAAAGTTGTTAACAACTTCTCTACGGATGACCCTGATTCGTTATACGATGATCTGTATATACTCTCGTGTAACCGTTTGGAAAAGGGAGAAAGGATATCGTGTGTTATGCGCTGGCGCACATGTGCAAGCGGGTAGTCGGAATGCTGGTCGTGTGAGGTATTAGGATAGTGTAGGTCGACTTCGAGGATGTACCCGATGTCAGCATCATCACTCACATTACATACGTCCAAGGACTCGATTTCGTTACGATCGAGCCATCGGAAGTCTGCGTAAGGGAGTGGTTGCGACATGGCTGCACCGTATAAATTGTTACAGTCCGTATACAGAATGAAGGAGGTCGTTTCGAAACATCGTACTGATATGGAATCAAAGGATTGTTAGCGACTGCATGACGGTTGGATATCATCGCGCAGCCTCCGCGGACCCCAGACTCGACGAACAGATGTAGATTTATTTCTGTCAACAGCTCTAATTCGACCCCCGTCATTTTTAGCATCGCGTTCCAAGCGAGTCCGGGAAGCGAGTAAAAATGACATGGGTCCAAGCAGTAATCGCGTAAGGCCATGTCTCGAAAACTTTCAAAGACATCGGCCAGCAGCATTACGTCTGTCAACAAATACAAATCATGGTAATCTCCAAACGTACGCAGATTGAATGCACTCCACACGTTTTGTGCGTGCTCGTAATCTGCGTCCGAAATAGATGATTCCATCAACCGGTTATCAAAGTGTTCACGGCGGGTAGACTTGTTTCGTTGAACCGATCAATACTGTCAACGTACTCGTATGGGTATACCTCCTTGCGTACGAGCAGATTGGTCTGTTCATCGAAACCCCGTCTAAGCATTTCCTCTCTAAGCAAAGGAAATTGGCTCCCGGACGCGGACAGATTGGTAACGAGTGTGTCCAGAGAGCGATTAAGAAATTGAAAGGAGTCTACGAAACGCAAGGGACCCAGGGAGAACGACACGTAACGCTCACTGGATGTCGCAATGCAGGATACGCGTTCGTCCTTATATTTCCCTAAACCCTGCATTAAATGGCAGGGTCATTAATGGCTTACAGTCGTAGGCACGAAGGTTGTGAAAGAAGACGGGGATATGACGAGGCATCTTGTAGCTCAGATTACAGCTATTATGGGCTGCTCCCAAGAATTTCCCCGTAAGATGACAATGATTGCGTACCTTGTCATCGTCTGTCAAAGGGCGCTCACACAAATGACAAACGGTGGCGTTAGTGAACACAACATTGTCATCATCGGACATAATTAATTGTACGTTATGTCGTACCACCTTCATCATATCCTCGACGTCTTTCATCAACCACGAGAAGAACGTGTCTACAACGTTTTCACCCCGATAAACTTTAGCCTCTCTCCAAAGGCTGTGCGTGTGATCGACGATAGCATAGGAGAAACCTGACGGGATATGCATCGCTTCGTATGATGTGGACGATACAGGAGGAGAAGTTATTTTCTGACGGGCACAGCTGCTATCGACGGAGTAGAATTCACCTAACTCGTGCACTGTCGTCGGGACGTTGTTACCAGGTGAACACGATTGAAGCGGAGTGATGAGGGACTCGAAGTCGGCGTAGACGGTGAAGGGTACTTTAAGACAGTGCGCGTAATTTTTAAAGGACATAAACTTCTCCTCCTCCGTGGGCATTTTGGTTTTCTGCTCGCCGTAAGGTGTGCAGTAGGGGAGATGATCGGACAGACCATGTTCTGTGGCGAAACGATGCAGGCAGTAGTCGCAGTAAAATGATTTATGAGCGTGTTTTGTTAGGGATGATAACAATCTACTCATGTTACTGATAAGACAGTAATGTTTTCGGCTATTTGTATCGGTCAGAAGCAAAAGATTAACGTGATGCGACCTGTCCTTATTCGGGGTAATTCTCAGAGGGTAAACCTCATTTTTTGATTCGTTTCTGATATTGTCTTCTATATCATAGCCGAAAGTTTTTATAGAAATGTTAGGATTCTGTGCTTCAAATTTGGAAATGGACTTTAACAAAACAGGGTACTCGATACCGGACATATTTAAGGTGTTTATGAATGGGATGTAGTTTGAAGCACGGTCTCTATGTTGTTGTTGAGGGTGTATGTGGGCTAGAACAGACCACAGAAAACACATTTCATCATGGGGGTTCTTGATGTTGACTACTGCCCTGGTGTGTGAGAGTTTTCGCGGGGTTGGAAGGTAGGAGGACGCTGCTAGAGGCTGGTACCGTCCAACAACCAGTTCCAGCTTCAGTACAGCATCCACCGACCATCCGCTCCCGTCACGGGTAAAATTAGATATGCTATTGAAGATTTTATCGTAGGATTCATCGAGTAGACAATTCAACTCGTCGCTGTCGTCCGTGAGCAACGTGCGACAACGTCCGTGGGAGACGGCGTCTTTCCTTACCTCTTTCTCCTCACCACTGTCACCATCTACCACGGTTTTGGTAAAACGTATCCTGCACGCAATATGCCACTTGATATTGCGTAAACGTGCCTGCTCTGCCTGAATATCCTTAAGCAATACAGGACGTACCTCAGTCATTACGAATACTATGTCATGATCCGACGCGTTGACGTTCACTGGAAGGTAGTCGAAGGTTGTGATGCACCCTCGGACACTACTGTTCCTCTCGATATAAAACCGAGTCACAACTGAAACAATAGAAACATGAGTTTTATTAACCAATAGGAATGATAAATAACGTGTACACAAATTCATGTTTGTAGTAAATAAATAACACTCGTCGGGGTAATATGTCAGTTTATTACAAACCGTGAAGATGTCGGTTACTCCTGATTTTAGTATTGAAAGTGAAAGAATAAAATCATTCAAGTATTGGGAAGTGACGTTTATCAGCCCGACGAGTTAGCGTTTGCGGGGTTCTACTTCTACCCTAGAAATTTCGATGTTTGTGGACATAGTATGTCATTCGTAGACGATAGAGTTAAATGCTTTTGTTATGGAATTGAATTAGTTGATTGGAAAGAAGGTGACAAACCTATGAAGGAACATGAAAAATTTTCATCTACATGTCAATTTCTAAACGATGTTAAGAGTGAGACTTTTCATACACACACCAATAGACATAGTATGACTCAAACGTTAATTCGAATCAGCAAGTTTGCTCGCTACATAATTACAAAAATTATTTCTTAACTGTGACAATTGGTATTGAACTTTTTACCTTGTTCAGTCTGCTCCTCCCCACGTTCCTGCTGAAGGTTAGCCATGATCTTCAAGAGAGAGAGAGAATGAATGAATACTGAAAAACAAAAGGTACTGTTATAACGCTGGTATTATGTTAGTGTATCTTAAACGTTTTATATATCAATTTGTACATAATACATGTACGCTTAGAACAACTATTTGCTAGATCGAGAAAATTAAGTTTATTTTCACGCACACGCACACACACACGCGCACACACACACACACTCACAGACGCAAACGCAACGTAACCAAACACGCAACGCGCACACACACGCACACACAACGAGCGCACACGTTGGCATGAATCATGTTAGGTCCAATTACGTTGTGTCGCACTGACCTGATATTTATAGATGACTTCCATACAGAAGCAGATAACAGATTTAAATAATACTTTCATGCTTACAATATACAACCAATGTACACAAACTTATAAAGCATCAAACTATATATATATCATTCGTTGGGTTGTAATTATTATTAAACAGTAAATATGCTTAGAATGAAAATATTTGCTATGATTTTAGTAACATATAACAGCGTCTTACATATCGCTCGAATCTATATATACCGTTCTGTTTCAGATAATAATAATAGTTTGAATATAAAAAGACTGTGTATGAATACAAATAAATATCAATTATTTGAGTGAAAGTGATTGTGAGTAGGAAAACAAACGAACCGGTAAACATTATGAATTTCCATATGATTACAACAACAGCTTAACTCAAGAACGCACGCTTAAAATTCAGCTATACCTAAAATATATCTTCAATTAGAAGTGTGATATAAAAAGTACAGTAAGAATATATTTCCGAAATTGTAATTTGATCACACACACACACACACACACACACACACACACACACACACACACACACATACACATACATGTAGTAAATCAATAAATAATGCACTTGATAAAATTATGCTGTACACTCACCAAACTAGTGTATGTTGACTACACACAGGAACTTGTGTATACTGAGACGCACAATAATACAAGCAGTCTTTCAACTATTAAAAAAAAATGCTGAGATAGATTTATCAACGCACGCAAGCAGTCAGTGTGAAACCGCTAAAATTCAGTTATACCTAAAAATATATATCTTCAATTAGAAGTGTAATATAACAGGTAGAGTAAGAATATATTTCAGAAAATTGATCACCCACACACACACACATACACACACATGTATTAAATTCAACTATATATCTTCAATTAGAAGTGTAATATAAAAAATACAGTAAGAATATATTTCAGAAATTGTCATTTTATCATACACATACATGTACTAAATTCAGTAAATAATGTTTTAATGCAAATAATTTTTACGTTTAAATAAAATCTGTACATACAATAAAATTATGCTGTACACTCACCAAACTAGCGTATGTTGAATACACAGGAACTTGTGTATACTGAGACACACAATAATACAAGCAGTCTTTCAACTATTAAAAAAAATGCTGTGATAGATTTATCAACGCACGCAAGCAGTCAGTGTGAAACCGATAAAATTCGGTTATACCTAAAAATATATATCTTCAATTAGAAGTGTAATATAAAAGGTACAGTAAGAATATATTTCAGAAAATTGTAATTTGATCACACACACACACACACACACACACACACATGTATTAAATTCAAATATATATCTTCAATTAGAAGTGCGTTAAGAATAAAAGTACGTTAAGAATATAAAATAGGTTGATTACCTTCTGTCAACGTTTCTTAAAATCCTTTTCGGGATAACTCGAGTTTCGACACCAATGGTGTCATCATCAGATCGGATATGAATTAGGTCAAAACATTATTGATGTATATACATCTCGTCAGATATTAAAAAAATTAAAAACAACACATACATTACACAAATAATAAATAAAATATATCATAACAAAACAACATTACAACAACGAAATATAAAAACACGCGGCCGCAAACGAACCTGCACAGGAACGCACCCCACGGTAAGACTAATCAATGCCGGTTTGACCTTGGTTCAATTTTATCGATCTGATATAGCCGATTTCTCGTTCTATATGATCGATTCTATTAAATAAAATATTATTTGTATGTATTGCTTTTTCATTTAGGACACGATTGTGATCCTCCTTTATAGCTTTATATATCTCGAACCTTTCAAGGGTGTCCAGCTTTAGTGACTTTTTACATTTATGTAGGATATCTAAATTATCATTAATACTCTTTATATTATGGTCATGTAAGCTTAAATGTTCTGCAAATGTAGATCTTCTTACATTTGACTTGGAGCTTGGGATATGTTCTTTATAGCGTAATTTGAAGGAACGACCTGTTTGTCCTATATAGAACTGTGTGCAATCAGAACAATTAAGTCTATATACACCAGTACCGTCAAATATATCGGAGGGTATATTTTTGTTAGTAAATGTAAGTTTTTTCTCAAGTTTATTACTCGCCTTTGAGGCCAAAGTAATATTATGCTTTTTTAATTGGTTTTTTAAATTATGGTGTAGAATTTCACCATATTCTATTGCAATGTATTTGTTTACTTTTTCTTTGGATACATCAATATTTATCAGTTTGTTTTGTTTTTTATTAATTATTCTATCTACTATATGACTTTTGTATCCATTGGTTAATGCTATGTGTTTGATAATGTTTAGTTCATTGTTATAATCTTCCGTAGATAGGGGCAATGTCAGCAATCTATGAATCATACAATTGAAAAATGCCATTTTATGTGAAATAGGGTGATACGATGAGGCGTGAATAGCATGATCTGTGATTGTTGGTTTTCTGTAAATATTATAGTTAATTTTATTATTTATTTTAGTTAAAGTTAAATCTAAAAAATTAATTTTATTATTCATTTCCGTCTCTAATGTGAATTGCAAATTATTTGTAATAGTATTCATATATTTTTTAAGCATTTCTAATTGCCTGCAATTGCCATTGTAAATCATTATTGTGTCATCCACATATCGTCGGTAAAATAAAATTTTTGTATAATGTTTGTTTTTAGTCGATAAAATTTCGTTGGTTTCAATATGATTTAGGTAAATTTCCGCCAGGATGCCTGACAATGGGGATTCCATAGCTAAACCATCCCGTTGTAAATAATATTTGTTGTCGAAAGTGAAATAATTTTGTTCTAATATTACTTTTGTCAAATTGATTAACTCATCAACTGTTTCATGATTTAATGTGGATTTAGATAGTAATAAATTTTTTGCTATTTCTAACGTTTCAGTAATAGGTACGTTTGTGTATAGATTTACTATGTCGAATGAGGCGAGAGTGTGTCTCGGCTCGATTGTAATAGTTTTTGTAAGTTCGACCAGTTCTAAACTGTTTTTCAAGCTATAATTTTTATTGAACGTTGTGTGTTGTCTAAAAATTTTTTCGAGTTTTTTGGCAATTTTATATGAAGGTGCAGACATAAAATTAACTAAAGGACGGACAGGCATATTATTTTTATGTATTTTAGGAAGGCCCTTAAGTCTAGGGGCCTTGGGATCTATCATTTTTAGGTATTTTTTCTTATCGTTTGTTATGACGTATTTGGATTTATTCAATATTGATTTCACTTTATTATTAAATGTAAGAGTGGGATCGCTATGAATCTCAATAATGTTATTGTTTCTAATGAAGTCCAGTATCTTGTTTTTATAATCATCATAAGTTAAAATTACGAGAGTTTGACCTTTGTCCGCTTTGGTGACGATTGCGTTATGGTCTATTAATTTCGTCTTTATCTCATTAAACACCCTTGTTTCGTTATGGTAAATAGTTTTTGTATTATTTATGTTTTCGGCCTTCATAACTTTTTTTATTTTATTATCAATTGCATGTCTTATTACTGTTTTCGTTTCTTCATCGGATATGGAATTTATTGCGGTTTCAGCGTTCAATACTTCATTAAAGAGTGATTGTTTGAAACTATTGTTTTTAAAATTGTATTTTAGGCCTTTATTCAATAAGTTGGTTTCTTCATTGTTGAATTCAATTCCAGTACGATTAACAATACGAGGGTAAAACTGATGATTTATTATATTGTTCTCTTGCGTGTCGTTCTGTTTTTTCAATAAGTTACGAATTTTTTTGTTTTGTGTCTTCTTTTTCTTAATAATGGTATTATTTATTTGTCTTTCAATCAAATATGTTACATTGTGGACTTGTGAGGCATGTAAGTTTTGTAAAAGTTCGAGATGTTTTTTCATGAGCATCGTATTGAGTAAGTTCTTTTTACTATGTAATTGTTTTATTTCGTTTTTGATCCATAATTTAGTGGCCATTTCTTTAGTTTTTTTAGCGCTATAAGAATTGGATATTATTTTTATCTGGACATAACTCGGCACGTTTTGCAAACTTAAACATGTTTTTATGTCCAGATAAAAATAACATCCAATTCTTATAGCGCTAAAAAAACTAAAGAAATGGCCACTAAATTATGGATCAAAAACGAAATAAAACAATTACATAGTAAAAAGAACTTACTCAATACGATGCTCATGAAAAAACATCTCGAACTTTTACAAAACTTACATGCCTCACAAGTCCACAATGTAACATATTTGATTGAAAGACAAATAAATAATACCATTATTAAGAAAAAGAAGACACAAAACAAAAAAATTCGTAACTTATTGAAAAAACAGAACGACACGCAAGAGAACAATATAATAAATCATCAGTTTTACCCTTGTATTGTTAATCGTACTGGAATTGAATTCAACAATGAAGAAACCAACTTATTGAATAAAGGCCTAAAATACAATTTTAAAAACAATAGTTTCAAACAATCACTCTTTAATGAAGTATTGAACGCTGAAACCGCAATAAATTCCATATCCGATGAAGAAACGAAAACAGTAATAAGACATGCAATTGATAATAAAATAAAAAAAGTTATGAAGGCCGAAAACATAAATAATAGAAAAACTATTTACCATAACGAAACAAGGGTGTTTAATGAGATAAAGACGAAATTAATAGACCATAACGCAATCGTCACCAAAGCGGACAAAGGTCAAACTCTCGTAATTTTAACTTATGATGATTATAAAAACAAGATACTGGACTTCATTAAAAACAATAACATTATTGAGATTCATAGCGATCCCACTCTTACATTTAATAATAAAGTGAAATCAATATTGAATAAATCCAAATACGTCATAACAAACGATGAGAAAAAATACCTAAAAATGATAGATCCCAAGGCCCCTAGACTTAAGGGCCTTCCTAAAATACATAAAAATAATATGCCTGTCCGTCCTTTAGTTAATTTTATGTCTGCACCTTCATATAAAATTGCCAAAAAACTTGAAAAAATTTTTAGACAACACATAACGTTCAATAAAAATTATAGCTTGAAAAACAGTTTAGAACTGGTCGAACTTACAAAAACTATTACAATCGAGCCGAGACACACTCTCGCCTCATTCGACATAGTAAATCTATACACAAACGTACCTATTACTGAAACGTTAGAAATAGCAAAAAATTTATTACTATCTAAATCCACATTAAATCATGAAACAGTTGATGAGTTAATCAATTTGACAAAAGTAATATTAGAACAAAATTATTTCACTTTCGACAACAAATATTATTTACAACGGGATGGTTTAGCTATGGGATCCCCATTGTCAGGCATCCTGGCGGAAATTTACCTAAATCATATTGAAACCAACGAGATTTTATCGACTAAAAACAAACATTATACAAAAATTTTATTTTACCGACGATATGTGGATGACACAATAATGATTTACAATGGCAATTGCAGGCAATTAGAAATGCTTAAAAAATATATGAATACTATTACAAATAATTTGCAATTCACATTAGAGACGGAAATGAATAATAAAATTAATTTTTTAGATTTAACTTTAACTAAAATAAATAATAAAATTAACTATAATATTTACAGAAAACCAACAATCACAGATCATGCTATTCACGCCTCATCGTATCACCCTATTTCACATAAAATGGCATTTTTCAATTGTATGATTCATAGATTGCTGACATTGCCCCTATCTACGGAAGATTATAACAATGAACTAAACATTATCAAACACATAGCATTAGCCAATGGATACAAAAGTCATATAGTAGATAGAATAATTAATAAAAAACAAAACAAACCGATAAATATTGATGTATCCAAAGAAAAAGTAAAAAAATACATTGCAATAGAATATGGTGAAATTCTACACCATAATTTAAAAAACCAATTAAAAAAGCATAATATTACTTTGGCCTCAAAGGCGAGTAATAAACTTGAGAAAAAACTTACATTTACTAACAAAAATATACCCTCCGATATATTTGACGGTACTGGTGTATATAGACTTAATTGTTCTGATTGCACACAGTTCTATATAGGACAAACAGGTCGTTCCTTCAAATTACGCTATAAAGAACATATCCCAAGCTCCAAGTCAAATGTAAGAAGATCTACATTTGCAGAACATTTAAGCTTACATGACCATAATATAAAGAGTATTAATGATAATTTAGATATCCTACATAAATGTAAAAAGTCACTAAAGCTGGACACCCTTGAAAGGTTCGAGATATATAAAGCTATAAAGGAGGATCACAATCGTGTCCTAAATGAAAAAGCAATACATACAAATAATATTTTATTTAATAGAATCGATCATATAGAACGAGAAATCGGCTATATCAGATCGATAAAATTGAACCAAGGTCAAACCGGCATTGATTAGTCTTACCGTGGGGTGCGTTCCTGTGCAGGTTCGTTTGCGGCCGCGTGTTTTTATATTTCGTTGTTGTAATGTTGTTTTGTTATGATATATTTTATTTATTATTTGTGTAATGTATGTGTTGTTTTTAATTTTTTTAATATCTGACGAGATGTATATACATCAATAATGTTTTGACCTAATTCATATCCGATCTGATGATGACACCATTGGTGTCGAAACTCGAGTTATCCCGAAAAGGATTTTAAGAAACGTTGACAGAAGGTAATCAACCTATTTTATATTCTTAACGTACTTTTATTCTTAACGCACTTCTAATTGAAGATATATATTTGAATTTAATACATGTGTGTGTGTGTGTGTGTGTGTGTGTGTGATCAAATTACAATTTTCTGAAATATATTCTTACTGTACCTTTTATATTACACTTCTAATTGAAGATATATATTTTTAGGTATAACCGAATTTTATCGGTTTCACACTGACTGCTTGCGTGCGTTGATAAATCTATCACAGCATTTTTTTTAATAGTTGAAAGACTGCTTGTATTATTGTGTGTCTCAGTATACACAAGTTCCTGTGTATTCAACATACGCTAGTTTGGTGAGTGTACAGCATAATTTTATTGTATGTACAGATTTTATTTAAACGTAAAAATTATTTGCATTAAAACATTATTTACTGAATTTAGTACATGTATGTGTATGATAAAATGACAATTTCTGAAATATATTCTTACTGTATTTTTTATATTACACTTCTAATTGAAGATATATAGTTGAATTTAATACATGTGTGTGTATGTGTGTGTGTGTGGGTGATCAATTTTCTGAAATATATTCTTACTCTACCTTTTATATTACACTTCTAATTGAAGATATATATTTTTAGGTATAACTGAATTTTAGCGGTTTCACACTGACTGCTTGCGTGCGTTGATAAATCTATCTCAGCATTTTTTTTTAATAGTTGAAAGACTGCTTGTATTATTGTGCGTCTCAGTATACACAAGTTCCTGTGTGTAGTCAACATACACTAGTTTGGTGAGTGTACAGCATAATTTTATCAAGTGCATTATTTATTGTTTTACTACATGTATGTGTATGTGTGTGTGTGTGTGTGTGTGTGTGTGTGTGTGTGTGTGTGTGTGTGTGTGTGTGTGTGTGTGTGTGTGTGTGTGTGTGTGTGTGTGTGTGTGTGTGTGTGTGTGTGTGTGATCAAATTACAATTTCGGAAATATATTCTTACTGTACTTTTTATATCACACTTCTAATTGAAGATATATTTTAGGTATAGCTGAATTATAAGCGTGCGTTCTTGAGTTAAGCTGTTGTTGTAATCATATGGAAATTCATAATGTTTACCGGTTCGTTTGTTTTACTACTCACAATCACTTTCACTCAAATAATTGATATTTCTTTGTATTCATACACAGTCTTTTTATATTCAAACTATTATTATTATCTGAAACAGAACGGTATATACAGATTCGAGCGATATGTAAGACGCTGTTATATGTTACTAAAATCATAGCAAATATTTTCATTCTAAGCATATTTACTGTTTAATAATAATTACAACCCAACGAATGATATATATAGTTTGATGCTTTATAAGTTTGTGTACATTGGTTGTATAATCAACCTATTTTATAGTCTTAACCGTTTCTGGAGGCAAGAAAAATGTTTAAAAAAGTTAAGAATATATTCAGAAAATTGTAATTTGATCATACGCGCACGCTTACACACACATGTATTAAATTCAAATATATATCTTCAATTAGAAGTGTAATATAAAAAAAAAATACGGTAAGAATATATTTCATAAATTGTAATTTGAACATACACATACATGTATTAAATTCAATAAATAATGTTTTAATGCAAATAATTTTTACGTTTAAATAAAATCTGTACATACAATAAATTGTGCTCACTCACCAAAACTAGCGTATGTTGACTACACACAGGAACTTGCGTATACTGAGATGCACAATAATACAAGCAGTCTTCCAACGATTAAAAATGTAGTGATAGATTTATCAGCGCACGCAAGCAAGTCAATGAGAAATTATCGCTAAATTTGTTGAGTATATATTGGTCTCTGGTGGTAGGGGAAAGCAGGTGTTTGTTTTGGAAGTGAATACTTTCTAATCCATAATTACTTGCGGTGGTGCCGCTAATGAGTGTCATGTGTCATATTAGAAAGTGCAAGGAGGATTTAGCGAATACACACTGGTTTATTTCGGTATAACCCTCTGAACATACATGCAAATAGTTGTATAGTAATCAGAAATGTGTGTGAGAGAGAGAGACAATTTAATAGTTTGAATTTCATACCACAAGGTAAACTATATTTTTTAAGTCGTGGGTTGTTTCCGAAAATTATTATTTAAAACTGATAATTGTTTTATTAAACTCTTAGCGCTATATACTAGACAATGGCCGTGATACGCTTGCGTACGTGCCAAATTAATTGCCGACGGCGACTCTGCTCCCCCACCTGCTAAAATTCCACGTTACACCACCTGTTAAAAACAAAAACAACAAAAGAATTTTCACTGTGATATCGTTAGTTATTCTCTCTCCACTCTTCAGTTCGGCGCCGGCAGTAAACGTAAGTTTGTGTATTATTATCATTATTGTAACGATCTTTGTGTTTATAAATATTAGTTTGTAATGTGTGGTTTCTTTTTTTTTATAGTATAATGGAAAACGCTGCTGTAATAATTGACTTTCACTGCTTTTATGATGACAACGGCAATTATATAGTAAAGGAGTTGTCGGTTATGGACGTAACACGTTTTGCATGCAGACATTAGATTTTCGCCCCGCCTGCTACAGTCGTTACGAATTCGAAATACACTAGAACCAACTGTTGGTTAACGACAAACTATCATGGTCTGAGATGGGGTGAAGGAGAGACACCGTACGACAATCTTGTTTCAGTGTTAACAACGTATACGAACATATATAAATATGTGTTTGTGAAGGGTCTTGAGGAAAAACGTTTTTTAGAATCGAAAATAATTCATCATCATATAATAAATCTTGATGACATTGGTTGCCCTAAAAACATACCATAGCTATTTCCCGGTACGTTGTGTCTTACACATTGCAATTCTTCTTCTACACAGTGTACAAATCATAATGTGTACGCACTTAGAGAGTGGATAATTAATGATTTTTCTGTTATACAAACATTTTTAATGTGAGTGTCTCATAGCATTGTTAATTTCGTTAGTAAACTTGTATATGCCTGCAGGCGATAACTATTTCTGTGGACTTTCCTAATATATATATATTATGTAACAGCCATAATTCTGCATGTATGTACATGCAAAGCTTCAGGGGATGAAAAATTTCCTGATAACTACCACCACCACCATTACATTCCACTAGTCTTCTTTGTAGTCATTGTTTAGTTCCGCCTCGTTTGATACAGACGTCTTCACTTCTAATAATGTCGTTTATCACAAAATTCAATGCAGTTTCTGCTATTGAGTACAAACGGTGTGCAGAATTAACAGTGAACAAGCAGTATCCGATCGTTAACATGGTGCATGTGGACACAAGATATGGGAAGTCTGTGCTTGCAACGTTGGAAGATGGTGAGCTACGCTATCGTGTATATCTACCTAAGAGATATGCTTGCGTCTTTACAGATGAAGAGCTCCGTCATATAAGCCCCAGCGACCTACATCTCGTGTTTCGAGGCATGAGGAGCCAAACAGTGCAGGTGGAAATAGTATCTCGTTAAGGTAACAACCTACATTCCTAATTTTTTTTATCACTGTGTGTGCGTGTGTTTGAATGTAGTGCAGATGCTAATTTACAAAGTTTTGATGAATGGACATTAACTTATGAGAGAGAGTGACACATAATTTAAGAAGTTACTCGCGTAAAGCGTTGATTCTGCCAACTATATCTGTGTGTGTGTGTGTGTGTGTGATATTTAACATGATTTTAATGTTGTTGTATTGTTATGTTGCAGGTTGCTTCTCCTACAAGTACGACACAAATATATATAAACTTTCGAAAAAATATCAATTTTATAATGTATTTATTTAATTATGAATTGTGAATTTTATATTGTGAATTTTCAATTTTATAATGTATTTATTTAATTGTGAATTTTATATTATGAATTTAAAAATATATTTAATCATTTAAACAAATTATGACTTTATTTTATTTCACTCTACACCTCTGAACATGTGTACAATTAATTTATTTTTGTGAACTGTTACATCAGAAGATTTGTATGAATTTCAACCACCGTTTTCATGTGTGTATAATTTTAATTTATTTCGCTATACACCACTGAACCTATGTGCGTGTGTAAACTGTACCCATTAAACAGAAGTATTGTACCACATGAAGAAGAGTGTATTGAAGATTGCTACGCCGTTAACGTATGGATTTGTCATCTGTAACAGCACACAGGTAAGTAGTTCATTGACAACAACACACATACATAGTTAATATTTGCCAAATATATATATTTCTAACAAGGATCAATCACACTGACTGCATTATAAAACTATTAATTAATTATTTAATACATTGAAAATGAAGACGGCGTTTTGACAACGAGAGAGAGAGAGCTAAAATTATTTACTCATCACACCGACTACTCAATGTACACGGTAAGAGAGAGAGAGCTTGTACAGTTGAAACGAGTGAGAGTGAGAGAGAGAGAGAGAGAGAGAGAGAGAGAGAGGACGTTACTATTTGTTGACACAGTTGAAACGAGTGAGAGTGAGAGTGAGAGAGAGAGAGAGAGAGAGAGAGAGAGAGAGAGAGAGAGAGAGAGAGAGAGAGAGAGAGAGAGAGAGAGAAAGAGAGGGCGTTAATATTTGTCGAATAAATATAAACTTTCTAATTTCATATACATGCGCGGTAATGACCACAGAGAGAGTAGAACAGTTTGAGCATAACGTTTGACAACGAGAGAGAGAGAGAGACATACACAACGAGTGAGAGAGAGAGCGAGCTAAAATTATTTACTCAATGTACACAGTACAGTAGAGAGATAGAGAGAAAGAGAGAGAGGAGAAAACGGTTTGAACATAACGTTTGACAACAAGAGAGAGATAGTTTTACTTACATTCAAATGTGAGAAAGAGAGAGAGTAACAATTATGATCATATAGTTTGAATTTCCCACCACAGAAGAGACAAAAAATGTTGGCAGATCTGCTCTATACACACACAATAATGTAAGATTGGTAACCCTGATCATATATTTTAATATATACACTATATAACACATATTTGAATTTCCCTCCCCCCGCCGCAGAAAATGTTGACAACCCTGCTCATATAAAATATCTATACACTATAATAATACGAAGGTTGGTACACCTGATCATATAGATTTAATATACATTATAACACACGACAAATTTGAACTCATGCAAAGGTTGGTACACCTGATCATATATTTTAACATACACTATAATGCATCGAGTTGGAACCAACGCCACCCACCACCACCCACTGATATGTAATTAAAAAACCTCCCACCCAACACCACCCCCTGATATGCAAATCAGCTTTCTTAAAAAAATAAAAAATTATATTCACGGATGCTGGTGGTCCATTGAACCTCATCCCACCCCCTTGATATGCAAATCAATTTAATTAAAAAAATCAAATAAAAAAAAATAAAAAAATTTATTCGCGGAAATTCGCGGTGCTGTGGTCCATTGGGATGCTGCGGGTCCAGCGGTGGCGGCGTCATCTCTTAGATCATGTTTTTTAGTGTTTTTTATTGTTTTTTAAGAAAGGCGGCATTCCTTTGTGGCTTTGAACCGGCATTTTCCCTCTACTTATGTTTTGGGAAATATTTCCGTACACCTCATTAATAATATTATTTTCATCTCCTATTAATTGCTGAGGTATTTCAATAATATTTTCACCAAACTGAGGGAATTGTGGGGCTTCATCATTACCAATTTTTTTCAAGAATTCTACAAATTCTATTTCACTTGGTAAGGCTCTCATATTTTGAGTAAACGTTACTTTATGAAAATAAACAAATTTATGCCAACTCGTGACACAATTTTCAATTAAAGTTGCACGTGATCCATGTGGGACAACTGGTAAGATTTGCCGAAAATCACCGCACAGAAGTACCGTTTACATTCCAAATGGTTTATGTTTATCATTTTCATCGCATAGATCCTGCAATAATCTATCTATGATTTTCAACACTTGCAGTGGGCACATAGAAATTTTATCAATAATTATCAATGATGATGAATTTATGTAACGTCCATAGCTATTATTTGCGGTAATATTCGCTACAGAATTTTCCAAAATGGGTATAGGCAATTTAAACACATTGTGTAAAGTTCTACCTCCAAGTAATAGAGTTGAAGCTATGCCACTGAACGCTGTTGCAATGCAACTAAGATTAAGCGAATTTAATTTGTGAATGATTGCTGTTTGTGTGAATGTTTTTCCACAACCCGCATGAGCGGTTAAACAAAAAACATTAGATCCAGTATCATGATGCAAAACTTCACGAATCACACGATCAATTAGATTACGCTGTTCAATATTTGCAGTTTCATAATGCTCACAAAACAGAAACTCTTGTTCTATTGGATCAATAGCATTTGCTTCGTCTGTTCTCTGCGAATACGTGGGAACTGGTAAACCAAGTTCTTGACATGACAAATTATGAACATTCAAAATATCTTCAATTTCTAATAGAGCAGTATTAAAGGATACTTCTTCGTTGTAATCTCTCAAAAAATCTTCACTAAGATATACTTTAAATTGATTCCATAATGCCAATGCATTGGCTGGCACATTTAATGCACAAATGTAACCAAATAAATTTCGCATTTGTTTTGGTGAATGTAATTCTTTTGCTTCATTTAAACATTCGCGCCATTCATTATCATTTGAAGCAATTCCGCGAGCATGGCACGCTTCAACAAAAGAAGTGTGTATAATGCCATTGTATTTTCTAACATCCTCAAATGATTTTGGACCACAGACATGTAATAAAAGCAATCGTAAATGGAAAAGTTCGATGTCTTTTGGTGATACTACATATATGCGTGTAATGATTTTATCACCGTGAATGATTCACATGTAAATTCATTAAATCGTTTTGGATAATCTTTTGTGCATTTTCCATCTCTCATACATACAGAATTTGGATTAAGTACACCGCATGGACCATGCATCATGTGTTTTACAACATATTCATGTAATGTAGGATGTGTTTGAATGTTAGGAATCTCCGCAGATACAACTTTATCAATATCGGTAGCGTTAACAATTTTATCTTGCTCATTTAAAGAGAGTAAAATGTGAGCATGAAGCAATCCTCTCATTTGAAACTCAATTGTATAAATGAGTGCTTCAACTTTACCGAAGATTTTTTTTAGTGTAAGGCCCTCAATTAATGCTTTCAGTTTGGACTTGAATACACGCACAACAACATCAGGTCGAAAATTAGCTGACTCACCTACACCAATATTGCTAACTATTTCAGGCCAACTTGGATTCCAAGTCATTGTAATAAACAAAGAAGGCTTTCCGAAATGTTGTACAATTGACATTGCATCTAAATAATTCTGATACATATTTCTTGGAGATCCATTGAATGAAGATGGTAAAATTACTCTACGGCCAACATTATTGGCATTGGGGTTCAATTCTAAATAATCTGTTAAATTGTTGTAAACTTCAGACCTAAGACTTGTTTGATTTTGTCGAATGAAATGTAACCTTGTGCCCTCTATTCTCACATATATCAACTATCCACTGCAGAAATAATTTTTGTGAATGGTGCAACATGCTAAAATCTTCTCTAATTGCAAGTCGATAGGCTGCATACTGAAGCATGGTTAATTTATTTCTGGGCGCTCTTGAATTAGATGTAGTTGGTACATTATGAGAAATATTGATATGCCACCCAGTATCACCATTTGGAAAAAGTAATGGATACGCTAAAGGGTCCAATGATGAATCCAAAACAGAGATATTTTTAATGGTACCATTAACTTTTGAAAACGAAACCATATTTCGTTCAAAGGGTGGCTCACCATCAACTGTACTAAATATTACTGCTACATCAGTTTGAACTGCATCATTATAACGGCGTAGATCTAAATCACGATTTACTTTAATGAGCATACAAATTTCTTTATTTCGATTTTCAACTCCCTGACAATGATCTTACATTGCAATGAATGACCGAACGAAAGGATTAATGCGTTCCAAATCAAGAGAGATTTCGCGCATTATATTGTTATTGCATGTTTGATTATAGTGTTCACGTAATCTATAATTGACAGCAGTGTCAACATCATAAAAATATAATTGCGCATAACATGGTGAGCGACCATATCCAGCAGTCATTGGACCTGATCTGTGATAAAAAAAATCATGTATTTTAAAATGATAAACACTCCACGCGTAACTGTATCCGAAATTTTAGCTTCTGAGCTAACCATAGCAAATGATGAATTGTATTTACAAATGTTTTCAAAATAATTTTTTGACTTTCTTTTTATTGAAGGTTCATTTGAAGTTAGTCCATCATACAATGATTTAAAGTATTCATTTTGACTTAAGGCCGGTAATATTGCTTTACCCTTATGACAACATGAAGTGAATGCAGTCCTTTCACCTAAAGTGACTTCAGATTCGAAATGTTTTGCATTGCAAAACCTGCATTGTAAATGCATTAATCCACAATCAAAAGTATTAAAATTTCTTGGAGTGACATTCAGTGCGCATTTAAATGTATCCCTCAAAATAATTTCATCATTTTGTATAGTATTTACACTATTTAAATTTGCATTTGGTCTATTATCATTTTGATTTTCACGCGAATATATATTCCTTCTTCTTTGTCTCTCACTCCGACCCGTCAATGTTCTATGTCGAGGCATAATGGAAGTAGGTGCGAATATCTGAATGTAAAAAAAACATGTAATGAAATTACTGAAACTAAGATTAGACAGGGTTTAATTTAAAAATAATAAAATGTACTCACTTTTTTGAAACCACCAATAATAATTAGGCGAGAGTAAGTCAATTCAAATTGCTGCTACAAAATTTTCCTTTTGCAACAGGTGTATATTAAGCAAGCTGTATTTCACTTTCAACTGCACATTAATATATAAACCACAGATATCTAATATACAAAATATAAAATAAACGCTTTTTTGCCTTGACATACACTCCACAGACTATTGAAAAAGGAACATTTGAAATCACACAAAATTCACAGCTCATTCAGTCAATCTGTCAGTAATTATTTGTTGGCAACATTTTAAAATTCTTTGGCGACAATCTCTACTCTGTGCGACTGTTTGACCACAGAATATTATGCGTTTGACATTGGCAGTATGAACGTAAACAAACGACAGGCTATTATGTGTTTGACATTGGCAGTATGAACGTAAACAATGAATGTTTAATTTTATTTTATTTAATGTATTTGTAACACATATTATATATAAATTTTAGCTTTCTGCACTCCTTCTCCATATAAACTTTAACTATGCCAAATCTCACACTCCTCCGTGTGCGCAATATGCTTAAAAAGGGGTACAAAGTTTTCTCTTCACGTATTAATATATAGATGAGCAGGTGAAATGATACACTCAAATGTAATATTGGAAAAGAGACCAATAATTAACCTATGTAAAAAAGTAAATATTATTATCAATTAATGGATAAAAAAGTAAATGACAATTGAAAGAAACCCAATTAAACAATGTTAAATATAAAAAAGCGAACTAACCCACAAATTAGAGTTAGATGTAATGATAAAATATAGAGACTTAAATTGTTAATATTATTAATGATATTTGTAATGAAAGAGATAGTACAGTAGTGAGATAGTAATTAGAAGGATTACCCATTTAGAAACACTAAAAAACAAAAACATTTGTGAAGTCCAAAATGAAAGTGTAAGAACCCCGAAGTATAGTGATAAAGAAAAAACACTAAATAAATTATAATAAACAATAAATAATTTAAAAGTGAAGGTGATGATTAAATGAGAATAGTGTAAAATAAAGAATGTTAATATAGTGAAAAATAGTGAAGGATAAAAGCATAAACACTTTATAAATCAAAAGGAAACACTAAATGATTAACAGCGAAGAATATTAGTAATTAAGAATAGTAGTAAGTGTAAACAGTTCATTAATGTATAATGAACGCTGAAAAGTGTTGAAGACAGTATTAGTTAAGAAAGAATATTATTGTTAAGTTTAATTGAATACAATTATAATTAAAAGGGAGTATACTATGAAAGAGAAAATAGATAGTGTTACCATGGAGTGAAAGTAAAGATTGTTTAAAAATTAAGGAGTTAAAACAAATCAATAAACACCCATGTTATAAGGGATCATTATTAAAGTAAGTTCATAAAAAGTGATGTTGCTTATCACCCAAAAAATGATATAAAATGAGTTGAAATGTAAACAAATATTATCAAATAATAGTTAAATAATTATTTAAGCAAGTTTATGAATAGGATATGGCTGGAAGAATTATACAGACCATAAGCCTAGATGTTGTATTTAATGTGATCAAAAAATAGTAAATAATAGCCACATTGTTATAATTGGCAAACTAAATAAGTAAGAAAGTTAAGAAATGTATGACTTAGAAAACGAGGAAACCAGATGGTAAACAATTAGCAATTCATAATGCATAAAATAATAGTGACATAATAATAACACATAAACAGACCCAAAACACAACAATAAATAACACAACCAATTATAATAACAAAATAAAGCCCATTAGGCTAAAATGAGATGTAATTTGAATGAAATACGTAAAATACCATAATGGCTACTTAGGCCTATGAAAATGCTAACTGTCAAAAACAAACAACTACAAATTGTAAACAAATTAACAAAGAAACTAGCTAATCCAAGGTGAACAAAAAACCAAGGATAATTTGTAAATCATAATAAAAGCAAAATATTAGAATAAGGATTTAAATTAGAAGAGAAATGTAATTAGCAAATATAAAAAATAATTGTAAATCATAAAACATAAAATAATCCCACCTTGAGGGATATCAAAATAATCTTTGAAAGGAAATACATACTATAGTGGCAATATTTAATAATTAGGAAGGAAGATAGAAGAATAACAGCAATCAGAAGATATACAAGGATTTTGAAAAGAATTCAAATTTTGATAACAATGGATTTATGTCAATCTAAGCCAATCAGATTTAATTGGTAAACATAGAAACGAACGTTGGTGGCAAAATTACCGTTGAATATCGTTACTCGTAAAGCGTCATTCTAACAGAACAGAAGCCGAATTTTGGATGACCAATTTTTAATCAAAAAATGTAAAAACAGTGAACAAAATTCAAAACCATGGTTGAATAAGGTAGCAGACGACCCACTGGAGCAGTTAACCAAAAGCCAAGGACCATATTACCAGGAAAATAAAAGAAAAATATGACCACATCTAATATGAAAAGGACGCCAGACCTACTTAAGTCCAAAGATTAATGAAAATAGAAACTATTGCAGCCCAATCCTCTTCCGACTCAAAGAATGATAACACCAAGTCATCTGATGTGTTAAGTACCCTTGAATTACCTTATTTCCAAAAATAAACTCACTTTAAATTTTACTAAAAGTAATTTGATCTCTCACTATAATCCGAATATTCTCTTTCAAAGAATAATTAAGAAAAATAAACACACTGAAAATTTGTTAACATAAAATCTAACCTGTTGTTTGAATACGAACATTAGAAACACATTTAACGACACTACAGAACAGATTGTAACCCTTATCACACCTTATTATTTATGTACACATAGAGTAAGGTAAAGTACTTTTATTGTAATCATAGGAATTCTTTGTCTTGTAATCAAAAGAATCCCCGATTTTGGAACGAAATTAATTTTAATAACTAAAACGTTCAGCAGCCATGCTGATGTGAACACATCGTTACCATAATCGATTCGTCATCCTGAGAAATATTGTTTCATGTAAAAAGTCGGTGCAAATTTGTTAATCAACCAATATAATTTAATTGTTAAATTGAAAATTTTACTTATCAAACATTAAAATAACTAGTACATGGAGTAACCGTTGTTATTATTTCATAGGGAGTGTATTGTATTACTTGTGTTTGTTTACGAAAGCTAGATTTGACGACCAGCGCTCAAGTTGCAATTCGAACAACTACCTACTCGATTCAGGAGGCTGAACGAGAGGGAATTATTTGAACGCCCCGACCGTCGTCGCTGAGAACACCTTATTAAGATATTAATTAATAAGTTTAATTGTTTTAATAAACAATTTGGCGCCACCCGGGATTAACATACACCTATTTAAGAACAGGTAAGGTTACTGCTGTGTTGTACTGGTAATTGCAGCATCGCTACGGACATCGTTAGCCCAAAATAGATGTAACGACCCCAGTGCGAGACGAACGCACTACACAAATACAACACTATATACACGTCTATACAGAGACGACACGGTGTATATATTAGTATTTTGTGTATTTTCTATGTTGAGTGCTTTGAAAATTTGAAAAATACAAAACACGACACAATTTTCAAAGCACTCAACATAGAAAATACACAAAATACTAATATATACTACAACAACACAAATTACCAATTTAAATGTAATTTAAATGTGTGTTATATAACATAACAAATTCAATTTAATTTATTGAATTGATTTCATGGGTGTAATCGTAATAAGAAGATGATACGTTATTAAGTTTAAATTTGTTCCATAATTTATTTATTAAACAAAATCTTTCATATCACATATTAAACATTGACTCATTATTATATCGTTTGTCCGAAGTTTTCGTACATAACTTATTGCTAACAAATTACATACACAAGTTATACACAAATCTTATTATCTAATTTCAATTACTTTAAAATATTTATTTTGCTCTCGGCTTACTCATTGTGTGCTCATCTTTTTGCAATTGCTGATTCATTAGCTTCAAAAATGAATTTACTACTATTCAAATTTCTTTTATATTACTTTGTTTTTAACTCTCTACTGCATATGCATTCTCCTTTATCATCAAAGACTTTACTAATCACGTTAATTCAAAATTTTAATATTTCTCTTATCATTTACGTTACTAATTACTAAATTTGATACAAGAAATATGATTCTAATGTTTATTCTGCTTTTACATTTATGTATAATTTATTTATTTTAATACTGTTTAGATGTCTTTCATTCCAACTTTAATTAGTGTCTTTCAAATGTCTATAATTACAATGGTTTTTTTTATCACCTCGTTTGACGTGGTTATTCATCTGTACGTCCTCCTTCTGGTCCTCTGGTCGTGTCCTCCGTGTTCTTCTGGTCCTCTGGTCGTGTTCTCCGTGTCCTTCCGGTCTTCTGGTCGTGTTCCACTGCATGTGCTGATTAATAGTCGTCTCATCTCACGTCATACGCTGCTGGTGTGTCCATAGACCTCATCGTATGTATTCTGCGGCTCTGGTTGGACATCTAGTTTGTCCTGTGACTCTTACTATAGATGTGAATTGGCGTCGTCTACAGACATAGCCTCCTGCGGCAATGGTTGAATCGAGAAGAAGAAACTTTATTAGCGCGACCTGGTATTTATAGTCAGGTCGTGCAAAAATTCCTGTCTGAACAATATTTGACTTGTCAGATTCTGTCGATCGTCACTTTCCCCACTCTGGTTCAAGTCACAATTTTCGCCTATCTTCGCGAATTACGAAGTTTGTTTCACATCACTCGATGCTCAATCGATCACTAATTTTTATGTGATTACTATACGTAAATTGCACTTCTTCATGGTACTCACAAAAAGAGTTATTCATTTTTTACGTATAGTAATTGCACTTTCCGTCACATCTGTACGGTTTTTTAACACTTTATTCACCTATACTTTCTATGCACTTTGGTGTCTTTTGTTTTATCCTAACGTACATAGTTTTCTTATAATTAAATTAACATAAAACTACTCTACTTGAAAAGGGTTGGTTACATTTCAGGAACGGACAGGTTTCACATACACCAACAAAATACGCGTGTACACATCGCTAGCGACAGGTGTGTCGAAAATGCATGTCCATGCATGAATTCTGCGCTCCCTATTTTTACTACGATCCAGCTTATGAAATCTGAATCATGTTTATTAATTTATATTTATTTATTTTTATTATTTATTTCATTTATTTTGGCAATGCACAGTACCGTTAATGTTTGTACTGTTGCAATACACCACAATCACACACAATAATACCAATTTAAAGCACCAGAGGCCAACAGTAAACTACAGCAACAGACAACCAACACACAAGTACCTCACAAGGTTCAAAATCAGGAAGGCTGAAGATGGGAACACAAGGTTTCCCGAAACATGTTCCAAATAAGGAGTAGGCTATACATGTTGAGGTACAGTCTTTACAATAATTATATATATATATATATATATATATATATATTTCAATCACTTTCTGCTACAGTCCGTTTCTTGATGTATATAATACTTTAATATTTATAACTAAATTTACCTCAAGATATACTTTTTTCCCTATTAGGAACATGTTTCGAGAGTTCCTTTTCTCTCATCTTCAGCCTTCGCCATCTTGTTTCTGGTGAACTCACCAGAAACAAGATGGCGAAGGCTGAAGATGAGAGAAAAGGAACTCTCGAAACATGTTCCTAATAGGGAAAAAAGTATATCTTGAGGTAAATTTAGTTATAAATATTAAAGTGTATATATATATATATATATATATATATATATATATATATAGTAACGTAACGAAAATATGGTCCCCTACGTTACATAAATCAATTTATAAGTTTTAAAATAAAATAAAAATAATAATTATCCATACTCGTTAAAGGTCAGAAACCCAACCCTTAATTGAATAAATGAATTATCCCCAATAAGAATACAAGGTAGAAAGAAAAAAATTAATAATGTTAATAAATACAAACCTCAAAGTTCAGTGAAAGGTGTAAACAATAGACATTAACAAATGATGTAAAAAACTAACTTAGACTGTTTTATAATAATTGATGTTTTATGTTTTAAATGAGAGGAGAACGAGTAATACTTGCATGACTTACATACTGCATTCAAAAAGTTCCGGGACTAACGCTATTAAGGACACAATTTTTCAGATAAATGAAATTGTATTATTTATTATTCAACATACATTCCTTCCCTCTCTATACAGATTTTAGATCGCTCATACAATCGTTGAAAGGCATGCGCATAGTTCTCCTTCGAAATCGTGTTTAAAACAGCTGTCACATTCTTCTGAATTGTCTCTACATTATCAAAACGCTGCCCCTTCAGTGCCACCTTCAGCTTAGGGAACAAAAAGAAGTCAGCCGGAGCCAAATCTGGTGAGTACGGTGGATGGTTAATCACTGTGACTGATTTTCCAGCGAGAAATTGTGAGACAATCAATGATGAGTGGACTGGAGCATTGTCATGCAGAAGAAACCACTCCCCTCATCGGTACATTTCTGGCCTAACCCTGCGAATTCTTTTCAAAAGGCGATCAAGTACCTATTTGTAAAATGGTCCAGTTACAGTCTGGCCGGGTGGCAAGAATTCTTTGCGGATCAGTCCCCTTGAATCAAAAAATGTGATCAGCATTGTTTTCACTTTTGATTTTGTGGCCCTCACTTTCATGGGTCTGCCATCTCCTGGGTCGCGCCATTCAGCTGTTTGACGTTTGGTAGATGGGTCATACTGGAAACACCACGATTCGTCGCCTGTGACAATGTTCTGTAAGAAATTCGGGTTGTCATCGGCCCATTCAACGAGACTTCGCGACGCTTCCACACGTTGTTCTTTTTGCTCTGCTGTTAACGAGTGTGGAACGAACCTGGCACACAGTTTCCGTTTGCCGAGTACGTCATGCACGATAGTGTAAATACTACCCACACTGATGCCGATCTCTTCTGATAAAATCTGGACGCTCAGCCGACGGTTGACGGACAGTGCAGCACAGACACGCTTGACATTCTCGTCAGTCACGCTTGTGGAGGGGCGCCCATCTCTTGGATCATCTTCTAGAGACTCACGACCATTTTTAAAACGTGCATACCACTCGAACACTTTACTACGACTTAAACAATCTTTTCCGTATGCAAGTTGCATCATCGAAAACGTTTCTGTCGCACTTTTTCCACATTTAAAACAAAATTTAATTGCAGCTCTTTGCTCCATCTCGAAAATTATGACAACAAGGAAAAACCAGATAAACTTAACAGTGTCGCTGTTTACTATGGAATGAGTCCTTAACAATGCAATTGTCACAGGAAGTGGGTGAAGGTTGTCACATAGTGTTCCACCTGTGACACAGAGATAGCTCCATCTGTATGTCTATAGCAGCATCAGACCCGGGACTTTTTGAATGCACTGTGTATTTTATAAAAATGTACCTGTTATTACGTTGTATCATGTTGTATTAGTATCATGATAGTTATGTTATTTTTTGTGTGTAGCAGATGGAGTAATTCTTTTAATAGAATACCAATTAACTAATTAGTATGTGTTGTCAATATATCATTATAGAGCTGTTGTTAAAATCATTAATTAATTACCAATTAATTTCATTTTTAGGTGTTATCAATATATTATTATAGAGCTGTTGTTAGACTTTATATAGTTAAATGTTTGTATACATGTAATTAGATAGTAGGCTGATTATAATTGTAAACAGGTCAGAAGGCTATAGTTGTTAACGAGATACAAAAGGGTTTAGTATAATCATATCATAAACAAATGAAGGATTCTATAATAATGCAGGTAGTAACAAATTAAAATCAGAAGTAGATAAAAGTGTAATGATAGGCCTAAAAACCAGTAACATTGTATAGTAAGTCAGGTCAGAAAGGTTAGGTAAAGAAATTTGTAAAAAATACTAAATAGAATCTAATGAGTTAGGAGAAGTTAATAATAATTGCTAATAACAGTTAAATAAATTCAATTTAAATAAAATCTCAAATGCAATAGTGCAATGATACCGATAGGTAATGTTTTGTAACAGAAAAATAATACTTGTTAGAGTAAGTAGATTAAGAGGAAACGATAGCAAAATATATAAAATTTAGTAACAAACAATATGTAAAATTATAATAGGATATAATGGAAATTTAGTAAAGGATTATTTTGATGAGTGTAAGAACATTGTATCATAATGGTTATAGTATAATATAATATCCAATAAGAGTAGACACAATGGTTTTCAAGGACGACGAGAGGTATACAATTTGTTGATTAGATTATTGAATAATTATCCATGAACGAAGACGGTTTAGTTTGGATGCTCTCAGAAAAGAATTGATTAAATTGAATTAAAACAATACAATTGGGAAACAAATTAAGTAATAAATCACCATAGTATGGTTCACTGACGTTCAACAGTCTTTTATAACCGAACAATCATAAACCTGTATCTGAAAATTGACAGAAAATATAAGTGAAGAACTCTAATAGTAAAACTCGATATAATGAGCAAATATTAAGTTAATTAAGCAACCAAAGCAGAGAAATAACTACCTGAATAGAGTTATATAATCCAATAACATAAAGAACGAAAATAAAACACAAATTTATACTTGAACATCAGTTTCCACAATTCAATAGAAAAAGCGTATTTGGACACGAAATTCGTTGAAACACGTAACCACAAAACTGGGACATTGGTGAACAAAAGGAGCGGCATTTCTGCATAATCCCAGGACCAAGAATTCAACTTTTATTTCAAACTTGGAGCGAAGACTGGCGAGGATTAATTCATCTGCATTCGTTATTGACCAAATACTACGACGAGGTTAGCTGTACGCTGCCTTACCGAGTCACGATGCCCAGCGGACGGTAAACTACAATTATTTTAAATAATATTTAATTAGAACTTAATACTATATTGTAATACCTTGTAATCCTATTTATGCATTTTCTGACCTTACTAACAGTTGAAAGAACCTTCACTCCCTGTGTTTAAAGAAATATAAAATCATAACTAAAATAATATATAACCCTGAATCCGATCAATAATCGATTACTTCTAATACTATAGACTTTTGTATCTCCGTAAAGAAAAAACTTTGTTGGCAAGAAATATTAAAATCTTAATAAAGAACCCTTTCAGAATTTAACGATATCTTCTCATTTATATAATATTTAGTGTAGTGTGAACAAGGTATAATATAAGTAGAGAGTGTAACTTACGCGGAATTATTGTACGCGGGTAACTAACCTAAAATTTTTCAGCTGTCTGGGAACCACAGCGCTATTCGCGGACTGCTTTTGTATTAAAGAGAATGAGAAACCAAAAAAAAATTCCTTCTCTTCTCTTCAAACACGGGCTAGGCTTGAACGAAGAAATTAGAATTATACACTCAATACATAAATTTAACCACAACAACACAAATATATTAAATAGGGAAGAACTGGGGTATATTTAAACATTATTATACCTTCCTATATTGAGATAAGATATAATATATATTGGCACTCACAACAGTGAGGCTTAACGTGGATAAGGAGTTACACTATAAATTGGCGCTCAACTTGTAAAAGGCTGTGCAGGCTGTGTAAGGCTTAAGTTAAGTAAAACGTTGATTCTATAAATATTACTTAACTCGAGCAGGCAACTGTTGGAGACAAAAAATGCATAATACCAGAGGTAGGTCGAAGAAGAGGCCAGAAGACACGGAGAAGGAAGAAGGTGGACAGGAACAAGAAATAGAAGTAGTCACAGATAGTGAAATGGAACAACAGACAGGCGATAAAGAAGAAACTGAAGTAATTGTGAACAAGGAAAAGGAAGTAGTTGAAGAGGATGCCCAAGGGGATCAACCAGATAAATCGAACCAAAAGGAAGACATGAGCATGCAGGAGATGTTGAGAATACTATTGGAAAACTCAAAGAAGCAGGAGGAAAACTCAAAGAAAATAATGGAGGAAAATTTTAGGAAACAGGAGGAAAACTCAAAGAAACAGGAGGAAAAATTTGACAAAATAAATGAGGAAAATAAGGAGAATTTTAGGAAACGGGGGAAAAATTTAAGAAAATAGAAGAAAATTTTAGGAAACAGGAGGAAACCTCAAAACTGATGAACGAGAAGTTCGATAAGAACAATGAAAGCTTAATCCAAATTAACGAAAGGTTTGATAGGAACGATGAGAGTATAAAACAAATGAAGGAGGAGATCAGACAAATAAATGAAGAGAATTTAAGGCAGATTAATGAAAGAATTGAGAATGTCCATGTGACAATCAACCAAAAGGTGGACAAAAATAATGAGGAAAGGAACAAGAAATAGTCGAAACAAATGAGAAGTTAGAAAAAACCAACGAAACAGTGATACAAGTCCGTGAGGAAATACAAAATAAAATCAATGACATAAAAAATGAAAATAAAACGATGGTTGAAGGACTCCAACAGGAGACTGTAGAAAGATGCGAGAAGATTAAACAAGTGGTACATCAAATACGGGAGGAGAATAAGGAAGGAATAACACAAGTACAGACTGACATGGGTGAACGACTGGAGAGAGTATATGATAATTTAAACAATGTCGAAAGCCAAGTAAGTACGAATAAAGGGAAGATCGAGGAAATCCGTCGACGCGAAATACAGATACAAGAAGAAGTGGATTCATGGCGGGATAGAACATGCCAGCATAATCATATCATCAACAACGATAACCGGGAGTCAATCAATTTTCGGAGTTACAAGCGTAACCCTATGTAGTTTTTGAAAAGGTTAGAAGAAATGATAACACGGAATAGAGAGAACCGTTGGAATATTTTCCGAGGAATGATCAACGAAATGTTTAAAGATACCTACGACAATTGGTGGACGGCAGTGCGTCCCGATGTTCACGATATAAACGATTTCAAAAAACAGTTCAGGGAAAAGTATTGGTCGGAGTCGACCCAAAATATGGTAAGAAATAATTTAAGCAATGGTCGATATGAGGCAAACGTAGGACAATCTCCCACATCATACTTCCTAGGCAAGGTGTGCATGGCCCGTAATCTAGAGCCCAGAATTCCTGAGGAGTGTTTGGTGATACAACTCTCATACCATTATGATGAAGGGATAAAGAACGCTCGTATATACAGCCAGATTAAAACTATCCAAGCCATGGCAAAATTTTTAGAAAATTATGAACATGAGACCCAGTATCAACGGAACCGAATGTTAAACACTAAATACAATAGATACAATGGCAACGACCATCAACAAAATTCAAACCATGTTAATAATAATCAAACAAACCAGAATAGTAACCCGAACAGAACTCAGAATAGCCACACAAATAATAATCAAAGGAATAATAATTATCGGGGTAATAACCATTATAATTACCGCGATAATCGGAATAATAGAGGAGATGGAGACAACCGACCCAATAACTACCGACACAATGTGAATTATATATACTCTCGACCTCAAAATAATCAGAGACGGTATTACCCGAGGACACACCATAACCACCACTATTATAATCAGTCACAACGCGAGGACGAATACCAATACGGAAGAAATTATAGACCAATGGACAATAATCCAGAGGTCAGACATGAACCACTACAGAAGCAGCCTCAAAACCCACCGGAAAATAGGGAGGATGAGGGAAGCCCTCATTTAAACTAACAGAGGCAGTGAGAACTGAAGACCACCCATCACTGAACCAATCTCTTGGGGACCAACGACCAATAACCAGACGTACCAATGACCAGACTATAACTATTATCACCAACCATTATTTGCAAAAATATTAGGGAAGACCTATTAGAAAAGGAGGATACCCATGTACACAATAATAATAATGAAATTATATATATAATTGCTAAACTAAATGGAATACAGTCGACAGTTATGATAGATACGGGGTCCAACATCTCGTTAATTGATAGTACCGAACTGGAGAGAATCCAGCAAGAAGGTCAATTACCTATACCCACCTTACCTGTGAATAATATAATAATAATCGGAGCCACTGGACGGCAAAATAAAACTGTTAAGAAGCAAGTATCGCTCGACCTCACAAATAATAATGTGACAATACCAATAGGGTTCTTAGTCGCAACGGGGTTACCGTTCAACGTACTGATTGGATGTGACATATTACGACAATATTCGGCAGTAATAGACTTAAATAGAGGAATAGTATCATTAACGTCCGAAGAAGGAGTATGGACAGCGGAATTAGTAGACGCAAGTAGAACCGTTCCAATTAATGACAAATGTCATGTCATGAAGAGCTATTTTTGTAAGGATAATAAACTGCAAGAAGCAATCCAATATGAGGACGACGATCAAGAACTATGGCGTAGTAAGTTGGAAGAAATACGAGAGTTCCAAAGGGAAAAACAGGTCAACAGATAAGTAAGGTACAGGCTGAAAATTTAATTGAAATATACAATAATTGTAAACATATATTCTCTAACGCTCCAGGTAAAGTTAAGGGTTACCAATGTGAAATCAATTTCAAGGAACCTGTAGACTTTCGTAGAAAATCCTACCCGATAGCCTATTCAATAAAAAACGAAGTTCGGGAAGAAATAAATCGGATGATCAAGGATGACATCATAGAATATAGTCAATCACCCTATACCAGCCCCATAGTGGCGATCCCAAAAAAGAATGGAAAGGTGAGAATTTGTCTAGACGTTAGGGAGATAAATAAAATGATTATAAACGATAGAACTTCCCCTGGCGAGATTGAAGAAATTCTGAAAAAATTTCACGGTACCAAATACATTAGTACTTGGGATACTGTATGCGGATACTGGCAGGTTGAGCTGCACCCAAATAGTAGAAAATATATGGCGTTCCTTTTCGACGGAAGGAACTACCAGTTTAAAAGGTTACCTTTCGGATTGATTAATTCTGTTGCGATATTCGTGAAATGTATGGACCAGATATTGGGCCAAGAAACTCTGCAATTCACCACAGTATACGTAGACGATTTACTGATAACATCTTCTAATTGAGATGAACATTGCACAAGGGTGGAACAAGTACTGAGAAAGCTGTCTGAGAATAATGTAACATTTAAACTAAACAAGTCAAAATTTATTGCTAACAAAGTAAAGTTTTTAGGTTTTAATTTAACAGAGATGGGTATATCGCCCTCAAAAGAGAAAGTAGAAGCAATTCAACAGTTCCCTACTCCAAAGAACAGAAAACAGTTACAATCGTTCCTCGGAATTTGTAACTATTATCGCAAATTCCAAGATAATTATTCAGAAAAAACTGCTAAATTCCAAAAACAGTTATCCTCCAAGGACAAATGGGCATGGGGACCGGAACAAGATAAAGTTCTACAACTAATAAAAGAGAAATTTCTAGAGACAGTTATGCTGCACCACCCTGACTTTAATAAACACTTCTATCTAAATTGTGACGCAAGCAATGTAAGCTTAGGAGCCACTTTGTATCAGGAAGATGAAGAAGGACATCACATGGTTGTTAGCTTCGCCATCAGGGTGCTGAACAACTGCGAACGCAACTATAACGTCACTGAAAAGGAGTTGCTAAGTGTAGTATACGCATGCAATAAGTTCAGGACCTATATACTTGGATACCCAGTGACCGTAAGGAGTGATCATAAATCCATCTCATTCCTAAAACGATGTGTGCTCAGTCATGGTCGATTAACTAGATGGGTCCTTGCACTGCAAGAATATCACATTAATTGGGAATATATACCTGGAAGGAAGAACATAGCAGCCGATATCTTGTCCCGAATCAACATACAAGACCAATCGTTCGATGGAGAAAAGGAGAAAATAGCAAAGGTTTACAATATTATTAAGAGTAGAAAAGATTTGGAAACCATAACAAATGAAATTAAACAACACCAAAAACTGGATCCCAAATTAATGAACATACGCCAGAGAGTGCAAGATGCAGACGAAATTCTTACGAAATATTATTGTGTATATGATGATAGGTTATTTATTAAAGTTACTCCTTATCAAGAAAGCTGGAAGTTAGTAATTCCACCAGCTGTGGAAAATAAATTAATATTAGATTACCATATAAGATATGGACACATGGGAGCCATAAAAATAGTTAAAGCCCTGGAAGAACAAGTATACATAAAAAATATTAACAGAAAGGTAAAAAAATCCATTCAAACCTGTCACATTTGCCAAATGGTTAAATGTAACAACGAGAAGGAGGGGGTAATGATTCCCATTACATCCAACCATAAGCTGGAGAAAGTATTCCTGGACATATGTGGACCGTCACCACGCAGTGGAGGGAAACATAGATACAAATTTATTATTATTATTTTCGACCATTTCACTAAGTACACTAAACTTTATGCTATCAGCAGAGCCACTACCAAGAAAATACTGGAGATAGTCATTGGACATTACATACCAGAGTTTGGTAAACCTACATCCATTATCACAGATCATGGTACGCAGTTTAAAGGAAGTAAATGGAGAGATAGTCTTCTAAGACATGGTATTAGAACATATAAGACATCAGTCTACCACCCCAGCAGCAATCCTGCGGAGCGAGCGCTGAGGGAGGTTGGCAGGATACTCCGAACTTACTGTAATGACCAACAGAGGAGATGGCACGAATACTTGTTACCTACCAAAGATTTTCTCAATATATCATACCATCAGTCCATTGAAAATACACCTTATACGGTGATATTTGAAAAGCCTCCACCTAGGGAAATCCAGGATATCATCAATTTTCCAATTAACCCAGAGTATCAACTTGAAAGTATTAAATTCTATAACAGAGTAATGGAGAAAGCAGAACAACAGAAAAAGAAGTATAAAAAGAACCACCCAAAACCAATAAAATACCAGGTCGGTGAAAGGATATTAATAAAGAACCGAGAGTTACCCAGTACTCTAGAGGGAATAACGAAAAAATTATTATTATTATATACAGGACCCTATGTAATAACAAAAAATAATAACAATAATACTTACGAAATAATGAACCCTATCACAAAAAAGATTAAGGGAACATACAATCAAGAATCTATAAAAAAGTATCATGACGAAACACCATCACCAATCATCAATTACTAACAAGACGGACGAGAATAATAACCCCAAAATTCTAAAATAAGTAAGAACGTCTTACTATGTGTTTACGAAGAAATTATTTTGAATATATTAAGAATAAACCCCCCAAAATTAAAAAACTATATAAGAAAAACTTACTCAAAATACTTAGAAACAATGTGATTTAAGATACATGACAAAATGCCAAGAGAAATGAAGAACAGATTACATAATTATTTATAAGCAATATGATTTAAAATGGAATAAGAAAAAATATATATCAAAACAATTAGTGGTAATGTGATCAGACAAGAAGGTAAAATAAGAAGAACAATGGATAATTTAATGACTATAGTTACGATGAAAATAAAGAATGATAATAATTAATGCAAATACAATTTAGAATTTCTTGGAAATGAAAATGATAAAGGAAGAGATAGTACGGAGAACATCTGTCACAAGGAAGAAGGTCAAAGGTGTTTACAAATAATAACTGTCAAAAATGTTATCCGAAAATAGCTACTGAAAATAAGAAGGAATCAAGAAGAAAAAGAAATATATATAATTGAGTGTAAAACGCGACAGCGTAAAGAATCCCAAAGATGTTTATTATTAGTCAAATGAAGAGACTATTATGATATTATTTTATTTTTTATAACTGTCTGTAGATGAATTCCAGCAGTATTATATTGAAGTGTAGTATGGCCAGCAGAGTATGAAGCCAGAAAGTGCCTCTCTGAACTGTCCCAGCTCACATGTTAGGGAATGTTAGGGAAATTGAATATTTAAGGGATAATAAAACCGCTGCGAAGATTGACATCAGATTCCAAAAGTATGAAGGAAGAAAACAGAAGGAAGATAGCTGACAGAAGATCAATGGAGAAACGCATTTGTAGAAGTAAATAGAAATAGGAGAGTGTTAAACCTAATTTTTACTGATTATTGTGACCAATCATTGACAAATAATGTTTAAAAAGAAACCAGGCAAGAGAGTTAATATCATTAATGAAGTTTCATCCAATAGAGAAAGGTGAATACTAGTCAAAAATGTTACATTCAGAAATAAAATCAATTACCATTAAAACTCTACAATGAATAAAAGGAGGATATTCCAAGGCATGAAAAAATATAAGTTTATTTTGACCCAAATTATATTCAGGTAAACTAAATTTCTTTTGGAGGGGAAGCATATGTAACGTAACGAAAATATGGTCCCCTACGTTACATAAATCAATTTATAAGTTTTAAAATAAAATAAAAATAATAATTATCCATAATCGTTAAAGGTCAGAAACCCAACCCATAATTGAATAAATAAATTATCCCCAATAAGAATACAAGGTAGAGAGAGAAAAAATTAATAATGTTAATAAATACAAACCTCAAAGTTCAGTGAAAGGTGTAAACAATAGACATTAACAAATGATGTCAAAACTAACTTAGACTGTTTTATAATAATTGATGTTTTAAATGAGAGGAGAATGAGTAATTCTTACATGACTTATTTCATAAAAATGTACCTGTTATTACGTTGTATCATGTTGTATTATTATCATGATAGTTATGTTACTTTTTGTGTAGCAAGTGGAGTAATTCTTTTAATAGAATACCAATTAACTAATTATTATGTGTTGTCAATATATCATTTTAGAGCTGTTGTTAAAATCATTAATTAATTACCAATTAATTTCATTTTTAGGTGTTATCAATATATTATTATAGAGCTGTTGTTAGACTTTATATAGTTAAATGTTTGTATACATGTAATTAGATAGTAGGCTGATTATAATTGTAAACAGGTCAGAAGGCTATAGTTGTTAACGAGATACAAAAGGGTTTAGTATAATCATATCATAAACAAATGAAGGATTCTATAATAATGCAGGTAGTAACAAATTAAAATCAGAAGTAGATAAAAGTGTAATAATAGGCCTAAAAACCAGTAACATTGTATAGTAAGTCAGGTCAGAAAGGTTAGGTAAAGAAATTTGTAAAAAATACTAAATAGAATCTAATGAGTTAGGAGAAGTTAATAATAATTGCTAATAACAGTTAAATAAATTCAATTTAAATAAAATCTCAAAATGCAATAGTGCAATGATACCGATAGGTAATGTTTTGTAACAGAAAAATAATACTTGTTAGAGTAAGTAGATTAAGAGGAAACGATAGCAAAATATATAGAATTTAGTAACAACAATATGTAAAATTATAATAGGATATAATGGAAATTTAGTAAAGGATTATTTTGATGAGTGTAAGAACATTGTATCATAATGGTTATAGTATAATATAATATCCAATAAGAGTAGACACAATGGTTTTCAAGGACGACGAGAGGTATACAATTTGTTGATTAGATTATTGAATAATTATCCATGAACGAAGACGGTTTAGTTTGGATGCTCTCAGAAAAGAATTGATTAAATTGAATTAAAACAATACAATTGGGAAACAAATTAAGTAATAAATCACCATAGTATGGTTCACTGACGTTCAACAGTCTTTTATAACCGAACAATCATAAACCTGTATCTGAAAATTGACAGAAAATATAAGTGAAGAACTCTAATAGTAAAACTCGATATAATGAGCAAATATTAAGTTAATTAAGCAACCAAAGCAGAGAAATAACTACCTGAATAGAGTTATATAATCCAATAACATAAAGAACGAAAATAAAACACAAATTTATACTTGAACATCAGTTTCCACAATTCAATAGAAAAAGCGTATTTGGACACGAAATTCGTTGAAACACGTAACCACAAAACTGGGACATTGGTGAACAAAAGGAGCGGCATTTCTGCATCATCCCAGGACCAAGAATTCAACTTTTATTTCAAACTTGGAGCGAAGACTGGCGAGGATTAATTCATCTGCATTCGTTATTGACCAAACACTACGACGTGGTTAGCTGTACACTGCCTTACCGAGTCACGATGCCCAGCGGACGGTAAACTACAATTATTTTAAATAATATTTAATAAGAACTTAATACTATATTGTAATACCTTGTAATCCTATTTATGCATTTTCTGACCTTACTAACAGTTGAAAGAACCTTCACTCCCTGTGTTTAAAGAAATATAAAATCATAACTAAAATAATATATAACCCTGAATCCGATCAATAATCGATTACTTCTAATACTACAGACTTTTGTATCTCCGTAAAGAAAAAACTTTGTTGGCAAGAAATATTAAAATCTTAATAAAGAACCCTTTCAGATTTTAACGATATCTTCTCATTTATATAATATTTAGTGTAGTGTGAACAAGGTATAATATAAGTAGAGAGTGTAACTTAGGAATTATTGTACGCGGGTAACTAACCTACAATTTTTCAGCTGTCTGGGAACCACAGCGCTATTCGCGGACTGCTTTTGTATTAAAGAGAATGAGAAACCAAAAAAAAATTCCTTCTCTTCTCTTCAAACACGGGCTAGGCTTGAACGAAGAAATTAGAATTACACACTCAATACATAAATTTAACCACAACAACACAAATATATTAAATAGGGAAGAACTGGGGTATATTTAAACATTATTATACCTTCCCATATTGAGATAAGATATAATATATATTGGCACTCACAACAGTGAGGCTTAACGTGGATAAGGAGTTACACTATAATACATATACATATATATATATATATATATATATATTACATAATATAATGTAAATTAGGCCTACCCTAATACTGTAATGTTATTTTTAAAGATATGCTTAATTTGTGATAATTACAATGACTTTTTGGGCCCTAATATCAAAAAAGTTTGAAAAATTCAAAAATGAAAGCAGTATTCAGATTGTGGTTAAAATTCCCTTTAATTTGAACCTCACAATGGCTTTTACAATTTTTTCACAATTTTAACCCCACATCTTTACTTAAAAAAAAAAAAAAAAAATAGGGTTCCATAGGTTTAAAAGGTTTAGGAAAATCGGTTGATTCATTCAAACTGTATCGTGAGACATCCCCCAAATAGATAGACAGACAGACAAATGAGAAACAGTCGACTGAAAACTGAGAATTTGCTTCGCTCTTTCAGTAACTGTAAAAATAAAATGAATTATAGACTAATATTTGTAAATTAATAAAATAAAGACAAGGTATAGGTATAAAGACAATGATCTAACCACCACCATCCCACTCCATAGATTGCAATGAGCAGGACACATCATTAGGATGGAAGACAACCGAATACCTAGGAAGGTACTGTTTAGTCAAATAGAGGGTAGAAGGCCTGTCATCGCCGGATTGACGCATTGGCGAAGAATGCTGATACTTTACTTAAAATAAAACGATGGACATCGTTCACCAAATACATAGAAAATACCGGTATGGAGAACCATACATGACTTCCACGTTCTAAGATTTTATAATGCGAATTTATGCATTATATTTAATTAATATGATAATTAATATATTTAATTATTTAATTTACAAAGTTATTAATTACAGACTGAGTAAAAAATGTAAATTTGTTATGCTGTTATATGCATAATCTTTTGATTAATAATGTGTAATTAAGTGACTGTTTATTAATTATCAGAAGGTGTATCAAATAATACAAAGTTATGCGGATCTGGGTTCTCAAAACATGTTTATTTAATCATGCTCTTATCTTCTAACATTTCACATACGAAATACATAAATATGTTTTTCTCAAGCTGGATTCTTTGTAAGTTACAGGTCAGTGGTTTTTCTACGTTAACATAATATATGAAATTTTACTTGATATTGAGTATCCATAGTGCGTTGGCTAAACTCTGAATTTCCCATCCTTGTTCCAGCGCTGCCGTTGTCACTTGGTGTTTAAAATGTTGTTGATCCGAACACGGTCGTTTCCACTTTCCACGTCTGCCCCGCACTCCTGCGTCATTACATCACCAAATTCTCGCGTACAGATCAGATTTTACATACTACGTGTCTCTTGTAATTTCACTTATTTATTCAAAGTTCCGCATTCAAGATAATTATATTGATTGACCTTGATATACTTTGTATATAGTTCATACAAGTATCGCGTACATTGTCCTTGTTTATATACACATATCACTTTGACTTCGCTTACAAATCGTTTATGGCATTGAGTTTACAATTCATCGGTTAATGTTATACCGAACGATACACTTGTAAATTGTTTAAGTTTAAAACAAAACGTCCGTATAATACATTGTTAGTTAATGTTCTAAGTCTGCTTGTATTCGTAACACTGAATTTACAACTTTTAGAAGATTCTTATTTATGAAGACTCTATCTAAACGACTGTCACTTTTAGAAAATAAGTTCAGGACTCCGTTAAGAAGACTTCATGCCTTTACAAAAAACAAAAAAGGACTCTGTTAAGAAGACTTCATGCCTTTACGAAAAACAGAAAAGAACTCTGTTAAGAAGACTTCATGCCTTTACGAAAAACAAAAAAGAACTCTGTTAAGAAGACTTCATGCCTTTACGAAAAACAAAAAAGAACTCTGTTAAGAAGACTTCATGCCTTTACGAAAAACAAAAAAGAACTCACTTCCTCTTGGCGAACACTATCTTTTATAATCTTCGTTCCCACCAAGCTACTTCATACTTTTATGTCCAACCCCTATAGCTGTGTCTTATTGGCTTCTGGTCCTAAGTTCCAGATAATTCTTCTCCAAACATCTCGAATTCCGGAGAAAACTCCACCCAACGTCTAGAGTCATTTCCACCACCTTCAGATGATGCGTTCTCTGATTTCATCACCATGGAGATGTAGTCTAGATGTCCAACCCTCGTCAATCCTCGGCTTCCTATTGGTCGACACTAGTTCACGTAGTCATCCCCAAACTCTGGTTAAACTCTCCTCCTACTCGATTCCATGAAAAAGCAATATTCTCGTCTGTCGATCACTCCTTTCAGTAGCCTTACTGTCCGAGCCATAAATTTTCATCTCCTTGACACCTCTCTACTTCCAGCGTGTCGAATCGTGGTATTGTACCAGTGTTTTCTCGCTATATCTTCTCTGCTAAACAAGTTTTATTTCTTTTCAAGAGTTACTTGGATTCCAGCTGTGTGTGACCTCGTAATTTCTTAGTTTCGTATTCTTCTCAATTGCTTCATTCCTTGAGTTCTCGTCTACCCTTTTAAGCAGTGTCGTCGTATTGTCAACAATGCTATCGACTATGTACAAAGTATTTCTAACTAAGCTATGTGCTGGTCAATTCGTTACATTTCCGTTCGAAACAAAGTAGCACGCTTTACATACAATTTATATTTTAAATCATTTTCGAAATTAAATATTTCCATAGAAACTACTTCTTTCTACTTCTTGCTTCAGCCTTAACCACAGTATTGTGGTCACTAACGTATACTACCTCACGTTAGCGCACTCGATTTTCACAGATGGTGGCAGTCGATTCCACTGCCGAAACATCTGGTTTTGCAGAAAACATTGGACCACGGCCAAACAGCCCGGGAAGCAATTTTAACAACAAACTACTTCTTTAGTAGGGGGAAAATAAGGGTTCAAACTCAGCCCCCAGGGCATATCTGGACCACAGCATCCGCGATCTGGACCGCAGCATCCGCGACTTTTTCGCTGATCTGTGTCCTGGACCCGCAGCATCACGATGGACCACAGCACCTCGAATTTCCGCGAATAAATTTTTTAATTTTTTTAATTAAATTGATTTGGTGGGATGAGGTTCAATGGACCACCAGCATCCGTGAATATAATTTTTTATTTTTTTAAGAAAGCTGATTTGCATATCAGTGGGTGGCGTTGGGTGGATGGTTTCTTTTTTCATATCAGTGGGTGGTGGTGGGTGGGGGTGGTTCCAACTCGATGCATTATAGTGTATATTAAAATATATGATCAGGTGTACCAACCTTTGCATGAGTTCAAATTTGTTGTGTGTTATAATGTATATTAAATCTATATGATCAGGTGTACCAACCTCTGTATTATTATTATAGTGTATAGATATTTTATATGAGCAGGGTTGTCAACATTTTCTGTGGTGGGGGGGGAGGGAAATTCAAATATGTGTTATATAGTGTATATATTAAAATATATGATCAGGGTTACCAATCTTACATTACTGTGTGTGTGTATAGAGCAGATCTGCCAACATTTTTTTCTCTTCTGTGGTGGGAAATTCAAACCATATATGATCATAATTGTTACTCTCTCTCTCTCTCTCTCTCCCTCACATTGAATGTAAGTAAAACTATCTCTCTCTTGTTGTCAAACCGTTTTCTCCTGGGTGGGGGGTGGTTCCAACTCGATGCATTATAGTGTATATTAAAATATATGATTAGGTGTACCAACCTTTACATGAGTTCAAATTTGTCGTGTGTTATAATGTATATTAAATCTATATGATCAGATGTACCAACCTCTGTATTATTCGTCCTCTCTCTCCCTCTCTCTCTCTCTCTCACACGTTGTGTATGTCTCTCTCTCTCTCTCTCTCTCTCGTTGTCAAACGTTATGCTCAAACTGTTCTCCTCTCTCTGTGGTCAGTACCGCACGCATGTATATGAAATTAGAAAGTTTATATTTATTCGACAAATATTAACGCCCTCTCTCTCTCTCTCTCTCTCTCTCACTCTCACTCTCACTTGTCTCAACTGTGTCAACAAATAGTAACGTCCTCTCTCTCTCTCTCTCTCTCTCTCTCTCTCTCTCTCTCTCTCTCTCTCTCTCTCTCTCTCTCTCTCACTCTCACGTGTTTCAACTATGCAAGCTCTCTCTCTCTCTCTCTCTCTCTTACCGTGTACATTGAGTAGTCGGTGTGATTAGTAAATAATTTTTAGCTCTCCCTCTCGTTGTCAAACGTCGTCTTCATTTTCAATGTATTAAATAATTAATTAATAGTTTTATAATGCAGTCAGTGTGATTGATCCTTGTTAGAAATATGAATAAATAATTTTAGCTCTCTCTCTCTCTAGGTTCAGTGGTGTATAGCGAAATAAATTAAAATTATACACACACATGAAAACGGTGGTTGAAATTCATACAAATCTTCTGATGTAGCAGTTCACAAAAATAAATTAATTGTACACATGTTCAGAGGTGTAGAGTAAAATAAAATAAAGTCATAATTTGTTTAAATGATTAAATATATTTTAACATTCACAATATAAAATTCACAATTAAATAAATACATTATAAAATTGATATTTTTTCGAACTTGTTAGAAATATGAATAAATAATTTTAGCTCTCTCTCTCTAGGTTCAGTGGTGTATAGCGAAACGAAATTAACAATGCTATGAGACACTTACATTAAAAATGTTTGTATAACAGAAAAATCATTAATTATCCACTCTCTAAGTGCGTGCACATTATGGTTTGTACATAGTGTAGAAGAAGAAGAAGAATTGCAATGTGTAAGACGTACCGTTCCGTGAAATAGATATGGTACGTCTTTTGGACAACCAATGCCATCAAGATTTATTATATGATTATGAATTATTTTCGATTCTAAAAAACGTTTTTTCTCAAGACCCTTCACAAACACATATTTATATATGTTCGTATACGTTGTTAACACTGAAACAAGATTGTCGTACGGTGTCTCTCCTTCATCCCATCTTAGGCCATGATAGTTTGTCGATAACCAACAGTTGGTTCTAGTGTATTTCGAATTCGTAACGACTGTAGCAGACGGGGCGAAAATCCAATGTCTGCATGCAAAACGTGTTACGTCCATAACCGTCAACTCCTTTACTATATAATTGCCGTTGTCATCATAAAAACAGTGAAAGTCAATTATTACAGCAGCGTTTAAACACAAAGATCGTTACAATAATAATACACAAACTTACGTTTACTGTCGTCCGAACTGAAGCGTGGAGAGAGAATAACTAACAATATCACAGTGAGAATTCTTTTTGTTTTTAACAGATGGAATTTTAGCAGGAGGGGGAGCAGAGTCGCCGTCGGCAATTAATTTGGCACGTACGTAAGATTTTAATAAAACAATTATCAGTTTTAAATAATAATTTTCGGAAACATCCCCGACTTAAAAAATATAGTTTACCTTGTGGTATAAAATTCAAACTATTAAATTGTCTCTCTCACACACATTTCTGATTACTATACAACTAATTGCATGCATGTTCAGATGGTTCTACCGAAATAAACCATTGTGTGTGTGTGTGTGTGTGTGTGTGTGTGTGTGTATTCGCTAAATCCGCCTTTCACTTTCTAATATGACACATGACACTCATTAGTTGCACCCATCGCAAGTAATTATGGATTAGAAAGTATTCACTTCCAAACAAACACCGGCTGTCCCCTACCACCGGAGACCAATATATATACTCAACAAATTTAGTGATAATTTCTCATTGACCTGCTTGCGTGCACTGACAAATCTATCACGACATTTTTAATAGTTGGAAGACTGTATTTTTGTGCAATCGCAGTATATACAAGTTCCTGTGTGTAGTCAACATACGATAGTTTTGGTAAGTATAATTTATTGTATGTACAGATTTTATTTAAACGTAAAAATTATTTGCATTAAAACATTATTTAATACATGTATGTGTATGTTCAAATCACAATTTATGAAATATATTCTTACCGTATTTTTTATATTACACTTCTAATTGAAGATATATATTTTAATTTAATACATGTGTGTGTAAGCGTATGCGTATGATCAAATTACAATTTTCTGAATATATTCTTAACGTACTTTTATTCTTAACGCACTTCTAATTAAAGATATATATTTGAATTTAATACATGTGTGGGTGTGTGTGTAATCAAATTACAATTTTCTGAAATCTATTCTTACTGTACCTTTTATATTACACTTCTAATTGAAGATATATATATTTTTAGGTATAACTGAATTTTATCGGATTCACACTGACTGCTTGCGTGCGGTGATAAATCTATCTCAGCAGTTTTGTTAATAGTTGAAAGACTGCTTGAATTATTGAACGTCCCAGTATACACAAGTTCCTGTGTGTGTAGTCAACATTCGTTAGTTTGGTAAGCATAATTTATCAAGTGCATTATTTATTGATTTAATACATGTATGTGTATGTGTGTGTATGTGTGTGATCAAATTATTATTATCATCTGAAACAGAACAGTATATATAGATTCGAGTGGTATGTAAGACACTGTTATATGTTACTAAAATCAGTTTAAATAATAATTTTCGGAAACAACCCCCGACTTAAAAAAATATAGTTTACCTTGTGGTATAAAATTCAAACTATTAAATTGTCTCTCTCTCTCTCACACACATTTCTGATTACTATACAACTAAAAAAAAAAACCACACATTACAAACTAATATTTATAAACACAAAGATCGTTACAATAATACACAAACTTACGTTTACTGTCGTCCGAACTGAAGCGTGGAGAGAGAATAACTAACAATATCACAGTGAGAATTCTTTTGTTTTTAACAGATGGAATTTTAGCAGGAGGGGGAGCAGAGTCACCGTCGGCAATTAATTTGACACGTACGTAAGATTTTAATAAAACAATTATCAGTTTTAAATAATAATTTTCGGAAACAACCCCGACTTAAAAAAATATAGTTTACCTTGTGGTATATTTCCAACAACTATGTTGATTAGAAGTGCTGTAATTTCAATAACAATGTTCGCTACGTAACGTATTCAAATCTGTTTACTCACCTCTTAAATGTTGATGCACACAATTATCGATTTCACCATGAGGTATGAAGGCTAATTGCATTCTTCACGTATATATATTGTTGTATCTTACAACGGTAGGGTAGGGGTAGCTTAGCCCTGCACAATGGACGCAGAGAGAGAGAGAGAGAGAGAGTGGACTGCAACCACTTTTATACTTCGTCGGAAACAATTATGAATCGATCAAAGCCGATTCTATATCTACCTTCATTTATTGGCGAGTCTTTGTCTATGACTAGAAATCCATAACGATCCTTCCACGCTTCCGTGCAAACGTCTTTGAAAGCATCATATTTCAAATCTATGTTAACGTGATCATTGTATGCATATCGTAAATTTAGATCGTCTTGTTTGAACAATATCAACAAGTTAGCGTTGTCACGTACCAATTGTTTCGGTATCTGGCTATATGTCTGGCATAGATATAATGTGGCCACACCGCTATGTCTCCCCATAGCAAAATACATTCGAATATTGTTTTGTCTTTCACACGATACATCATCGAATACGATAACAGAGTCGAGACCAGTGATTTCACTCGGTAGTGGGACTTCTTCGTTCTCGCTGTATGCATGATAACCTAAACCTTCATCAGCGAGTGATTTCATCACTGTTTCTAGCATTCTGTATTTTGGTTGAAATAATGATTTTGAAAACACGTATACGTTGCGGAAACGTAGTCCGTCGGTATCAAACAGTAGGTTGAATAGCACATTGGATTTCTCACAGGAACGTGGACCTGTAACGATACAGCGAATACTGTTCGGTAATAGCGTGCTATGCTTACGTTTAGCACTACCTTCGCCACCAACCAAAAAGTCCATATCCTTTATTGGTAATTTGGTTGCTTGCTGTACAATCTTCATCTTTGTGAATACTGAAAGCATACCGTTTTCAGCACGTGCTATCACCTTTTTTTTTATATTAGATCTTTCTTATGTATCCATGCATCGTGTTTACCATCGAAACCAAGCCAACGAACACGCACTCTGTCACCTTTGCGTTGTAACACCATTTCCACTAGGTATACGTCGCCGACTTTGGACTTACTACTCTCGTGCTCGTAAAACCACCTTTCAACACTTATTTAGATGATCTTTTAGCAGATAAGTGACGTGGATAGTAGTGGATTGTACTTTATCCACAGTGAGTATTTCGTTAGTCCAATTTGGTGTATAACCTTTGGCGAACGTCATTTTGTGCTTACTTATACGAACACGGTCACCGACTATAAATTTGGGTGGTTTCGTTGGACTGATTTTAGGCGCTGTGTTCTTCCTTATTCGTTCCAACACTATATGTTCGTTGGCGTCATTCACTTCACTAGGTTTCATACCAATGGTTCTGTGTGTGGTATTGTTGTACGATTTCAGTAATGTAGGTAGTAGATCCAACCATCGGTAGTGTCCTTGTTCGCTGAAAGCTCGATACATGTGTGTCTTCAGTGTACGATTAAAACGTTCCACTATGGAAGCTTTTTTCTCACTATAGGTTGAGTAATGTTTCGCATTATATATATATACTGTTCTGTTTCAGATGATAATAATAATTTGATCACACACATACACATACATGTATTAAATCCATGAACACACACACACACAGATGCACATAACGAACGCATACGTTAGCATGAATCATGTTAGGTCCAATTACGTATGATTTTAGTAACATATAACAGTGTCTTACATACCACTCGAATCTATATATACTGTTCTGTTTCAGATGATAATAATAATTTGATCACACACATACACACACATACACATACATGTATTAAATCAATAAATAATGCACTTGATAAATTATGCTTACCAAACTAACGAATGTTGACTACACACACAGGAACTTGTGTATACTGGGACGTACAATAATTCAAGCAGTCTTTCAACTATTAAAAAAACTGCTGAGATAGATTTATCACCGCATGCAAGCAGTCAGTGTGAATCCGATAAAATTCAGTTATACCTAAAAATATATATATCTTCAATTAGAAGTGTAATATAAAAGGTGCAGTAAGAATAGATTTCAGAAAATTGTAATTTGATTACACACACACACACACATGTATTAAATTCAAATATATATCTTTAATTAGAAGTGCGTTAAGAATAAAAGTACGTTAAGAATATATTCAGAAAATTGTAATTTGATCATACGCATACGCTTACACACACATGTATTAAATTAAAATATATATCTTCAATTAGAAGTGTAATATAAAAAATACGGTAAGAATATATTTCATAAATTGTGATTTGAACATACACATACATGTATTAAATAATGTTTTAATGCAAATAATTTTTACGTTTAAATAAAATCTGTACATACAATAAATTATACTTACCAAAACTATCGTATGTTGACTACACACAGGAACTTGTATATACTGCGATTGCACAAAAATACAGTCTTCCAACTATTAAAAATGTCGTGATAGAGTTGTCAGTGCACGCAAGCAGGTCAATGAGAAATTATCACTAAATTTGTTGAGTATATATATTGGTCTCCGGTGGTAGGGGACAGCCGGTGTTTGTTTGGAAGTGAATACTTTCTAATCCATAATTACTTGCGATGGGTGCAACTAATGAGTGTCACGTGTCATATTAGAAAGTGAAAGGCGGATTTAGCGAATACACACACACACACACACACACACACACACACACACACAATGGTTTATTTCGGTAGAACCATCTGAACATGCATGCAATTAGTTGTATAGTAATCAGAAATGTGTGTGAGAGAGACAATTTAATAGTTTGAATTTTATACCACAAGGTAAACTATATTTTTTAAGTCGGGGATGTTTCCGAAAATTATTATTTAAAACTGATAATTGTTTTATTAAAATCTTACGTACGTGCCAAATTAATTGCCGACGGCGACTCTGCTCCCCCTCCTGCTAAAATTCCATCTGTTAAAAACAAAAAGAATTCTCACTGTGATATTGTTAGTTATTCTCTCTCCACGCTTCAGTTCGGACGACAGTAAACGTAAGTTTGTGTATTATTATTGTAACGATCTTTGTGTTTAAACGCTGCTGTAATAATTGACTTTCACTGCTTTTATGATGACAACGGCAATTATATAGTAAAGGAGTTGACGGTTATGGACGTAACACGTTTTGCATGCAGACATTGGATTTTCGCCCCGTCTGCTACAGTCGTTACGAATTCGAAATACACTAGAACCAACTGTTGGTTATCGACAAACTATCATGGCCTAAGATGGGATGAAGGAGAGACACCGTACGACAATCTTGTTTCAGTGTTAACAACGTATACGAACATATATAAATATGTGTTTGTGAAGGGTCTTGAGAAAAAACGTTTTTTAGAATCGAAAATAATTCATAATCATATAATAAATCTTGATGGCATTGGTTGTCCAAAAGACGTACCATATCTATTTCACGGAACGGTATGTCTTACACATTGCAATTCTTCTTCTTCTTCTACACTATGTACAAACCATAATGTGCACGCACTTAGAGAGTGGATAATTAATGATTTTTCTGTTATACAAACATTTTTAATGTAAGTGTCTCATAGCATTGTTAATTTCGTTTCGCTATACACCACTGAACCTAGAGAGAGAGAGCTAAAATTATTTATTCATATTTCTAACAAGTTCGAAAAAATATCAATTTTATAATGTATTTATTTAATTGTGAATTTTATATTGTGAATGTTAAAATGTATTTAATCATTTAAACAAATTATGACTTTATTTTATTTTACTCTACACCTCTGAACATGTGTACAATTAATTTATTTTTGTGAACTGCTACATCAGAAGATTTGTATGAATTTCAACCACCGTTTTCATGTGTGTGTATAATTTTAATTTATTTCGCTATACACCACTGAACCTAGAGAGAGAGAGACAAAATTATTTATTCATATTTCTAACAAGGATCAATCACACTGACTGCATTATAAAACTATTAATTAATTATTTAATACATTGAAAATGAAGACGACGTTTGACAACGAGAGGGAGAGCTAAAAATTATTTACTCATCACACCGACTACTCAATGTACACGGTAAGAGAGAGAGAGAGAGAGAGAGCTTGCATAGTTGAAACACGTGAGAGTGAGAGAGAGAGAGAGAGAGAGAGAGAGAGAGAGAGAGAGAGAGAGAGAGAGAGAGAGAGAGAGAGAGAGAGAGAGAGGACGTTACTATTTGTTGACACAGTTGAGACAAGTGAGAGTGAGAGTGAGAGAGAGAGAGAGAGAGGGCGTTAATATTTGTCGAATAAATATAAACTTTCTAATTTCATATACATGCGTGCGGTACTGACCACAGAGAGAGGAGAACAGTTTGAGCATAACGTTTGACAACGAGAGAGAGAGAGAGAGAGAGACATACACAACGTGTGAGAGAGAGAGAGAGAGAGGGAGAGAGAGGACGAATAATACAGAGGTTGGTACATCTGATCATATAGATTTAATATACATTATAACACACGACAAATTTGAACTCATGTAAAGGTTGGTACACCTAATCATATATTTTAATATACACTATAATGCATCGAGTTGGAACCACCCCCCACCCAGGAGAAAACGGTTTGACAACAAGAGAGAGATAGTTTTACTTACATTCAATGTGAGGGAGAGAGAGAGAGAGAGAGAGAGAGAGAGAGTAACAATTATGATCATATATAGTTTGAATTTCCCACCACAGAAGAGAAAAAAATGTTGGCAGATCTGCTCTATACACACACACAATAATGTAAGATTGGTAACCCTGATCATATATTTTAATATATACACTATATAACACATATTTGAATTTCCCTCCCCCCCCCACCACAGAAAATGTTGACAACCCTGCTCATATAAAATATCTATACACTATAATAATAATACAGAGGTTGGTACACCTGATCATATAGATTTAATATACATTATAACACACAACAAATTTGAACTCATGCAAAGGTTGGTACACCTGATCATATATTTTAATATACACTATAATGCATCGAGTTGGAACCACCCCCACCCACCACCACCCACTGATATGAAAAAAAAACCATCCACCCAACGCCACCCACTGATATGCAAATCAGCTTTCTTAAAAAAATAAAAAATTATATTCACGGATGCTGGTGGTCCATTGAACCTCATCCCACCAAATCAATTTAATTAAAAAAATAAAATAAAAAAAATAAAAAAATTTATTCGCGGAAATTCGAGGTGCTGTGGTCCATCGGGATCCTGCGGGTCCAGGACACAGATCAGCGAAAAAGTCGCGGATGCTGCGGTCCAGATCGCGGATGCTGTGGTCCAGATATGCCCTGGGGGCTGAGTTTGAACCCTTATTTTCCCCCTACTTTCTTTATTGCCGATAACGTAGTACACATAAAAAATTATCCCCTCCCTTTTCAACTATCATTTTCATTTAGAGATATTTCATCTACCTTTCTACAGTAGAGTATTATCTTTTCAGGATACTTTATTTACCAAAATTAAGTACTTTACTCTTGTTAAAACATAAAACGTTGCTGGTAAACTACCCCTTCCCCTTAACCGATCTTCACCAAAATCATCAACAGGCCTTGAGTCCTCTACAATTTAGGCACATACGCAAAAAATCATTTGATTGTGTTTGAATTTACGGCAGTTATCGTTCACCATAGAAGAAATTCTACACACAGGCAGACACATAGACACACAGACACTTTTCGAAAAATGACTTTTCTTCATGTTTTGAGGGTAGTACAATCAGAATCAGCCCATATCCCAAACACGATTTTTTTCGCCATCACCATACTTCCATTTCCTTATGGAACATGGAAGTAAAATGAAGGCGGATGATTATGGAGGCCAAGGTTCGACTCCGAACTGTGACGCCATAGAAGAAGTTTAAAATAAAGATAGAGTTTCCTTAATAGTGACAACTACTCAGTATTTAGTAAATAGCGTAAGCCTAAAACGAAGGCAGAGCCTACAAATCTACCTTTATCTTTTTCGCATACGCTTCCCTTTATAGTCTTGTCTATGTCATGATTCCAGTAGTCCAATATCTCTATGGTTTGAACTGTCCTCTTTGTGCAGATAAACTGCAATTTCTTGACTTTCAGGGACGGATAGAAGCGCGTGGTGCCCTATGCTGCCATCAGACTGGTGCCCCCCCTCGCCGATTCAACCTTTTACCTATTATTTACACTGATAAATGGCATACACAATTTCTAAAGTTAACAATTATTTTATTAAACTCTCAAATTACAACAAATATTTAGCTAAATAGTGATTACAATGTGCATAGTAGTACTTAAACTTAGAAAATACTAACCGATCCATTTTTTCTTGATTTTGCCTTAACGAAGTCTTGTACAATTACTTCTAAATCGAGCGATTCAAGTATCACTCTTTATATATTCAACCTTGCTACCGAACATAATCTCCCATCTCCCATAGTTGAGCTCAACATATCTTTAATGCGTTTTGATACAGAAAATAATCCTTCAGATTCGCAGTTAGCTATTGGAATCGTAAAAAGCCGACGATAATCAATGTGTATATTCGGAAATAAATACATCAATCATTTCACAATCAATAATCTACTTTAATACTTAGAGCGGACAAACTGTAGTATCATGGAATCTATCACCTTCATTCGAACGATTTTAAAAAACCACTTTCTTGAAATTTTACTCATGGCACAAAGTGCTTCAATTCTGTTAGAAGATCTTTACTCAAATCGTTCGAGTAAACTTCTATAAGAGCTTTCGCTTGATTTTACAACTCGACACTTTCCATGGTTAATAACTAGGCCTACATAAGAAAACCAAATAATTGCGTAATGTGATCATAAGCTTTGCTTCGCTTAGTCAATTCAGCAGAATGGTGCCTCCTCTGACAGCTGAGTCCCTGGTGCCCGATGCTGCAGCATACCCTAGCGTAATGGATATTACGACTTTAATACGGAAAATGATAAGATTTTATTTCTGAATTTTATATAAAAAATAGCGTAGGCCTACTTTGTCACAAACTATTGGCTAAATTGGTTAAAACATTATTCCCCAAAGTGCGAAGCAGTAAGAAAACCGGAATAGAACGAATCGTTTTCACAAGATTTTTTAAGAATACAAATTTAGAATGAAACTGATCCCAAATTGCATGAGGTTTATTACCTTTAGTCTGAATAACAATAAATCAAAATGAATATTTTGTAAAAAGTAGGCCTACTTTTCAATACTCTTTTTTACCCTTATACCTCACGTTCGTTTATTGAAAAACTTTTCTGAATAATAAAAGCCAAATAAAAACCTTTTCTAAGGAGACGCAAAGAACTTAAAAAATGAATTTATAAAATTATATAGGAAAATCCCTGAATCTGACGAAAGTGATGGAGGGGGTTCAACATTCAAGTTAGTGGTGTAAGTAGCAGTAGCAGACTAGCAGCAGCAGCAGAAGCAGTAAGTAGCAGTAGCAGTAGGTGACGATACTAGTTTCCGGGGGAGGGTGAGAATAGCTTGTAGTTTGGGCTCCCCATTTTCCTCAGGACAAATGAAATATTCAAGATTCTTTCGCATATAATTATTTTATAAAGTTATATTTATAAACCTTATTTTATAACCCACTCTGCTAGGTGGCCACCAGATGCGGAGTGAAGCGGAGCGGAGCGTAGTTGAGCGCAGTGGAGTTGAGTTGAGTTACTTAGGGGGCGGCAATAGAAAGCGGACTGTAGGCCCTACTGTCAGTTGCGTTTATAACCTCGGCCATGTCAGACGTGCTAAATTTCAAACAGATGTAATATTCGTTGCTTATTTCGGAATCTGATGATCCAGACACTGAATTCAGTTATCATGTGTGGAGTGTGTTAGCTACTAAGCGCAAGAAAGAGTGGAAAAGTCTTTATCTGAGACGACGAAATGACTGCAGTGAACACCTTTTGTTCCTTCACGCATTCAGTCAACATTTCCTCAACTTCCATTGCCATTGCTAGTTGAAGCGGACCAAAAGCGGAGCCAGCTTCCAAACGGACCTCGGCCGAGGCAAAGCTGAGCGGAGCTGACCCGTGCGACGTCGCTTCACTCCACACAACTCCGCTCAGCTCCGCTTCTGGTGGCCGCCCGGCCTAACACACGCAACTGGCCAGAAATGAGCGTACGTTACGTGATTATGAAATTTCCCTGACATTTTTAATAGCTCTGCGGGACGCGATTGCACTCTGATCCCCCCACGTAGTTACGCCACTGCTTCAAGTTGAATCGTAACCCCCCCCCCCCAGGATCAGCTCGTGGTTACGCCACAGATTTCGGTAGCAAGAGAAACCCCAAAATTTGAAGGTTTTTTTTGTTTCGGATTACGGAAACTGGATTTATTAGTAAAAACCGTTATGGTGTGTGTGTGTGTGTGTGTGTGTGTGTGTGTGTGTGTGTGTGTGTGTGTGTGTGTGTGTGTGTGTGTGTGTGTGTGTGTGTGTGTGTGTGAGAGAGAGAGAGAGAGTGAGAGAGAACTTTACGCCCTAGGTGTGTACGAAATTTGTTTAATAGGCCTATACGAAATATTAGTGCAGACTAGAAGACAAAGAAACTACGGAACAATCGACAATATCGAAAAGGTGGACAACTTTATTGAAACCCCTACTTCATCTTGAGTAGTTAAAACAAAAAGAATATTTCTTTTTGTAAAGAGGGGCCACAAGTTAATTAAAACTAGGCTAAGGCCTAGAGAAGCTAAAAATTGCGCTGGATCCAGTGAGACGGGACTTGCAATGAAAACTCAAGAATTAAATAATTAACAATCCCATTTTATTATTCTATCTCATAATAAAAATATAATGAACAAACAAATACAACAGTGATTTATATTTCCCTTTTAAATGGTTAAATAAAGAAGTATACCCTCTCAACAAGGCCACCTGAAAAATATTAACTGAATCCAAGAAAATACTTGCTATGTCACCATCAATGAATTGAAATTTTAAAATAATCATTAACCTCAAAATAAGCTCCCATTAAACTATTTAATAAAATATAAAATTTATATCATGTGTTCCTTTTAAAATGCAGTATATAAATTAATGAAGATAAATGATTTCATTCCCAGTTACTATTAATAATTAAAATAATTACTCAACCAATTAAATGAACTTTAAAGGTGACACTTCCTATACTTGTTAAATAAAATAATTAATTTCCTTAAAGAAATGATCAGCCACGATTATTGAGATAGAATACCTCCCTTAAAAAGAAAATGAAAAGGATATATCCACATGCCTACATGTGTTAACTTTCTGTTGTAAAAGACCCTGAATAATAAATCCCTATATCCCAAGTTCCCACCAAAAGTACAGTAATGCATAATATTTATATATATATATATATATATATATATATATTGCCCCAAAATGTACACAGAAATATACAGACATAACATGTTCCACAGGACAAAAATACATTATACAACAGTGTACATAAAATACATAAAATACATAAAGGTCTCTTGCCACGCCCCTTTTTATATTACCCTTCTGGTGTATATAAATTCTAACTTTTCCGTTTATAATAATCCGAATTAGGATAAGAAATTTACATTTATAATAGTACCCACATGGTGTGGTTTAATTGCACGTCATGTGTATAAGAGAATGTATCGCATACAAATGTCCCCAGGACCTAATAAAAATACACAGTAAGTGCCTAAGTGGCTAAGTGCTAAAATACTTAATTAGGGTGAGAAATAAAAATTGTTTAAAATAATTAACGCCCCCCAGTTATCAGAATTAGTATAAAGAATTTATATATACTTAAATAGGGCCAGTTAATGAAAAGAGAAAAATTGCACAATATTAGCACCTTATAAAAAATACACTTAGGTCAGAGACGGACATGTTCATTCAACTTTCGGCTTGTTTCAACAAACAAGTCTCGACAAAGTCTCGACAAACAAGTTGAAAAGTGTTTCGACATGCATAGCTTGGTTGAAACTAGTTAAAAATCCGCCTACCTCCCCAGTAATCTTTTTATACAATGAAATAAACTGATATTTTACATTAAGAGAAAATATATGTTTTTATGCATAGTAAATTAAACTTGAGAAAATTACTAATAACAAAACTGACTTTAAATCTGTAGCGAAAGCCCTATAAAGAAATGAGTGGAAATCTAAGTTGGATGCTGTGTTGTAGACATGTCAGTCTCTGAACTGACAATTTACTATACATATATTGAAATTTTACAATTAATTCTTAGTGTTCACACTAAACTGTCCCATCAATTGGGGATCCAAATGAATGTTTAACTTGAAAGGTAAAAACTGATGATTATGTATAACTGGTGCCATGTTGATTCTACGTGTTAATTATAAATGGTTGTTTTTCACCTGCTTATGTGTTCAGAAGGATGATCTCTTATTTGTAACGTGGCGATCTTATGATTGGCATGTTGTTGTGGTCTTATTCTCTTCGGTGTCGAGTGTGGAGCTTTTAAGATGTCATTCTTTCAGTCATGTAGCAGGACTTGTCTCTGTTCGGCGAACCCTGATCACATATTATATTTTTAGTGAGAGACCACACACAAATGCCCCCACTGTTTGGACACCCTCCAAAATCATATATAAAAACAACAACCTAGTTATGTGCTACATAATAAAACTTGGTAACATTATTTTGGCCAACATGCCTTACTTAAAAAAAACTCTCTAACAATGATTCTTTATAACCCTTTATAACCTGAACCCACTGAATGTGAGTTGCTTTTGCAATATAATAATTTATCTTGGCTCTGTAACATCTTATGAACTTATTACTTTGAGTGAAATTGAGGTTACCACGTGGTGCAGAATTTATTTAAAACACATAGTTTTTTACTCCATAGAATCTGAGAATACTATTACTTTGAATGAGACATGATTTACATTTAAAACGTGCCTGAGTAAGTTCCCATATATATGTATAAGGTTTTACTAATATTCTTAGCAACACTTTATACCACTTAATGACGAAGCATGGTGCAATAGGTTAAGTGCACAACACAATCTCGTTACATCGGTGTTAATGAAAGCTCAAACTTAATTATTTTGTTGTTAATGTTCTTTAGGGTTTTGTGCCGAGATTCAGACACTCCAATAATCTAGTTTTATCGGTTTATAAAAACTTTACGAACAATTACGTATCTCACAATGCATGATTCGACAAGTGGGTACGCTTACTCAAGCTTACTAAAAAAAACGTTTTCTCCCGTGAAATTTAATATATAATTAAAATAATGCAATCAAAACTCACCGCAGTCGTTTAAGAAACTATCTTTCCATAGTTGTTAGAAGATGTTGGAAATTAATTCCTCTCTCCTCTCCACCGAAGAGAAAAAGCGTCCGTCAACCCTGAAGTATTTTGTTAGACGAAACTTAGATAATTCGGCATCGTCTCGTTTGCGTACCGCAATTAACGCCAGGGAGCAGCACGGGAATTTTCGTACCACCGAGAGTCGGCAAGTGCCGCCCCCCGACCGCCGTTGTCTAAACTATTAATTTTTCCTAAACACGGGTAGAGCGCAGCACTAATTACTGCCTTAATTTTCGTACTGCCAATAACGTCAAAACTGCCAATAAAATGACTGAACTAGCGCTGAATCTTTTGACTCAGCACACCCTCACCCCAAAAAGGCAACATAGTTGCCCCAACGTTAAAGGCCAGGAGGGTACCCTGCAGTGTACCTCTCCCCAAAAGATACCGGTGGACGTCGTGGTTGGGTTGGCTCAGCTGAGCTTGCTCTCAGGAGAACAGAAATCAAAAAGGGAAAATGAAAGAGACGAAAGAAGATATGTATTATGTAAGTGTGCGAGTGCTGCATGCTGACCTGATCAGAGTCCACATACAGCCCGAGAGAGAGAGACAGCTAAAGACAAAAGAAAGATACATACGTATGGATCTTCCGATCTCCTGAGGCTCGCCCCATTCGCCTGAACACGACTTCCACATTTAACATGGACCTCCGTCCTATCTTTACGGGGACTATCCCCCTTCGAACGTTTTGGATAGCCCCCGACAACGTTTAAGTTTGGAAATGTGGCTTGTCAACATCTTTTGTTTGTCTCCCGGTACGCCCAGCCGGACCGTCACCGGTGACGTAAATCCTATGATTCGGTATGGCCCCGACCAACGGTAGCATAGCTTCGCAGCACGTTTGTCGGCGGCAGAGCTGAGTGGGTGGCTTTGGCAATAGACCCAGTCACCAATCCGGAAGGGGTTTGGAATACGCCCCTGATTATAACGCCGACGGACCCGCTCGTGCGCTCGCAGCAAATTCTTCCGAGCCATTTTCCATCTCTCCGCAGTTTTATTATTGGGCTCCCGCGGCAGAAGATCTTCAATATCCCATAGGTTGGTCAACGGGAGTGCGGGCGAGAATCCAAACAAAATTTCAAAGGGCACGGCCTGATGACTGTCGTGTCTGGCCGTGTTGAAGGCTAATTGTAACCACTTCAGATTCTGATCCCAGGTTGTTTGTTGCTCAGCGTGATAAGCAATCAAGGCGGACCGGAGATTCCGATTGAATCTCTCCGCATGGGACGGTTGTGGGTAATAAGGGGAAGTGGTTTAGGGTTTTGTGCCGAGATTCAGACACTCCAATAATCTAGTTTTATCGGTTTATAAAAACTTTACGAACAATTACGTATCTCACAATGCATGATTCGACAAGTGGGTACGCTTACTCAAGCTTACTAAAAAAAACGTTTTCTCCCGTGAAATTTAATATATAATTAAAATAATGCAATCAAAACTCACCGCAGTCGTTTAAGAAACTATCTTTCCATAGTTGTTAGAAGATGTTGGAAATTAATTCCTCTCTCCTCTCCACCGAAGAGAAAAAGCGTCCGTCAACCCTGAAGTATTTTGTTAGACGAAACTTAGATAATTCGGCATCGTCTCGTTTGCGTACCGCAATTAACGCCAGGGAGCAGCACGGGAATTTTCGTACCACCGAGAGTCGGCAAGTGCCGCCCCCCGACCGCCGTTGTCTAAACTATTAATTTTTCCTAAACACGGGTAGAGCGCAGCACTAATTACTGCCTTAATTTTCGTACTGCCAATAACGTCAAAACTGCCAATAAAATGACTGAACTAGCGCTGAATCTTTTGACTCAGCACATTATATACTTGGGAACCATATCAGAAAAAAACGGCACAGAAGAAGCCGAAATCCGGAACCGGATAGTCCAAGCCAATAAAGTGTATTTCGACACATCAAGTATCTTCAGATCCAAAGACATCCACAGAAACACGAAACTAGGGATATACAAATGAATAATACGACCCGTCCTAATCTACGGCTGCGAAACGTGTATCTTGAACTCCAAAGCAGCAAACACTCTGGATATCTTTGAAAGAAAATTATTACGAAGAATCCTCGGACCATTTAATGACGTACGCGGCTGGGGAATAAGATATAATTTTGAATTGTATCAAATGTATAAAGAACCACCGCTAACCCAATATAGGCTACATAAAACTACAGCGTCTAAGGTGGGCTGGTCATGTAGCCAGGACCCCCATCCTGGATTTATTCGTAAAAACCGTTATGGTGTGTGTGTGTGTGTGTGTGTGTGTGAGAGAGAGAGAGAGAGAGAGAGAGAGAGAGAGAGAGAGAGAGAGAGAGAGAGAGAGAATTTTACGCCCTAGGTGTGTACGAAATTTTTTCTTGGTACCAATGATTTATTCTTGATATTAAATTCGGAAATACAATTTTAGAGTGGGTTAAAAGTTTTTGCTACCTGGGGAGCACTATTACTTATGAAAATAGATATGGGCCAGAGATTAAGCGAAGAATAGCTCTAGCAAAGCAGAACAGAAGAAATTTAATTACAGATAATCACTGAAGTATGGAGGTAAGGAAAATGTTCGCAAAAACATTTGGATGGAGTGTCTTAACTTCCGGGTGTTAGGCGTGGACTCTCAGCAAAACAGACAGGAGGAAGCTGAAAGCAATAGAAATGTGGGTCTGCAGGAGAACGACGCGGACATATTGGATGAATAAAAAAATTAATGAGCAAGTCCTCGCAGAAGTGAACAAAGATAGATCACTTTTAAAAATGATTGGAAGAAGGGCAAAATAGATCGGGTACACAATCAATTCTTAAGTAACATTTTTGAAGAAAAGGGATTGGGGCGGGGGTGAAACCAAGAGGACGACCAAGAACAGCGTTCTTTAAACACATGGGAAGGGAGATGAACTTCCCATCGTACTGTGATTAAAAGAGGACAAAGATTGAGAGAGAGACGTGGCTGACTCGACAAGGGATGGCCTTTAGATAGGGTTAACATACGTCCTCTTTTTAGATGTTAAAAACCTGTCCGGGAGGATTTTTTAAAAAACAGGGAAATGTCCTCTTTCTTCGTAAAACTGAAAAATGTAGTCACGCGCAAGAGCGCTCCCGTCGACGCCGCTCAGAAATGTACCATTGGCGTCATATGTTGCTTGCCTACAGCTCTTTCCAGCGTAACCTATTCTGTAATTCTAATAGGCGTCTAGATTCGTGAGTTTTTAAGGTTATTGATAGTTCTGAAATGAGTTGCTTATTTTCGTGGACATTCTGAGTTTAGTTAGTGGTAGTTATAAGTTGTAGGCAAGTAGAATTTATTATTATTAATAATACCAAAACGAAAGTCCGACATCATCTTGTTATTCAGAACTTTTGAAAATTGTTGAGTATTTTTATTCCATTCCAAGTAACAACTCTATTACAAAAAGGGTATTTTCTCTGATCAGTTCACAGTGGACCAAAGAGAGAAATATGTTAATGATAGAAAATGTTAAAGGTAGGCCTATAATTTGTGTACAGTAGGCCTACAACTTTAAAAGTCTTTCATGTGTTCAGTTCGATGATTATTTATTAGAAAATAAAAAGCTTTTGATGGGAATTGGTTCATCTGATAAATACCAATGGCACCACAAAGACACAATAATTGAACACTTAAACTGTGAATCCGATTCAGACTGATTAGTATTAAATTAATTATTGCTATGATTAAAAATAAATATAGCAAATATCCTTTTTCTATGTAAGTTCCGCTTCTAACTAATAGTGTTAAGTTTTGTTTGTAAACATTTTCTTGTTATATCACAAAAATTAAATTGTACATTGTTAAACTCTGTACAAACGCTTAACGTAATTACAAATACCTTCTTATCCATAATTTATAATGTTTTTACTGTCAATTTTTTTTTTGATCCGTAAAGTAACGATCATGCTGTTAAATTTTCAGCTTGTCCTCTTTTTCACCTAGGTCATATGGTAACCCTACTTTAGATGATGATGATGAATGATTTATAAATCATAAACTACCAACTACAGAGTAATCTTCAGTAGGCTCTTCATACCTACGTGTAAAGCGGAGATCGCGTTTTGGTGAAGACAACAGTCCCGCATGCCGGCCGTTACACACGCCACGGAGCGTTACGTTACGCATGCGCGGACGTGCGCGTGTCTGCGCGCGGCGAAGAGAAATGTACGACGAGGGGAATAGTGGTGATTCACGGGGGGAGAGAGAGAGAGTGACTGAGAGAGGAGCACGTGTCGGTGAGAATCTGGTTAAACCACGCCCAACGGCGGACGTGATTGGTCGACACAATTGTCCAACCCAAAACACCGTATTAATCACCTTCATACGTGCGCTTGCTTGATTTAATGCCCGTTTGTACTAAAAACCAGTAAAGTACCGAAGGCGCTGGTCGACGCAACGCGTTCGATCCTGCTTTGCTGTTTATGTGTGTGTTTGTGTACATAGTCGACAAATGGTATTTTGATTTAATAACAATTCCTTTTCGAGCAGATCCATCCACAACTTGGCACTACAGACAAGTTACCAGTCTGATTACTCAGAAACAGAGAAATACCGGTAATTTATGTTTTTTCTTCTTCTTCTCGATTTGTTACAACCTCTCAACAACGTTCTTTATTACTGCAAGTAGCTATGGAAGTTTTCATAGTCACAAGTACAGTATAATAACACATTAATTTTGTTGTTTACAGGCGAGGGGACAGTAAAACATTTAGTTAATGATTTATGTTACGCCGTAAAAATGTTTATAGGAATTCTTAAATACGTGTTTAGAATCGTGTGTCAAAACGTCACAGTGTCGAGTCCGCACAGCAGGAAGTAGAGTTTCTGAGTTTCTGAGTTTCCCGATTTGTCTGTCCACATTACAAGGCAGTAATTCATAGAAGAGTCGTTTGTGAGCGTACTGAACGTTTAAAGAACTTAAGTAATTTTATTTTCCACGAGAATCGCTCGCGAGTTTCTTATTATGTTACAAGAACTAATGTGCCATTTTTCCATCCCAGACTGGGAATTTAAACAAAGTTATAGTTTCTTGTTTTAACGATTCATTGTCAAATGCGTGAGCGTATGCGAAAATTTCATTTCGTGGAGGGATGTTGTGGATTTGTGTGACTTACCGTTGAAGTAGATTAGTAAGAAATCCACGATGTAGCCCTAACGCAGAATAAAAACATCTAACCCAACATAAACTGATGTAAACTCAACGGATTTCAACAGAACTAGTTATTATTTAATGGGCAATGGGCAGGGGCGTCATTACAGGGGACCGGACCCCCTCCCTCAGAGGGCCGAAAAACGTGATGAATTTTATTATTATTGTTATTCCGGCTGTACAATGTTTACACATTTTACGGAACCAAAAATTACAGAATTGATTGAATTCTCATCTTCCACTGCTGCTTGTTCATTCAAAGATCTTTTTCAATTTCTCGTTCCCTCAATGTGATAGGTGGTCTTCCTCTTTCCCTTCTTCCTGGTGAGGCACATTCCATAACTCTCCGTGGAAATTTTTCCTGTGCCATTCTTCTTGTGTGTCCATAGCTTACCACTGTAATTTTTTGATTGGACAATTGAATTTTTCACATTTTTCTGTCCTTAATAACTTCATTTCTAATTTTCCCACGTCTGGATACTCTTGCCGAACGTCTCCAAAAGTCCTCTCTGCTGTCATTAATTTTGTTCTTGTGTGTTTATTGGCAGGCCTAATCCAAACTTCTGAGCCGTAAGTCACGATACCACTTACAGTGGTTTTAAATATTTTGGTTTTAGTTTCTGATGTAATTTGCTTATCCCACAGGATTGCATTTAATGTAGCCTACATAGCCTATAGCCATCTTTCCCAAATTAATTCTGGATTGTATTTCTTTGTCTTAATTGACGAATTTTGTTACTCTTTTAATTTTTAGGCTGTTTTATTATTTTTGAGCTGCGTACGCTAATAGTAACTATTTTTTAAATACAAAACAGGTTTATTTCACAGCATTTGCGTATAGGCCTACGTTTGAAATATGGAATAGTGTATGAAAATCAATTCAGACAACATGTAGCCTATCTTATAAACAATGTTTCATTATATCAACGCGTAGGCTATATTGTTATTGTATTATTACCGTTTACTTTAATGGGGTTGATTTCAGCATGTTATCACACGTTTTTCAGTCACTTTGTAAATAATAATCTTGATTAGTCTTGGGTTTTTCTTTTGTACGAAGCCGACTCGAACCGGACCTCCAGCCTCCAAGGCCAAATTCTAGATACTGTTGGTGACCTAATATGAGTAGTCAATATCGATCCAATTTGTCGGACCCTTGTTCCTGTGCCTCCACATAAACCAACAGATATAAACTTAGCAAGTCACACCTATAGTGCTGTATTCTCTGCTGTTTCTGAGTTTTGCAGACTCAGCAGTTTGTGTATGTGTCCTGTTTGGACCAACGAAATTTTCGCTATAATTATCAGTTAGGTGTTCGACCTGCATACCAGGGGTAATTGGCAATGTCATTAACTTATAGAACCTCCACGCAGGTATGCCCACAGTATGGTGCAATGGTGCAAATCGCACCACTGGAATGTTTGGTGGAGGGGGGGATTTTGATCAAGCTTTTACATTTTTCATAATTTAGTTATTAATTAGGAATACTAGAAAATAGTTTGGTATTCATAAAAAGAATAACATTAGTTTTTTGATTCCAATAATTGCTTAAAGTCGGAAGATAACCACAATAATGAACACGGTCCAAAAAACGCCTAAGGTTGCACGGCGTGTGTCCGTGCAAGACAAACAGAACTAATAAAATGTACACCAGTCAGAATCAGAAATCCAGTGAAAACACAGAAAATAACAACATGGTTATGACCTACTGCGTATCCGGTGTAGTCTATACCCAGACGATATACGTAGTGAACTAGTAAATGACGATGTGAATAATGCACCTAGAGATAGTGATAAGTTAGCAAGTAGATGTAGTGTATTAAGAGCGAGAATAAACGATTGTATAGGTAATGTGTTAATAGACAGAGGTGCACAAATATAATTAATTAATGAAAATTTTATAAACTTAAGCATAGTGCAATTTAGAAAGGTACCAATCTTACCTATAAACAATACCACCATTAAAACCGCTGCTGATGAGTTACAAAAAGTAAATAAACAAGCTTATATAAACATTTCATCTCAAGGTATGGAACTTGAAACACCTATATTAGTTGTTAAAAATTTAATTTATGATATTATTATAGGAAACGGGCACTCTTAAAAAAAATAATGCAACTATCGATTTTAAACATAATAAATTAATGTGTAGGCCTACTGTTAGTAATAAGGAGTTAGATAATGTTGATATTTAAGTAGGAGGCGAATTATAATTGATTATAATGAGTCGGAGGCGAATTACATCCACATAACCAAACCTACGGCTAAGCTAGTGGTAAACAAAAACAATAATAAGGATAATAATAATAACTTAATAATAATAATAATAATAATAATAATACAGATAAATTAACCTCAGTACAGCGTGATAAACTTAACCAGCTGATAAATAAACATATGGCAACATTTGAAAACAATCACACTACAACGCGCGTATAGGCCTACACACATGAAATAGAAGTTACTGACGAAAATAAATTCGTGCGTAAAACATATCCGATTCCGCTTCACTACCAAAAACTTGTGGATGAAGAAATTAAAAAAATGTAGGATGATAACATCATTGAACGTTCCAACAGTAATTTTCTGAATCCTATGGTGATTGTAAAGAAGAAAAATAATCAAATAAGGATATGTTTAGACATGCGTAATTTAAATAGCATAACAAAAAAATGTTATGATTGTGCGCCTAATGCCGAGAACTTGTTTACAAAATGTCAAGGTGTTAAATATATGTCTCGTTTAGACCTTAAGAGTGGATTTTGGCAGATGCCGTTAGCTGAAGATAGCAGAAAGTTTACTGCTTTCTTATATAAGAACAAATACTATCAATTTAATGTAGTTCCATTTGGGTTAGTAACCAGTCTCGCGGCGATGGTGAAATGTTTGGAGTTAGCACTTGGTCCCGAGGTTGAGGATTTCGTTAGTGTATTTGTTGACGACATCTTGTGATATCAAAATCGTTTGAAGAACACCTAAAACATCTCGACATAGTGTTCAGGAAACTCCGCCAGTCCAACTTGGTGATAAACTACGAAAAGTGCTAGTTTGGGAAATCTGAAATAAAGTTTTTAGGTCACATCATATCAGCGCAGGGTGTTAGTACGGACCCTGAGAAGATACAATCCATCACGGGATTTCCGACACCTAAAAAGGCAAAGGATATCAGAGCTCTTCTAGGACTTACCGGATATTACCGTCGGTTCGCACCTGCATATGCTAAAACGATTGAACTACTGCTGGAACTGCTTAGAAAAAATACCAAATGGCGATGGGAAGTAGGACACGAAGAGGCATTTAAAGTAGTAAAAGAGTTATTTAAGGAAAATCTACACGTGTTTCATCATCAAAAGGTGGGGAAATATGTACTGAACTGCGATGCGTCTGATTATGCCATTTGTGGAATTCTATATCAGCGGAATGATAACGGTAAATGTCAGTTGTTCATTAAAAGGCGCTGAACGGAATTATTTTACGTCAGAGAAAGAAATTTTAGCGATTGTGTATTGTGTTAGTAAATTTAAATATTATTTAGTAGGTAAACATTTTGAAATTCTGTCTGATAACCAAGCTTGTTCGTTTTTATTAAAATGTAAACTCCTAATGCCCTTATGTCACGCTGGATAATGGCTGTGCAAGAGTATGATTTCAGTATTAATATTGTAAAGCCAGTGACAACAAAATGGCGGATACTCTGAGTCGTGATCCACATGTGGAGAAGGAAACTTATAGGTCTGATAAAAATGAAATTCAAATCTTAGCTGTTAAGTATGCGTTACCTAACGAGCTCAAATCTTTAAATAAAAACACTAATAATGAGCAACAACGAGACGATAAAATAAAAAAAATTATAAATGAAATTCAAACTAAAGGACATCCCAAATTTCAAATTTTTAACAACGTTTTATATAAACTCATAGACAGACAATGGAAGGTAATGAGTCCAGACCATCTCATAGAGGACCTGATCTGGGCGTGCCATGAAAGTCTTACGCATGCAGGAGCATACAATTGTTACTTGACACTGCGTGAGGACTTCATCTGGATGAACATGGCCACGAAAGTCAAGTCAATTCTACGTACCTGCCACACCTGACAGACAGCCAAATACCCAAACCAACACACGTATGTCGAAATGGGAAACAGTGATGCATGGTAAGAATGAATTAGGCTATTGTGTATCGATTTCTTTGGTCCATTACCACGTGCGTCTCGGGGTATGAGAAATCTGGTTGTGTGCACTGATGGTTTCACCAAAAATGTAAGTCTGTATGCCATAGGTAGACCAACGACGGATGCTGTACTTAAAATAATTCTGGAAAAATACATCCCTAAGTATGGTCATGTCAAGAAGATCCTACCCGACCAAGGCAAACAATTCCAAAATAAGAAATGGAAAACTGAGTTGGAGAAGAGGAACATACAAGCGGTATTGACATCCATTAGGAGACCTCAAGGAAATCTTGCCGACAGAGTCAATAGAGAGCTCGGTAGATTATTCAGGACGTATTGTAACACAAACTAAAGTAAATGGCCAGAGTATCTTGAGTTCTTCGACAACGCCATAAATGGTAGTTACAATACCACTACTGGATATACACCGTTAGTGCTGCAATCGGATGTTCAACCAAAGCGTGTTTGGAGTGAGTGTGTAAAACGTATAGCCACTCAGAATTTGCCTGTTCCGAACGAGATTAAGCGTTTGGATGCGAAAGAGCGGATAAAGAAGCTTGCAGAACAGCGTACAGGGAAATTCAATTCCAAGCATAAGCTGCAAACATTTAGAGTCGGTGAATTAGTATTGCTCAAAGCTTTAAACGTCGGTCGTAGTGTTGAAAATAGAACAGCAAAGTTCCATAGACTATATAATAGTCCATTCATTTTATCTGAACAAGTGGGAAAACATACTTATATTGTTACGAATCATGTTACAAACAAAACTATTGGTAAGTTCCATGCGTCGTCATTACGAAAATATTATGTCAAACGTTAATGTGTTCACGTATATTTGGGTACATAAAGAATGAATGTAATAAACTAATTGTTAAATTAAATTAAAATCTATAAATTCATGTGTGATTGGAAAAATGTCAATAAAAGATGTAATGAGCGTTGGTGTCTATGAGTAGGTAGTATGACCCCATGAACTGACATTAGCTTATCTTTGTGGGTCAAATGATAACTGAGATATCAACCACGTGTATGTATTTGTTTACATTCAAAGTGACAGATGTCAAACTTATCGGAGAAGAGAGACTTTTTTGTTTGAAAAGTATTATTTATTTATTTTGAGTTTTATTATTTTGTTATAAAATGGAGGCGATATTATTTTTATGTTATGAAAAGAAAAAAAATTTGTGGACATGTAAACACATTTTTTTATACGTGGAGGGGATATTGCTGCAATGGAACATCACCGAAAAGGGTCTTTGTTGCAATGACTACATGTGACTACGAATGTATCGAGCGCCAACACGGTGAGGTCAACTACCATCTGACCCAGTTGCTCAGTGGCCACGCCAATTTTAATGTCTACCTCCATAGAATGGGAAAGGACCAAAGCGGGAGACTCTCTCCATGAAGATGCCTCGGACACGTTTTTCAAGTGCTGCAGAGTCGCAAGACAGAGGATGGTACTGGAAATGGAGCTCGGGGACTTCACGCCCGAGAGCGTAGTTGCGCTTATGCTTCGTGGTAAGGCGGAATGGGACCACATCAATGCATTTATTCAGTGGGTCCTACTAGAAAAAAAAAGACAGGCCAAACTCACACCCAACGGGGAGTAGAAGATAAGGGACAACCAGAAGGAGCCCGATAAGGGCGCAATAGGCTCCATCCTGAAGTAACACGCTAAGTGATTCCAGGATGGATATAAATGCCTGAAAAAGAGGTGGGTTTTTGTATTGGTTGAGAGTACCACACACCAGAAGAAGCACGGCCTCCTCTGACGGTGCATAAAGCATTTTCCCCTCTAAAAAAAGAAGAAAAAAATTATTATTATTATTACATTACATTGTCTTTCGGCTATATTTATGCTTATATAGGCCTAGGCCTACCTATATTTGTAGTATATTTTATTATCATACAATAATCAAAGGTAATCATTTTAAATTATTACGGACTATCGTTGTAATCTTGTGCCGGGGTATCCAACTGGTACTTCTGTCCACTTAATTGTAGATTTTTAATCTTTATAAACAGTCATGAAATATATTGCAATGGAACATCGCAGAAAAGGGTCTTTGTAGCAATGATTAGGCCTACATGCTTTTATACAATTTATGACGTTATAGACATGTTGAAAATTGGTTTTGTTAAAATTTTGTAAAATAGCTGTAAGTTTTGAAATAAGAAATGGGTAATTAACTGTTGTATCTCAAAATGCCAATAAATTTATTTTCTGCCATGTCAAGTGCGAATTTAGTGCGCGCGTGTTATTCATATTTACATGAATAACTCTTGAGTACATTAACGTATTGAATTGAATCTTAGACAGCTCATACTTCTGAATTAGCGCTACATTTTTCGTATGTCAAATAGTCAAAACATATTATTTTAATATGTATTTTTTAACAGAATTCACTTTTCTAAAGAATCCTTATCTTCTGAAATTCATAAAAATTTTTAGATAAAATCTATACATGCTTTTGCAGTCTTCAGCAAAATTGAGCAGGACATAAGAGTATGTCTATTTATCAAATCCATCTATCACTTGCTATGGGTTTTAACCAATCAGAAGCTCCAATTTTCATTTAGTTTTGTCTTTTGCGGAAGAAGTTTCGACGGATTGGGTATTAGAACTCAAAATAATTTAATTATAAATTAAATAGTGTTATCTCGCGATAGTCAAAATTTTCCGCATAGGAATCAGTGTATTTGCTGAAATAGATCTGGGTGAAAGCGAGGACACGCCAAGATACCGGAAGGTGTACGTAAAACACACCGAAATTGAATTATTAATAGTTAAACCCATTATCGAGCCCTGAGATAAATGAGGTAAACTATATCGGTGATAAACGGCGTGGGTGTGTGAGTCGCGAGAGTTCTACGTGTCATTATTGCAGCTGATCCAGCAGGCGACGAGTGCAGCAGCGGAGCAGTTCAACGGTTCGTCAACGGAATTCGTCGAACAAGTAAAATATACTATAAGAAAGAGAAACGTTCAAACCATTTTACAGACACTATTTAAATTTAAGAATAAATAATTTATGTTCAAATCACAGACCATATTAAATTTGTTTTTAAATAGATAACTAACTCCAGATAAAAAACTCTGATATTATTTTGTTCTAATTTACTATGCCTTCTATTTGTTACGTTACAATATATTTGCTGTTTATTATGCTTATGAATTTAAAGTGACTAGATTCCATGACTTTACCTATTCGTTATTTTTCATATGAGTAGATTGTGTTAGCATCACGCTATGCATGCATGCAGTATGTATTATGCTATGTTTTGGAATGTGGCCTATTAATTTTTTTCGGGTCAAAACGTCCTACGACGTTGTCCGATGCCTAATCTCCATTGTTGTCTGTCGTTGCAGTTTTCGTCGTTTAGTCCTCTATCGCTCATTGATGTTCTTATGCCCTCTACCCATATTTTTTGGGGCTTTCGCTTCTTTCTGTGCTCTCCAGGTATCCATCTCATTGTTTTCTTTGGTAGTCGGTCTTGTCCCATTCTTTGTACGTATCCGTACCAGATTAGTTGTTTTTTTCCATGTACTCGATGATTGTCTTTTGTACGCCTATTTCTTCTTTGACCGTTTCATTTCATATTCGCTCTAGCCTTGAAGTACTAGCAGCTCGTCTCAAAGCATCCATTTCTGTAGCTTCTAACTTTCTTTTTACCTGTTCTTTTATTCTCCATTTTTGGATTCGTATATCAACTGCCGATGATGGGCTTGCTCCTCGTTTCACAAAAAATGTAAAATGCAAAATGCCTAATACTAGCCTCGTACAAAAGGGCGTCTAAATAGAAAACGACAGAAGCCTATTATTTTTACTTCAGTTATACCTACGTCCATTCTTACATGTGTTTTTAGTTATTTTAAAGTACAGTTCTGAGGACGGCTTTAGATTTCAAGGCCGAGACGTCAATATAAGTGTTGTGTCAAAGATGGTGGATCCTCGTTCTGGGCAGCAGGAGAATTGTTGAATCGATTGAAACCATCTGTCATATTTCGATCAGTACTCGTACAAAATAGTTTTATTTTGTTCAGAAATTTCTTTGCTGGATGCTGTAACCACGATCGTAAGGTAACTCAAACGTCGCATGCATAAGTATAGAAATCTGGATGGACGACCACCAGTAGCGCATTATCCATAACACTAGGGTATACTGTCGCACCGGCCACAAGGACCTCAGCTGTCAGAGGGGCCACCGTCCAGCCCTAAATCACAAAAACATTTTGAAGTTAATAAATGTGCTAAAAACTTTGTACCACGAGTTTTGCAAGAAAGAGGTTTTTTTAAAATCTTTCGAATGAAGATGATAGATTCCATGATACTACAGTTTGTCCGCTCAAAGTAGTCTATTAAACTGGATTGTTATTTATTGTAAAAAGTATTAATGATTGTAAAATGTTTTATGTATTTCCGAATATATACATTGCTTATCGTCTGCTTTTGATGATTGCAATAGCTAACTGCGATTGTGAAAGGTCGTTTTCTGTATTAAAACGCATTAAAGATATGTTGAGTCATCTATGGGAGATGAGTGATTATGTTCGTTACCAAAGTTGAATATCGAAAGCAAGATGGATTGAGTCGCTTGATTTAGAAAAAATTATACGTTAAGGCAAAATCTAGAAAAAAATGCATCGATTAGTATTTTCTAATTTTAAGTAGGCCTACTACCATGCACATTGTAATCACTATTTAGCTAAATATTTGTTGTAATTTGAGAGTTAATAAAATAATTGTTAACTTTCGAAATTTTGTATACCATTTATCAGTGTAAATAACGGATGAAAGGTTGAACTTAGAATTGGGGGGGGCACCAGTTTGATGTCAGCATAGGGCACCACGCGCTTCTAATCCGAGCCTGGTGACCACACAGCGGCTCGGTGGCTGGAGTCCTCTACATCCGCAAGGATAGAGAGAGGAACACGATTGTACTACACTTTATTGAATTATGTAACTGGATATGTTCCTAACCAGACATCCATTCCAACAAAGCCTTTGATTATAACGGAAGAGACACACACGTGCGCGAGCGAAGGGAATGCATTCTGTGTTTTTCTGTGAGACAATGAAATGTATTTCTATATGGTTACCGATACTTATAATAAAATTTTCCATTACACGTAATTGAACTTCTCGTGAGTGTAAGACTACCAAAAGTTTACAAAGTGTTCTGTAACATGATCATCTACGTATAATCCTATAATGTTAGTGAATAAAGCTCGTAAAAAAGAGAAGAATCATCGTATTAACTTATTAAAACTGAAGAATAACTTTAATAACGGCTACATAAAAAAAAACGAACGCGAAAGCTGACAAAATATCAGATAAAACGTGTCACTTGTAACAACAGTAAGAGTTTCGAGGCCAGCAGTGTATCTCAACAGATTTCGAGAATCTGAAACAGGACAAAACAAAAACCACGAGAAAACTGGAAACAGGTTATATTTGTAAGACATACGGCGCGCACGCATTCCTCGAAGATTCATAAAGAAGATATTTTCTGTTCTGCTGCTGGGAGGCGTTTCAAGGCTTCTTCACTGGTTTTGTGAAGCTCGTCTCACGCTGTGCTATTTATGCGTTCGGCCACGCCGCTTCCCGAGTGTGCGCGTGCGTCAGTCCAATCCCACTGTGTGTGTACGTAAGTGACGTATAGAATTATCTCTACAACGTTCCTAATATAGAACGAATTAACAATTGTCAGTATTTTCTTCATTATATTCATTTATGGGGTCTTTTATGAAGGAACATAATAATATTATTAAGAGCATTAATATACTTTTATTCTTATGTTATTCTATTCAGAAATAACACTGTTGCACACCACTATAGTATGAATTCCCGATTAGCTATTTCAAGCTTCACAGCTCATCATCAGCTAATCGGGCATTTCAAGTTAAGCTCGAAAATGTTAATGGGGAATTCATACTACAGTGATTTGCAACAGTGTTATTTCTGTGTGTGATTTTAACCACTAACAGAACTTTATTAATTAAATGTTTTATTCTGTTGCTTACGTTTCATATTTTGTACTTATGTTATTATTCTTCATCAGCCGTGGCTCTACAACTCTTGGTGGGTCTTGGCCTGCTCCAAGAGTGGATTCCATTCTTCCCTATCGCGTGGCCTGGCATTCTAGTTTCTGATGTTCAGCTTTCTGAGGTTCTCCTCTATCTGGTCTTTGAATCTACTTCGGGGTCTTCCCCTTTTTCTACTACCCATTGGTTTCTGGTAGAAAATATGTTTTGTAGGCTGTCCTTCCTCCATTCTCTCTATGTGTCCAACCCACCTTAGCCTGTATATTTTGATTATCCTGACAATGTCCGGCACTTTGTAAAGATGGTATAGTTCATAATTATAGCGCCTGCGCCACATTCCATTTTCTTGTACGTCTCTAAATATTGTTCTTCGAATCCGTCTTTCACAGCAACCTAGAAATGTCTCGCTATTTTTTGTCATTATCCAGGTTTCTGAAGCAAATGTCAGCACTGGCCTGATAAGTGTTTTGTAAATGTTGCATTTAGTGCTTCTTATGTTATTATTATACTATATTATTAATCAAATAGGTTAATAAACTGTCGCTTGTTTATAAAATACCTCAGATGAGCTTCCGGACAGCGACCAGCTTATCTTCGCAAATTATTTTAATCTTCCGCCAAATTCTCTTATGTGGGTTGACTACCTTTTAAACATATATCGAACTGTTTCAAGATTGTCTGGTGCTGGTGTTTTTATTACGTTGTGATTCGCGTGAGGATATGCAGACGTACTGTAACTGGCGTCAGGCTGCACGAACAATTCCTTAGGTTCTGTAGTCTTGCACATTGGTAGGGTAACACAGAAAGTCACGGATTTGGCGGTAGTAAGCTGCTTTCATACCGAAGGTGCAAGCTGCCCTGCACATCCAATTCACACGGGAATTCACGCGCCTTATTGAAATAACTCATGTAATCGAATTGGTGGTTTCAGACTGTGAATTGTGTACCTACGTTACAAACAGCAGTCAGCTTGAGAACCAGCTGATCCGTTTTCACTGGCATGCATCTACGTATGACAGGTATATATGGCATAACTTCCAAGAACAGGCTACTGTATTAGAACTGAAACAAAAGCCTGTGGGAAAATCATGCCTGAATCTTCCTCTGAGAAGTAAATATAATTAAATCACTATCGACTCGGAACACAAAGTTTTTATGGGTTTATTATAAGCTTCGTCAGAGGCTGGCACTGGGAGCGCTGTCCGTCTTGTTCTTGGCGACGGTGTCGACTTTTGAAGGATTGATGTTGTGTGTGTGGGGTGTGATATGTTCGAATAATACGTGTGATTTGAATTGTATAAACACTTGGTACGTTTCACAGATTTTATTTAACTCTGACCGCTGTTTCGACTTCTTAAGCCATTGTCAAAGAGATGAATGAAAACCTAAATAGAGGATGTAAGGGTGGTGGTGGACATCTATTTAGGGCGTGTATCGCAACATGTGTGAGGTGTGAAAACTAAATACTAAATATAATCTGAATGCAAAATATAAAATTAACTAAACTAAATATAATCTGAATGCAAAATATAAAAATAACTAAACTAAATATAATCTGAATGCAAAATATAAAATAAACTAAACTAAATAACAGCTTTTAATAATGGGGATACACAGCATTCAGTTTGTTCATTTGTTTAATTTTTGTTATTTTTTATTCCTTTCTAGAATTTCTAACAAATCTATTTTTTTACCTTTTTGTATGTTATGGAGTAGTGTTATGTTTTTTGTATCTATGAAGTGATTGTGTTGTAAGCAATGATCTGCAAAACCTGTTTTGGCTGTGTTGGTTAAAATCGCCTTCTTATGTTCAGAAAAGCGATGTTTCAGAGCACGGCCACATTGTCCGATATAAATAGCATTGCATTCTGCACAGTGTATTTCATAAACTCCATTTTTCTCCAGTGTGTTTGATTTTTGTTTATCGTTGACCAGTAATGAAAAAAATTATGTTTGTTTACTGATACCATGGTAAGACCATGCTTTTTTAACCTATTATTAATCCTATCTGTTATAAACGGAATGTAATTTGTCAAATGAAATTTTTTGTTACCCTGATCAGGCTCTATGGAATAAAATTCTTTTAAAATAATTTTCTTCTGTTTTTTTTTTTGTAATTAAAGAGTCTATTATTCTTTCATCATAACCGTTATTAAAAGCCATAGCAGAAAATAACAGTTATGATGTTTTGCATAACATTTAGTACCGTCATTGCAATAACAGCCAGTTTTGCATATAGACCACTCAGATATTCTCTTAATCCTTCTTACCATCCATTAGCCATTTAAAGATATGCTGTGGTTTACATACATAACCGATGAGTTGGATTTTTATTTGAGGTCTTAGAGACATGTTGACCAACATGACAAAGTGTTAAAGACTTTTGTGCATATACCCCCAATAGGCGTTGGAGTGACCAGTTCCAAACAATGTAAACGGTGATTGAAGTAATAACACAGAGGTGATGATGACTGGTAGTTACAAACTGATGATCCTAAATATTAATGTGGTCCATCAACGGCGATAGGCAGCATCGGATTATCAATAACACTAGGGTTTGTTGCAGCACCGGGCGGCACCAGGGCCTCAGCTGTCAGAGGACTTGAATAAGCGAAGCAAAGCTTATGATCACATTACGCAATTGTTTCGTTTCCTTACGTAGTTATGAAGCAAAAGTTCTTATTGAAGTTTACTCGAACGATTTTATTAACGATCTTCTAATACAATTGAAGCACTTTATGTAAAACTGCAAGAAAGACTTTTTTTTCAAATCGTTAGAATGAAGATGACAGATTCCATGATATTACAGTTTGTCCCCTCAAAGTATAAACTGGATTATTGATTGTAAAATGATCGATGTATTTCCGGATACATACATTGCTTATCGTCTGCTTTTGACGATTCCAATAGCTAACTGCGAATCTGAAAGATCATTTTCTGTATTAAAACGCATTAAAGATGTGTCGAGTTCAACTATGGGAGATAAGATTTTTGTTAGCAAGGTAAAGGTTGGATATTGAAAGCGAGATGCTTGAATCGTTCGATTTAGAACAAATTAAAAATACAAGAATTCGTTAAGGCAAAATCGAGAAAAAAAGGATCGGTTAGTATTTTCTAAGCTTAAGTACTACTATGCTCTTAATCACTATTTGGCCGAATATTTGTTGAGAGTTTAACAAAATAATTGTATATGCCATTTATTAGTGTAAATAATGGATGAAAGGTTAAATTTTGTGACGGGGGGGCACCAGTCTGATGGCAGTATAGTGCACCATGCTTTTCTAGTCCGCTCCTGGCGATAGGCATGTGTCCTTGTGTACTGTATTACGTTGAATAAGACCTACCTTCATAAGAACCAAACAACGGCCATACTTATAATCGATATATAGCTATATGTTATGCGTTGCAATATGTAGGAAATGACACTAAACGTTTATTTGCCTTTAACTGCAATTTAATAAAGTTAACGAACTGAGCTCATCCAGGGCGTACCTCATGTCCTTTTCAACAATGCAAACTGACATGAAACTGAGCAGACTGCAATGGGCTGGCCATTTTGTGAGCTCTCCTGGGAAACATGGAGGGCAAAAGACTAGAAGAGCGTCCAAGGAAAAGATGAGATAATGTTGTCGCCGCCGCAGATGGATGAGAGACGCTGGGAGTGTGAGAGTGGAAGTCCTCCGCTACGGACGGAGTGAGTTGGAGAGAAGGCCAAGGCTGTGGCGCCACAGAAGCTGGAGTAGGAGGAGGAGGAGGAAGAAGAAACATGAATTGTCTGTTGTAGTAGTTACTAGGCCTAGCCATCAACATTTTCCCATTTAGTAAGTAGCAACAGCAGCTCTTTTAAGGTTTTAATCCCTTGGGTTATTACTGCTACCTGTATACCTCTACTGAAGTGGTAGGCCAGCTTGTTGACGATTTCAGTTTGCGACAACTCAGGCTCTAGGTGTTATGCCTTCGCTGCCAGTTGGATTAGGTATTTTTCCTTGGTTCCTTTATTCGGTACATACTTATCGAATTCAAGCTGCACACGTATCTTACGCTGGATTTCCTTATTCCAGTAGCGTGCCTTAAAATGGTCTACAAGATCTTAATATAGTCTACTAATACCTTGTCTTGGATGATGGAAAACCATTTTTCAGCTGTACTCTTAAGATGTCGAACTACCGCAGTTTATCTTGTCAACATCGCCAAGATTATCGTTGATAGTTCTATACTACGCTGGCACTGCTTCAGAAACTGGATGGGATTTTCGTTGTCATGGCCATAAAATTTCATTTGTGTGTTTTATGTCATCGATAGTTTTATACACATAGGTGATTTGGTTTGCGGGTGTTGTAGTCTGCTGTATTTTATGCATATGTTGTTCCAAATACTCTAACTTGTTTTCATGACTACTGATAAATTTATTTATCACGGTCGTCTGCGATTGCACCCGCTCCTCTACTGAAACATGCTCGTTTCACATTCAGTTATCCGCGAGTTATTTATTTCAAGCGCGGCTTCAAAATCAGCACGGATGGACTCAACTTTTTCAGTGATTTTCTTTTCGGCCGCTTCAATGATACTTTTGTTTTGTTTAGCCTGTTCGTGCACGGCAGCATTTTTTTATTTTCTTCGTGAATATTTCTATTCTGTTGTTTACTGTCGTCGCGTACGGACTGTATATTTTTATTATTCTTTTCGCGGACAGATTTTAAATTTTCTTGTAGTTGTTTATTATTGCCGCGTACCGCCTGTATATTTTTATTATTCTCTTCGCTTACGGACTGTATATTTGCCAATATAGCAGCTAGTGTGGATTGCAGATCAGCTGATTGTTGCATTGGTTCTGTCATATTTACTAGCGATAATTAACCACAACAAAGTTTATCTTATATCTCGTAGTATTGATTTACGCACGAGCACACTTATTCTTAAGTTATTAACGTTTAATGTCTAACTGTTCCTATATATTATTGTAATGGATTGTAGTCAGTCAGATATTATACAAATTCAATGTCCACACAAACACTTAACCTAACATGTATACAAATTAAATATTTCCCTCCAGATAATTCCCCTAAAATATTATTCTACAGTTCTAACCTAAAACAGTCTTTCAGAGCATATGCAAATTATACCACGTATAAACACTCTGCTAAAGACAAATTAAAAACACAGTTCAAAATAATAATCAGTTTTTACAATATAATACTATATACAAATATTTAATTAATTTCGTGCAACACTTTTGCTGAACCAATTGTTTCTAATTGAAAACTATTTACTCGTGCCAACCACGTTGCGGCGCCAATTTTACTATGCAGCGTAACAAATAGAAGGCTTAGTAAATTAGAACAAAATTATATCAGAGTCTTTTATCTATTTAAAAACAAATTTAATTTGGTTTGTGATTTGAACATAATTTATTTACTCTTAAATTTAAATAGTGTCTGTAAATGGCTTAAATGTTTCTCTTTCTTATAAGTTAGTCTATTTTACTTGTTCGACTAATTCCGTTGACGAACCGTTGAACTGCTCCGCTGCTGCACTCCTCGCCTGCTGGATCTGGTGCAATGATGACACGTAGAATTCTCGCAACTCACACTTGCACGCCGTTTATCACAGGGTTCGATAATGAGTTTAACTATTATTAATTCAACTTCGGTGTGTTTTACGTACATCTTCCGGTATCTTGACGTGTCCTCGCGTTCACCCAGATGTATTTCGGCAAATACACTGATTCCTATGCGGAAAATCTTGACTATCGCGAGACAGTACTATTTAATTTATAATTAAATTATTTTGAATTCTAATACCCTATCCATCTAGCAAACGGCCAACTCGTTGCTAAAACCAAGTACTCTCGAAACCCGTATGAAGAACGTATACTGATACGACAAACTCGCACTGAGACAGCGTTTGTTAAGGCCGAGCTGTTAAGTTGAACTAAGCGAAACTTCTTCCGCAAAAGACAAAACTGAATGAAAATTGGAGCTTGTAATTGGTTAAAACCCATAGCACGAGATAGATGGGTTAGATAGATAGACATACTCGTATGTCCTGCTCAATTTTGCTGAAGACTCCAAAAGCATGTATAGATTTTATCTAAAAGCTTTATGACTTTCAGAAGATAAGGATTCTTTAGAAAAGTGAATTCTGTTAAAAAATATATATTAAAATAATATGTTTTGAGTATTTGACATATGAAAAATGTAGCGTTAATTCAGAAGTATGAGCTGTCTAAGATTCAATTCGATACGTTAATTTACTCAAGAGTTATTAATGTAAATACGAATAACACGCACACGGGCACTCGCGCACTAAATTCGCACTTGACATGACAGAAAATAAATTTATGGGCATTTTGACATACAACCCAAAATAAATTGTATTTTGGGTTAATTACCCAATTCTTATTTCAAAACTTACACTATTTTACAAAATTTTAACAAAATCAATTTTCAACATGTCTATAACGTCATAAATTGTATAAAAGTATGTAGTCATTGCTACGTACAAAGACCCTTTTCTCCGATGTTCCATTGCAATATATTTCATGACTGTTTATAAAGATTAAAAATCTACAATGAAGTGGGCGGAAGTACCAGTTGGATACCCCGGCACAAGATTACAACGATAGTCCGTAATAATTTAAAATGATTACCTTTGATTATTGGACGAGTATGACAATAAAATATACTACAAACATAGGTAAATAATTTATATAATAATAAGAATTTATAATAGCATAATAGCACTATTATTTATTATTAGTAATAATTTATATAAGCATAAATATAGCCGAAAGACAATGTAATGAATAGTAATAATAATAATAATAATAATAATTTTTTTCTTCTTTTTTTAGAAGGGAAAATGCTTTATGCACCGTCAGAGGAGGCCGTGCTTCCTCTGGTGTGTGGTACTCTCAACCAATACAAAAACCCACCTCTTTTTCAGGCATTTATATCCATCCTAGAATCACTTAGCGTATTACTTCAGGATGGAGCCTATTGCGCCCTTATCGGGCTCCTCCTAGTTGTTCCTCATCTTCTACTGCCCGTTGGGTGTAAGTTGGGCCTGTCTTTTTTTTCTAGTAGGACCCACTGAATAAATCATTGATGTGGTCCCATTCCGCCTTACCACGAAGCATGGTAAGCGCAACTACGCTCTCGGGCGTGAAGTCCCCGAGCTCCTTTTCCAGTACTATCCTCTGTCTTGCGACTCTGCAGCACTTGAAAAACGTGTGCGAGGCATCTTCATGGAGATAGTCTCCGTATTGGCATGGAGAGAGTCTCCCGCTTTGGTCCTTTCCCATTCTATGGAGGTAGACATTAAAATTGGCGTGACCACTGAGCAACTGGGTCAGATGGTAGTTGACCTCACCGTGTTGGCGGTCGATACATTCGTTTAAGTTTGGTATGTGCCTTGCGGTCCATCTTCCTCTAACCTCTCTATCCCAACGATCTTCCCAGTGCCGGCGAGTCTGGCTTCATACTTTGCGCCATCCCTTCCAATTTCCTCTCTTATTTCGAATAAATGCTTCCCCTCTAGAGCCAACAGACCTATGGGAATCACTCCCGCTATCACCAGGACTACTGGCTCTGGCACTGCCCGGCAAGAGAATGCTACTGAATAACAACAACAACAACAACAACAACAACAACAACAACAATAATAATTATAATAATAACATTTTGCAATCTATTTCGTAGACTATCACTTGCGAGTCAACATTACTAAAATCATTAGGAAGCTGGCTGTTGGGCCGTGGTCGATTGTTTAAATTGTTATTACTATAGGCTTACGTTGTCGTCACACCTCTGATGGCCGTCTTCAGTAGAAGATGGCCCGGTTCAACGGATGTTAAAGCCGAAAGCACATCAACACTGTCTAGTGTTAAGGAATGAGCAAACTCGTCGACAGTGAGGTGCGTTCAGCTTTGGCATCCATTGATTGCTACTGGAGAAGATGGCCTCAAGGCGTGTGACCGAAACGTAGGCCTTTAGTGTAATAATTTAAGCAATCGACCACGGCCCAACAGCCAGCTTCCTAATGATTTTAATAACACTTTTCAACAATATCACTAACAGTATTGTTATGTACAAAGGCAAGAAAAATGGAATTTCTTAAGAGACGCTGCAGAGTTGGTGAGACTGACGGAATTACGTGAAAACCAAATAGTCTATTATGTGAGGCGTGACAAAGGACCTATCTGCCGATTTTGAGTCAGTGTCCATGTAATTTTTTGATTCCTTTTGCAATCGCTTACTAAAAGATTCTAGAACAAAGTTAAGGAAAAATTGTGGGCCGTTCTCAGCCCTAAAGGGTTGAAAATTACCTCTAAAGGGTTGAAAATATGAAACGACGCGAGAATACATTTTGAAGCCCTGAAATTAAGTACTTGTATGTTTTTGGGAGTGCTGATTACGATTCTGACGTCCAAAATTATATTCGACGCAAAGAGTAGTTTTTAAAGGGTTGAAGCATACTATAATCAGGGGTTGTAAATATTAAACTTCGCGAGAACGTCGGTCAAAGCCTCGAAAGTGAGTACCTATAGGTTTTTGAGGGTGCTGATTATGATCTTGACGTCAGGGGATACATCCGACACAAGGGTTCAAAACCACCCCTAAAGGGTTAAAAAACATGAAACAACCCGAGGATGTACTTTGAAGTCCTGAAATTGGGTACCTACAGGTTTTAGGGGGATGTTTAACCTACATTTACTTAAACATCACAACATTAATAATATTTAAGAAAATATTACAACCCTTACACAATAACAAACAACTCCGACGCTCAGCTGATGTTCCAAAAACATGTGTCAGCTGTAAGAAGTGAGCATCATGTAGCGCATCAGGCCTCTTTTGGTCTCCGCTAGAGGGTCCGTGTTTTTAGCGGCATAATTCAAAATTCAGTCTCAAAAAAATATATTTCATCTATGCTTATAAAATTTAATCAAAGAAAAATCGAACCATAAACATTATATTATTTTATTATATTAAATATTCGATTGATATAACGAACCAGCAGTAGGCCTACAGACAGTGACAAATTGCAACAGATATCTTTTTGTTTAAAATAGACGTTAAAAAATAATAATAATACTTAATTTTATTGTCAATTTGAAAAAATGTAGTTTAGTATAAATTAATAGGCTCTCAGGACCGCACTCGAACATATAACGTACGATAACAAAATCAAACTGTTGGAGGGCGTTTACATTTTTAATCATAACTCGGTCAATTTATAAGAAACAAAGTTCAAGCAAATGAATTTTATAGGACATTTAAAGAGCTACAATTTTTGTCCATGGACCATAGTCGAAAAACCTACTGTACACTAGATATTTTCCCTAGACCTCAAAACTGTTTCACAAGATGTCGGGAAAATACACTTTTAAACTGCTGTAACTCATCTAGTTGTAGTCGTAAAGGAATAAAACAAAATTCAAAATTTTTGGTTTTTATAAGCTTCATTTTTAATCCATATCAATTTCTCGATAAAACGCATCGTTACTGAGATATTTAATAAAAAAGGCTTTTTTGTCGAAAATCAAAAAACTTGAATTTTCATAAAACGTTACGCGCTACTGTACAGCAATACATATATGCTTCAAAAAATTTGAGGACATTGCTAATATAATAGAAACCGAAAACTACAGTATCTCGGCTTAATATGCATATTTGACAAAATGGCGGACGTCCCTTTTTAAATTTCTTGGAAAAAATTCGCAAAAGTTATGGTATTTTCCTACAGAACTTCCTTATTCTTTACGTTGTACAAGTAGACTAATTAGCCCACCGTTGTTTAGAAAATTAACAGAGCGTTTATTTGATACTATTTTGGTTACGATCTAACTATTTTTGTCGAGTTATATAAGTTTTAAGCACGTGATATGATCAAAAAACGGTAAATTGACATCTTGTTTTGGCTGTACCTCGAGAATCATTCAACATAACGAAACCAAACAAAGTGGAAAAATGTTCGTTAGTTAATAAACTTTAATTTTGACTTATACAAATTGTTTGCAAAATGGCGTCATTTTTTTAGTTATTTGCCCAATAACGTTAAAAAACGCGTTATTATTTGCAAAATGTTGAACCCTTGTAACTCGCATACAACGCATTTTTTCGAAAAAGTGTATACCACCTTTTCTGCTTAGAATTTGATTCTCTATTGGTTATTTAAATAGAGAATATCTCCCCTGGGTTATTTAAATTTTGTTTTTTTAACCCCCGAAAAAGGGGCGAAAACAACCCTTAAATTTAAGAGCGGGCAAAAAAATTTCCTTAACTTTATTTTATAACCTTTTATGAAGACATCGCAAAAAAAAATCAGAAGGATCCATGGACACTGATTCAAAATCGGCAGAAAATTGCTCATGTAATAGACTAAAAAGACAAAGTGACGGTAGATATTGTAGAAGGCAGTGGCGTGGCGTGGGTACGTAACACCTGTTGCCGGTTGTGATAGGCCTAAAACTTAACCTAAAAATTAATTCGAATTTTTTCTTGTACCATGTGTTCTTTTTATACCATTTTCTATCATTCGCTGGGAGAAGAAAAGGGTGCCGGTTCAACGGGATCTGACTCTCATTATACTTACACAGAATAAATCAGAACACAAATAATCGAATTAAAAATAATAAAGACAAACGGAGAAACACATGACTAAACGGAGAAAACGCAAATAGGGTTACTTAGTAGCTTATCAGCTGCACGTCAGTTCCGAAAAAGAACATAGCTGCTAACTGAGCGTTTTGCCGGTTTATACAGGGGCAACACATTGGGTGGACGAATGTGTCCCCCCTCCTCAGTTTGTACAGAGACATCTAGTCCGACCTTAGTAAAACATTGCCAATGTCTGAGCCGGCAACACAAGACCGTGCAAGCGTCCAGCAATTCGAAAGCAATGCTACGCTTTTCTTTAAGTTTCCCTACTAATATTGTTCGGATTTCAAATTATTCAATAACTAATTAAAGTTAAATTAAAGTATTTATTCTGTGATATAATTAATATTATTTTCCCTTATCCGGCTGAAGCGTAGTGCTGGCCACACCGCCTTCCTTGTATGCCGTACGGCTCGCATTAGGCAGCCTACCCTACCTACTCCTAAGCTATTTCGGTGGTATACATGAGAGCCATTAGGCCTATTATTATTTTCCATTATCTGCAGTACTTTTGCCGCCGGCAACAGCGGTTACATGGACGCCACGCTACTGGTAGAAGGTAAACGACTAATTTACAGAAAACAGATGGTTAGGAAATAACCAGATGGGGATGACATGGTGACCGTACCACTTGGATGGCGCGCGCGCGCGTGTGTGGGTTATTCTCGTTGTTGTTATAAACAATGAGCGACCATTAGAGGCAGGGAATACTGTACACTCTGAAGCACTGAGGAGACATTTAACCCGTGAAGACGGCTTCGCTTGTCAGTTTCTGAAACAAAAAAGATCGTTAATAAGTGGTGATGTGAATTTAATGTTGATCACACGTTGGCTAAGTTTCAGTCAATACGTGGCACAATTCGTCGAGTGTTATCGAGGAAAACAAAGGAAGAGACTCGACTAAAATGTTGTAAGGTAATGGTTGTGACCGTTATTGTATGGTTCTGATACGTGTGTTGCGGCGAAAAAACGTCTGATTAGGACACTGTCATCGGAGATGAGGTTGGCAGCACCAGTATTGATGTACGGGAGTGAATCGTGGACACTCACCCAAAATCAGAGGAAATCGGATTGAAGCTGCTGAAATGAAATTCTTAAGAAGAGTCAAAGGGTGCACCCTAAGAAATGCAGACATCAGGCATGAGCTGAATATATACTCGATAAACTATAAAATAAAATAAAATAAAGAAAACGGATACAACACATAAATAGAATGTGTGACTCGAGAATACCAATATATATATATATATATATATATATATATATATATATACATATATATATATATATAAATAATCCAGTATAAGCCTCTTGGAGAACGAGATAAAGGCAGACCAAGAAAACGATGGCTGTCTGTGTGGAGGCGGAACAGGCTGCAAGCCTAGTCCTTGAAGTGAAGAAAGAGAAGAAGTAAAGACATTCGTAAAGACTTGATATCCAAGATCGTATTGCAGGAAACAAAGAGAGATGGATTGCACATCTGAATGGAATGCCGGATGGTGGAAATTTGGCAATACAAGCCTATAGGATATCGCAGTGTAGGAAGCCCTAGGAAGCGTTGGTGAAATGGATATTGTTACGACGGTCTAGTACAGTGGAAAACAAAATTACAGACACCAATCAAGTCACTAATCACCAGCTTTAATTTATCACAAATAACAGTTTGTAATCAACAAGTAATTCAAAAAGATTATACTCGTACAATAATTCAACTTAAATTTGTCCACACCAATAATAATGTCAACTAATAGAGTCCCGCACAATAATCACTTTTCACTAATACACCACTTGAGATGTACTGAGTAAACCGCGCGACATAAACCGAACTGACCGTAGCTGGATGCTTATATTTATACCCCGCTGAGATGCCAGAATAATCTGTCACTTTTTCGATGACGTTTTAAACAGGCGCTCTCGACTCCACTGGAAACAGTGTCACTGTCTGGCCTTGAACACAGTGCCCGACCACTGCGGTCTGGAGTAGCCTTGATTGTTGGCGCATAATAAGTGTCACGTAATTGTCTTTCATTACAAAGCAGGAATATGTACGCACACAAACATTACATCTGCTTAGATATCCGAGAAAAGAGTAGAACAACGCCCTTCATGTTCGAGAATGTTCTGGAACATTGAACAATATATTCCTTTGGGACCGGAACAGAAAATTCTCCTAGCCCCTGGTAGAAGTAGAAAAAGAAGACGAAAAATAAATACATATGATTGGCTTCCAAACATATGAGGACGTCAATGACAAACTGGCAGTACTAACGTAACGGAAAGATTATGGTATTTAGCATACTTTGAACTGCCTTGATGATGACGTCAGTGACGATGATTGCGATTATAATGACTCATACACGTTACAAGTTTTGGAACTTTAGCAAACTATTTTCTTTCGTCTTCTTCTTCTTCTTCTTCTTCTTCTTCTTCTTCTTCTTCTTCTTCTTCTTCTTCTTCTTCTTCTTCTTCTTCTTCTTCTGCAGATCCTTCTCCCCCTCCCCTATCCTCCCCCTCCCCCACCTACCCTCTCCTCATCATACTCCTCCTCTACAAGGACTAGGTTATATAAACCTGTTCCAACACCCATCTCATCCTCGGACGACCCACGTCTCTTCTACCAATGGTTTTATAGTTCAGTGGCGCTTTCGGCAATCGATCCTCTGTCATCCTTTGCAGATGATCACACCGTTGTCGTCTGTAAATTGAAATAATTTCATTTATATCCTTTACTTCGAGTTCTGCTCTGATGTCTTCATTCCTTATTCTATCTTGCAATGTATAATTTAAAGTATTTCGAAGAAACTGCATTTCATCTCTCTAAATCTTGCCGCATTCATTTTTCGTCATGACCCACGCCTCACTCCCTTAAATCAACGTGGGTATTGCAATTGTCTTATAAAATTTAATCCTTGTGCTGTGTCTTGTTTTATTTCTAAGATTTATATGAATCGTACCGCAAAATATACCTATAGTTATTTATCTTCTCTCTTATATGACATAAGTTATATGTCATATTCAGATTCATAGATTACTGCACAGCGGAGATATTTAAAACGGCTTACTTGTTCTAAAGTGCTGTTGTTTATAACTATTAGTCCAGTCAAATTAGGAAAAATAGGGGAAATAATTTATAAAGTTTTGATACCTTGCCATAATACTCGTTGGGGGTATAGTAGTTGAAAAAAAAAGTTACCTCCCCTAGGGGGTGCGGTTCCCCCTCAATGGTTTTGGTCTGGATTCGTAGTCGTGGCCGTATATAGACATAAGGCCTTCCGTTCCTTAAAATCACTTGATCACCAGCAATTGGAAAACTGCAAGCAGTGACGCTAGAATGTGTGAGCAGCTGTCGTTTTTATCAATAACGACGTAACACAGCGGCTGGACGAGGCGTTCTAATAAATCTTTCGCGTACAGGTTTGCAAACAATGTGTGGTGCGGTAAGAAAGACATTAGTATGGAAAACGACAAGTGAGTCACAGCTCCGAACGACTGCCTTGCCGGCGTAATGCGCCTTGTCCGAGAACCTACGACTTTAGACAATCGTTGTCATAACTTACCGTAATCGAACTTCTTGATTTATCGCATCATATACTTACCTTGCCTCTGTTTGCCATTTTGTTTGGGTTCGTATTTGAACACAGTTGCAAGAAGCTCCCTTAGTTTCTCCACTGAATAAAGTAGTAGACACCGTTTCGAAGCCCTAGCGGAAATTGTCACGGGGCTGTATTCTTCACTAGATTTCTCTTTTAAACTTTCTTATCACAGATGTTTTTATAATAACAACATTTATTATAAAACGACTTTTATTATAAAAGTGTAACGGCGATCATAAGTGTAGTTCTACTGAATAAGAAGTCAAAAAATTAAAATTCAGACAAGAAAATTACTTATCATGAACCATTACGACGAATATCGAATGGTATATGAATGGTATGATTGCACTAGGAAGAAGATAAAAATATAAAAATTACAAAAAACAAATTTGAATAGGCCTATCTATGCTGAAAATATGCCAGAAGAGGCAAGAGAATTGTAGTAGTAGTAGTAGTAGTAGTAGTAGTAGTAGTAGTAGTAGTAGTAGTAGTAGTAGTAGTAGTAGTAGTAGTAGTAGTAGTAGTAGTAATAGTTGTAGTAGTAGGAGAAAGAAGAAGCAGAAGCCGGAAGAGATAAAAAATTGACGTAGAAAGGGACACATAAACAAGATTTAATGGTTACAATTGTTACAAATGATTTAAAGGTTATACAATTGTATACCTACTACGTTGGACAGTGGATGGGCGCAGAAGACGAGGCAGGCCAAGAAAACGATGGCAAGACAACTTGGAAGAAGACCTGACTAGGATGGGTGTCTGCTCGTGGAAGACCAAGGCATGATCGGACTAACTGGAGGCGGATCATTAGGGAGGCCAAGGTCCATCCTGGACTGTAGTGCCGGATGTGTATGTATGTATGTACATTGGACAGTTTTCTTTCTTTTACTCAGGATAATTGATAGTAAGTGCCAAAATATGGGAATTCCAGTTGGACGCAATCGACAGTTCACACTCCATTCTCTGCCGATGATCAGTTTGTGATTTCAGAACACGACGATGGCATGGATTGCATGATGAGAAAGGTAGACGAAGAGTATCAGAGATGGGAGTTGACCATCATCACAGAAACACTTAATGCTTGACAGTTGGTGATAGCACAACTTGCTTACCACACAAGAAAGAGGAGTAACGGGTGTACATTCGTCAGCCGACCTGAGTGTGATCTCTGATAAGAAGGGAACAAATGATGCAGAAATCAGAAAGAGAATAGGGCAAGGAAAGCAAACAACTAAAACTCTGTGCTTTGCAACAAAGGGGTCAGGAAAGATATTGAAATAACGATTTACAAGATGACAATGGAAAACATAGTAACGTATGGTGTGGGAGTTTGTGGAAACTACGGAACGAGCAAAATAGAAACTCAGAGCTGTGGAAATGGGGATTCTGGTGACGCTTTTGTGGACTAACATTACGTGTCAAATGAGAAATTAGGCATTTAGACAGGAATGCCCACCCCAAAAACTTGATGAATGCCCCCCCCCCCAGGAAAGATATTTAAAACGTAAGAAAATGTCATTTTAATAAGTATTTTATTACAAATAAGCTAAAGCTAAAAGTAGTTCAGTTTGCAAATAAATTCTCATTTTAAATAAAAAAAATAAAAAATCTAATGAAATTAATACGTGTAACACAATATTTCAAAGCAGAGGAACAAAACATCAGCAAAGCAAAATATTGTAAAGAAGAAAAAATGAAAAAATAACGGTTTAATGAAATCCTAGTTGTTTGACTTATATTCGAAACAGTTAACAAACGTGGGTGGTACCACGGTCGTGTAAATTCGGGGGCAATATAGCGGACGTTCAAATTCGCATGTGCAGATTAGTTTTCAAGGATGCCAATGTCTTAAAAATAAGCGCGCGGTATTTAAATAAGAACTGTCTTCTATTTGTATTATTAACAAATATTGATAATTTAATTTCAAAAAATTATACTTAAATAAATCAAAGTGGCTCCTACTTTTATACAAATAATTCTGTTAAAAAAAATCTGTAGCTTGCGGCCCCAGGCCGTGGCCTAGCGGTAAATCCGGCACTGTTGAGGGGTTTCCAGAAAAAGGTAAGCGCCAAGAAGCAGAAAGAATGCTTCAATAGTGGCAGAACAAGAAGTCCAATCATTAAGTTTCTTGTGTTGTGTGGGGTAACAAACGTTATAAATACACATCATGCAGACATATAACATATACATAAATATAATAAATATACCACGTAATAACATATTTAACGACAAACAATACATAACAATAAATGTAACAACAAGTTACATAATATATATTGCAACATTTTAAATACCAACATTTAAGTGCATTTTAAATTTGTGGAGTCCCACGTGCTTTGGGACGCCAAAAGGTGACAAATTACCCTTCTTTGTGTATTTTAATCTGTACATTAATTTAACTCATACTCTTTATATAACATTCCTATAATGGCGTGTATGTATTTGGAGTTCAGGTGTATCTGTAATAATAACTCTATGTAACTTGTAACGGTATTTCAAATTTATTTAGTAATAATGAAATTGTGCGCAAGGCACTTGATTCGACTTAAAAACATTCATTATTGCTTTGTTACTATGTCAAAAGGCTTACGCTGTATACATCCTTACTGACTAAATATTCTATTCTAATAATTACTTTATTAAAATATCATTTCCTCACTACTCAGACAATTAGTGTGCTTCTAAGTATCAATGCTTAAATATCTCTTTTTTTTAGATATTGTAACGAAATTCAACATATTAATAGCTACTGAATTTATCTTTCTTTTTCAGTACTGATTTATAAAACTCTACTTTTTTACTTAAATGCTTTGCATTCTTTTCATTTCAATACTAATTTGAGCTCTTGTTTACGTTAATCTTACTTCAATAATATCTACCATTTTAACTCTGTATTTACAAGAAACATTGGATCTTAACTTTAAAATAAAACAATATTGTCTTTAATTGTCTTTGAGTTAATTGTTCGACTAAGAGATAAATAAGTTGTTTATCACCTGATTGTTGTCAATCATACTCAATCGCAATCGATCCATCTGTAATCGTCCTCGTCTCGAACTCCAGCATCAATTCCTCTTGTCTAGCGTCGCTTCTCTTGTCCAGCGTCTTTTCCAGACTTCAGTAATATTCCTCTTGTCCAGCGTAGTCGCTCTAGTCTCCAGCGTCGTCTCGCTCTCTGGAACTAAGTCGTCAGCTCTCTCGCTCTCCGGAACTTCATATTACTTCTTTTCGTGCTGTTTCGGACGTCAGTTGATCATCTTATATGGATTGTCTTCTCGTGTAATTCTGTTACTATTTAAAAGTGATTGTATTTACAACTCAGTTACATAGTTGTATGTAACTGGAAGGATGAAACTATTTACAAAAAAAAAAAAAATAAATCTCCGTGCGGACGGGCAGAAGCTCCCGCTGCAACTGTGGGTGATCAAAAAAGATACAACTGTAGCGTGTGTGTCCTATTTATACCCACGTCTTGGTTAACATCTGCAGTTGTACGAAATCGACATGTCTGAAATTGTCTCTGGGTTTTGTTCCTCCACTCCTCGTCAATTTCGCTATTTCTTATATTTCTGCGAATTGCAGAGCCCTGTAAGTATACTCTTATACCCATCTTATAACTATTTTCTCTACACATGTTCACTGTACTTTTGGACATTGTAACTTAACCCTTTCGATCTGTACACAGTTATTTCGCCACTACACTCGTACGGTGTGTCCCTTTCACGTGGTTTTCGTACACAGTATGTAGTTAATTTTATTACATTTTATTGTGTCTTTGGATTTTACTCTTTATTTATAGTTTATGAATAATTACGGAAAAACAGTAATTACGCAATTATTCATACTGGGGTGGCAAACTCGCCTGCACAGACCTGCGTCACACACACATGCAAAATACTGTTGTAGACACTTTCAGTTACATCTGTGTGTGTGTACAAGTCGATTCAGGTCGAAACACCTGTCCATATTTTTGTCTGAGCCAAGCCTGCAATCCCTGACATGCTTACTTCTAACACATTATTAATTATTTTACAACCCATTATGTATATTTACATTTTTATATTCAATGCTCAGTACAGAACTTATATGTACTGTCGCAATATATATATAAACGTATATATATATATATATTAAATACTTTAATATTTATAACTAAATTTACCTCAAGATATACTTTTTTCCCTATTAGGAACATGTTTCGAGAGAACATGAACTGTTGATGAGAGAACAGGAACTCTCGAAACATGTTCCTAATAGGGAAAAAAGTATATCTTGAGGTAAATTTAGTTATAAATATTAAAGTATTATATACATCAAGAAACGGACTGTAGCAGAAAGTGATTGAAATATATTAAATAAAACAGTAATAACAATCTCGACCACATACGAATCCGTTAACTTAATTGTCCTAGAAATTACACAATTTGTAATGTTCCTATAATTTTCATAGTCCGTACCTATATTTTCGCTAACAACTGAATCTCGTTTATGAGGAGAAGTATACTGCCGATTGCAAGAAAAACTGTATCTAGCCTAGGCTATATGCTTGTAAACACGTTTTCTTACTTCCTTTTCATGATGTGTAAAACACGTGTTGTGTTTTCTTTTCTTTTGTGAAATTCTCCTAAGACGGCCTTTTTGGTAAGGCAAATTTTTTGTTGTCTCTAAAACTAAATAATGTTTTTCTTTTCTTGACGTGTTGTGACGATGTCTATTTAATATTAATGTATATGATGATGTAAACAAATTTATTAGACCTGATGAAGGTGTCAAACTTTAAGAGATCGAAACGGTGTGTTTAGAGTTGCTTCTAAAACGATGGATAACGTCCGAAATATTATAACATGTAATAGTAAAATAATAAAGAAATCCTGCCATCTAGTTTTTAAGATTCGTACAAATTACTTTATGCTCATTTTTTCGTTTAGCTCCGTCTTAGAACCACGTAAAGAAACTTAATGATTGGACTTCTTGTTCTGCCACTATTGAAGCATTCTTTCTGCTTCTTGGCGCTTACCTTTTTCTGGAAACCCCTCAACAGTGCCGGATTTACCGCTAGGCCACGGCCTGGGGCCGCAAGCTACAGATTTTTTTTAACAGAATTATTTGTATAAAAGTAGGAGCCACTTTGATTTATTTAAGTATAATTTTTTGAAATTAAATTATCAATATTTGTTAATAATACAAATAGAAGACAGTTCTTATTTAAATACCGCGCGCTTATTTTTAAGACATTGGCATCCTTGAAAACTAATCTGCACATGCGAATTTGAACGTCCGCTATATTGCCCCCGAATTTACACGACCGTGGTACCACCCACGTTTGTTATCATTGTTTATCTGCGTTGCGATTGTAATGTTTGCGATTACGGTTTTAAATTTGATAGCATTAATCTGATGTCAAATTACTTCTGCAGTACATATATTACTTCAAAGTCACAGCCCGGGGAGGGGCCTCAGAAAACTTGTCCTAGGGCCTCAAAAATCTTAAATTCGGCACTGTCCCTCAAGTTAATTATCGAGTCACTAAATTAATTTCTGTCTATTATTGTTTCCTCCTCTCTGCTTCTTGGCGCTATGCGCCATCCTTTTTCTGGAAACCCCTCAAGATGACTATCGAGTCACTAAGTTAATTTCTGTCTATTATTGTTTCCTCCTTTCTGCTTCTTGGCGCTATGCGCTATCCTTTTTCTGGAAACCCCTCAAGATGGCTATCGAGTCAGTAAGTTAATTTCTGTCTATTATTGTTTCCTCCTTTCTACTTCTTGGCGCTACCTATTTCTGGAAATCCTTCAAGATGTCTTAGCGAGTCACTAAATAAATGTTTACCTATTATTGTGTCTTGATTTATATTCATTAATAGCATATCCTTCTTAGCCCCTTGGAACCATTTCAAGTTTGTTTTAGACCTCTGATCAAAGATGAAAAAAGATTTGTTTAGTTACTCTACTGGAATCCATTCTCTACGGCTGTCTGTCTCTACAGATTCTTCTCTTCTCTTCTCATCCCTTCCTCATAGTCTCTGTGATCTTCTCTATCTCAGTTTAAATCTCCCCTCGGCTTCTCAGTCTAAACTGTCCTTCGACTTATTTGGGCCAAGTGATTTTTTGGACGATTTCCCTTTATCTCGTTTCTATTTCATGCAGTTCCCCAGTTATGACCGTGTTCAAACACTCCGCCGCATAGAGGTATTCCGGTTAATTACTGTGTAGTAATGTAACAATTCTACTAACGATGGATTTCTTGTAATATATTCTTATGACGGTTGTACGGATCGTCGCGTTGTACAGTGGGAACAGAATAACTGACACCGATAAAATCACTAATTACTTTTTTTTATAAATCACTGCAGTTTTTTTTATTGCAACCATTTTTACATAGGCCAGACGGGAAGATCATTTTCTTCAAGATTTTCCGAACACATAAAAGCTCTTTCTAATAACTACATACACTCCGCATTCGCCACACACATACAGAATGAAAGCCACAGCTACACCAACATAGAAATCAACCTCGAAATACTGCACTACAGCACTACTTACCAAAAAGTAGGAAACTCAACACGGCTGAACAGTATGAATTATATAAACACCACAAACTACAACCAAACAACATATTAAATGACCAACTGCACTTTAAATCACACGTACTATTTGACACAATCATACACAAACAAAACTATACTTTGAATCTCAGCGCCAACCCCCTCCCACCAAAACTCCCCCCACACATCCCACCAACCTGTGAAAAAATCCGTTATAACTGTTCACGACATTCTGTATTTAAACCTCGCTGAGGAAGGTGTACACCACACCGAAACGTTCGAGGACAATAAGAAACGTAAGTGTTCACAGGTGAAAGTACAGTTTATCACTAATATTAAGTGCGTGAATGAAGAGTATGAACCATCAGAACAACTGTTAAAAATATAGTATCAAATTAAGAATAGTCCGTGAACATGTAAAACTTATCAAGAAACTTCCAATATCAAAAGGGGCGGTAGAAGAGCTGGAAGAATTGGCGGGAAAGAATAGGTTAATATTCAAGAAAAATGAGCATACAAATGTATTAAAATTAATTTATTTGTGTCATTCCCACTTTCCAAACGATCCTTCTACGTTTACCGGTGAAAAATATTGTTACATGATATTTTTCCCATCATCTTGTTGCGTTGTATGATTGCCTACATCATAGGCATTGATTTACAAACCCTAGGAAAGTACCAGAAACCATAAAGTAGCCTGCTTAAATGACTACTAATTATAGGTTTTATAATAATGATTAATAATAAATAATGTTTTAATAATTATGTTTTGAACTATAACGTTAGTAAGACTAGAATGACAATGTTTTGTAAATACTTACCATGTTAATACTTATCCCACTATGTGTGTGAAAGTTGAGATTGACTCATAAGTTCAATAAGAGTTGTGATATGTTTATAATGGAAGTAGTTAATAGTAAAGAATAAAAATTAATGTTAGAATAATTATGTTTTGAGATATTAAAGTTAGTAAGTAAGGAGGACAATGTTTTGGGGGACTACTTACCATGTGAATACCAATTTTATTATGTTTATAAAAACTGGAATGAATCCATAAGTTCAATAAGAATTGCAATAGGTTTCATAATAGTTGTTAGTAATTAATTGTTTGATGTTGATTGATAATAGCCTATATGCTTTAATATTATTTAAACAAATGTTAATGTTAATGGAAGGGTACAAAATTATAATAATAGAGATATTTGTGAAATTAGGTATGTTAGGCCTATATAGTTAAGGAATTTGGAAAAGAGTTTATTGTAAAACTAGAATAATTAATGTCATGTTCAACTATGTTATTACTGATTGTATCTAATAGTTTTAGTAAAGTGAAGGGTATAAAAAAGAACTAATTATACATAATTTTGTACAAATAGTTAAAAGTGTAAACTAGTAACTCTGGAAATATGGTATGGAGACTAATCAAAAGTGATATCAAAACAATCAGTGTTCCATCAGAAATTTAAAGATACTAGTATCTTGAAGATCAAAGATCATATAAAAAAGTTATAAAAATTTTAAGAAAATTGTATGTAAGATGTTAGAAGTTTGTTTATTTTGAGGCTCAGAGAGAACCGAGAGAACCATAGTAACGCAAGATGATACAGTTTAAACCAATGAAAGCTAAGTTATAGGCCTTAGCAACAGACATGTTATAAAAATAATTAAATAGTCCATTATGAGAACTGAACGAGAAAGGATGATATAAAAAAACGAGAGACCACTCTAAAATATTTCGAGTGTAATAACAGTTAATGTAATTAAAATCAAATCATTTTAAAAGATCGAATGTTTAGAAGAAAGAAGTAAACCATTATTCGAAAGAAGGAAGCCGATTAACATATGAAGAAATAAATTCAACGTATCCAGGAAGGGAAGTATTTTGCTAATAACTAAACTGAAGAAGTTACCTTTAGTGTCCTAAGTTTACACTTGACAAAGAAACAAAGAAACTGTTTACACTTTTTGACTAAAATTATATTTTAACTTTCACTTGGAAAATAATTAATAAACAGTCTTATTTTCATGGTAAAAACTATTATTGTATGGTAATATGACCATTTAAAGTGTATTAAACATTGAAAATACGTAGTTCAACATAACCTAAAGACACTGAACATTGTAAAGTTAGTAATAAACTCTTGTTAAGACACTCTGTATTTAATTCTAAGTCCATGTATTTTGGTACTTTTCCGAAGATCATTGTAGTTTATATCGTAGCCAAAAGGACCTAACGTAAAACAGTTTTAAGTGTATCTTATTTAGCAATTATTAAAACACAAATATTGTATACCCTGGGAGGTGGGAGTAACTGCTGCCATTCTGAGCAAATTTAAAGAACAGTCGGCAAGACTTTGTTAATAATTACATCTTTCTTTTACCAACATTTAATAAGGAGAATAAAGGATTTGAGTTAAATAACACCATATAAAAGGTTTTCTTTTCTTTCCTTAGTTGATAGCTTTATGTATATGATATTATGTATAACATATAATCGAATGTAAATTTTTCATCAACTGGCATAGGTTGGTAACACTCCCGACAAGAAAAGTATGGCACAAAATTTTAAGCTGCCTTACTGAGAATTAGTATTCATAGTATTATATTAAATATAAGATATAAAAAAAATAAAAATTAGAAGGAAATAGAAACCCTTGTGATATATGAAATATTAATTACAGATTAACCAATACATTTTATTTGCAACATACGATTGCAAATTGGCGCTCAACAAACATTACAGTGATAACATAATAATCCGTAAAATTACTGAAATTTTATAATAAAAAACTACATTTTCTTAATGTGTATGTTACAAATTGACTCAACCAACGCGTGGCTAGTAAACCATACGATAGAGATCATTAGTTAGTTACGTTACAATACAGTATTTATTCTGATTGATTAGCGTTTTGCGAATATTTTAAAATATACAAACATTTTATATTCTCACTAACAATCAGTTTTAAATTTTGACGTGCCACAATTTTCGGATTTTAAAATCTGTTAAGTTATTTTTAAAATAAACACAGTAATCTTGATAATTTACGTACTAACTTATAAATTATTAATAATAAAAATTTTTTAACAAGTATACCTATATATTTTTTATTTAAATTAAAAATTAATATATATTTATTGAAATTTATTAAATATTTATAAAATCTTTATCTCAAGATGTCTTATTCCCTTATTTGGTACGTGTTCCGGGAAGCGTATTGTTCTCATTATCAGCCTTCCTAATTTTATATCTTGTGGAATATTTGTGTTTTGGTTGGTTGTTGTTATGCTTTCCTGTTGGTTTTTGGTATTTTATACATGTGTTACTGTGTGTGATTGTGGTGTATATATTAGTGATGTTATATAGTTGCTGACAAATAGTTTCGAAATACATATTTTGTTTTACTAAGAGCAGGGATATGTGATCCTGTTCATATGATACTTTTTATACCTGAAGATGACAGTATAGAAAACTGTCAAAACATTATAATGCAAATAAAAGTAAAAAAAATATTCTTGTAAAAATAAAAATATTATTATTAAGTAGTCTACTTAATGTCGTAGTGACCGTCAACCAAATATTTTAACGATGAAGGTTTTGCGAGGATCTGTCAAACAAGTATAACACAAATTTTAAATTATCTGTGCTCGAAGTTTTGAGAATATTTATTGTCATCATCAGGACAATTTTGTTGAGTTGTTACGACAACAGTTGGTTGTTTGGCGTCATATACTTTTTTTTATTTATCCTTGCAAACCCTTCATCGTTAAAAAATATTATTAAAGGTTATTAATATTTAATATCTATAATACCAACTATGATTATTACACAATTATATCTATATCATTGTAATGTATTAATTATTATTATCTGGTACAAGTTTTAAATTATAGCGGCTTAGAACTCCGATATTTGCTATAAGCCTTAAGAGTCTACCAATTCGTATATCTGATAGACAGCTAAACGCTTAAGGTACGGTAAGCATTTCTTGTTATATAACAGTTTCGAACTATAGTAATTCCCCGTTGTAACGGACCCCCCGCTTGTAACGGTCACCTCTAATAGAACGTGAAATGTTGAAAAATCAAAGGCAATCAGGTTCAAGACCACTTGACCTTTGTTATCGAGTGTGACAAATGAGAACATATCGCCGTATTATGGTCACTTGCCACACCTTCGTGAGTTACAAATTAAAGAAATTAATTATAATTAATCTCAAACAAAAGTCAGTACCTAATTTCTTTAAGCGAATAAATACGGAAAGTGATTCTGGGACACAACCATCTTGTTTTTGAAGAAGACAGACAATGGACAAAGTTTTACTACAATTATGAATATTATATGTAAAGTTCAAACTATTTTGATTCATTTTTCACAAGTACCCAAGTCACTTGAAATTATATTCAAAAACTTACTTTAATACTGTAGTTCCGTTAGTGACTTAATTTTTTGTCGTTACGACGCGTTTCAAGACGTGTGTCTCATCATCAGGTGTTTCACTCGATAGGAGAGATCGTTAATACATTAAAATAAAATAAATAAACGAACACATAAAAACACAAACGTGAACGGAACATATACGGCCGGTGCGCACCGCATTGAAGTCGAGCCCGCACTGTTGTTATTACTGTACGTTTTTTACTCAGTAGTCCGTGTGTTTTCAATCTTGTCTTGGCTACTAATAACTACGTCATATAGTGAGTTTGATTGGAAATGTAGTTGATCATTTAACAGGAACTCAGGGATATTCTTACTATTATTTGTGTCACTACCTTTAATTTTACTGAGAATTTTTTGTGCCTTATATATTTCAAATTCTTCAGCAGCGTTCATGTATCTGCCTTTCTTACATACATACAGAGGTCTAAAGTTGGTCTTGAAGTTCGTGTAATTATGATTGTTATCAACTAAATGGCGTGCAAAACTAGAACTTAGTTTTTTACTGTTTTGTTTGGGGGAGATGTTCTTTGAAAACATTGGACTACGGCCAAATATCCCGGGAAGGAATTTTAACAAAAACTACTTCTTTGTTGCCGATAACGTTGTACACATATATATAAAAAATATGCATAAAATTAATGGCTTGTATAAGTTAATGATTGATCTCCATTAAGTAGTTCTCAAGTTTCCAAAGTTTTAATATTATGATGTCCGTAATTAAAACATCAGAGCAGGTTTAGTGTAAATGAGGGTACACCGTGGACAAAAATTTTCAACATTTCCTATTGAGCGTTGCTTAGAGTAAAGCTGCGAATCTACAGTGTATGTTTCACAGAACAAACACGCGAAAAAGAAGGAGCGCTCCGAAGTCACTCATGGACCCTCAGCATCTTGCAGAGGGTTCATTCCCTAAAGACGAAAAGTCTGTCTATGAATCGTTCCTCTGTAACCACGTGCAGTTACACTGCCCAGCGATCCACAGGAAGCAAATTGATGTCCATTTTTTCGGCTTGCACGCGTTATGTTGGTGTGGGTTTCGGCACTTTCCATTTAAAAAGCGTGCAAATATAAGAAAATAAACATGAGTGAGACCAGAAATAACGCGAATTTTGTGAGTTTAAATGAATTTTCAAGTACATTACTGTTGTTAAAACGTAAAAGGTTGCAGGTAAACTACCCCTTCCCCTTAACCGATCTTCACCAAAATCGAAAATCCTTGAGATATCTATAATTCAGGGAGGTATGCAAAAAATTATTTGATTCTGTTTGAATTTGCGGCTGTTATCGTTTGCCATAGAAAATACCCTTGATAAAAAAACGTTGCAAGTAAACTAACCCTTCCCATTAACCGATCTTCACCAAAAACAACAGGTCTTGAGTACTCTACAAATCAGGGCTGTATGCAAATAATTATTTGATTCTGTTTGAATTTGCGTCTGTTATGCTTTGCCATATAAAATACCCTTGTTAAAAAAACGTTGCCGGTAAACTACCCCTTTCCCTTAACCAATCTTCACCAAAAACAATAGGTCATGAGTACTCTACAAATCAGGGTTGTATGCAAAACATTATTTGATTCTGTTTGAATTTGCGGCTGTTATCGTTTGCCATAGAAAACAATCTACACACACACACACACACACACACACACACACACACACACACACACACACACACACACTTTTCGGAAAACGACTTTTTTTCATGTTTTGAGTGTAGTACAATCAGAATCTGCAATAATCTCGAACACGATTTTTTTTGTCATCCCATACTTCCATTTCCTTAAGGAATATGGAAGTAAAATTATAATTTTATTGCCTGGCAACAAAATTATTTTATTTTTAACAATTACCATTGTTTGAAAAAGTTTAAATGAATTTTCAAGTACTTTACTGTTGTTAAAACGTAAAAGTTGCTGGTAAACTACCCCTTCCCCTTAACCGATCTTCACCAAAATCGAAAATCCTTGAGATCTCTACAATTCAGGGACGTATGCAAAAAATTATTTGATTCTGTTTGAATTTGCGGCTGTTATCGTTTGCCATAGAAAATACCCTTGTTAAAAAAACGTTGCTGGTAAACTACCCCTTTCCCTAAACCGATCTTCACCAAAAACAATAGGTCTTGAGAACTCTACAATTTAAGGCTGTATGCAAATAATCTTTTGATTCTGTTTGAATTTGCGGCTGTTATCGTTTGCCATAGAAAATATCCTTGTTGAAACATAAAACGTTGCAGGTAAACTACCCCTTTCCCTTAACCGATCTTCACCAAAAACAATAGGTCTTGAGAACTCTACAATCTAGGGCTGTATGCAAATAATCTTTTGATTCTGTTTGAATTTGCGGCTGTTATCGTTTGCCATACAAAATACCCTTGTTAAAACATAAAACGTTGCTGGTAAACTACCCCTTTCCCTTAACCGATCTTCACCAAAAACAATAGGTCTTGAGAACTCTACAATTCAGGGCTGTATGCAAAAAATTATTTGATTTTGTTTGAATTTGCGGCTGTTATCCTTTGCCAAAAAAAAAAATTTACCTTGATAAAAAAAAACCGTTGCAGGTAAACTACCCCTTTCCCCTCAACCGATCTTCACCAAAAACAATAGGTCGTGAGTACTCTACAAATCAGGGCTGTACGCAAAAAATTATTTGATTCTGTTTGAATTTGCGGCGTTATCGTTTGCCATAGAAAAAAATCCACACACACACACACACACACACACACACATACACACACACACACACACGCACGCACGCACGCACGCACGCACGCACGCACGCACGCACGCACGCACACACACACACTTTTCGAAAAACTACTTTTTTTCATGTTTTGAGTGTAGTACAATCAGAATCTGCATTAATCTCGAACAAGATTTTTTTTGCCATCACCATACTTCCATTTCCTTAAGGAATATGGAAGTAAAAAGTAAGTCACTGACAGAACTATTTACGTAAGTTTTTGAGTACAAACTATTCTTTACAAAGGACTAAGATTTTGTTACAATTATGTATACAGTATTTGATGTAACTGTTTTTTTGCTGTACTGTTGTATTGTTACCTATTGTATTTGTATTTATGGCAATATTTGTATTTATAAATACAGTAAAATAAATAGTTTCTGGTTTTACCCACGTTGTTTAAATGAGTCACATACATGTTATAAGGCCTACTTGCTATATAGGCCTACAGTTACAACGGCCTTTCAATATAACGGAGACCTCAGAGCCGCTATTACTCTGTTATAAGGAGAGATTGCTGTACATATTTTTACTTCCACGTTCCGTAAGGAAATAGAAGTAAGGTGATGTCGAAAAAAATCGTGTTCGAGATAAGGGCTAAATCTGATTGTACTACGCTCAAAACGTGAAGAAAAGTCATTTTCCGTAAAGTGTCTGTGAGTAGAAATGTTTATATGGCGAACGATAACTGCCGCAAATTCAAACAGAATCAAATACTTTTTGCATGTGTGTCTGAGTTGTAGAGGACTCAAGGCCTATTGCTTTTGGTCAAGATCGGTTAAGGAAGAGGGGTAGGTTACATGCAACGTTTTACCTTTTAACAAGAGGTGAGGTAAGGTTAACAAGAGGTTTTAACTTTTAACCTTTATTGAGTGTTTGATACATAAAGTATCCAGAAAAGAAGGTCATAATAATTCACTGTAGAAAGGTAGATGAAATATCTATAAATGAAAAGGGGAGGAGGTAATTTTTTCACGTTTTTTATTGATTTAATGAATTTGACTAAATTAAATAAAAATGCATTTAATCTTTTTCAAACAATGGTAATTGTTAAAAATAAAATAATTTTGTTGCCGGGCAGTAAAATTATAATCTTTTTATTTTAATTTAAATCATCTATGCGTGAAGATCCGCAAACACGGCCCGGCAGGCCACAAAATAAGTTGTGGCCACATAATTTCATAATTGTATAAATATGTAATTAACGCGTGATTATCTACGTAGTTCAGTTTCTTTGTAGGAATAAAGTGCCTAATTTTTATAGATAAAGTGACTCGAAAATAACATTACATTAGGCCTAAACAACTACACCATAATAACAAAAATATCTATAAATAGTGAAAATAGTTTGAGGGTGGCGAACGATAACTGCCGCAAATTCAAACAGAATCAAATACTTCTTTGCATGTGTGTCTGAGTTGTAGAGGACTCAAGGCCTACTGTTTTTTTTTTATAAAAGGTGGGGGATATTTTTTTAGAAATTATCTAACTAAATGCAAGTAAATGGTTTTAAATATAAATATTAGAACATGGAATTCATGTATGGTTCTGCATACCGATATTTTGAACAAGGGAAGCGAGTTCTTAGTTATAACTCGACCGTTTGGTGTTTGTCTCCCTGTCTGTCTGTTTAGGGTGTGTCTTACGATAACTTTTGAACGCATCAACCGGCAGTTGCCTTGTGTCCACCACACTTTTACCCTACAGAAGCCTATTGTTTTTGAGATTGATTAAAAAAAAATACAAGGACGAGAGGCGAACAATGTAGGGGGTAAAATAAAACAAAAATCCCAAAAGTCCACATTGAGTATCAAATTGAAGAAAATTTTAACTAAAACCTGGACACAGCGTACAGTTTTAGAAATTTCACCCCAGGCTCCAATAAAAGAATTAAAAAGAAGCGACAGAGAACAGACATAATTTCCACGTGCGTTGCAAAGTTACGTAAGAAACATAGTCTTCATATCGGTTTATTTTGTTGATACAGGACCGTTTGGCGTTAAATGACCCATTTTAATGAAATACAAAAAAAAAACTTTAGACTTACGTGTGCTTACAACAATTTGTTGTGCGATACTGAAGCAAAGAAAGTCCGGGGTAAATAGGTTTGCATTAATTTGTTCCGTGGTCGAGACCGTGAGGTGGTGTGGAGGAGGAGGAGGGGTCAAACGCACGAACCGGTGCCGGATAGTACAGTACACCCATCTCTCTAAAGTGAGATGTTAGAGAACGTCGGCGTTGTTCGGTGAAAGAGTAAGCTGTAAGCTGTGCCGGCGAGAGCGTGAACAGGCGGAGGAGGGACAAGAGAGAGAGAGAGAAAACAAGAGGGGTCTATTGAAAAGAGCAAAGAGATAGTTAGGGAACACGAACTGATGAGAGAGTGAGAGAGAGGGAACCGACGACCACGGCCCCTTGTCATTGGCTTATACAGTTACATGTACACATCTGTGATTTGTGGCTAACTTTATATGTTTTGCTGGGCTTTTTCAAACAGCACAAGTCTCGTTCTCTTATCAGACTCTCGCGTCGTCTAAATACTCACAACACGTACACGTATCTGTATATGTGCGTGTGCGCGCGCGTTATAGAGTGTTTCGGTGTATACTGTACGTGTGTCGGCAACGACATCGGAGTGCGGAACTGTTAGTGACGGTACTTACATTAGTGATCGGCGAATACGTTTGATTTCAACCCCCACAATCACCACCCTCTCCACAGTCTACCTGCAGTGATATTATTGTTCGACTACCCTTGTAATTAATGGAAATACGATGCGAAAACGATAATATCGTCAACAATAAGGTAAGTTAACGATATCCCGTAATGGTTTTATAGCAACTTTTTTTTTGTCAAGCTTAACAGTCAATTCTTTATGTACTATTGTTCTCTAGACTGTCAATAATCCCTTAAAGGGTGTCTGTAGGGCATTTTGGTCAAAGAATTCGATTTTTATTTATTTTTTGTTCCAAAATATTGTATGAAATATCCGCTTTCAATTGATATTAATTTTTAATTAATCGGACGGTTAGAAAATGTTTTACGACTTTTTTTTGTGTGATGATGTTAGAGATGAACTCAGTCCAATATGTCACCCATTCGAGTTTATGCATATTTCGGTTTGTTATAGTACACAGAACTATTTGCTTTTTGTTCTTATTTCTTTTTGTATTTATACTACACATATTTAACTTTTCAGGGTCGGTACTTCTGCCTCATATTGTTAGTCAGCTGATATTAAACTTTCTGTTTGTTTGTTTTTAGAGGTTGTACAGTGCTATGTTTTGTTTGGTGTTGTCTTATTAGTGTTATGGTATAATCATGACAAAACCAAAAGGTGTATTTAAAAAAAGAAAGAATGTAAATAAAAGAAAATTAAGCGTAGTCATTAGTCCTTTAAAACAAAGCTGTTCTAATTGTAAAAACCTTCATATGCATCAGGACTTTATTAAGCAATGTCCACAAATTCATTTCATTTATCTTTAACTGCTGTTTTCCGAAAATATTTATTTTCCACACAAAAGACCCATAAACAATGTGCCTGTCACGAGTAAAAAATTATAATACGCGATTTTTTTGAAATGTTAAACATTGAATTTGAATAAAATTTCTAAAATGGCTCAACGTAACCATATCCTAAAACTCCTGTGTTAAAGTTTCTGTTGAGGGCCAATCAATCAAAGGAAAAAGTTTCAAACAGCTCAGTTAATTAGTGTTTGAGAAAACGGGTCATAAATCCTAGTAAATTAACATGGACGAAGTAGGGCTTAGAAACGCCTCTTAAAACCAGTCATCCTTACTCGATGTCGTCTTACTCAGTACGCTCTAATTAGGTAAATAATCACTGCTCAATAATAATGTTACTTTGAAGTACGTACGAGCACTCTGTATATACTAAGTTGTCGGTAAATAATATTTTACAACAACATGATTTTAAGTAATAACCATTTTCACTTGATAGATTGGTTTACCATAAATTTCTGTTTGTAATATTTTGTAATTCTTTGATGTAAGTTTGTAATTCTCCACTGTTATTTTGTACAGGGTTCTCTAAATTAATGACAGTGATTTCAGTACCAGTAGTAGTGTGTGTAACATTATAATAATAACTTTTATTAATAGTCTATATATAATTGAACATACATAAAATCTTTATTCAGCTATAATATATTTTATTATGCTACATGTACACGTGTATAATGTATCTGTACCAATTCTGATATGTATTTGATGATTACTGCTTCTATAATTATGTACAAATATTATTAAGGAACTATTACAGTATCAGTAATTCAAATTGTAACACTGTATGAATTATGTTTTGGGGTATTAAAATTTTCTCGATGTATTTAAGGAAAACAATATGTAATGAATGCAATTATTTTTATGATGTACAACAAATTGTTTCAACTCCACATATACGCGCACACTCACATACACAAACACATTCACTCAATTAATTGATTTGTTATTAAATATATCACTACCGACTCGGAACACAACATTTTTATTGGTAAAAACGTAAAAGTTTTACCTTATAGCCTGAACCAGTTTTCGCTTATTATAAGCTTCGTCAGAAGCTGTTATGTTTGATATTTTCTCTTGAATCCGTACACAAGTCCTGATGATGGCAAAAAATATTGTCGAAACGTCGACACAAATAATTTAAAAATGTGTGTTATACTTTCTTGACCGATCCTCGCAAACACTTCATCGTTAAAATTTATTGTTTGACGGTCACTACGAAATTAAGGGTTCACTTAGATAGCCTACACAGTTTATCGGGACCGTGCGCATACATACAGTAAGAAAACGCGTGTGTGTGTGTGGGAGAGTGAGTGCGCTCGACAATAATTGTAAGAATGACCTAATTTTCATAAGCGATTGATAAATCCAGACTGACCGACTCAGTATTCGTTTGCATTATATAGTGTGAATGTTCAGTACGTTCAGGACTTGAAGACGCAGAACTTTGGTCGTGAAACGTACGTCAAAGCAATACAATTTCAACACTTCACTTGAATACGAAACGATTAATCTTATAAAAATGTTGTGTAACTGCAAAAACTTGAACGTTAAAATTTAATATTTACTTTTTTTTACATATAGGCCTATACTTTTTGACATATTTGTGATTGTTGAAATATACATAATCTTACAATATTCTATACCACTCTGTATATACTTAGCTCTCGGTAAATAATAATTTACAACAATATGATTATAAGTATTTTCCATTTTCGCTTGATACACAGGTTTACCATAAACTTGTGTTTGTAATGTTATATAAATTCTCTGATGGAAGTTCGTAAAGTTCTACAGTTATTGTGTAATTTAGAATTCTTTAAATTGTTGGTGGTGTTTTTAATACCAGTAGTAAGTGAAACATGATAAAAATAACTTTTAATAATTACATAATTGAACATCCCTATAATCTGTATTTAGCTATAATATATTTTACTATGCTACATGTTGACAGGTACATGTATAAACGTTTTCTGTACCAATTCTAATAGTTAATTGTTGATTACTGCTTTTATAATTAATTACAAATACCATTACATTACGAGTAATTTAAATGGTAATACTGTATAAATTAAATTCTGTGATATTATAATTTTCTCGATGTCTTTAAAGAAAGCATTTGATGATGTAAAACAAACTATCTCAGCTCTTTCACATATACAAGGATACACACATACGCACTCGCGCGCGCGAGCGAACACACTCACATACACAAACTCGTCCACTCAAATAATTATTATGTTGTGTTTGACATTTCTTTTCATACATAGATCCTGATGATGACAATAAAAATTGTCGAAACGTCGACACAAATAATTTAAAATTTGTGTTTTATATATATATATATATATATATATATATATATTTTTTTTTTTTTGACCGATCTTCACAAACCCTTTACCGGAAAAATTCATTGGTTGACTGTCACTACGAATTTAAGGATTTAATATATACTACTCACAATAATGTAATTTTGATTTGACTCATTTGCGAGAGAGAGAGAGAGAGAGAGAGAGAGAGAGAGAGAGAGAGAGAGGGAGAGAGAGAGTTGTGTGTGTGATTGCATGCACACGGGCCAACAATCTTTTATAGATATTATTCATCATAAAAATAATTATTTTTGTACATGAGCCTTTGATGACGTAAACACCATCTTGTGAAACATAGACATGCAATCTAACACTAACATTAGGAAACAACTTTGTTTGTAATTACAAAGTTATAATGGCAAGGAGCTGGGAAGCTGCAATTTAACTATATATTTTGTTTAACAGGTTACTTGCAAATCTCGTAGTTTAATTAATTAGTTTATAACAAAAATAATTATTTACTTTAGTGAATAGGCTATAGGTAACAGATATGCGGCTGCGAGTAGTTGTTCGCACAACAAATTTCAGAGATTGATTGGATAACATTATCACAGATTCATTGAAAATAAACCACTTATTTATGTAATTTGCGCGTGCGAATGTGTATATTATTTATTCGTTTAACCCACGTAATTTAAAAAATGTATTATTATATTATCATATTTTGCCATTGCTTGTATTGTTTATTTTTATGTAATATAAATTCTAAATTATTCCTTTGTAAATAACTCGTTGAGTTTCCTGCAGGTCTCCTATTTAATATCTTCAAATAAATACAACTGCAAATAGATTTATTTTCACGTGACGCACGTTTCATATAAATTATTCTGTATCTTCAGAGGTTTGTTTCAAACGTGAAACGTGCGTCAGGTGAAAATAAACCTACTTGCAGTGTATTTATTTGAAGATATTATAAATTGTAAAGTAATAAATATTGATTAAATTACTGTTCACTGTGAAAGCACAGAGAATTAAATATTTAAAAATTGTATCGATTTTACTTCCGTTATATTGTTTACTTTTATGTAATATACTGTAAATTGTAAACTAATAAATGTTTTAAATGAGTCAAATACAGTATTTAAAAAATTTGTCGACATCATTTCCGATTGAAACAATTATTTCGATAATTGTAATGTTTGTATACACATGGAAATAATTGAAGTTAATTTTTAAAATGTTCGTGTAATTCGTCATTATAATTGGTAATAAGATATATATAAATTCCGATGCCTAATCTCCATTGTTGACTGTCGTTGCAGTTTTCGTCGTTTAGTCCTCTATCGCTCATTTTCTTCTGTCTTCCTTTTTTCTGTGCTTCAATCTTCTGTGGTAATAAGATTAAAATTTTATATCAACTGACACGTTCAGTATTCATTTCAACTTTTTATTTGTATTCATTTGTATTATTTAGCATGTATTGATATTTCGTTTAAATATTTTCAATTTCTTTCACATGTTCGTCTTGTAACCTTACTGAAATATAGACTATGTGTTAAAAGTTATATGACGATATTTGCGGTAAAATTCAAGGACATTTAAAAACATATCAGTAATTAGTGGACAACCACAAACAAATACTGATGGCTGCAATTTATTTGTTTAAACATCGTTCCTATCTTAAAACACACATGCACATTAAATTTTCAAAAGAAACGGCGAAACAGCTTTTTACATTAACCTATCATTACAACTAATAGCTATATAATTTCATTTTTATAGTTCAGTAACACTATAATGAACAATGAATTTAACTGTGAACAGTAAATGCATGCAACTACGGAAGTATGTAAACGTGAGGATTAATGTAAATTTAGTGGTGGTACTTAATGCATGTTGCAAAATAAAATTTAAATGAATCGTTTGTTTAAAAAAAATTATACATATAAATGTGAAAGACACACACTTGTGTAAAGAATATTTAATAGCATTAAAATGATAAATTTTACAATTATTGTGCGCGTGTGTGTGTGTTTTATGTAAACGACTAACTGCTTGTGTTCTATGTTATTTCACATAGAAACTTTACCCCTCAGTCTACAGTTCTCCAAGACCCCGTGTGTTCATCCATACCGACTTGCGCGACTGTCTTCTTTATTTAATAAACACCATGGAGAAACATTATTCTCCCTTAAACCTAGTTCTGTATTAAATTCTATCAATATTCGCAGAGCTATTAGAAGATGCGTATTATTAACATTATTCGTTACAAACTTGTTACTACGGTAACTGCAACGGATCGTCAATACTTCGGATACGTAGACTACGTGGGCACTTATCCGATAAGCGAATTTCGGATAATTGAACAGCCGCATCTAGGAAACTTTCTTAAATCCGCATATTTACACGTAAAGAAAAAATATGCTTACTACTAAGCTTCCTGAGCTTATTGTACGAAATAAACCTACACTTGTTATTAGGTAAATTTCAATATTACATAATTTTCCAATTATCTGAAACATTAAGTAAACAGCTATTATTATACATTTTTATTTTTTAAGTTAAATACTACTTGTAACGCAGACAATTATATAATAAACAGTAGAAATTTCAAACTACCGCATTGACATTTCAATTAGATCTATTAAGTTACATCCATGATGTCTAAACGACAAATAATTTAGTCTCAGTTTTTACGTTTATATACGTGTCTATAGGCCTACATCTAATACTTTTTATAAATATACATAACCGGTAACAATTTATAAAGATTTTTGTAAGCATAGCTTACAAACGTTTGAAGGCGATACAAAATTTACTGGAAGGGTTGAGAAATATTAATTTTGTCAAATTATTAAAGATATCTACGGGGTTTTTATACTCGGTACATTTGGTAGAATTCTGAATAAAATTACTCATTAACTTGATCACGAACATAAGCGTTTACAATTTTCCTAAAAATTTTAAATATTATTTTTGACCCGTGATTCCCGGAAAGTCAAAAATTTTAAGAGTGAGCACTGTATTCAAATTTGGATTAAAAATACATTTAGTCTGATACCCAGGTGGATTTTTATAATTTTTTTTTTCAAAATTTTGATCTATTGTTTTGTTTACTGTTTTCTTTGTTTTCGAAATTTCGAAACTGAACATTATGCCTATTAAAATGATGGTTAAAATTATCTTTAATTTGATACACCACTTGGATTTTTGAGATTTCATCAAAATTTTGACGTAGCACTTTATTGCCTCCCGTCCTTATTTTTTGGGATTGATTCTGTGATCTCTTTGAGAATAGCTTAATAGGCTAACACAATTGTCAGAGGTAAATAATAAACTGTGAAACTTACCAAGTGTTTGTAAGTTTTTAAAACCTTAGTACCTTATAAACGTTTGAAGATGATCCAACATTTGCAAGAAGTATTGAAAGATATTAATTTTGTCAAAGTATTAAAATACCGAGTTTTTATAATCGGTATATTCGGTAGAATTTTGTATAAAATTCCTCACAACTTGGCCTATATTCGGATTTGGATTAAAACTCCACTTAGTCTGATACCCGCGTTGATTTTTATAATATTTTTCAAAAATTTGATCCATTTTTGTTCAGAAACGATGTTCTAAAATTTAGAAATTTCCAAAAATTGAACTTATTAAAATGCTGGTTGAAACTCAGTTTAATTTGATATAGGCTACCACATGGATTTTAGCGATTTTGAAATTTTGACTGCTCACTTTCTTGCCTCCCGTCCCTTTTCATTTTTGGGCGCGGTTAACCTCAAAATAAGTTAGGGTCTGTGGGATAAAAGTATGGACACGCCTATAACGTTTAACGTAAATCACGGTTGGTGTATTCAAACGTTAGGCCTATACTGAGACATATCCCAAATAGCTCGACAGCCAGTCAGACAAATGCCAAACGATCGAATTAAGACTGATAACTCGCTTCGCTAGTTCAATTAACCATAAATGTTTCATATAAAGTCTACAAATCAAAACTACTTTTACCCCCATGTTCCGTAAGGAAATGGAAGTATGGTGATCGTGAAAACAAATCGTGTTCGAAATAAAGGCAGATTCTGATTATTTTATTATTTCCGGCTGTACCATGTTTACACATTTTCCGGTACCAAAGATTACAGAAGTGATTGAATTCTCATCTTCCACTGCTGCTTGTTCATCCAAGATTCTGATTGTACTACCCTCAAAACATGGAGAAAAGTCATTTTTCTGAAGGTGTCTGTTGTGTGTCAGTGTGTAGAATTTTTTATACGGTGAACGATAACTGCCGCAAAATCAAACGGAATCAAATAATCTTTTGAACATGTACCCAAGTTGTAGAGCGCTCAAGATCTGTTGATTTTGGTGAAGATCGGTTAAGGGGAAGGGGTAGTTTACCTGCAACGTTTTACGTTTTAACAAGAGTAAAGTACTTCATTTTGAGAAATAAAGTATGCTGAAAAAGAAGGTCATAATAATCCACTGTAGAGAGGTAGATGAAATATCTATAAAGGAAAAGGGTATTGAAGGGGGAGGGGGTAATTTTTTGTATTAATATTATAAATTTATTCGACCGAAAACTTAAAAAATTTAAATAAAACGTTAACAATTGATATCGTTCCATGCTATGTAACCACGGATACGTAAACAAAATAATTTTTTGTTTCCAGAAATTCACAGATTACAAACGCTGGGCGGTATTCGCTTTCTTTCGTGTTGTTTAAATAAAAGATACTTTAGGCAAATTAATTCTTTATTTTTAAAATATTAACAACTTTGTACAATTAGTATTTTGATTATCTTTCTTTGCGTTTTTACCAAAAGCAGGTAACCCCAAAGGGTCGAAAAAGTTGACGAATTTTGTTAAAGTCTTAATTTTTAGCCTGTTTTATTATTTTTCAGCTGAGTACGCTAATATAGAACTGGCTCATTTTTAAATAGGTTATACAAACAGGTTTATTACACTGCATTAGCGTACACGTTTGAAATACGAAATGCAGTGGAACTCGCGAATAACGAGCTCGTTTATAACGAGAATTCGTATGTAACGATCAAAAGTACAAATTTGTTTGGTTTTGTACCTTAGTAATGAGAGTTAAACTCGCTTTTAACGAGTAGGGATGCGTTAGTGGTTTGGTTATAACGAGCATTTTATCGCAAGCCATTTTTCATGGGTCTAAAAAAGTTCGTTACAATACAGCATTTTAAACATTCGTTTAAAATCATTAACGCAATTTAGTGAAACTAATAATATAAGTGATGAATTCGTGGAATATTTAAATAAATTATAAAACTGTTTTGATATCTAAAGATACAAAATTACTAAACAAACAAAAATAGATGACTTTTTTTAAGGTTAATTAAGTTCTGTGTGCGAAATATTAGTTTGACGATTCCACTAAGAAAGAAGAACAAAAAGACAAATAAATTAGAGTGAATTTTATTGTAAAAACGCATTGTACACGTGGCGTGGAAAGTTTCGCGTTTTTTGCCACATAGCCAGCTGGTAAGTTTTTACTACACAGGTACTTTTACTAGGCTATATTTAGCGAATGCACTATACAACAATATTCACCAAAGAATGTTAGCATCTAAAAAATGTTTAAAGTCTAAATTTCACTTTTAAGCGTAGAATGTAAAACATGTCAAAATTGTATTGTGCAAAGCCTCTTCTATTGTAGACTTTTTTGTTGTGTGTTCGACAATCACGGTATAAAAATTTAGGCTTGCGAGTCGACAACTCGGATGTAGCGAGGACCCGGTTTTAACGAGCACATTTGTCCGGTCTCTCAAATCTCGTTATAAGCAAGTTCCACTGTATAGGAAAGTCGATTAAGTCGGTAAGTGTCCTGTAAACAATGTTTCAATAACGCGTACTTTTATTGTGTTATTATCGTTTACTTTAATGCCACTGATTTTAGCCAGTTTAAAGATAATAATGTCGATTAGTCTTAACTTCATTGTTTTTTCTTTTGTATTAATCCGACCCGACCCCTGACCCCACACCAATTTCTAGATACGCCACTGTATAATGTATCTCATTTCAATTACTAATTTTCTGTTATTAATTCTCATTTTATTTAATGCAGAATTCCAGGATCCATTTTAACGTCTATTTTTTCCTCAGCTGTGAAAGTAGGCGTAATGTTAATTCTTCTTAATTTTCTGCTCCAGCCTTCCATGGTAAATGATAACGTATACATTACAAAACATTTTGTAACAAAACAATGATAATCCAATCAGTGGCGGCTCGTGGTTCTGACAGTTGGGGGTTCAATGTCTGAATGTTTCTACTACGATAAGAGCAATTATCCCATTCCAGATAACACACAGGATGGGTCGCAATATGAAGACATAACTGTTGACAACTTTTAGTAGGCCTAATATTAAGTTGTGTTTATGCTTATTGTAAATTATTCTAAAAATATATAGTCTAGTTAAAATAAAAGGATAGTTAAATATTTCTGTTTAATATTTAAACGGAAGAGGCCTACCGAGTTCCTTAATTTTACATTTATGTTTAATAGAGAGAGAAGAAAAATTTGTTTTTAAAAAAGATTGAACACTATTCATTTTACCAAATCAATGAACTGAACACAAAAATAAGAAATACCTGAACACTTAACAAACAAAAATACCAGCAAACACTTCGAAGGTTATACACGGTTCGATCAGCTTAACGTTAATATAATTATTTAATGACTACATTAAACACACTTTATTTTCGGAATAAAACTACTTCACTATTTTATTTTATTTTAAGACTTTATTCCACCCATTTTCATTGCATTCTAAATGAAATAGAGATATATGACACAAAACTGAAGGTAAACGGACAAATCATGTGGTAAAAATCATAATAATGGCGAATGGTGGTATTATCTCAACAAATCCTCAAACATATTTAAAATTATTTAGGGGGGTTCACTGAACCAGTGAACCTTATGGACGAGCCGCCACTGAATCCAATACAAAACATCTGAGATAATGTGCTAACTGAATACAAATGCTGTACATTATGTCATAATATTTCTACATAAGTTTAAAAATTATTAAACTCATATCTCAAAGCGTTATTTTGTCAGTTAGGCCCTTATTGCATGCAACTACTCAATTTTGAACAATAGTCTCAGGCAAGCGAAGAAACATTTTGCTAGCTCGACCTATACGATATTAATTTGTAAACGAGTGAAGAAAAGAAAACGTTGCACCTGGTCGAAAATTGAACATCATAAGTTGCCAAACAATTAATCAGTACGGCTGACGATGAAGATGCTGGAAACGTGTGTGTCAAGTAAGAAAAAGAGCATATTCAAAGTATAATTATCTAACAGTAACTTAGATTCAAATTGCCTGCTAATTTACAATAATATCAGGTTTCACAGAAATTACACGCGTCGGACTGGCAATAATAGTAATTTATTATGCATTGTTATAACATTATGTTAGCATTGTTTCAAGCCGGCTGTTGTTCATCGTTTGACAAAACAAGCTTCCGGCTGTAATGAATCAATCCTGTGACGTAATGACGTAGGCTCGATTATCACTTGGCTGTCACGGCCTGCCAGATATATCTTACTTTTTCTGTAGGTTTTTATTATTTTTTTTTAAGCCGTCATATTGTTCTCGCTACTCACACAGCGTTTTGGAGAAGGTCTCGTAAAACACTCTGTTGGCGTACAAGAGCCAAACGCTAAATTACGTGATTTTGACAGCCGAAAAACGGTCGATTAACCGAAAAATGGTCGATTATTACAGCACCTTCTGTTCGTTTTTATTTCTTAGATTAAGCTTGTATTAATGGTCTTCACAGAGAAATTATATTGAAAATATATGGATAAATAGCCAAATAGATAGACACACAGATGGACAAACAGGCATGTAGACAGAGAGATAAATGGATGGATAGATAAATAGATAGAGAGAGACAGACATATGGATAGGTAGACAGACAGACAGCTGGATAGACAGATAGAATTACAGAATGGATAGGTAGATGGATAAACAGATGTATGGATAGATAGATAGATAGATAGATAGATAGATAGATAGATAGATAGATAGATAGATAGATAGATTGATTGATTGACAAATAGACAGATGGATAGACATACAGGCAGGCAGCTGGATAGACAAATAGATAGACACACAGATGGACAAACAGGCATGTAGACAGACAGATAAATGGATGGATAGATAAATAGATACAGAGAGACAGACGTATGGATAGGCAGACATATGGACTTTTGTAAAACTTGGCATGTGTGTCCATACTTTTACCCTACAGATCCCTATTCACTCCCCTCCCCCCATATAGAGGGAGGGGCGGGAGGAAAAAATGGGAAGGAAACCAAATTTTAAAAAAATCGCAAATGTCCATGTGGTGTATCAAATAAAGAATATTTTATCCAGAATACGAATTTAGTGTAATTTTTTAAATTTTTTGTAAAATTCTGGAACGTCGGGCGCCAAAAAGTGTGTGAAAGTTTTGATAAAATCGAAATAATTCATGTGGCCTATCAAAATAAAAGAGATTTGAACTAAAATCTAAACGTAGTGTTACTTTTGGAAATTTAAAAATTTTGGGAACACAAAAAGTGGGGCAAAAGTTTGATAAAATTGCAAGTTCTATGTGGGATATCAAATTAAAGAGAATTTTAACAAAACTCTGAATATATTGTACGGTTTTGAAAATTTCAAAATTGTTTCGCCCGCGCAAAAATGGGATAAAAAGAAAATGAAAAAAATGTGAAAATGCAGCTGGGAGTCATACTGAAGGGAATTTTAACACAAATCCAATTGTTTGAAATTTGTAGCGTCTATTATATATGATTGTTCTACAACTGTTGCTTTATTAAAAAAGAATGGTAGGATATAGGAAAATAGATGATTTTCGTAATTTTCTGAAAATTGAAAATTTATCTAATATCAACCTTTATGCAATTCATAAGACTCTGGGAACGAAAGTACGAAAAGATAGAGAATTGAAATTTTATAAAGTAATGGCGGCACCAGTATTGATGTGCGAGAGTGAATCGTGGACACTCAACCAAAATCAGAGAAAACAAAATGAAGCTGCTGAAATGAAATTCTTAAGGAGAGTCAAAGAAATGCAGACATACGGCAAGAGTTAAATATATACTCAATAAGCGATAAAATTAAACAAAAAACGAAAACTGGATACAACACACAAATAGAATGGGTGACTCGAGAATACCAAAAAAGATAATCCAGTATAAGCCTCTTGGAGAACGAGACAGAGGCAGACCAAGAATACGGTGGGTGTGAAGACGGAACACCCTGCAAGCCTAAACCTTGAGGAAGAAGAAGAAGAAGAAGAAGAAGAAGAAGAAGAAGAAGAAGGAGGAGAAGAAGAAGAAGAAGAAGAAGAAGAAGAAGAAGAAGAAGAAGAAGAAGAAGAAGAAGAAGAAGAAGAAGAAGAAGAAGAAGAAGAAGAAGAAGAAATATTATTCAGTAATAAATAAATGTACTTCGTTCAAAATATTGAGCGAGTTCTGCAGCTAATTGTTTCTACCTGCAGTTTTAATCGTTGTGGTTCCGATTGCTCATGATTCTGATTAACAACCGAGGAGTGTGTTCACTCTAGCCACTCAAGACGTCTCCTCGTAAAATGACAGAAGCGTTCGATGGTAGTAAAAACAAACCGTGTTAAACACGAATAAGATGTCGTTATGAGTGAGTTAACAGGAAACCCGTTTCCAACAAGTAACTACTCTATACACAGCATCGGACCCGTGGGAAAGTAATTTAAGAAACTAATTTCTCTGGCAGACGGTTGAAACAGTCGTGCTGTTGAATCGGAAGAGGCCTACACCTGATCACTAAAACGACGCACGCATGATGAGGACGAGGAAGATCGAAATGAGGATCGTAATCGTATAGTAGGTATTGTGTGACTAAGTAGAATCGTGGTTTGAGCTTATTTACGTTTTGACGTGTGCGCCTTAAGCGAGGCGGTTGACATTGATGAACGTCTCCTCGCTCCGTCATTAGGTGAAGAACAAGGATCCCATTCGTTTCGTTAGCACAGCTGAGTCATCTAATTAACAACTGTACTGCAGAAACTATAGCCGGTGGTGAAACTGGTGTTTGGTTACCAGTTTTATCGTGTCTTTGGGGAACGATACCATTTGGAACTCCTGGACAGTTTAAAATCAAAAATTTTTAATGATTACAAAGAGTCGGACGTTAAAGACGGGGTTATAATATAATAACAATGTTTTCTTTTCGTATTTCTTTTATGAATTTGCTAACTGCTATATTTTTTATTGTTCGACTAAGCTTATCGTCATTACTGACATCTTCAGGTCTTAAACAACCTTTTCTTTTTTTCTTTTCGATTGAAGACACGTATTTTTTATTTATATTAAAATGGGACGTTTCGTCCGTACTACAATGAGACATCCTCAGTGGCACAGCGATGTAGTCTTAGTCGAGGCATTGAGGATGTCTCATCGTCGATAGTGCGAAGCGTTGGGTTAAAAAATACAATAAAATCACGTGTGATCAAGCAAAACAGTTTTTTTTCTATTTGTATGGGCCATCCAAGGACCATACGCCAATTTCAATTCTTTATTCCTTGTTCTTTTCTTTTTCTCCAATATTCTTTCATCTTTTCACTTTGTCTCTTCTTCCTGTCTTCAGGCCCATTTGAACCTGCGTTTTTCTCTCTCCTACCCTGGACTCCTTCCATTTTTAACACTTTTGCGCAAAAAACTTCTCTTTCAATTGTTTCTTCTGCGTTTACATTATTTTTTCTAAATCCTTTTTGACGTCTTTAATCCAACTTGATGTTGACTTCTTTCCCCACAGATATTTGAAGATCTGTTTTGTTAACCTGGTGTCGTCCATTCTTCATAAATGTCCAGAAAATACTAGTCTTCTTCCAAAAACAGTTTATTATTGGCGAAAAATCAAGAAAGTTTACAAGCAGGTTACAGCATCGTAATATTTGCGGAGACGAAATGATTTGTTTATTATCTTTTATAATAATTCCACCAACTCTTCACGAGATTTAGTATCCTGTGCACCATGAAATATATTACGTTACGCTCCGATTTGAATATTTTTCAACAAAATAAGATAATTGGGTTTGGAAATGGGTTAGATGTATTTTTATCTTTCTACTTGCAATTGGTGAGTGACTTTGTTCTGACATCTTCAGTCCAAACTGTAGCTTGCCCTATGTTTAAAATCCCGTATCGCGTTAAACTCATTTCTACAAACACTAAAGCTTTTTAACAACCTTCCACTAGTACTGCCACCATAATATTTTCTTCTGATAATAATATAACAAATTGTGCATAGTTAGTACTTCATTCGATTCTGTTAGTGAGTTCAGATACGTGAATCAGATACAGAAGATGAATGTAAGACAAAGCCATGCAAATACTATAAACAGTTTGGGAGTGTTTCACAGGAGGAATGCTGAATACTGCTTCAATGAAAGAAGCGACCTGGGAAGCGAAGCTATAGCTATTAGACTGTTTAAACAACTGTATTCTATGAGTGAAGGAAGTAACTAATAAAATAAGATAACTAGTTTACAAAACGGTCGTAAAGAATCTGTACCTGCAGCTCGGAGATATGACCGTTGAAAGATATCGTAGAAAAAAGATTAAGAGCCACTAATATGGGTTTTTGGAGACGAACGACAAGCTGGTAGAATTACCAGGGAAAGGATGTCAGACATCCCGTAAGAGAAAATATGGGAATTTCCTAATACATCAAATATGATACCTGAAGCAAACTGCAGTAAATTTATGTCTAAGACAAGGTGTAACCTGCCCTCTACACTTTATAATATTTTCATATTAGCTCAAATTTTTCTTGTGTTTATATTATAAATAATAATAATAAAAAAACTTTTAACAAGGAAATATTTTTATTTTGTAGATTACAAATGTTTCGATAGTAATATAATTATCATCATCAGATATATATATATATATATATATATATGTATATCGCAACGTAACAAATAGAAGGCATAGTAAATTATAACAAAATATTATCAGAGTCTTTTATCTGGAGTTAGGTATTTATTTAAAAACACATTTAATATGGTCTGCGATTTGAACATAAATTATTTATTCTGAAATTTAAATAGTGTCTGTAAAATGATTTGAATTTTTCTCTTTCTTATAGTCTATTTTACTTTTTCGACGAATTCGGCTGCTGCACTCGTCGCCTGCTGGATCAGCTGCAATGATGACACGTAGAACTCTCGCGACTCACGCACGCATGCTATTTATCAACGATATAGTTTATCTCAGGGCTCGATAATGGGTTTAACTATTATTAATTTAATTTCGGTGTGTTTTACGTACACCTTCCGGTACCTTGACGTGTCCTCGCGTTCACCCAGATGTATTTCGGCAAATACACTGATTCCTATGCGGAAAAATCTTGACTATCGCGAGATAGCACTATTTAATTTATAATTAAATTTATAAAATTACTTTACTGCACCACGTTTGTGCGCCAAATATAAAATTCTTAGGTCCTACTTTGTCGCGCCAAATATAAAATTACACTTTTGCAATAGCTATCGAATGCTAATAATAATACGTGCCAATTATAATAAACTCTAATTGGTCGTTAATGAATTTACTTGCTTTTGGTTAATTTTAATTATATTGATTAATTGACAACGAACATAGTCATCTATATTCTAACTGCTGCCTGGATTTTTGTTGGGCGCCAGAGATAATTATTAATCTCAGGGGTTATTGTTAAATAATAACACTTTGTTCAGATGCTAAATGGCACAACGTTATATTTATCAACTTTATGTACATTAGATAATATCAACACATATAACATCATGATTACCATTAATTGTGCAAATTGAATGATTTATCAATATATACAAAATCTTATCACACTTCAATCTCAATAGAGATTATTTAACATATTTAAATAATGTATCAGAGATTCTTTAACATTTTTAAATCATTTATTCTTCAATCTTAAATAGAGATTATTTAACACATTTAACTAATTTATCAGAGATTCTTTAACACATTAGATCATTTATAACATTATGCTAACTTCTTGATATCTTGAATCTCCCTTTCTCCATTCATACTTTACTTTGATCAAAGACATGACTTAATATCTAACATTATTACATATATTTAATTGTCATTCAATTCTATATCATCACGACTTATTGTCTAACAAATTAGATGTATTTAATTCTTATCCAATTCTATGTCATAACATATAAATGCATCTTTAGGATCTGAACGTTCTCATGGGTTCTTTGAGAATGAAACGGGTTGAATTTACGGTAGACAGTTATTACTACATCAAGATTATGTGATTTAGACAATATAATTTGATAGAGTTACTTGTAAATTGTTATCCATTTCGCTGCTGGGCTCCTTCCACTTTATACACAACATACCACTTTCACTTCCTATTGCTCTGCTTTTACTTTTCACACGATCTCGATGACTACTTAACGCCACGCACTTAGCGATTCAGACTTACTTATCCTTCCGCCCACATTATAAAGAAATACTTCTTCGCATCTCTGCCCGCGCACCAATTCAATAATACTCACTAGTTCTTCACCTTTACATCACCGACTTCTCATATTTCACTTGCTTGCTTTACTTCATTCTAATTATGTAAATATTACGATAATTCGTAATTCTGACTAACAAATACTATGATTGACCGACCGCTATCATTACCGAACGTCGTACTTCTTCTCCTTGACTTAAACGTTTTCTCACTTTTTACTAACTGACTGGCCACTTAGTGAAACTTACTGCTCTCTTCTTTTACTACTTTTGACTGCCTTTTTACTACTACTACTTGACTGCCTTTTTACTACTACCCCGTTCTTCTGCTAGAGTTACATTTATAGCCTCTTCAAAACTTCCCTTTCTGCTGTCACTCTTCCAATAACCCCTATTGGTCACATTTTGAACGTATCGCCGGTAAATTTGAAAATATCCAGTCATCACTTGCAAAATTCTCGCGCGCAGCGATAACGCTATTCCTTATTGGCTACTGATTTCGGCGCTGAGATTTTCCCGCACAGCCGTTAACTCGTAAAAAGAGAAATATGCTTTCTAAAACACACACCTCGTTTCAGTATGTCAGCTATTGTATTTTTGAAGGCCGATACACCCTCTTTCTAACGGTATATCGCGTTTTTTGCTGGTTTGTGCAAACAAACCATTTTATAATTTTATGACATAGAAAGTTTGGATGTACAATACATTTCTAAGCTGCCAGGCGACAGTGTGTTGGCGTTCACACCTTAGCTACCCGCTTACATAACTAGTACACTGTACAACATTTCTCATACTTTCTTACTGCTAATATTACAATCTTATATTAACTTTAATAATTTATCGTGTCGTACTACAGATATTTACAATTTATTAATTAACTATTCGTAACTCCTTGATTTACGTTACAAATTATTTTGAGTTCTAATACCCAATCGATCTAGCAAACGGGCAACTCGTTGCTAAGACCAAGTACTCTCGTAACCCTTCTGAAGAACGTAGGTATACTGATACGACAAACTCGCACAGAGACAACGTCTGTTAAGGCCGAGCTGTTAGGTAGAACTGAGCGAAACTTCTTCCGCAAAAGACAAAACTAAATGAAAATTGGAGCTTCTGATTGGTTAAAACCCATAGCAAGTGATAGATGGATTTGATAAATAGACATACTCTTATGTCCTGCTATATTTTGCTGAAGACTGCAAAAGCATGTATAGATTTTATCTAAAATTTTTATGAATTTCAGAAGATAAGGATTCTTTAGAAAAGTGAATTCTGTTAAAAAATACATATTAAAATAATATGTTTTGAGTATTTGACATATGAAAAATGTAGCGCTAATTCAGAAGTATGAGCTGCCTAAGTTACAATTCGATACGTTAGTTTACTTAAAAGTTATTCATGTAAATACGAATAACACGCTCACACGCGCACTCGCGCAATAAATTCGCACTTGACAGAAAATAAATTTATGGGCATTTTGACATACAACAGTAAATTACCCATTTCTTATTTCAAAACTTACAGCTATTTTACAAAATTTTAACAAAATCAATTTTCAACATGTCTATAACGTCGTAAATTGTATAAAAGCATGTAGTCATTGCTACAAAGCAATGCAGCACACGCACGCACACGCACACACACACACACACACACACACACACACACACAGGCCTATATATATTGTCACCGGACAAAAGGCTTGCTGCATGACAAATGGCGCCAATCGTACACTCTAGTGTTTTTGGTGGCCCTAAAAAGGACCTGGTGGCGAGAAAGCTGATGTTGGTCGTGCAGCGCTGAGATGTTCGGCGGCTGCGCCCGCTGATCGTGGCGTACTGCAGTCCTCTTCTTTCGGCATCGGTTGTAGAGTCGGCTGCCGGCCCAGCGACATCCATCGCTGGCGCGGAACGGGAGTGCGAAGACGCAAGAACGGCGGCGGTTCTATTCTTCGGCTGTTCCTTCCGGCTGACTCCGCCTCGATGTCGTCCGAGAAAGGAGAGGAGATGAAGTGCGTCCGATGGCGTGGGGATGAAGTGTGCTTAAAATTTTACACACGACTGGGGGTCGCGAGTAGTGCAGTGTCCCGAGTCTCAGAAAGGACTCCAGTCCAGTGGTCCAGTGGTGTACGGAGCAGCAGCTAGTCGTGCTCCGGTGGTCGCAGTGTCCGGGTGATACCCGATGACTGCATGTTGCTTTGCTGTTACCTTGGCTAGCGATCTCGCGCTTTCAAAGGAATGGAACCTCCATCAATTTTATTTTGGAGGGACAGGATGTTACGATTTTTCTTGGACCCTGGGACCTCGAAGAGACCCGTGACGGCAGAATGGGGGAGACCTCGAAGACTTTTCGCATGAGAAGCAGGAATTACCCTCCCACAACGGGTAGGGCGCCCCTAGCCGCTCAGGAAAAGTCGCCGAGGGCTGCCAGGCGGCAATGTCGGAGCACGGGAGAGAGCGTAGGAGGAGGCAGCGTCCACCAGAGGTGGCACTAGGCACACCTAGGGCGAGCGCAGACCCCCCTCTAGTCTGTCGCCGAGCGCCAGCACGGACAAGAGAAAGAAGGAAGGAGGAGGAGCGTGAAAATACTCAAGGTCGGGGGGATTGGGCAGATGTTCTGTAACTGCTTATGGGGGGTCGTCGAGCAATGCTCGGGGGCGTTTGTGTCGTCTAGGTGGTGGGCCGGCCGACATCTGTGCTTAGTCGACGGATGTGGGGATGGGTCGAGACATAGGCTCGGGAGAATAGTTTGAGGGCTAGGGACCGAACGAATTCGGTAAGTGAAGGAACCTTCAACCCTCGCCTGATGGCATCATTTCTGACAAACCAGGGAGAGTTGGAGATGTAGCGGAGGGTTCGGGATTGGAAAGCTTCCAAACGGGCGACAACGGATGGGCTGAGTAGTACCCAAAAGGCGGGGGCTGCGTAAGTTAGGATTGCCCTAAGAAAGAGCAAGTAGATGGTGAGTTTAGTGCGCACAGGCACTGAACCCCGATGAGAGAGAAAGGGAAATAGTTTGGCTCTGACGCCTCTGGCGCGCTGGAGACTCAGAGAGACATGAGGTGCAAAGCTTAGGCGTCGGTCAAGAGTGACGCCCAAGTACTTTACAGTCCGTTTCCATTCGATTGGGCTCCCGGCAAGGGAGAGGGACTGGCAGCGGGAAGTTAATTTATGAGAAAAGGCGATCGCCTCGGATTTCTCCGCATTGACCGCCATCCTCCACTTCCTTAGCCAGTCCGGAAGTACGGCGAGCTGACGCTGCACCAGGCCAGCTGCGAAATCAAGACTCGCTGAGCTGGCGTGGTACATTGCGTCATCCGCATAGAGCGAGAGAGTGACTCCAGGCTGAACAGGCAGGTCGTTTGTGTACACGAGGTACAGAACGGGGCCAAGGACAGATCCTTGAGGTACGCCTGCGGCGACTGGTCGGACGGATGAGTACGACCCATCGACGCAAACCCTAAAGATGCGATCGCACAAGTACGATCGGAGAAAATGAACGAATGAGGCAGGGATGGGGGAGTGGGCCAGTTTGTAGAGAAGGCCTTCGTGCCAGACTCGATCGAAGGCCTTACTCACGTCGAGCAATACAGCGACGGAGGACAGATGCTTGTTGTAGGCGTCCGTCAAATGGGTAACAACCCGGACGAGTTGAAGGGTCGTCGAGTGCTCTCTGCGAAAGCCGAACTGCTCCTGCCGAATGAAACCATCCAGCAGAGGCGAGTAACGACCGTGCAGGAGTCGCTCGAGTACCTTCGATATGACTGGCAACAGTGAGATGGGTCGATGGTTTGAGGGGTCAATACGCAGCTTGCGAGGCTTGGGGATCATGATGATTTTCGCACGCTTCCACAGGCTGGGGAAGTAATGAAGCCGGAGACATCCATTGAACAGCTCGTGGACCAAGTTGATGAGGCTAGGGGGAGCGTGTTGTAGCGCCGCCGCTCCGATACGATCATCGCCGGGCGCCCTCTTAGGGCGAAGTCGACCAATAGCCGAGACAACATCGGCCCGGTCGAACGGGTCAGGGATGTCAGCTGGAGGGCGGGAAAAATATCCAGATAGGAAGTCTGCGACCTCGGCCGAGTGGACGGGGTCGCAGACGCCTCCGTGGACGGTGAATTGCTCCTCCATGGTTGCGGCAAAGACTTCAGCTTTGCCGGCCGCGGAGTACACAATGCCGTCCGGTGATCTGAGGGGATGGCGGGTCCTTTTGTCGCCATTAAGTCGACTCGCAGCCTGCCAGACAGACTCGGGCCGGACTTCAAGAGACTCGAGGTACGAGTCCCAACGATGTGGAGTGGCATCAAGCAGAAGCTGCTTGACAAGGTCAGATTGGGCGTTTAACCTGCGTTTGATAGCAGGATCCCGGGTTTGTTGCCATCTCCGGCGGAGTTGGCGCCGAGTTTGGATGGCGAGGAGCACCTCTTCAGGTAGTTGAGACCGGCGATTTGTCTCTGGGACAAGATAGGTGTGTGTGTCCATAGCGGACGTAACGACTTCTTGAAGGTAGTCGGCCATACGGTCCGCATCAGCCGTAGAGGCGATGGGGGCCGGGGGTCAGATGGCACTGTTCGTAGGAGTTCGTCATGATAGGAGCGCCAGTTGACTCTCCGTGGACGAGAGGGGGGTTGGAGAGGTGTGTCCAACAGGGGACGAACAGTGATAAGTACCGGGTCGTGGTCGAACGAGAGGTCCGATACAGCACTTACAGTGATAGGAGTGGCCAGGTCCTTGACAATGACAATGTCAAGGACATCCGGAAGGCCCCTAGTGGGCAGTGGGTCGGTGAGTCAGGACCAATAACTGAGACCTGCAGATGACGCTGAACGTAGCTGTAGAGCGAGCGGCCACGCGGGTTCGTGACACGGCTGTTCCAAGAGGGATGCTTGGAGTTGAAGTCTCCGGCAGCTATAGTAGGTAGTTCATGATCGAGGAGGGCGTCCCACTCCTCAGGCGGCGGAGGCCCCCTGGCCCGGGAGGGAGGTACGCCGAAATTAGGCGAACCTCCCGATCCCCGATCCAGAGGGCCACCGCCGTCGTCTCCAAATACCTAGTATCTGGAGGGGGTAAGAGACGATGGGCAATGCGCCTGTGGACGAGAATGGCAGTACCCCCGCTGGGACGAGCGGGGGGGTTGTAGCCGGGGCCTATCCGTGCGATATGTAGTGTACGCCGGAAGCTGAAAGGAAGCAGCAGGGGTAAGGAAAGTTTCGGAGAGTAGGATGACATCTAGGTCGTGTTCAGTGGCAAAGTTAGCCAATTCGGCTCGGCGAGACGGAACGCCACACGCGTTCCATGCCACCAGCCGAAGAGGCCTAGACATTGAGAGGCAGGTGAGTCATGAGTGAGGTAAGAATGGTGACTAGCAGAGACTGGACGTCCTTGGCAGCCAAGATTTGAGGGATGAGGGTCTCAACCCAGACACGCAAACGATCGGCAAAGGTCGGGTCCGAGGACCCTTCCTCCGTCGATGGCGCCTGCGGCGTAGGCGGGGGCACTCGATACATGATGCCATTATCGGGCCGAGGTGTAGTTGTAGGCTGCCGAGGCTCTTTGGGAGCTGGGGCAGATGCTGACCTAGTTGCAGCGGGATTGTGCTGCGTGAGGATGGTGGTCGATGACTTTTTCTTCTTTGGCGCGGGTTGCTTTCGCGACGAGGCCAAAGGAGGGAAAGATGCATCGGAGGCGGCGGCTGCCGCGTAACTGAGCGCTCCGGCAGGCGCTGGGCAGGGCGGGGGGACTACAGCGGCTGCAGGCGCAGACGAGGTAGCCGGAACTGGGGCCGTCGGGGCGGCAGATGCAGGGGCTGAGGGTTTCTTGAGGGCAGGTGGGATAGGCTTTTGGGCCTTGGTGATGCGCTTTAGGGCGTCATGATAGTGTTTACACTGGCGAGAGCTTGCCGGGTGTGGTTCACGACAGTTTGCGCACGTGGCAGTGGCGGTACGTTCACGAGGACAATCGCCCTTGTGATGACCTTCACCACAACGAATGCAGCGTGTCGGGTAGTGACAATAGATAATGCTGTGCCCGTACCGCTGGCAGTTGTAGCACTGCTTGGGTCCGGGTCGGGACTCGAAAGCTGAAACTTTTACCCGGCTACCTGATATATGGCTTGGAAATTCCCTACCTTGAGGATTTTTACAAGGAAGGCATTTCTGGGAATGCGTCTGCCGGGGGAGAAGAGAGGAGTCACTGAGCTGACAGTAAAGCCCAAAAGTTCAAGGGCGTGAGAAATTGTAGGCACGGGAACATCGGCGGGGATGCCGATGATCTCGACCTTGAGTTCCCTCTCCTCCGGCAGGGCGTAGGTGTAATAAGGGATACCACGATCAGTCAGCAGTTTCTGGGCGAGCCGGAAACTGTCGATGGTCGTGGTCTCAATTCTGACGGAGCGGCCACCCTGACAAACTGCAGTCAGGGTATTCGCAGGAGCGGCCCGGTGAAGTCGCCGCATGACCTTATCCCAGTCAACAGGCCGGTCAAAGATCAGAGGCGGCAACCGCCGGGGCGGGGTAGGTAGTGAGGTGGCCGTAGCGGGTCTATCCGTGGCAGGACCCAGCTGGGAAGACCGCCCGGACCCCGCGGAGTTCGCCGTTTCCGGCTACTCACAGTCTGCCACTCTTCAGTGTCCATGGCACTCGACCCAGCCGACACTGTCTCGGGTTCCGTCGGCAAAGGTTGCGCCAAAGCGCCAGGTGGGATTTCGTGGCCCTGAGAAAGACCGACGGGAATGTTGGGTGCGGCCATCGGCGAGGTTAACCTACGCCTAGGCTGGTGAGACTTTAGGGATCGCTAGCTGGGTAGTGAGGTATGCTACTTAAAAGCTACGACACTTACCAGGCAACAGTCAGCAGCGGAGAACACCAAAACACGACTAACACCAGAAACTCGAGTTCACCACTGCCCGCACGATTGTAACAAAGAGCACTAATTATATATAACTGTTTGTGAAAGTTTCAAAAAGATTGATTGGTAATTAGCGAAGTTATTGTGCTCCAGACAAGCTGGAGCCAGTGTTGTGCAATGGAAAATTCCACACACAAGAAGAAGAAAACGAACGACGCAGCCTACCTTGGCAACAGCTCAGGGTAGACTAGAAAGGACTCACACAACTGGGGGTTGCGCGGCCCGCGCGAAGCGCGGGTCGCGAGTAGTGCAGTGTCCCGAGTCTCAGAAAGGACTCCTGCCACTGGGTCTGTGAGAGTTCATTTTATACTTTTTATCTACTTATGGGGGGGGGTCTGAAGCGACCTGCGATTGGTGGATTATACCACCGGGACTAGCAAACGAGGTCGCTTCCAGGACTCACCTGGTCGCGGGGTGTATTTACCAAGTCCGGCAATGAGGGAATTGTGGGTCACTCTGTCGGAACGAACATAGAATCTACGCGCCAGGCGTCTCACGGTGTCATCAAGAGAGCGGACACCGAGTCCTCTCCTCAAAAGGCGAGAAGAGTACCTCCGGGGGACTTTACACGCAAGCTTCAGTCCCCGGTCGAGTACGCGCTGGAGCGTTGTTCTATGACCACGAGCCAGGTATCCCCAAACAGGACAGGCGTAGGTAATCACGGGCAACACGTACGAGTTGACTATGAGCTTACCTATCCGGAGGGTCATTGCCGGATTAGATAGCACGGGCCAGAGTCTACTGAGTTGCGCCGAAGCGCGTTGTCTGATGTAATTTGCATGGGTTCGCCAGGTGAGTCGGGAATCCACGTGGAGCCCGAGGTACTTGACGCTGTTGGTCCAGGGCACCTCGACGGGGCCTACTTTAAGCGGCCGAGGCCGCTTGCGTTTTCGCGAGAATATTACCGCGGCGCTCTTGGAAGCGTTAACGGCAACTCTCCAGTCATCGGTCCACCCGACATACGCGTCGAGTTGGCGCTGGAGCTTAACTGCCGCATAACTCGCGTTCGGCTCTGAGGCAAAAGCCGCAGTGTCGTCCGCGAACAGCGACAGTTTCACTCCAGGAACTCGGGGCGTGTCGTTGACAAACAACGAGAACAGGAGAGGCCCAAGGACACTTCCCTGAGGGACACCAGCGGTAATACGCCTCTCCGAAGAGAGAGCGTGGTCTACTCTCACTCGGAAGCTACGGTCTCGCAGAAAGCTGCCGATCAAGTGAACGTAGCAGTCTTGTAGAAGGACTTCCGTTAGTTTGTAAAGGACACCCTCGTGCCACACGCGGTCAAAGGCTTTCTCTACGTCTAGGAAGATCGCAGCCGTCTGTTTGCCCTGGCAGCCAGCCTCGGTTATTCATTCCACGAGTCTCATCAGCTGATGAGTCGAGGAGTGCAGCTCACGAAAGCCGAACTGTTCGGGGATCAGCACGTCTAGTCTTTCTAGATGGTCGCGGATCCTACGCTGGATCAGACGCTCAAAAACCTTGGACGTCGCGGACAAGAGGCTGATGGGCCTGAGGTTTTCCACGCGAGAAGAATTCTTTCCCGGCTTGGGTATCACGATGACGGTAGCCGTTTTCCATTTCACCGGAAAATAGGCCAGTCTGAGGCATGAATTGAACAGGTCAGTGAGGAACTGGGTTCCTCGCTCCGGAAGGCGATGGAGGGCGGAATTCATGACTCCGTCCGGGCCAGGCGCCTTCCGGGGCTTGAGCTGAACAATCCTCTCAGAGACCTCCTCCGGGGAGATGGGCTCCGGCTGGACTGTGATATCGGCCGAAAGAAAGCGCTCTACCTCGCGGCAGATTTGCTCAGTGAAGGCCGGGTTCTTGGATGGGTTGGGAGCGAACTGACGCTCTAAACTGTCAGCCAAGAACTCTGCCTTCTCGAGGGGGCGGCCAAGGGGTTGACCGCCGGGTCCGGCCAGTGGGGGGAGAGGCGCGCGTTTGCGCTTTCCCGTTAGGGCACTGGGAATCCGCCAGACATTACGGTCCTCGGCAGGGCCATCCATCTGTGTTACAGCTAGCTCCCAGTTGCGTCTACGGAACGCCAGCATGTCGCGACGCAACTTGCCGGACGCTCTGTTGAACGCAGCCTTGTCAGCCGGGTCACGAGTCCTCTGCCAGCGTCTCCGGAGGCGATTCCTCTCGCAAGCGAGCTGAGACACCTCGTCGGGGATCCGCTGATAGTCGGGCGTGAGCCCCGGCTTCATCCGGGAGGACACGTCAACCGCCGAGACTACGGCTGTGTCGAATACAGCAACTGCCTCATCGACATGCTGGGTAGTGTCGAGCGGGATATGCTCTGGTAGTCGGCGACTGAACGCCGGGCCAAAGCGGTCCCACTCGATTACCCGCCGCTCGTCGCGGACGGTGGCGTGCTGGGTAGCTATATGCACACTGATAGGGCAGTGGTCCGAGGACAGTTCCGAAATGACGGAGACGTGGACCGGGCAATAAACGCCCCTGACCGCGGCAATGTCCAGTACGTCAGGGCGGGAGTTAGCCCTAGAGGGATAGTACGTAGGCCCGGTAGGACCCATGACTGTGACCCGAGCCGCATCAGCATACCTGCGTAAGCGGGTCCCGTTTGGGTTCGCCAAGCGGCTCCCCCAATCGGGGTGCTTACAGTTCAGGTCGCCCGCCAGGACTACCCTCCTGTGTGCTCCAAAGACGGCCTCCAGATCGTTCGACAGGAGCTCCGTGTGTGGAGGCTTGTAGGCGGAAACCACGAGTAGACCGCCGAGAGCACCATGGAGCTCTAGAAAGGACTCGTCTGTTTGAGTTTGTTTTATACTTTTTATCTACTTAGGGGGGGGGTCTGAAGCGACCTGCGATTGGTGGATTATACCACCGGGACCAGCAAACGAGGTCGCTTCCAGGACTCACCTGATCGCGGGGTGTATTTACCAAGTCCGGCAATGAGGGAATTGTGGGTCACTCTGTCGGAACGAACATAGAATCTACGCGCCAGGCGTCTCACGGTGTCATCAAGAGAGCGGACACCGAGTCCTCTCCTCAAAAGGCGAGAAGAGTACTTCCGGGGGACTTTACACGCAAGCTTCAGTCCCCGTTCGAGTACGCGCTGGAGCGTTGTTCTATGACCACGAGCCAGGTATCCCCAAACAGGACAGGCGTAGGTAATCACGGGCAACACGTACAAGTTGACTATGAGCTTACCTATCCGGAGGGTCATTGCCGGATTAGATAGCACGGGCCAGAGTCTACTGAGTTGCGCCGAAGCGCGTTGTCTGATGTAATTTGCATGGGTTCGCCAGGTGAGTCGGGAATCCACGTGGAGCCCGAGGTACTTGACGCTGTTGGTCCAGGGCACCTCGACGGGGCCTACTTTAAGCGGCCGAGGCCGCTTGCGTTTTCGCGAGAATATTACCCCGGCGCTCTTGGAAGCGTTAACGGCAACTCTCCAGTCATCGGTCCACCCGACATACGCGTCGAGTTGGCGCTGGAGCTTAACTGCCGCATAACTCGCGTTCGGCTCTGAGGCAAAAGCCGCAGTGTCGTCCGCGAACAGCGACAGTTTCACTCCAGGAACTCGGGGCGTGTCGTTGACAAACAACGAGAACAGGAGAGGCCCAAGGACACTTCCCTGAGGGACACCAGCGGTAATACGCCTCTCCGAAGAGAGAGCGTGGTCTACTCTCACTCGGAAGCTACGGTCTCGCAGAAAGCTGCCGATCAAGTGAACGTAGCAGTCTTGTAGAAGGACTTCCGTTAGTTTGTAAAGGACACCCTCGTGCCACACGCGGTCAAAGGCTTTCTCTACGTCTAGGAAGATCGCAGCCGTCTGTTTGCCCTGGCAGCCAGCCTCGGTTATGCATTCCACGAGTCTCATCAGCTGATGAGTCGAGGAGTGCAGCTCACGAAAGCCGAACTGTTCGGGGATCAGCACGTCTAGTCTTTCTAGATGGCCGCGGATCCTACGCTGGATCAGACGCTCAAAAACCTTGGACGTCGCGGACAAGAGGCTGATGGGCCTGAGGGTTTCCACGCGAGAAGAATTCTTTCCCGGCTTGGGTATCACGATGACGGTAGCCGTTTTCCATTTCACCGGAAAATAGGCCAGTCTGAGGCATGAATTGAACAGGTCAGTGAGGAACTGGGTTCCTCGCTCCGGAAGGCGATGGAGGGCGGAATTCATGACTCCGTCCGGGCCAGGCGCCTTCCGGGGCTTGAGCTGAACAATCCTCTCAGAGACCTCCTCCGGGGAGATGGGCTCCGGCTGGACTGTGATATCGGCCGAAAGAAAGCGCTCTACCTCGCGGCAGATTTGCTCAGTGAAGGCCGGGTTCTTGGATGGGTTGGGAGCGAACTGACGCTCTAAACTGTCAGCCAAGAACTCTGCCTTCTCGAGGGGGCGGCCAAGGGGTTGACCGCCGGGTCCGGCCAGTGGGGGGAGAGGCGCGCGTTTGCGCTTTCCCGTTAGGGCACTGGGAATCCGCCAGACATTACGGTCCTCGGCAGGGCCATCCATCTGTGTTACAGCTAGCTCCCAGTTGCGTCTACGGAACGCCAGCATGTCGCGACGCAACTTGCCGGACGCTCTGTTGAACGCAGCCTTGTCAGCCGGGTCACGAGTCCTCTGCCAGCGTCTCCGGAGGCGATTCCTCTCGCAAGCGAGCTGAGACACCTCGTCGGGGATCCGCTGATAGTCGGGCGTGAGCCCCGGCTTCATCCGGGAGGACACGTCAACCGCCGAGACTACGGCTGTGTCGAATACAGCAACTGCCTCATCGACATGCTGGGTAGTGTCGAGCGGGATATGCTCTGGTAGTCGGCGACTGAACGCCGGGCCAAAGCGGTCCCACTCGATTACCCGCCGCTCGTCGCGGACGGTGGCGTGCTGGGTAGCTATATGCACACTGATAGGGCAGTGGTCCGAGGACAGTTCCGAAATGACGGAGACGTGGACCGGGCAATAAACGCCCCTGACCGCGGCAATGTCCAGTACGTCAGGGCGGGAGTTAGCCCTAGAGGGATAGTACGTAGGCCCGGTAGGACCCATGACTGTGACCCGAGCCGCATCAGCATACCTGCGTAAGCGGGTCCCGTTTGGGTTCGCCAAGCGGCTCCCCCAATCGGGGTGCTTACAGTTCAGGTCGCCCGCCAGGACTACCCTCCTGTGTGCTCCAAAGACGGCCTCCAGATCGTTCGACAGGAGCTCCGTGTGTGGAGGCTTGTAGGCGGAAACCACGAGTAGACCGCCGAGAGCACCATGGAGCTCTAGAAAGGACTCGTCTGTTTGAGTTTGTTTTATACTTTTTATCTACTTAGGGGGGGGGGGTCTGAAGCGACCTGCGATTGGTGGATTATACCACCGGGACCAGCAAACGAGGTCGCTTCCAGGACTCACCTGATCGCGGGGTGTATTTACCAAGTCCGGCAATGAGGGAATTGTGGGTCACTCTGTCGGAACGAACATAGAATCTACGCGCCAGGCGTCTCACGGTGTCATCAAGAGAGCGGACACCGAGTCCTCTCCTCAAAAGGCGAGAAGAGTACCTCCGGGGGACTTTACACGCAAGCTTCAGTCCCCGGTCGAGTACGCGCTGGAGCGTTGTTCTATGACCACGAGCCAGGTATCCCCAAACAGGACAGGCGTAGGTAATCACGGGCAACACGTACGAGTTGACTATGAGCTTACCTATCCGGAGGGTCATTGCCGGATTAGATAGGACGGGCCAGAGTCTACTGAGTTGCGCCGAAGCGCGTTGTCTGATGTATTGTGTATGGGTTCGCCAGGTGAGTCGGGAGTCCACGTGGAGCCCGAGGTACTTGACGCTGTTGGTCCAGGGTACCTCGACGGGGCCTACTTTAAACGGCCGAGGCCGCTTGCGTTTGCGCGAGAATACTACCGCGGCGCTCTTGGAAGCGTTAACGGCAACTCTCCAGTCATCGGTCCACCCGACATACGCGTCGAGTTGACGCTGGAGCTTAATTGCCGCATAACTTGCGTTCGGCTCTGAGGCAAAAGCCGCAGTGTCGTCCGCGAACAGCGACAATTTAACTTCAGGAACTCGGGGCGTGTCATTGACAAACAGCGAGAACAGGAGAGGCCCAAGGACGCTTCCCTGAGGGACGCCAGCGGTAATACGCCTCTCGGAAGAGAGAGCGTGGTTTATTCTCAATCGGAAGCTACGGTCTCGCAGAAAGCCGCCGATCAAATGAACGTAGCAATCTGGAAGAAGGACTTCCGTGAGCTTGTAAAGGACACCCTCGTGCCGACGTAGAGAAAGCCTTTGACCGCGTGTGGCTTAAAATTTTCTGCCGGCCCGGGTTTTATTAACTAACCGGGATCGCTGATTGACTCGCTCCGAATGCTGATGCCGGATTGGCTCGCTGTGTCCACCGCTGGTACCGGAGCCATACCGCTGCCGTCACAATGTATATATATATAGTACTGATCTTTCTTTTTTAATTCTATATTTATATAATTAATTAATTTATTATTTAATTATTGAGTTAGTTGTATTTAACATAAGATTAAGATGTATCTAGCCACACGTTGTGGATGCCATTTAACGTACTGCTATCTTTTCTTATTAGTTATATTTGTTTCTGTTTGCAATAGTAATTTCCCTTTATTTGGGCGATCAGTACAAGTTGTCTATATTATTTTAATATGTGAATAATTTTATGTGTTGTTTATGTTTAACATCTGCTCATGAAGAACTCTATCTCAGGGTAGACAACTGCTAATTCTATTTATATTAGTTAATACTGGGAATGATTAATTATTTTCTTTAATCAGTACCAAATAACGTTAGTTCATACATTTTGAAGAAATAACAATGTAATAATATCTACCGTGTAAATGTGTATAGTTTGAATCTTAGCTCTTCACAACTGCAATGGGTTCAATTCTCTCTGATGTTTATCATCTTAAATTTAATGTTAGGCTTCGTGGCTTGATCCTTCTCTTGGATCTTTATCAAATTAAATGTCGAATTATATTTTCTTCTTTGATTATTAAATTTAGGCTTCTTTTAAATATCGATGTTTATTAGGTTGACTATAAAATTATACTCCTTGACAGGCTTCCTCTTTTTGACCTGCGTTCTATAAAATATATACTTAGACTTCTTTGAAATATTGATGTTTGTTAAGTTGAATACAAAATTATACTTCTTTCAATATTACAGGTTTTCTCTCTTTTATCTGTCTGTTATTAAATATTTATTAAACTTATTTACAGGTTTATACTCTGATATTTATTCTATTAGATATAAATTTAAACTCTCTTCTTTTTGATGGTTACAATATTAAATATAAATCTTGACTAACAAATTTTCTTTCATTTCAACACAATTCAATTATAACAATTTACATTATGCCATATAGATACCTAATTAAATTCGTCACACATTTTCATCATATTACTCTTAAAACATATATAATTTTACTAATTATTATTAAATACGTTTATCTGATTTTCACCTTATTCATTCTAATTTGTATCTATTATATTATATAATCTTATTACCCTTTCATTTTATTTTAATGTTTATTTTAATTTTATTATAATAATTGTCAACATATATTTTCTTAATGCTGTTCTGTATTATACAGTTCCAATACTGGAGTTTACCTCTATGTTGGTCATGACTAACTAATCAGTTTTTGTTTACAATTCTAACATATGTTCAAAATATTATTAAATTTATACTTTTAATTCTTCTGAAATTATTATTTTATTCTTATGTACTGTGGTTTATTTTTACAGCAGTACAATATATATATATATTTTTTTAATATACAAACACTTGGTAAGTTTCACAGTTAAACTTTTTTTTTAAACCTTTGTATTAATATGTTTCACTAAGTGCCCAACGAGTCATCAATAAATAATGTTATATAATATTTATACAGTTTATGTGTTATGGGAGGGGATTAAAAAAAAAAACAGAAAATTCCAAACAACTTAAGTCGTAGAAAATTTGTAATAACTACGTATACTCTTTGCAAACGACCAATCGATAATTACAGACAGTGAATATTCTCTTCAGAAAGCAGCACATGAATTATCGAAAAATAGCGAAATATTGCAACTTAAAAATACCACAGAAAAAAAACAAAAATAATGGCATTTGAAAGAAATTATCTTATGAACAGCAAATTAATTGTTAACAATATTAAGATAGAGCGAGCACAGGAATCCAATTTTCTAATAAAAGGTAAGTAGGACTACGTATCTTACAAGGGTGAAATAGATATAGGCAGAAAGATAGAACGATTCAACTACATTAGTGGTACAACATATAGAAACCTAAAGAATAAAGTGAGAAACGATCTCTCCTCTCTCCTATGGCACTACAGCCCTTGTTGCTCCCTGGTCTCCTTCAATTTCCCCCCCCCCATTCTCTTCTTTCTGTAGCCATCCTCCTCCAGGAACGCACTTTCAATATTTCTTTTGCATCCTCATCCACCGCATACTCCCATCTTCTCCTTGGTCTTCCCACTGGTCTTTTTTCGTGGATTCTGGTATTCAATAGTTTTCGTGGTATTCTGTCTTCTCCCATCCTGGCTACATGACCAGCCCACCTCAGACGCTGTAGTTTTATGTACTGTGTTAGCGGTGGGTACAATTCAAAGTTATATCTTATTCTCCAGCCATGTACCTCATTAACTGGTCCCAGGAGTCTTCGTAATACTTTTCTTTCAAAGATATCGAGAGTGTTTGTTGCTTTGGAGTTCAGGATACACGTTTCGCAACCATAGGTTAGGATGGGTCTTATTATTGATTTGTTTCGTGTTTCTGTGGATGTCTTTGGATCTGAAGATACTTGATGTGGCGAAATACGCTTTATTGGCTTGGACTATCCGGTTTCGGATTTCGGCTTCTTCTGTGCCGTTTTTTTTTCTAATATGGTTCCCAAGGTTAGTATTTAAAGTTGTCCACCTTTTCGATATTGTCGATTGTTCCGTAGTTTCTTTGCCTTCTAGTCTGCACTAATATTTTAGTTTTATCTATGTTGGTTTTTAAGCCTATATTGCTAGCATTTTCTTTGAGTTCAAAGTACGTTTCCTCTGCTGCCTTTTTTGTCCGACACATTATGTTGATGTCGTCTGCGTAGGCTGCTAATTGGACCGATTTGTTTGTCAGTACGTATTTCTTCCTACTGACAGTTTTCTGATCACATACTCTAGAGCTAGATTAAACAAGGTCGGGGTCAGCCCATCTCCTTGTTTTAACCCTCGATTGATTACTAATCCTTCTGTCATATGTCCTTGTATTCGTACCTGATAAAGAAACGATACATTAGTAAAATTGTATACTGATGTTCCGAGTTTCTGCTACTTCTATCCCGAGTTTATTGCATAGCAGTGAAACATGGACACTCACAGGAACAAACGAAAAAGAAACGAATCCACACAACAGAGACGAAAATGCTACGGATGATCGCAGGTTGCCCAAGGAGAGACAGAATGAGGAATATAGAAAGAAGGGAACAATTACAAGTTACCACCTTAAGTGACCAACAGCTTAAATGTTGTTCCCGTATAACAACATTTACACAGAATGAGCACTGAGAGAATGCCAAAGATTATGTATAGGCCTAGATGTCGACCGCAGGGACGGAGATCCCTTGGTAGACCAAAAAAGAGGTGGAATGATCAGATCGCAACAGTCTATTAGCGTATTTCTTGGTTAGAAGAAGAAGAAGAAGAAGAAGAAGAAGAAGAAGAAGAAGAAGAAGAAGGAGAAGGAGAAGGAGAAGGAGAAGGAGAAGGAGAAGGAGAAGGAGAAGGAGAAGGAGAAGAAGAAGAAGAAGAAGAAGAAGAAGAAGAAGAAGAAGAAGAAGGAGAAGGAGAAGGAGAAGAAGAAGAAGAAGAAGAAGAAGAAGAAGAAGAAGAAGAAGAAGAAGAAGAAGACGGCTTATTTTGTAAGTATTCGTTCAACAAATGATCGAACACACACTACCAAAATGAGTGTTAAATTGGCTAACTAAAAGCAGAAGTAGATCAGCATATGTCGAAGCTGGATAGAACTCGCGGACAGGAGTACGAGGGAGAAGACAGTATGGAAAGACGCACAGAGAGAGAGAGAGACAGAGATAGAGAGAGAGAGAGAGAAAGAGAGATTGGGAATAGGAAAAGTCGGAAAACGTTGTAATGCGAGCTGTGATGATCTTCTTCTTCATCTTCTATCAGGGACTAGGCGAATCACCTGTTCTGGTTCCAAAGGAATATACACTTCGCCACGCCAACGCTTCCTAGGCCTTCCTATACTTCGTTGTCCAATAGGCTTGTATTGCCAAACTTCCTTAGGCAACCTGCCATCCAGCGTCCTATTCAGATGAGCAGTCCATCTCTCCTTTGTTCTCTGCAATACGAACCTGCATATTAAAAATATTCAGCTCTATAGGAATGTCTTCACTGTACAGTGTATCACTTCGTGTGCATCCTTTAACAGATCTCATCTCCGATGCCTGCATGCTACTGAATGTTTATACCCAAGCTTCAGGACCATACAATAACACCGTCACAGACATTAACTTATAAAATTTTAGTCGACTCTCTTTCCTTGTTTTCCTCGATAACGCTCGACGAATTGTGGCACAGGCTGACTGAAACTTAACCGACTTGTGATCAACATCATAATCCACATCAGAAGTGATGTCACAGCCAAGATACCGGAAGTGTGACACCTGCTCTTGTAGCCTACTCTTGTTCAATACAATCTTAGTCCGCAAGGGGTATTTGCCCATAAATTCCATAGTTCTTGTTTTATGCGCATAAATGTTCATGTTGTAATTTGAACAGACTTGCTGTAACTGGCACATTGACCTCTGGAGTTCCCATTCGTCGTTCCCGATGATTACTTGATCACCCGCAAACAGCATTGTGTTCATGTAGTTCTATTATTTATTTTATTCCCGGATCTATGATGATGATAATGATGATGATTACAATTTACACGATATAATATGGTAAGGTCTAATTAAAATACCTGGTTGCTGGAAACGTCGGTACATCGGAATCTAAGATCAGAGAAGAGATAACCGGAGAGCCGAAGAGGTCATAACCAAAATCCACGAAAGAGATGTGTGATAAGGGAGAGGCGTTGTACCATGGCCGGCTCTAGTAGAAGGCCGGAATATTAAACGTGGCAACACTGGAACCAGCTTATATTTGAAGCCGACTAGACGATCTCTTAATTTATGTATTTCAATAATCAAATCGCGTCAGTTTTAATTGCCGGTTAACAGCAGTTTTATAATTCTTCATTTTTGCAATCTAAAAGTTTATTAAGCAAAATACTTTTATATTATTTAAGAAATATAATAATTAACTCATTCTATATGATACGAATTCAAGAATTCGAACAAAATTAATTCATTAGGCCTAACACTAATTCACTAATTTCTTCAACTTAAACGTATAGTAGGTCTACTACGTGCCCACAGACCTATAATTTGGATTTAGCTATAAATAGGCCTCCTCATGATTTTAGTAATGCTATGAAATGAAATCAAAATATAACACGTTTACTTTAACTATTTTATTACACCATGGTTATAGGCCTCAGACGGAACATTGTCATGTTTAATATTTCGGCCTTCTACTAGATCCGGCCATGGTTGTATTTACTACAGGAGAAGGAAAACAAGAAAAAGGGAAAGAAGAAGAAGAAGAAGAAGAAGAAGAAGAAGAAGAAGAAGAAGAAGAAGAAGAAGAAGAAGAAGAAGAAGAAGAAGAAGAATGATGTAGAAGATAACGCTTGAGAATAGGTCGGAACGAATTACTTGACGGTTTAATGGTTTAATTCTCTCGAAAGTAATAAACCACCGCAAAGATAAGGTTTATAAGAAATTAATACCGTCGAGGGCGTCCAATTTACGAAAGCTTTATCGTCAGCCAACCTCGATAGTAATTAAATCCGCGTTAATTATTTTGCATACACTGGCCATTACAGGAACAATGAAGACGTACATAATTGATTCTCATTTAATTAATAATAAAAGCAGTGGCTATAGAAAGGAACACACATACACACAAGTTGTAGCCACTCACTCACGCACACACACACACACACACACACACACACACACACACACACACACACACACACACACACACACACACACACACACACACACACACACATGCGTTGAAGAAAATGGTGAAAATAGTGTAATTGATTCTATGGGTTGAGTGGTCACTCTACAATTGCCACTTTGTTGTTTGTGGACGATCAGGCTATTCTGTCGGACACGGAAAACAGATTGCTGATGGGTATACATTTGTTACACCGAATCTGCAAAGACTCTGGATTGCAAATATCCACACTTAAGACCAAGGTGATGGCTTTTAGTGGAACTGATCCCGTACGGGCAAAGATTGTTATAGATGGTACTGTCCTGGAACAAGTCACCAGTTTTGAATACCTGGGCTACAGTGTGTCTCATAATGCAAGCAACGAAGTTGTGAACAAGTTGCATAAGTTCAACTTTATGTGCGGGGCCATTAGGCGAACCCTTAAGTCAGCAAGTAAATGAGCACGCCTAAAATTCTACAATGTGATGGCCCTTCCCACACTTCTTTATGGGTCTGAGAATTGGACTTTAACGACAGGCCAAGCCAGTCGTATCCAAGAGATTTCTCAGGCACGTGGCAGGGTGTACTGTCCTAATCATAGAAGAAACACAGACATACGGCAGGAACTGAATATTATGAGTATACTCGACAGGATTGGCCAGTATCGGCTGAATTGGTAAGAACATCTTTGTCGAATGGATGACTGCCGCATCCCCAAACAACTATGGAACTATAAGGCGATGGGACGGAGTGGTGTGGGACGTCCGAGGAAGCGCTGGAGTGAACAGCTGTAATCTTTGCCTGTTTATGACCGGAACAAACCATCCTTGGTTTAATCCTTGAAGCTGATGATGATGATGAGTCTGTCTGTGTGTAACGCGTGGGGTTTTTTTTAAATGAGTATTCTCGTATTATACGCTGGTATTTAATTGGAGTGCTCGAACTGCGTCAGTTATATCTGTGGTTAGGGCTTCAGTTGTTTAGTCTTTGCATAGAGCAAAACATTAGAAACGTTTTATACAAGTGAAGACCAGAGGCGAATCCTCCAAGCAAGCAGCACAAGCAGTGCTTGCCCAAACAAAATCAGGCAAAAGTAAATAAATGATTATGTAACCAACATTACTGTTGTCACCATAAACTGTTTCACGTGTCTTCTTATCTCTCATCTTTTGAAAATCGGAGGCGCATTTGTCATCTATCTTCCAGTCAGAATAACTTGATGACTTGATTTTATCAAAGTCATTAATGTCACTTCGCTTCCAGTTCTGAGCGCTGTTTTGACAGCTGGCTGACCGCTCCTGCCACAAGGCAATCACCGTACCATAAAAATAAAATTTATTTTACTTTGGGTTCCCTGACAGGCATTATTGACAATTAAAAAATAACAATTTGGCTTTCTTATTTGAAATATCTACCGGGCTGTTTGCTGAAGGCTACACCATTTATAAGTACAGGTAGCATCGCGGGACATTTTTAGCCTTCACCACAGTAGTGTGGGCCTGACGTACAACACCCCGCGTTAGGTTGACTCGAATATCCACTGAAGATGGCAGCCAGTGCTGCTGCTGAAACGTTTGGTTTGAATGTAAACCTTGGACCACGGCCAAACAGCCCGGTAGATATTTCAAATACAACTGACACCGGCCGTGAAAGCCTTAGAACAAATATGACTTTCATTTAACATTCTTCTCTTCTTATGTCTTCAATCCTAATATTGGTTTGCAGCAGTTTTTCACTGTGGTCTAACTTGTGCTTCCTCTTCATTTTCATCTTCATCTTTTTAAGTTTCACAATTTACACCATCCATAATTTGCTTTATATACTGCAGCCTTGGTCTTCCCTTATATCCTTTACCATCTATCTATTGTTCCTTCCATTGAAATTTTAGTAATCCTTAATGGTGCAGTGTATATCCAATGAGTTCTACCCTTAATTATTCTTTTCAACAAACACCTCTCATTTCCTATTCTGTTTAGCACCTCTTCATTTGTATTTATGTCAAACCATTTTATTTTTAGCATCTTGCTAAACATCCTGCTGAACGGGACTCCAGAGGGTGAAAAAAAGTTGACTAATTTTGTAATTCTCTTAATTTTTACTCTCTTTTATTAGTTTTGTGAGCTGTGCTTTTCAGTAGTAACTCTTTCTTAAATATACAAACAGGTTTATTATACAGGATTTGCGTATTGTGTATAACGTATACAGGATTTGCGTATTGTATAACACAATTATTATTATTATCGTTTACATTAATGGGAATGGTTTCACGATGTTATCACACGCCTTTCAGCCACGTTGGAGACAGTAATGTTGATTAGTCTTAAGGTGCGTCCAGACATGCAACAACGTATCGTAACGCAATACCGTCGCGTGTCATATTTAGACGGCACACCGTAACTGCAACATCGTAACGTCGGAGCGTGACATCGAGGCGTTCCGTCGCTTGTCTGTTTTCCAGCGTCACATCGAAGGAATGTTACGCACTGGCGTTACTCATGCTCTTTGCGTGTCTGGACGGGACTGCGTAACAAGTGCTTTATCAGTAGCCTACGCAATATGGAGTGGACTGAAGAACTTACGCTACAATATTGAAGTGTATCGAAGTAAAGTAATATTGTGGGATACGAAACATCCCAGCTACTATAATAAAATAAAAAAAACTTATGCTTGGGATGAACTTGCAGAAGATTTTAAAACTACAGTGGATGACTCTAAAAGAAAAGTTAATAATCTCTTGCCAGGTTGAGACGGGAAAAGGAAAGGAAAAAATTTAATTTTTCTCAACTTTATTTTTTTCTTTTAATCGTTCCAAAGTGGCTTTACACACTTCTGGGACTATAACGCTTATCGATTGTTAAGACATTTTAAATAGGTATTGCAGACTTACAAAGGAATCACAAGTGGCTAAAAACCGAATTATTACTCCTAGTCTTTCTCGGACGGAAATAACTTTTCTCCACTTAGTATTCTGTCTTTCAATTTTTGGCCCAATTAAATTAATCAGAAACTCAAAGTCTGTCGGTGAGATACTGGTAAAATGTTTGTAGAGCCCACTAACTGATTGAAATTTCAAATCTGAAAGTAACTTATTACCACTGTACATTCTTCTATTATACAACTGCGCATGCCTTCATCGTCTTTCCCGAGTTTCTTCTTTTTTACTAAATAGTCCATGACTATACAGGCTGCCGCAGCAATATCCATATTTTTGTCCTGCACACTACACGTACACGTCCACTACAGCTATACACGTTTTGAACAAGAACTGACGGATGGAACGTCGTAGTGTTGCGAACATCCTGTTACGCGTACGATGTATGTGTCACGCACGACCATGTCCTGTTGCGATGTTATGTTACGATACGTTGTTGCCTGTCTGGACGCACCTTTACCTTTAATTTGTACGAAGCCGACTCGACCGGACCCCGGACCTCCCCCGAATGCAAAATTCTAGGTACGCCACTGAGTGTTATGCATATACTTGATTTCTCTTGATGCGTCAAAAATTCCAAATTTAGCTTCTGCTGTTCAGGCAATTTCTGATTTTTTCTGTACGTTCTAGAGTCGCTTGATTGTTGGTCTACATCTACCAGTTACGAAACAATCTACGCTTCGAACTCTGTAAATCGTTTTTGTAATGCTCCGATAAGCTTCCTAACTTCTTCCTTACGTAATGACGTAGTATCTCTAATATATAATGAATTTCATATATTTACACTTTTAAGAATGATGATCGCGATTTTTATTTATTTATCTTATTCAAATAGAGCGACCTCGTACATTAATAAGAACGCGTCGTAATAACGGTCGTTAATTTGCCCATCGTTCAGACGTATAGTAATAATTAAGTGGTTTAGAATTCTTGTAACGTGTGTAGACAATTACTGGAACCAATAGTGAATTGTATAAACGTACCATTAAAAAGAGTGCGCCCATTGACAGAATTCGTTCATTTGCATCTCGTCAAACAGCATCTGTTAGTTAAACAATGAGAAATCACATTATTCACTACAAAGACCACAACAATGATGGCAAATTTTTCATTTTAAAAGTGCACTGGCGCGTAAAATTCGGACCGCGGCTTCGATCACAGCACAGCACACACATGTTAATAAACAAAGACGTAATGCGCGTTAATTGAATATTATTGTTTTGTCCGCGGCGTTTATTTGTTGTTTCGTCAAAAGGCTTACGCGATGTCAATAATCAGATTTGAAGGGGGCACAAAACAACAATAGTTTTATCGAATTATTGGATCAACAAAAGGAAAGGGTTGGCACGAGCCCCTGTTGTTTAAACAACGCTCGTCTCAAGACATGTTCAAAATTTCATTGTTCAGGAAAAGTGCTTTTCACAGCGTGTAGTACATTTGGCATACCTAAACGGCTCTGTGGGTCACTATTTGAATCTCTCTAGCACTGTCTATCTGTTTATCTGCTCTCTCTCTCTCTATCTCTCTCTCTCTCTCTATCTATCTATCTGCTCTCTCTCTTTGACACACACACGCGCGCACGCGCACATACAATATTTGATCTTCCATTCGGTAAACAATTGGAAAAATGATTGAAAAGATAGTGGTTGATCGATGTGTGGTTTTTCCAGTAAGCCGAGAATGATACAGAAACTCTGGATTTAACGAAGATTATGGAAATATGCGTACTAGGAATTACAAACCGTGACAGAAAGACAATTACTGGGTACACAATAAAACTAGTTGCGTGAGAGTTTATAACACCCTTTCTTCGGCAAGGGCTATTACGGCTAGCGTCTTGGGCCCCCTGCTTTTCTCTGTGTACGTCAATGACGTGCCCAAGTTGCCTGGCACCAGGTTGGCCATGTTCGCTGACGACACGGTGTCGATCGTCGAGCTGAAACGGCAGTTATCTGGCTCCAGGAACAATTGGACGAATACGTTGAGTGGGCAGAGAGATGGAGGGTTGCCATCAACGCGGCCAAGAGCACAGCAGTAGTCTTCTCCAGACGCTTAAGGCTCCCCGACAGACTTTACATAGGTGATACTCTGTTGCCCTGGTCTCGAGAGGTCAAGTACCTCGGGGTCCACCTCGATCGTCGTCTTACCTGGCGGACACACTCCGCACAAGTAGCCCGCAAGACCGCCAATCACCTATACCAACTCCGTCCTCTGCTATGCAGCAACGCCATGACCCGCCGCTTAGGAAAACTTATCGTCTCCACCTATGTGGTGGCGATGGTTACCTACGCGATCCCCGTATGCGGCTACTTGCCAAGATCCATAAGCGAAAGCTTCAGTCTCTCCTTGACCGAAGATTGCGCTGGGCGTGCAAAGCCCACTACCTGACATCAAACAAAACCATCCGAGAAGACCTGCGTGTCGGTTCCCTGAACGCCACTGTACGGACACTGTCCCGCAAATTTTATCGCCGCTCCACCCGATTCCAGGGCAATCACCTCATTAGCGCCCTCGGTCGCTACCAATTTGTGCCAGGAGAATCTTGGACCCAGCCTCGGCGTACTCTCGCCCTTAATTAATTAATTAATTGAAAACCCACGGCCGGTAGCAGGCCACACCCTAAATACAGACGCTATCTATCGTCCCTGCGGCAGGAGCTCTATCTGAAGCTCGGGACGCAGTATACGAGCGGGCAACGGGCATGCCCTTCGTCTCGCACAGCCCACTGGTCCAGAATAAAACTAGAAAAGTTGATACCATGTACAGGATTAAGTGAAAAAGAACCAAATTTTATATGGTTAAGATATTTCTTCTTCTGATAGTTCCTATCCGTTTTGGATGTTGGATAAGCTTATCGTACAGAATATTTTAACTTTCTGTACTGCTGCACGGAATAAGTCAGTTTTATTCGTACCAAAGCAGATCCTTAAATTTCTCAGCCACGATATTCTCGGTCGCCAACTCCTCTCTTTCCAAATATTTTTCCCTGTAGTATGGACTGCAATAAGTTAAGATATTTTGAAATGTTTTATTTGGAACATATGGACAGAGGCCTGGACCCTGAAGGAACTGATAAACAGTTTCCGTAAAGCTTTTGAGATGTGGTGCTGAAAGGGGGGTTAAGACACCGTGTACAGAAAGAATTACTAGTGACTGGGTTTTGAAGAGAGTGGACGAAAGAAGGATTCTGATTGAAACCACTGAGGAAAGGAGGTCCCTACGCCATCATCACCCTGATCGAGGTGCGTGGTGGGAGGGGAAGGTTCGGTCAGGAGTATACGGATGAGATAAAAGGAGGCATGCGGTGATTAAGAAACTTTCTTTGGAAGGGAAGGGCAAATTGTGTCGTATTTTGTTTTGACTTGTATTTTTTCTTTTCAGGTGTTAGTTTGTTTTGTGTTATAATATACATACACAAACACGGCCCAATTTTCAAAATACTCAACATTGAAAACACTGAGAAAAAAACAAATATATACACCATACCCACACACAGTAGGGTACCTAATACCCATTAAAACTACCAAAAACCAACAGGAAGCCATAGCAACAACCAACCTGAACACAAATATTCAACAAGATCAAAAACTAAGGTGAACGAGAATGGGAAAAATATTTGATTCCCGAAACATGTTCCAAGTAACGAAATAATATATTTTGAATGTAAAAAGTTATAAATATTAAAAAAAATACCGAATTATTAGGAAAATATTAGGCCTAAGAAAAACTTCAGAAGGTTGAAAATTAAGAAGTAATGATGAAATATGTCAAAGTATAGAAAATATAACAGAAACGATGAGGAAAAGAAGACTATAATTTTTTGGAATTTATATAGAATGGACGACAATAGGTTAACAAAGCAGATCTTCAAATGTCTGTGGGAGAAGAAGTCAAGATCAAGTTGGATTAAAGAACTCCAAAAGGATTTAGAAAAAAAATAGGCTAATATAAATGCAGAAGAAGCAATTGAAAGAGAAGTTTTTCGGGCAAAAATGTTAAAAATGGAAGGAGTCCAGGGTAGGAGAGAGAAAAACGCAGGTACAAAGTGGACTGAAGGCAGGAAGAAAAGACACAGTGAAAAGATGAAAGAATACTGGAGAAAAAGAAAAGAACAAAGAATAAAGAATTGAAATTGGCATGTGGTCCTTAGATGGCCAATACAAAAGAAAAAAAATTACTTATTAAAATAGATAGAGTGGTTATTAAATTGGTTTTCACATACTAGCTCTCGGGCCGCATAGAAAAGTGTTGCAGACCCGAGGGCCGTCAATTGGGAACCACTGATAATGTGTCTAGGGTATGCTGTTTTCGTAGTATGCTATTTTTAGCATATAATAATAACATGTTATTTAATTGGCTGTGTAATACTCTCAGACGTCTGTGTTTACATTCGTCTGCAGCCGAGACACTTGGATATCGAATTCTGAAACTAAACATGCGTCTGCTATCGAGTGTTACACTGCTGAAGAGCTCATACACGAAATACATAGTAAAGGTCATTCAGTACAAACCACGGCACCGACGCTCTGTGTGAGAAATGAAATGAAAACAGGCAGGCAAATTTGTTTACTAAACAAAACGCCATTAGCGTTCAGCGTGGTATGTGTGCTTTATGGGCTTCTCGAAGTAATTACATTGGCAGTGTACAAGGAGGAGAAGGAGGCCGTGCCCACGTGACTAAGCCCGCGCGTGGTCGCGGATCCGTGCGGTGATTATAAGCAATAAAAATTCATGTAACTGAATTCAGTTGTCACCCGTTTGTTTTAAATTATCCCACCAGAGGCCGCTGTGACTAACGATCCCGTGACAACTCAATTGTCTGGTGCGCGGAGTTCCCTTCACCCTGCGGTCTGGCTTCGGTTACACCCTTCTACAGGCCTTGTGTGTGTGTGTGTGTGTGTGTGTGTGTGTGTGTGTGTAATGGTTTCGACTGCAGGGAGTGGATACTTTATGTACTTACTTGGGTGCGTGCCCGCGCCCGCGACCTCTTTCCTATGTTCACATACGTACATACATACATATATATTATTTCTATTGTGATTGGCTGAGCCAACACTATTACGCGTTTTATTTATTTATTTTGTTTTCGCAAAAAGACAATGGAATATTCAAATATAAGAACGTAAGGGCGGCGACGAAAACGCATAACAAAATGGTGGACGACGACAACAGTAACTGCAAAACAAACGGTTATTGCCGAGGCCGTGGAAATAAATAGATTTAAATGTCGCAGGCGTGTTGGAGTTGGGAAAGTGGGCTGCTGTTGCTGTTGTAAAAGCGTTAATTAATATTTTCTGCCCTCGTGTGTGTTGTTGCGTGCGTGAATTACTGTGTATTACATGGGCGCGTTTGGTCTCCCGCTGTGTGGTATGTGGTCTGTGGTCTGACGTAAACAAGAGACTGGCCGATTTCTTCAGCCTCCTACACGAAAATGTTAGTGTGATCCTATCGTGAACATTGCAACTCGAAACGTACAGTACCAATGTTAAAGACAAGTAAAGCTTGCGTATTTGCATGGCCTGTTTCAAAATTTCTTATAACTTTTGTGTTAGCAATAGGGTCTGACTTAAAGATTTCAGCGTCCTAGGCTGATGAATTTTTTGCCCCCCTCCCCCAACATTCCGCCTTCCAACCTCTCAAACAACGAGTAGTCTATTACGCACAATTTACTCATATAATGTAGGCTACTTATTATTTAGGAACATGTGGGTTTTTATAAACGAATATCGGTATGGAGAACCATACATGACTTCCATGTTCTAAGATTTATATTTTAAATCATTCATTTGAATTCAGTTTGATAATTTCTAACAAGTTAGGTGTGTTCCTTGTAAATCGAGTTTTATGTCTGACAAATTGAAATGAAATATTTCCATAGAAACTACTTCTTTGTTGCCGATAACGTAGTACACATATAAAAAATCGGTATGGAGAACCATACATGACTTCCATGTTCTAAGATTTATATTTAAAATTATATTCGAAATGAAATATTTCCATAGAAACTACTTCTTTCTACTTATTGCTTCAGCCTTAACCATAGTACTGTGGTCACTAACGTATACCGCCTCACGTTTTCGCACTCGATTTTCACTGATGATGGGAGTCGATGGCACTACCGAAACGTCTGGTTTTGCAGAAAACATTGGACTACGCCTAAACAGCCCGGGAAGGAATTTTAACAAAAAACTACTTCTTTGTTGCCGATAACGTAGTACACATAAAAAATTCCCCCTCCCTCTTCAACTATAATTTTCATTAATAGAAAATTACCCCCACCACGTTCACCTAACCTCTTAATTTATAGATATTTCATCTACATTTCTACAGTAGATTATTATGAGCTTCTTATCAGGATACTTTATTTATCAAAATTAAGTACTTTACTCTTGTTAAAATATAAAACGTTGCTGGTAAACTACCCCTTTCTCTTAACCGATCTTCACCAAAATCAATAAGCCTTCAGTCCTCTACAATTCAGGGAAGCATGCAAAAAAAATATTTGATTCTGTTTGAATGTGCGGCAGTTATCGTTCGTCATAGAAACAATTACTCTTGTTAAAACATGAAAAGTGGCAGGTAAACTACCCCTTTCCCTTAACCGGTCTTCACCAAAATCAACAGGCCTTCACTTCTTTACAATTCAGGACCGTATGCAGAAACGTATTTGATTCTCTTTGAAGTTACGGCAGTTATCGTTCGTCATAGAAAATATCGGTATGGAGAACCATACATGACTTCCATGTTCTAAGATTTATATTTAAAATCTTTTTTGAAATGAAATATTACCATAGAAACTACTTCTTTCTACTTACTGCTTCAGCCTTAACCACAGCACTTTGGTCACTAACGTATACCACCTCACGTTATCGCATCATTTTCACTGATGATGGAAGTCGATGGCATTGCCGAAACGTCTGGTTTTGTAGAAAACATTGGACTACGGCCAAATATCCCGGGAAGGAATTTTAACAAAAACTACTTCTTTGTTGCCGATAACGTTGTACACATATATATAAAAAATATGCATAAAATTAATGGCTTGTATAAGTTAATGATTAATCTCCATTAAGTAGTGCTCAAGTTTCCAAAGTTTTAATATTATGATGTCCGTAATTAAAACATCAGAGCAGGTTTAGTGTGTATGAGGGTTCACCGTGGACAAAAATTTTCAACATTTCCTATTGAGCGTTGCTTAGAATAAAGCTGCGAATCTACAGTGTACGTTTCACAGAACAAACGCGGAAAAGAAGGAGTGCTCCGAAGTCACTCATGGACCCTCAGCATCTTGCAGAGGGTTCATTCCCTAAAGACGAAAAGTCTGTCTATGAATCGTTCCTCCGTAAACACGTGCAGTTACACTGCCCAGCGATCCACAGGAAGCAAATCGCTATCCACGCTGGACACTTTTTCGGCTTGCATGCGTTATGTTGGTATGGGTTCAGCACTTTCCATTTAAAAAGCGTGCAAATGTCAGAAAATAAACATGAATGAGGCCAGAAATAACGCGAATTGTGTGTGTGTGTGTGTGTGTGTGTGTGTGTGTGTGTGTGTGTGTGTGTGTGTGTGTGTGTGTGTGTGTGTGTGTGTGTGTGTGTGTGTGTGTGTGTGTGTCTTCCCTGCCTTTTTACTGCAGTAGTCATAATAATAAAATGGAAACGTAAACAGTACATAACTGAAATATGCTTGCCTGCCAAGCACGATATATTTTCTAATATATACATAATTTACATTAAAATGAAAAAATTATAATTTTATTGCCTGGCAACAAAATTATTTTATTTTCAACAATTACCATTGTTTCAAAAAGTTTAAATGAATTTTCAAGTACTTTACTCTTGTTAAAACGTAAAAGGTTGAAGGTAAACTACCCCTTCTCCTTAACCGATCTTCACCAAAATCTAAAGGCCTTGAGTCCTCTACAATTCACTGAAGTATGCAAAAAATTATTTGATTCTGTTTGAATTTGCGGCAGTTATCGTTTGCCATATAAAATACGCTTGATAAAAAAACGTTGCAGGTAAACTACCCCTTCCCTTCAACCGATCTTCACCAAAAACAATAGGTCTTAAGTACTCTACAAATCAGGGCTGTATGCGGAAAATTATTTGATTCTGTTTGAATTTGTGGCTGTTATCGTTTGCCATAGGAAATACCCTTGTTAAAACATAAAACGTTACAGGTAAACTACCCCTTTCCCTTAACCGATCTTCACCAAAAACAATATGTCTTGAGAACTCTACAATTCAGGGCTGTATGCGAAACAATATTTGATTCTGTTTGAATTTGCGGCTGTTATCGTTTGCCAAAAAAAAAAATTTCCCTTGATAAAAAAAACCGTTGCAGGTAAACTACCCCTTTCCCTCAACCGATCTTCAACAAAAACAATAGGTCGTGAGTACACTACATATCAGGGCTGTATGCAAAAAATTATTTGATTCTGTTTGAATTTGCGGCAGTTATCGTTTGCCATAGAAAAAAAATCTACAGACACACACAGACAGACAGACACACACACACACACACACACACACACACACACACACTTTTCGGAAAAAGACTTTTTTTCATGTTTTGAGTGTAGTAGAATCAGAATCTGCAATAATCTCGAACACGATTTTTTTTGCCATCACCATACTTCCATTCCTTAAGGAATATGGAAGTAAAAATTACCCTTGTTAAAACATAAAATGTTGCTGGTAAACTACCCCTTTCCCTTAACCGATTATCACCAACACCAAGAGGTCTTGAGAAATCTACAATTCAGGGCTGTATGCAAAACATTCTATGATTTTGTTTGAATTTGGGGCTGTTATCGTTTGCCATAGAAAATCACCATACTTCCATTCCTTAAGGAATATGGAAGTAAAAATTACCTTGATAAAAAAAACGTTGCAGGTAAACTACCCCTTTCCCTTAACCGATCTTCAACAAACACAACCGGTCTTGAGTACTCTATAATTCAGGGCTTCATGCAAAAAATTATTTGATTCTGTTTGAATTTGCGCCTGTTATCGTTTGCCATAGAAAATACCCTTGTTAAAACATAAAACGTTGCAGGTAAACTACCCCTTTCCCTTAACCGATCTTCACCAAAAACAATAGGTCTTGAGAACTCTACAATTTAGGGCTGAATGCAAAACATTATTTGATTCTGTTTAAATTTGCGGCAGTTATCGTTTGCCATAGAAAAAAATTATCCTTGATAAAAAAAAAGTTGCTGATAAACTACCCCTTTCCCTTAACCGATCTTCACCAAAAACAATAGGCCTTGAGTACTCTACAAATAAGGACTGTATGCACAACATTATTTGATTCTGTTTGAATTTGCGGCTGTTATCGTTTGCCATAAAAATATCTACACACACACACACACACACTCTCTCTCTCTCTCTCTCTCTCTCTCTCTCTCTCTCTCTCTCTCTCTCTCTCTCTCTCTCTCTCTTTTCAAAAAATGACTTATTTTTAATTTATTGAGTGTAGTACAATCAGAATCTGCAATAATCTCAACACGATTTTTTTGCCATCACCATACTTCCATTTCCTTAAGGAACATGGTAGTAAAAATTACCCCCTCCCCCTTCAACTATCATTTTCATTTATAGAAAATTACCCACTCTCCTTCAACTACCCTTTTCATTAAAAGATATTTGATCTATCTTTCTACAGTGGATTATTATGACCTTCTTTTCAAGATACTTTATTTATCAAAATTAATTACTTTACTCTTGTTAAAACGTAAAACGTTGCAGGTAAACTCCCTTATCCGATCTTCACCAAAATCAATATGCCTTGAGTCCTCTACAACTCGGGCACATATGCAAAAATTATTTGATTCTGTTTGAATTTGCAGCAGTTATCGTTCGCCATAGAAAAGATTCTACATACAGACGTTTTTCGGAAAATGACTTTCCTTCATGTTTTGAGGGTAGTACAATCAGAATCAACCCTTATCTCGAACAAGATTTTTTTCGCGATCACCATACATGTTCGCGAACATGGAACATGGAAGTAAAAATTAGTTTTGTTTCCATTTTCATCAGTTATAGTTATCCATTAAAAGCATGAACACATTGAAAAACTATAAGTAACGTAAATATTTCGAGAGTCAAATACTTTGCATAACCTTTACACAAAGTAAATCAAAACGCGGCTGAATAAAACAAAAATTTCAAAATAACTGCTGATGGGAAAGTTAAATTTTAAATTTCAAAAATCGGCACTTATTAGAAAAACTACTCTTTTTATTCTTAATACAACGATATCTTGTTATGGAATTCGGATAAAAATTAACAGTTATTATTCCTAACAAAACGTTTGGCCCGTTTCACTTAGAAGAACGATGTATTATTCTGCGTGTATTAAAAATTTAATGAAACTTGATTTTTTTTTATTGATTCCCAAATAATACTAAATATAATAAATTTAATTATTTATTTACTTTTATTTCCTAAAATATCAACTATGGTATACATATTTGCGCCCTACTACGAAAAATAAGTAAGCATCTGATTGAGACATGAGTTGCCATTTGGGTTAAATACGTATTGTTAGGTAATACGGAACGTTCTGGTACATTGGAGAACGTTGTTCTACAAGTTTCTCGGCTATCCCAGCAGAGCCCAGCTGTAATGTTTTGTGCGTACGTGACACTTAACATTCGAGGCAGTGTTACGTAATACGGAATGTTCTCGTACATTTGATAGTGTTGTTCGATAAGCTTCTCAAGTAGCCAAACGGTGCGTGTTTCTGCCAAGGCCGCTCTGAAGTATCCTCTAGAATTTTCAAGTGTCTGTTAAGGACGCATATTATGAAACCCCATATTATTAGACTATAAATACCCCAACCCGCCGCTTAGTTTTCAGTTTATGCCGGGCGATTTACACAGTGCGTCTCAAGTGGTGTATTAGTGAAAAGTGATTATTGTGCGGAATTCTTTATAGTTGACATTGTTATTTGTGTGGACAGATTAACTTGAATTATTGTACTAGTATGTTGTGCCCTGCACATTCCAGGTTATGATTTTATATATAATTGTAAATGAGGATTCTACTCATACTCAAACTACTCAATGTATTATTTTATTTTATCTTAAGAATTATTTTAAGGAACAAACTGAGCGATTGTGAGGAAGTGTGCTGACCATTTTTTATCGTGGCACGTGTAGCGAGTTATCAACCAGGGAAGCTAAGAATTGTTTACTTGTCAGTGTTCGTGAACGAGTTCCGCTTTGGTTCACAAAAATCAATGTCAAATTGTCCTCTCGTGTGACCTGATAAGTTTCGAGACACGTGCAGAGTCCAGTTCTGATTGGCTGAATTTTGGGCGTTAACACATAGAGACTTTTTGCGTCACGCAGGGTATAAAACTGACGAGAGCACTGGGAAGTACACACCCTCTTTTTTTCACTTGTTCACTTTTTGGCGTCCTTGCGCACTCTCCGTACATCGTAGATGTGCATCTTCTGTCTACGATGGAGCCACATCAAAAGCGTAATTACAACTTTGTTTTGTTTTACTTAGTTCAAACTTAAAGCATTAATCGATTTTGGATAATGAATTATTTATACTCAGAAGTGCTCAGTAGTGTTCTAAATTTGTTAAGGAATATGTATAATTGACATCTTAATCATTTATGCCTAATTTAAAGTGGTAACGTACCAAATTCAGAAATATAGTTAGTAAAGCTTTTATAATGTTTTAATAAAGAATAGTCAGTATATAAAGAATGTTTTTTTTTATATAATGTTATGTCTTAATGAAGACACTCAATAGAATTATTGTAACGAGAGTATGTCACTTCAATTATTGTTATTTTGTTCATTTGTATTGTCATTTGTTCATCAAGATAAAACTTGTTAACTAACGTAGTTACTCTAATGAATTAAAGAAAAATTATTAATCTAAGTAAATGCCTTATTTAATAACGAGCCACCCCACAGCTATCCTGTCCGCACGACTGGAGCTTTCACTTTGTGAGGCCCCAGCCCCAGGCGTTACAACAAGTATAGTCTTGTTGAATAATTTGTTGATTACAAACTGTTAATTGTGATAATTAAAGCTGGTTTTTAGTGACTTCATTGGTGTCTTGTGTTTTGTTTTCCACTGTACCGTACGACGATCAAGGAGACCGTCTTTACAGTATTATTCAGTAGGCGCTTAAAAATTGTTAAATTATGTAGAACAACCTGAAGCAACTTTAAACAACTACTCATAGACCTAATTTGGTACAACCAGAAGGAACAAAGAAATAAATAGGCCTATATTTTGCTTACGAACTAAACATTTCAATAAAAAAATGTTAAAATGTTAAACTAGTAAGTAATATGCTGGGTGAGCTGCAGAACACGCTCACTATTCTAAACGAAGTACACCTATATTTATTGTTGGATGAATTTTATTATTAGATCATTTTTCAGTTTGACAGAAATTATGAAAATCCCGATTGTCCTACTAGTTTTTGTTTAGTAAAGTATCAATTGTAGAACAATCATACAGTAAACAGTAAAAATCCCAAACAAGCGGATTTGTGTTAAAAATTTCGTTTAGACTGACATTAGGCTGGATTTTTTCATCATTATCATCACCATTCCAAGCACTAGGCCTTAAACTTGTTCCGAAACCCATATCCTCCTCGATCTACCGACATCTCTCTTCCCAGTAGGGTGATAAACCAAGACAGCCACAAGTAGACGGATATCAGGCATTCTATTCAAGTGTTCACACCATCTCCTTCTATGGTCTTCAATCTTCTGGTGCAATGATACAATGTTTAAGTGGCGTCTAATATCCTTGTTCCTTCTCCGATCCAAGATAGAACAACCTTGCGTTCCTCTTAGAAATTTTATTTCGGCTGCCTGAATCCTCTGCACGTCCCTTTTTCCAAGACCCCATGTCTCACTAGCATACAGGAATGTGGGGACAGCCACAGTTTTATAAAATTTAATTCGGGTATCCTTCCGTGTTTTATTTTTCAGGTACCTATGAATCGTTGCACACATGCGTCTAAATTTTGTTAATTTACTATCCCAATCAATATCAGTTCCATATGAGATGTTACAACCCAGGTAATTAAAATGACTAACCTGACCCAAAATCGGATTATTCAGGACTATCTTAGTTCTTATAGGATACCTGCCCTGAAATGCCATCGTTTTAGATTTTTTAGCAGAGATCTGTAGCCCATAGTCTTGTATGATGCTGTTGAACGTATATATCGCCCGCGGCAATTGGTCTTCTGTTTTCTGTATCACTACCGTGTCATCTTCATAATCCAATCTCATGAAGTGGATTTTTTAAAAGAGCTACTATTAGGCTATATTAGCGTACACAGCTGAAAAAAATAAAATGAAACAGCCTAAAAATTAAGAGTTAACAAAATTCGTTATACTGACGATGTCACACAAAACTGGCAGATGTGTCTTCAAGAAAATTTTATGATTGGTCACTCTACAATTGAGACTTTGTTATTTGCGGACGATCAGGCTGTTCTGTCGGACTCTAAAAACAGATTGCAGATGGGTATACATTAGTTAAATCGAATCTGCAAATACTCTGGATTGCAAATATCCACACTTAAAACCAAGGTGATATTCGTGGAATTGATCCCGTACGGGCAAAAATTGTTATAGATGTCCTAGAACAAGTTAGCAGTTCTGAATACCTGGGCTACAGAGTGTCTTATAATGCAAGCAACGACGTTGTGAGTAAGTTCAACCTTATGTGCGGGACCTTCAGGCGAACCCTTAAGTCGGAAAGTAAAGGAACACGTATAAAATTCTAAAAGGCGATGGCTCTTCCCACACTTCTTTATGGGACTGAGAATTGGACTTTAACGAATGATCAGGCCAGTCGCATACAAGCGGCTGAAATGAGATTTCTCAGGTACGTGGCAGGATATACTCTCCATGATCATAGAAGAAACACAGATATACGGCAGGAACTGAATATTATGAGTATAATCGACAGGATTGCCCAGTGTCGGCTGAATTGGTGGGCAATTCATCCACCGAATGGATCTTTGCCGAATGGATGACTGCCGCATCCCCAAACAACTATGGAACTATAAGCCGAGGGGACGGAGAGGTGTAGGACGTCCGAGGAAGCGCTGGAGTGACCAGCTATAATCTTTGCCTATTTGAGACCGGAACAAACCATCCTTGGTTTAATCCTTGAAGATGATGATGAACAAAATTCGTCAACTTTTTCGACCCTGTGGGGGTCCGGTCCCCCCGTAAATACTCCCCTGGCCGAGTGTCAGACTAATGTGAATTTTAACAGAAATCCGATTGTTTGGAATTTTAAGTGTTTATTGTATGATTGCTCTACAATTGTTACTTTACTAAACGATAAGTAATAGGTCATCGGAATTTTCGTAATTTTTCTGATATCTGAGTAAAAAACTTTCTAGTATTAAAATGTACCCAATAATAAATGTAGGCCTATTCGTTCAAAGTAGTGAGCTAGTTTTCCAGCTCAATGAGCGGCTAGTTAAATTCTCTGTCGCTATTGTGCGGATGATGATGATTAGTATTATTTTAAATCAGCCGGTCAGAGGGGTAATGTTCTGTTGCTTGACCCCGATACCACACTTACCGCTAATACGCTTAATCGTGTAGGTCTACACGTTAGGTACGCCGATGTGCAGTGCCATTGGCGGCCGCACAATACCTACGGTACAAAACCAGTTAAGTGTAACGCGCCCGCGTGATTGGCTGTCTCCGTCTGGCACATCTGCCCTCTCTCGATAATCAGCTTAACTCCGCCGCTGTAAGCTGTAATCCCCTTCTTAAATCCTCCCCTAAAGAGTCACACATACGTACCCATTTTCATTGTAAGTCTGCCACCAGACAAACCAGAACCGACTTTTTTTTATTAGTCTTAGTTTCCATAAAAAATTTTTCACACAGGATAAACGTCATACATTGTTAAAACGATGTCTGATAGAGAGAGAGAGAGAGAGAGAGAGAGAGGGAGAGAGAGAGATAGAGAGAGAGAGAGAGAGAGAGAGAGAGAGAGAGAGAGAGAGAGAGAGAGAGAGAGAGAGAGAGAGAGAGAGAGAGAGAGAGAGAGAGAGAGACAGACAGACAGAGAGAGAATCTGTGAAAGAATATGTGTTGAGAAAGTGACGGGGCTGTCAGAGAATCAGTATGACCGAACTTTTGGATAGGCCTACTATGTCTTCGTACAATTTTCTCACTCGAAAGGCTTTTTGAAATTGTTATAGTAAGCAATGAGTTTGTTTTAACGAATAGAACAATATTTGAATTTATTGATTAAGTTATTTTTAATGTTATCAATTTTGTTAGACCACGACCTTGACATCCGGAAAAAACGAAATAATAAAACACACATTAAAGTCAAACACTAAGAACAATTTTAGAATCTTGTCTTGCCGGGCTGTAAGGCCGTGGTTAGTTGCAGACGTTTCGGCCGCACCTTCGATGGCTATCTTCAGTGCATATACAATAGTTTGAACAAGGCGTAACACTGACCAAGTTATCGCAGTCAGTAACCATTGAACAGTGGTTGTAGGGCACCCATATTTATAAACTTTTGGGGTTCACACGAAGATGTTGATTAAAACCACTAGCCAATAAGAAGAAGGAAATGTTATTGGTTCGACACGACTCGCGTCCAAAGGCTACTTAATGAGAGTGACTCACCCCGCCGATTCATGGCAATCGCTGTATGTTTTTGAGTCTGGATGGACTCCGTATGCATTAGAGGGAAATACGCACTAACCGACGGTCGGAATTGGCGAGTGCGTGCTCTGTATAGCGGACTTCTCCGGCTGTCTCAAACGCCATGTGATGCGGTCCGCTGGTAGGTTGCGGAGTATAATTGTGGCCCTCAGCCAGTGGCTTATCTAGAATTTAACTTTGCGGGGGGGGATCCGGGGTCGGGTCGGCTTCATACAAAAGAAAATACAAAGACTAATCAACATTACTGTCTTTAAAGTGGCTGAAAAACGTGTGATAACATCCTGAAATCAGTCCCATTAAAGTAAACGGTAATAAACACAATAAAAAAAAAACACTTTATTGAAACATTGTTTACAAGATACCTATTGGGTGAATTGATTTTCCTGTATTTCATATTTCAAGCGTATACGCAAATGCTGTGTAATACCCTTGTTTGTATATTTAAAAAAGAGTTAGCCTACTACTATACTAGTGTACACAGCTGAAAAAATAATAAAACAGGCTACAAAATTAAGAGAGTAACAAAATTCGTCAACTTTTTCGACCCTCTAGGGGGGGCAGTCCCATTCGTCTCCCCCCCCCCCCGTAATTATACCCCTGTCATTATCGCACTGACATAAAAGGCCATTACCATTACAAATACCAATAAAGACCATACCATTAAAGATATATAAGATATCTAAGTATATTAATTATCTGTTTTCACTTACTTACAATTGAATACTGACTTTTTTATTTTACGGGATTACTTGTTGTAAATTCTCCTCTTATGATGCGGTCCGTCGATAGGTTTCTGAGTTTAATTGTGGTCCTCACTCGGTTCTAACTTGGAAACCACTGATTCAGACGATACAAAAGGGTGTCCAGTGTATGTCTTATTAATGTACGTTTTGTCATTAAACAGAGACACAGCGATGAGGGGATTAATGAATGCCCGATACAGATTCAAAATAAAATATCGGTATGGAGAACCATACATGACTTCCATATTCTAAGATTTATTTTTAAAATCATTTTCGAAATGGAATATTACCATAGAAACTACTTCTTTCTACTTACTGCTTCAACCTTAACCACAGTACTGTGGTCACTAACATATACCACCTCACGTTATCGCACTCGATTTTCACTGATGATGGAAGTCAATGGCATTGCCGAAACGTCTGGTTTTGTAGAAAACATTGGACTACGGCCAAATATCCCGGGAAGGAATTTTAACAAAAACTACTTCTTTGTTGCCGATAACGTTGTACACATATATATAAAAAATATGCATAAAATTAATGGCTTGTATAAGTTAATGATTGATCTCCATTAAGTAGTGCTCAAGTTTCCAAAGTTTTAATATTATGATGTCCGTAATTAAAACATCAGAGCAGGTTTAGTGTGTATGAGGGTTCACCGTGGACAAAAATTTTCAACATTTCCTATTGCGCGTTGCTTAGAATAAATCTGCGAATCTACAGTGTACGTTTCACAGAACAAACACGCGGAAAAGAAGGAGCGCTCCGAAGTCACTCATGGACCCTCAGCATCTTGCAGAGGGTTCATTCCCTAAAGACGAAAAGTCTGTCTATGAATCGTTCCTCTGTAAACACGTGCAGTTACACTGCCCAGCAATCCACAGGAAGCAAATCGCTATCCACGCTGGACACTTTTTCGGCTTGCATGCGTTATGTTGGTATGGGTTCGGCACTTTCCATTTAAAAACCGTGCAAATGTAAGAAAATAAACATGAATGAGGCCAGAAATAACGCGAATTGTGTGTGTGTGTGTGTGTGTGTGTGTGTGTGTGTGTGTGTGTGTGTGTGTGTGTTCCCTGCCTTTTTATTGCGGTAGTGATAATAATAAAATGGAAACGTAAACAGTACATAACTGAGATATGCTTGCCTGCCACGCACGATATATTTTTTCTTATACATGACTAGCAGAATACCCGTGCTTCGCTACGGAGTTTCACGTTGTACGTAATGAAAATGTTAGTTTAATTAATAATAAAGTTTAATTAAAGTAGGCTTCTTAAAAATAAATAGCTGTTGCCCACAACTTCGTTCGCGTGGTCTTCAATTTAATGCAATAATATATTTACAACAGAATCTATTCTATTGGGTTGCCATAGTAACCAGATCTAATAGTTTTTTAAGACCGCAAAGGACCCCCCAGAGGATCGTATCGAAAAAAACACCTGTCCTATGTTGGTTCTCCCGTTGCGTAAAATATTTGTGCCAAGTTTGGTTGAAATCGGTCCAATGGTTTAGGTGGAGACGTGGAAGACCCCAAAGGATCGTATCGAAAAAAAACACTTGTCCTATATTGGTTCTCCCTTTGCGTAAAATATTTGTGCCAAGTTTGGTTGAAATCGGTCCAGTGGTTTAGGAGGCGAAGTGGAAGACCCCAAAGAACCCCCAAAAGGACCCCATCGAAAAAACACCTATCCTATGTTGGTTCTCCCGTTGCGTAAAATATTTGTGCCAAGTTTGGTTGAAATCGGTACAGTGGTTTAGGAGGAGATGTGGAAGAAACCTTCGCGGACGTGCGCACAACAACTCACCGAAGTTTCATCGCAATCGGATGAATGGTATAGGAACGCATACGGGACAAACAAAGAAACATTCATTTTTATATATAAGATGTAAACTATACCACTTACTTGACATAAACCGTGATAGCTAAGTTAATGTACAACATATATGTATTAATTATACACATAAATGTTCCTCGATAGACACTCTATCTATTGGCGAAAACTTGAATAAAATCCGTTCAGTACTTCCTGAGATTAGCGATTTCAAACACAGAGAGAAAACGCACCGACTTTACTTTATACTATGTACAGATTTACATTAAAATGAAAAAATTATAATTTTATTGCCTGGCAACAAAATTATTTTATTTTAACAATTACCATTGTTTGAAAAAGTTTAAATGAATTTTCATGTACTTTACTCTTGTTAAAACGTAAAAGGTTGCAGGTAAACTACCCCTTCCCCTTAACCGATCTTCACCAAAATCAAAAGGCCTTGAGTACTCTACAATTCAGGGACATATGCAAAAAATTATTTGATTCTGTTTGAATATGCGGCAGTTACCGTTCGTCATAGAAAATACGCTTGATAAAAAAATGTTGCAGGTAAACTACCCCTTCCCCTTAACCGATCTTTACCAAAAACAACAGGTCTTGAGTACTCTACAAATCACGGCTGTATGCAAAAAATTATTTGATTCTGTTTGAATTTACGGCTGTTATCATTTGCCATAGAAAATACCCTTGTTAAAAAAACGTTGCAGGTAAACTACCCCTTTCCCTCAACCGATCTTCACCAAAACAATAGGTCTTGAGAACACTACAATCTAGGGCTGTATGCAAATAATCGTTTGATTCTGTTTGAATTTGCGGCTGTTATCGTTTGCCATAGGAAATACCCTTGTTAAAACATAAAACGTTACAGGTAAACTGCCCCTTTCCCTTAACCGATCTTCACCAAAAACAATAGGTCTTGAAAACTCTACAATTCAGCGCTGTATACGAAACATTATTTCATTCTGTTTGAATTTGCGGCTGTTATCGTTTGCCAAAAAAAAAATTTCCCTTGATAAAAAAAAACTGTTGCTGGTAAACTACCCCTTTCCCTCAACCGATCTTCACCAAAAACAATAGGTCGTGAGTACCCTACAAATCAGGGCTGTATGCAAACAATTATTTGATTCTGTTTGAATTTGCGGCAGTTATCGTTTGCCATAGAAAAAAATCTACAGACAGACACAGACAGACAGACAGACAGACACACACACAGACACTTTTCGGAAAACGACTTTTTTTCATGTTTTGAGTGTAGTACAATCAGAATCTGCAATAATCTCGAACACGATTTTTTTTGCCATCACCATACTTCCATTCCTTAAGGAATATGGAAGTAAAAAGTGACAAAAATAATCAAACTAATTACGGACAATTTCGTGGTCTGTGCCTTACGCGACACGTCAAGACAAACAGGAACATCAAAGCGCGAGTGTGTGTGTGTGTGTGTGTGTGTGTGTGTGTGTGTGTGTGTGTGTGTGTGTGTGGACATATGGCAGCACCTGTTCGTTTGGCGGGCGGTTCGTGTGCAGAACGATATCTGAATGAAACGGAAAAGCGAGTGAATGCGGCTCCGTTAACAAAGGGCCGCCACTTCTGTTGTTGCCAAAGACAACTATAACTAATTGTTAGGGCAACAATCGGGCCCGTTGCGTGAATGAAGTTTTGGAATTCTACCAGACACAACAATTAATTACTCCTGTCCGGTGTAACTATGTCTAATTATAGCTCAAGTGTTCTAACGGCTGCAGCAACTTGCAACAATTACACCAACCCAACGTTGGGGTTTCATTCATAAATTTCGTGTTACACTTGCGGCTTCTCCATCGACTGTATTTATTGCTTTCAATATCTATTTGTTCTTTCTAGATTCCTCTAGCCTTGGTCAACTGTATATTGTTCCATATAAGGACCGTTCCTTTGCTTCCATAAGTATGTCAGTCCAACTTGTGTTGATACTATTTGAAGCAAGAAGAACGAAAATTTCCAGCTTTTGCTTCAGTCTATAAAATATCGGTACGGAGAAACATTCATGACTTCCATGCTCTAAGATTTATAGGCCTATTAAAAATAATTTTTCCATAGAAACTACTTCTTTCTTCAGCCTTCACCACAGTACTATGGTCACTAACGTATACCACCTCACGTTAGCGCACTCGATTTTCACTCATGATGGCAGTCAACGGCACTGCGGAAACGTCTGGTTTTGCAGAAAACATTGGACCACGGCCAAACATCCCGGGAAGGAATTTTAACAACAAACTACTTCTTTGTTGCCGCAGTACACATATACAAAATTATTCCCTCCCCCTTCAACTATCATTTTCGTTTATAGATATTTCATATACCTTTTTATAGTGGATTATTATGAACTACTTTTCAGGATACATTATTTATCAAAATTAAGTACTTATTCTTGTTACAACATAAAACGTTGCAGGTAAACTACCCTTCCCCTTAACGGATCTTCACCCAAAATCAATAGGCCTTGAGTCTTCTACAACTCGGGCATATATGCAAAAAATTATTTGATTCTGTTTGAATTTGCGGCAGTTATCGTTCGCCATAGAAAACATTCCACACATGCACGCACGCGCGCACACACACACACACACACACACACACATTTCAGAAAGTGACTTTCCTTCATGTTTTGAGGGTAGTACAAACAGCCACTATCTCGAACACGACTTTTTTCGCTGTCACCATACTTCCATTTCCTTATGGAACATGGAAGTAAAACTGTAACAACGACTACAATGTAGACGGCGATCGACATTTTGTGTAATCTATTACTGGTCGGAATAGGACAGCGTATCCAATTGCCCCTTTAAAGATTTCAAATAATTTTTAACGGTAGAAAACCCTTTGGTAACACGTAATACTACCAATGGTTGAAATAAAATCAGATAAGCAATGGAAAGCAGATAATTATATTTTACCAAGTCTATACAACTACTACGGAGAGATTCGACAAACCTGAGATTTCTTACGTATAATGAATGTGCTAGAGACCAGAAAGGAGAAGATTTTAAGTCGTTTTTAGTGCGATGTCACAGAAAAATGTTGATAAGTAAATAAGTTAAATAAAATTACAGATGAACATGTTCTGGAAGGGATAAAAGAAAATGCGTATAACATCAGTGAGAGGAATGGCAGATCTGCAGGGAATATCGTGAGACTCCAACTGAAGAATCCTGGATATACACACAGCGTGTGCTGATGAAGAAGACAAAACTAGAAGAATACATAACGTTGATTGTGCTTGTAGAATATTGGAAGAAATGAAAGTCTTAGTGGAGAAATGATGAGGTTAGCGGGTTGTTTCAAACCAAACCAGACATGAGGTTGAATAAAAGAAGAACGTTCTACCAAGTTTACCCGGGTAAAGGTAATCTTCTCACAGGTTCCTCAAATACAATATTCAAATACGTCCTGATGTATGCTAATCCACTCAGTGTGTGCTAACTTGCATCTTCAGAGACAGACGACTTGCATCTGCGTAACATAAATTCTTCTGAGACTGCTTTGTTTTCACATTCAAATAAGACTCTCAGTATAACAATATTCTTATAAAATTTAAGCTTGTTTTCCTTATTACTTTTTTTCATTCTCCTCTGTTAAAATCATAAGGTAGGCACTTCTGTTTTCTATTGCATGGTATAAGATCTCTTCCATATTTCATTGTCCATTGCTTGATATTTCTTATCACTATTTTTTTACTCCTTTCGTAACCATTGCATCCTTTGATTTTGCTTCTAATATTAGTTCCAGTTGCGTCTTCTTAAACATTTCTCTGTCGTTTTTTACCCTTGTAAGGATTAGGTAAACAATTATCATCTCGCCTATCCGTCGCGAGTCTTCTACAGATAGTGCCGTATCACCACGTTGCAACCCCCTTTTCCCCATCTCGTCGAGTATTTCTCCTTTCCACGATCTTCTGTACAAATGGGTAGACCCATTTCGCCGTCTGAGTGGAACCCAGTCGAGCATCTTTCTGGACCAAGGAACAATTAGTATTCTGATAACTTATCATCATCATCTCCACTTCACGGATTAGGCTGCACTGCCTGTTCCGGAAACCATCTCATCCTCGGACGTCCCACACTACGATAGCCTATGGGTTTATAATTCAAGGCAAGTTTGGGAAGGCGATCTTGCTGAATTCTTCCCAAATTAATTCTTATTAATTAATTCCTTGCTTAATTCTTACACCAGTTGGCCTTGTATTCCGTAATTCTATCCTGTAATTTAAAAATTTGTAATTCCTGCCGTATGTGTGCATTACTTATTCTGTCTCGTAACGTGCACCCTTTGACCAACCTGAGAAATTTCATTTCTCCTGATGTAATCTTCCCTCTGTCTCTCTGTGAAAGTACCCATGTCTCACTCCCATACAGCGCCACCGGTACAGCCGTAGTCTTATGAAACTTAAGCTTAGTGTCTTTCCTAGTTTTGTATTTTATGGTTGTACGGATTGTCCCACATTTATGCTTAAATTTATTAAGTTTATTTTCGACATCACAGTTAACTGCGGGACATATTTCGCACCCAAGATAATTAAAACTGGATACCTTCTCCAAGACGTATCCATTTACCTCTATCTTTGTCCTTACTGGATACGTCCCTATAAAAGGCATTACTTTGGTTTTATATGAAGATAACACCAAGCCATATTCTGATAACTATGTTGCTTTTTTTTATTCTCTATCCTAGGTTAAGTATTTTGCTTGATATAGCGGGTTGTGTCTTTAAGCCCATTTCACTGGAAGTTGTCAAAGGTATTTTGTCGTTTTATATACGATTTTGCATTCGTTTGTTCTTTGTGTTATATGTAGATAAGTCCAATTAATCTGTTTTCATAACCATATTTTATATTTGCAGTTGGTGAAATGATGTAAAAGAACTTGTCATCATCATCATCATCGTCCTCAAGGTTTAAACCAAAAATGGTTTGTTCCGGTCTCAAATAGGCAATTATTATAGCTGGTCACTCCAGCGCTTCCTCGGACGTCCCACACGTCTCCGTCCCCTCGGCTTATCGTTCCATAGTTGTTTAGGGATGCGGCAGTCATCCATTCGGCAAAGATGTTCCCACCAATTCAACCGATACTGGGCGATCCTGTCGAGTATACTCATAATATTCAGTTCCTGCCGTATATCTGTGTTTCTTCTATGATCATGGAGAGTAAACACTGCCACGTGCCTGAGAAATGTCATTTCAGCCGCTTGGGTGCGACTGGTCTGGCCTTTCGTTAAAGTCCAATTCTCAGACCCATAAAGAAGTGTGGGAAGAGCCTTGTAGAATGTTAGGCGTGTTCCTTTACTTGCTGACTTAAGGGTTCGCCTGATGGTCCCGCACATAAGGTTGAACTTACTCACAACGTCGTTGCTTGCATTATAAGACACACTGTAGCCTAGGCATTCAAAACTGCTAACTTGTTCCAGGATAATACCATCTACAACAATTAAAAGAACTTGTGATATTCCCAATTCGATTCATTGGCGAGCTGCCTGTCTGTTTCATATCTTCAGTGGATGCGTGTTTCTGGTGGAAATCCATGTACTTCCAGCCGGGGGGTCGAGAAACGTGTCAGCCAGCATCCGATTCTCCAAAAACTTCAGAAACAATAAAAATACAAAATAATTGGCAGACTCGGGACAGAAATTTATTAACACAACGACTGTCACGAATATTGTCTATCAGAATTGGTATCAAAATATATAAAGAAGAATGGAATCAAGGGCAAGAAAAGTACGTTACGAATATTCGTATGGAGAAGCACGGAACGGTGCAATGAATGGCAGGCGTGGCGTCTACGTACATTGCGAGTAGGAATGTGCTCATTGAAGCGGGGACAGCGCCGCGACCAACCGACTATGAAACGACCAATCGGCGCACTTAACGCCCCGCGCAGTAATTGAATATCGAAATCGGAATAAAAACAAACCGTTTGTCTGTTTGTTCTACAAAGAAAATAATGTTCTGGCAAAAACAATACGACTATTTGTAAAGGGTTGTCGAAGTGCCCCGCTTAATTTGATCCGACTCAGTGATTCGGTACATTGGAATGGGCGGCACGAGCCGTTGTTATTACGATAACAACTCACTCACAGTCTCCCACTGTTCTTTTCCTTGTACCGTTATTGTGTTTGATGACAACAATTGTGCCTTGGTTCACTCATTGAGTGAACCAAAGGGTTTCGTTAAAACATATTAATCACACACGAGAGCGATCTTATAGACGTTGACGTGGAAAACTACTGCTGTCAAGGAACAAACGACAGAGATGCGGTAAGAATTAATGATAACACAATGTATATACTAAGTGTGTGTACATCTCGACCCGTGATTAGTCGGTGATCACATTCTGAAGTCGTCATGTTATTCTGTTATTATGTTTTTTGTTCGAAATCCCTGTACCATTTCGAATATAGTTCTGCAGATGCTTGAAGCAAGAACCTCGCTTTTTGGTATCCCCGCCATTTATCCCGTCAAACTTTCCCTTCTGTTATCATAGTCATGTATCTATTTTGCCTAACCCAATGCCCCATCCATCGGTGAAGCTTTTTCTAATGTCTCCTCCACCACTGGTCGCTCATTTCGTCTACACTAGTAAACTCCAGGAGCTGCAGAACTCGCTCACTCTTCTTCTTCTTCTTCTTCTTCTTCTTCTTCTTCTTCTTCTTCTTCTTCTTCTTCTTTACAAGTATAAGGCTCAAAGCGTATTACGTCGTCCGTCGTTACAACTAATCTCTCCAACTTTTCATCGGCAGTCCCAAACTTCTTCTACCTTTAGCCATACATTTTGCAGTTACGTGTGGTATTCTTGCTGGTATACGTTCTACGTGATCAAACCATTCCTATCTATATTCCCTCACATGTCAGTCACTGGTCGGACAATTGATTCATGACGGATGTCCTCATTGCTTTTAGACACTCACTATTTTAAGCGAAATTTATTTATTATTAGGCAAATTTCAATATTAGACTTGTGTGCTCCCTGAGCTGCAAAACTCGCTCAATATTCTAAACTAAGTACACTTATCATTACGTAAATTTTTATATTAAATAATTTTTCCAGAATATATAAAACTATAATCGAAAGTATAGGCCTATATGGAGCAGAACTGTAGGAAATTAATAAAAGAAATAAATCCATAATAAGAGCTATGCAGATGGATTACTGGCGGAGGTGCTGTAGTCTAACAAGACAAGACAGACTGAGAAATGTAGAGATAAGACAAGCGATGGGAATCGACCTTGACATTATAGAAACAATAGAAGTAAGAAGACTGAAATCGTTTGGACACCTAAAAAGAATGTCGGATGAGAGATGGCCAAGGAAGGTATGGGAATGGACTCCACCCTCTAGAAGAAAAATGTAGACCTAATCATTCATGGAAAATGGACGTCGAAGATGCAATGAATGCAAGAGGACTTACAGAACAGGACTGTTTAGACTGGCGCTAGTGGAAGCTATGATGCGACAAAAATTGCAAAACTCTCCATCTCTCTTTAGTATCATGAGAATTGTAGAGCACAGAATCTTACAATAAACACTAAAAATCCAAAAAATCAGATTTTGGTTGCAGTTCCTTTTAGTCGCACGGACAGACAAATGCAAAACGGTCGAGTCAAAACTGAGAACTAGCTTCGCTGTTCAATAATTTTTTAATTAACTAAAAAATTGCCAGAAACCCGGTTATTTTACTATTTTTTTAGTAAAATGATTGATAACTGTAACGCAGAAAATCGTACAATAAAACAAAAATTTACATACTGCTGCGATGGCTTATTTTTAGTTAAATTTATAACAATAGTGCCAAATTACAAAATTTAGTCATAGCTTCTAAGTTTATTTATCTTTTCATATCTATAGGTCTATATTTAATACTTTTTGCCAACACACACAGCTGATCATAATATTTAAATTTTTTTCCATCTGGTTGGATTTTTACAATTTTTGAAAGTTTTGATCCCCTTATTGAGCCCTGCTTTCCTACAATTTGCAATTTCCGAAAAGCTACACTGTATTAAGATTGTGGTTAAAATTCTCTTTAATTTGATATTCCACATGGATTTTTGTAATTTTATATCTAACATGCGCTTGGCGATTTTATTAAAATTGTAACGCCCTTTTGTCCCGGGTATCCCGAAATTTTTAACTTTGTACAACTCAAAACTATATTCATATTCTACTTAAATTTTCCTTTAAATTTTCTTTTCTCTTTTTTCATTTTCCTTTGATACCAAGCAAATGAAAGTTCCTGTTGAAACTGATCTGTAACACTCACAAAACACATAGACTATTGAAAGTATGTAGTTTGTCATATTTGTTTGAGTGTAGACAGAAGAAAATATTGTATTTTGAAGTTAATTATATTGAATTACAAAACCTGTCGAAATATGAAAGAAATATTTAGAACTTGCTAATTATTTAACAGAGTTACTGCATGAACCATGGATATTTGCAATGTTAAATACAGAATGTCATGTCCGTCATTTATTATACTACTCTGTGTTTTTTTAGGCAAAAATATAAACATTTCATGAAATATAGGCCTGCAATCATGAAGGAAGAAATATATGATCTGTTTTCCACAAATATAGTTGGTACAGGGGCTTATTTACGGGGGGGACGAACGGAACCGGACCCCCCCCCAGAGAGTCGAAAAGGTTGATGAATTCTGTTAATCGCTTAATTTTTAGGCTGTTTTATTTTTTTTTCACCTGTGTACGCTAGTATAGCGGTAACTCTTTTTTTGTTGTTGTAACAAACAGGTTTATTACACAGTATTCGAGTATACGTTTGAAATATGAAATACAGGAAAATCAGTTCTTCTAAACAATGTTCCAATAATGCGTGTTTTTATTGGGTTACTACCGTTTAGTTTAATGGGACTGAGTTCAGCCACTTTATATATAGTAATGTTGATTAGTCTTAACTTGTTTCTTCTTCTGTATGAAGCCAATCGAAGCCCCCCCCCCCCCCAAGGCCAAATTGTAGATACCCCACTGAGTTTGTAGTTCAATTTTAACGTCTTCTAGTTACATAAACCGGATATCTATTAGCTTCTAACCACGGGATGATGCTTACTTAGTTTATCAATGTGTGTGTGTAATTTGGATGGTCGCACTATGCGACGGCGGAATAGGCCTGTACAATAAATGAAAGGAAACGTTGTTATTAGTATTACTTATTAACTGGGCAAGTAATGTCAGTAGAGAGCCACCGTTATGCTTTAGGTGTCACATTAATGTGATGGAATCTGTAAATTCACAGGAAAATTCTTTCTTAGAATCTGTCGACTAAAGAGGAAAAAGAACAAGAATCCCAAGAAGAAGGAGAAGGAGAAGGAGAAGGAGAAGGAGAAGGAGAAGTAGAAGAAGAAGAAGAAGAAGAAGAAGAAGAAGAAGAAGAAGAAGAAGAAGAAGAAGAAGAAGAAGAAGAGGAGGAGGAGGAGGGGAGGATAAACATAAAACGTAAATAAACATAAACGCGTTGCATCGTAATGAAAAATAAACACATTCTCAAGTCTGGGGTGACCACAAACGTCTTCTTCAGCACTACAGCCCAAAGTGAGCTTTGGTTTCCAACACAAATCTTCTTCAAAGTCTCGTGTCCATTGGCATCTCAGTGTAACCCCTCACATCCATTCTTCTGAGACCTTCTAGCATATCATCCAACCATCTTACCCTAGGCCGGTTCCTCTTTCTGCGATTATTTGTACCAAAACTGGGGTCAATATTACATCGCTGAAGAGTTCATCATCTTCTTCAGCACTACAGCCCAAAGTGAGCCCTGGCTTCCAACACCAAACTTCTCCAAAGTCTCCTGTCCATTGGTATCTCAGTCTAACCCCTCACATCCATTCTTCTGAGATCTTCTAGCACATCATCCAACCATCTTATCTTAGGTCAGCCCCTCTTTCCGCTTTTATAGCCTTGCGCCCTCAGAATTTTCTTTGGCATGCGCAGATCATCCATCCGCTCTAGGTGATCTAACCACTGTATTCGTGTAGGCCTAGATATTCGTTATGCCTTTATGAACGTTACATTGTTTTCGTGATTCAATATAGCTCATCTTCTGGTTATTTCTGATTATTCATCATCATCTTTAACCGGGCCATAAACACGTCTTAAAATCTTTCTTTCAAACCTTACTAGTGTTTTAGTTCCTCTTTTATCGGCGTTATAAGGAATGTCTTTATGTCTCGCCTCCATAAGGAACAACTGGTCTGATACGTGTCTTATATATTATTATTTTTTTGTTACGACTAACGAGTTTGCTGCGGTTGGCATAATATGCCCTGTTTCCTATTTGTATCCTGTCATGTATTGTCGTGTTTATGGATCCTTCATTATCTGTCATGTTAACCAGGTATCTGATCGTATTAACTACGTCAAATGAAACGGGTGACCATAAACACACACACAGTTTGTATAGTGTGTTATACAGTTTGTAAACAAACTTTATAAAGTGTTTGCGTGTGTGTGTGTGTGTAAATATTCTGTTGTTTTAAGTCATAAATATTGTGTATATTTTAAGTTGACGTCGCTAATTAAAACGGACGTCACTGATAAGTTCAAAGACAATAGACAGATTGATACATAGATTGTTTCATCAAGTAACATGTTGAGTGTGATATGAGTACAGCATAAATAGGTATACAATTATACAAAGTAAAACAGGAGACCAATGGGTACAGAAATAGACGGAAGAGAGTTAATATTACATTTAAATTGGAAAGATTGCGTCATCACGTGGGAAAGTCATGACGTTGTGTGTTTTCAGTTGAATGGCTTCTTTCTGAATAGAGAAGAAGACAAAGACAAGACTAGACAAGAATGCTCAGAGGCGTTTGAAACGTGACGCTTCGAATGCTTCGGAAGACATGGTGTGACTGTCAAACGGCACTAAATATGGCGCCACTGCGTTAAACGTTTTCGTATATCTCAAACATAGAAACGTTCGGAATTGTATCATCACACTGTTTTAAATTGTACATCACAGTTTAATCATCAGCATTAAGTAGTTTATACACTATGATTGCTCTTATTCAACAGCCACTCGGAAGGTATTTTTAGAGAAGCTTTAGATGAATGTGAAGTGGGAATCTCTATGAACGGTGAAAGAATAAATAACATACGTTATGCGGATGATATCGTCATATTCGCAGATAGCTTAGAGGGGCTGCAATAACTAATGAATACAGTGACAGGAAGCAGCCGTAGATATGGTCTAGACATCAGTGTTAATAAAACGAAGCTCATGATTGCATCTAAGAACAAGTTCACAAACTGCACCCTTAATATAAACCAAAGGCCAGTTGAACGTGTAAGCCAATTTACATACCTTGGTACTATAGTCAATGAACAATGGGACCACTCTCAAGAAATAAAGAGCAGAATTGAAAAAGCAAGGCAGTGTACACTAGAATGAGCAGTTTATTCAAAAGTCAGGATTTAACAATAAACACAAAGATGAGACATCTACGCTGCTACGTATTCTCGGTCTTCTTCTACGGTGTAGAATCTTGGACTTTGACTGAAGCCAAACAACTAAAAAACTGGAATCTTTCGAAATGCGGCTCTACCGAAGAATACTGAGCATTTCATGGATAGCGCATATAAATAATGTTGAAGTTCTTAGAAAGATGAAGAAAGAAAGGAAAGTTATTAACGCAGTGAAGATAAGAAAGCTTCAGTATCTGGACATCTCATAAGAAATGAACAGAGATTTACTTATTGCAGTCCATACTTCAGGAAAAAGTACTTGGAAAGAGAGGAGTTGGGCGACCGAGAATATCATGGCTGAGAAATTTAAGGACCTGGTTTGGCATGACTACAACTGACTTATTCCGTGCAGCAAGTTATAGTCTGTATGATATCCAACATCCGAAACGGATAGGAAGTATCAGACAGGCCCCCCCAGAGGAATTTGGGGCCCCTGGGCAAACCAGATTGTGGGCCTCCCAAACGAGGCAACCCTCTGGACCCCGAAAATGAGTGTATATGTGGTTTTACATACACGATTTTATATATGTATATAAACATCATATAATATAACTACAAAAGGGAATTTTTATACATGCTTTCTGATGACAAAATTCAATATTTTTATGTGTGACTCAGTTTTACACCATCAACCCCCAAAAAAAGAGAGGGGATGGTGGCAGCTTAAAGGTTTTCAAACGTCAACTCTCACTGAGTGACAAATCGCGAGGCAAACTACCGGGTATGACAAGAAGTTTGAGAAGAAGAAGAAGATGAAGAAGAAGAAGAAGAAGAAGAACCAACGGTGACGGACAGCGACAGCGGACAGCGCCGGTCTAGTGCTTCGGTTCGGAGTATATGTTTTCAAAGCAATTAGCGATGTAATTTAATAAGTAAAACATTGATCAGATGGTCAAAAGAAAATAGCTTAACTATAAAATGTGTCAATACTCTACTTACCTTTCTTGTTTATATACAAAAAATTTAACGTAAAATTAGTTTTAAATATCTACAGAAAATCATATGTAAATCGTTTTATAAAATATAAGAAAACCTCCCGTTCCGAGCTCCCGCAGAGACCGGGCCCCTGGGCAATGCCCCCTTGTCCCCTCTCTGAGCGGGCCTGCTATCAGAAGAAGAAGAATGATTATACATATTGTTACGTAATGCAGAAAAAGTGTTATGTCATTACGGAACGTTCTGGTACATTAAAGAACGATCCCGCAGCTGTAATGCATACGTGACACTTCACACGTGAGGCAGTATTACGTAATGCGGCTCGTCTCGTGCGTTCGATGCTGTCGTTCTGGAAGCATCTCAATTAGCCCAGCGGTGCGTTTTTCTGCGAAGGTCGCGCTGAAGTGTCCTCTAGAATTTTCGATGGCTTGTTAAGGACGCATGTTATGGAACACAGTAGACTTTAAATATCCCATACCTGCTGCTTAGTTTTCAGTTATTGTCGGGCGATTACAAGCGATATTACTCTGTGCGTTCAAGTGGTTAATAGTGAAGTTTTGTGAATTATAATCGGGCGGTATATTGTAATACAATTGTGTTTTAATATTAGTTGACATTTTATTGCGTGTGAACAATTTTTATCTGATTTGTTGTAAGAGACTGTGTTGCTAATTACGTGCTGTTTAACTGTGAAAATTAAGCTAGTGATTAGTGACTTAATTGGTGTCTTGTATTTTGTTTTCCGCTCTACCTACAACGATCAAGTAGACCGTTGTAACAGTGGTGTCAGAAGTGGGATAAAACCGTTAACACTGAAAACAGTGGACACTTTATACAAGACGAGTGTAATTCGTAATTAATCGGTAAACAATGGATGCCAGTCAGATGATGGAAAATTTACAGGCGCTGCTGTTACAGACGGAGCAACGACAGGTTCAGAAACGCAGGCAGGAGGCGGAAGAAGTAGAAAGACGACAAAAAGAAGAACGAAGACAAGAAAGAGAAGAAGCAGAAAAACGACAGGATGAAAAACGCAGACAGGAAAGAGAAGAGGCTGAGGAACGTCAGAAAGCACTAATGCTAGAAACAGAAGAAAGACAAAAAGAAAAACGGAAGCGTGAAACAGAAAACATCAAGGAGTTAGCCTAATACAGGAGCAAAAGCAGACACAAGAACAAACCGCTGCAGAGTTGGGTCTCCTACGAGGTGAGCTTAATAAACAAGTTACTAAAATATCAGAGGTACAAGAATCAATGACATTAAAAATAGCTGAAGTAGAAAAATCTGTTTCGAGTGTTGAAGAATCGATGTCTACAAAAATATCTGTCATAGAAGAAACTATGTCAAATAAAATATGTGCAGTAGAAATATCAATGGTAAACATAAGAGACCAGTTCCTGAAGATACAACCAAAACAAACTTTTGAACAGACTGTACCAATGATAAAGACAGAAAGAGACACAGAAAATAAGTGAGAGGAGAAAGCCACTTTGCCTGCAGTAGGGACAGTTCATGTCAAAGCTCCAACCTTTGACGGAAGTAGTCACTGGGCAACGTACCTCCGCCAATTTGAAGCTGCTGCATGCGCAAATAATTGGACGGAGAAAGACAAGGCAGTTTCAATTGTTCTCAAATTAAAAGGACCCGCGGCAGAACTACTACAGAAAGTGCGACCTGACAGCCAAAACACCTATGCCGAATTGATAAAACCTCTGGAATTACGGTATGGTGATAAACATTTGCGAGATGTGTACTGCACCCAGTTGAGAGCAAGGCGACAACATTCCGGGGAGAGCTTTCAAGAGTTTGAAGCAAGTATCGACAGACTAATTAGACTGGCCTATCCTGAAGCGCCAGAAGACTTTCGAACGAGTTTTGCGATGCAGACATTTACTGCCAGTGTCCAAGATAACGAACTACAGCAAGTGTTACGAATAGCAAAACACTAGAACATTGCGGACGCACTGGTACATGCTTTGCAATTTGAGGCCGCCAAATCAGCGTCTAGTTGGACAAGTCATAAAGTGCGCGCGCTAACAGATCGCGACGGCTCAGACGATGAGGAAGAAGAACAAGAAACAGAGACTCGACGGTCGGCGCCACAGAATAAAATAAGAAAGGATGGAAGACGAAGTGTTATAGATGTGGGAAACCTGGACATCTACAACGAGATTGTTGGGTTAGAATTCAGCAGCAGGGAAACGAGCAGTGGTCGGTACAACGGGGCATGTGCTGACTAACTGAAGGAACGAAGCCCCTAGACACGCAATATCTACACTTCAGAAAAACAGCGGGAGCTTGGTGGTTACCGGATTCGTTCAAGAAAGGCCAACCTCGATTACAGTTGACACAGGCGCAACAGTTACCATTGTGCGGCCCGACGTGGTGAAAGATCTCAAGCCAATCTGGTGCTCTTGCAACTTGCGAACATCTACTGGACGGCCTGTAAAAGTGTTCGGAAAAGTGGAGATACATCTACGCCTCGGTCGACTTGAGTTTAATCATCAAGTACTTGTTGCAGACATTGTGGATAAAGCAATTCTTGGTGTGGACGTTATGAACGCATACGGATTTATAGTCGACTTCAAAAACAATGTCTTGAGAATCGGATGAGAAGAGGTAATGCTCTCCACAATGACGACATTAGAAAAATCGATGGACGTCATAAACCAAGTAGCCGTTCCTCCAAACTCCGAAAAGATCATCATGGTTAGAACCGAGGTAGATACTAGGGGCAACTGTTTAGTTTTCAGTTATTGTCGGGCGATTACAAGCGATATTACTCTGTGCGTTCAAGTGGTTAATAGTGAAGTGTTGTGATTTATAATCGGGCGGTATATTGTAATACAATTGTGTTTAAATTTTAGTTGACATTTTATTGCGTGTGAACAATTTTTTATCTGATTTGTTGTAAGAGACTGTGTTGTTAATTACGAACTGTTTAACTGTGAAAATTAAAGCTGGTGATTAGTGACTTAATTGGTGTCTTGTGTTTTGTTTTCCACTGTACCTACGACGATCAAGTAAACCGTTGTAACAGTGACGATTTTGTGAAACAGTAACTACTGCTCATGTTGACTGTATATATTTGGTGCCTTCTTGTTCCTTGTTCACTGAACGTTTGCTTGGAAAAATTTGTCTGAAGTAACTATTACGGTGGGGGGGATTTCTCCCATTTCCCCTTCCGTGAATCCGTGCCTGTGTCCTTTTCGACAGACTCGTCGGTTACCCTGATGTTCCACCATAACATCGCGCGCCAACTAGTTTTAATGATGTACGTCTTCTACTTGTTCTCTATTACTTCTACTTTCTGGTGAGTATATTCTTTATAACTACTTTGACAAGTCACAGTCCTCGGACATTCTCTTCACATACGCATGCCACTCTTCTCATCTTCTCTGAAGGCAATCGCTTATTTTTGGACCCCTGCTCTTTCCTTTGTGTCATCTTCTCCCCCTGTAGAATACTGTCGGGTTCGGTATCCTTCTCAACCAGGGGAGTATTTAGGGGGGACGTACGGCACCGGACCCCTGCCCATAGGGTCGCAAAACAGTTGACGAGGAATTTTGTTAATTTCTTAATTTTCAGACTTTTTAAAATTATTATCCGAGCTGTGTACACTATAGTGTTACATAATGCGGAAAATGTGTTATGCTATTACAAAACATTCTACGTGTTTCACGGATGTTCCGATGGAATCCGGCTGAAATGTTGTGTGTGTACGTGATCTCAACATGCGTTAACTAGACGTTTCTACACATCGCCGGCCGCGCGCACTTGTCAAGGCCGCAGTCAATTACGTTCTAGTGTATCGCTGATGTGTAGTATGGATGTTTCTGGAATTTCAGCGAGGTGTAGCCCTAAATACAAAACTTCAGAGGCGCTTAGTTCAGTTTGAGTTGCGATATATTCCAGTGCGGTTCGAAGTATTGTGGCGAAGTGTTATGTGTTTTATAATTGTGCGGGGCAATCTTAATACAATAATAGTGTTTTATACTCGTTGGTATTATTATTGCGTGTGAACAATTTTATTTTGATTTGTTGTAAGAGACTATCTTGTCGATTACAAACTATTTAATTGTGATAATTAAAGCCGGTGATTAGTGACTTCATCGGTGTCTTGTATTTTGTTTTCCACTGTACCATACCACGATCAGACAATACTGATACATATATTGTTACTGTAGACCGTCGTAACAATATAGTATTTAAAACCTTGTTTAAATATACAAACAGGTATAGGCTATTACACAACACTTGCGTATACTTCTGGAATAAAAAATATAGGACATCAATTCAGTCAATAATTGTCTTGTAAACAATGTTTCAATAACGCGTATTTTTATTGTGTTATTACAGTAGCGTAGGGCCTATACTTTAATGGGATAGCTTTCAGGATGTTATCAGACGTTTTTCAGCACTATAAAGATTAGCCTTAACTTGTTTTTTTATTTTGTATGAAGCCAATTCGAGCGACTCCCCCCCCCATGCCAAAGGCTAGATACGCCACTGATTCCTAACAACTTAACTCGGTCGCTTTCGCTATCTGTACTATTCTCGTTGCATCAGCAACTAGAAAATCAAAATAACAATTACAACCCTCAGAAACGGGAGTCTTAAGAGAGGTTAAACGGTGCATTATATTCAACTAAAAAAAATTAAGATTTAAAGGAATAATTCGAACTTTTTAATTCGGGATGGTAGATTAAAATATTGTAAATGGTAATGAAAGAACATTTAGAAAGGACGTCAAACAAGTATGGAAGTATGAACCTGCAGGACATAGATCTGTGGGCATATCCAGGAAGAGATGACTGTCGAACCTTTGAAATCGGAACAGGCAGCTTCTTCTTGCCTACGACGTGACGTGAAGAAGAAGATCTATTTTTCTGCCCTTTGTGTCAAGTTATTGAAGCATTTCACTTAGTTCTGTTTCGTCATTTTGTTATATAAAGAGAACATCGTCAGCGTGTCTTTGTGTGGTTGTTCAAGAAGTATCAGACAGGAATCTTAAAACTATATCTCGATGGCATGCCGTTATAACAATTGCTATTACTGATTATAATGTTTTAGACATTAACCATCGTTTTAGAAACAATTTTAAACACAACTTTTCAACCTCTAAAAATCTGAGATCTTCGTCAGGTGTAAATAAGTTTTTACGTTATATCAATAAAAAACTAAATATCTATCTACATATTCAAACACTTTTTGCTACAGTTTATTTCTTGATGCATATATAATACATTTAAAATTTATAATTACTTTACCCCAAGATGTTTTTTCCTTATTTGGGACATGTTTCGGGAACATATTGTTCCCATCCTCATCTTTCTTAATTTTGAATCTTGTAGAGTACTTGTGTTTTGGTTGGTTGTTGTTATGGTTTCCTGTTGGTTTTTGGTATTTTAAACTGGTATTATTATGTGTAATATACACCACAATCACACACAATAATATCAGTTTAAAATACCAAAACCAAGAGGAAACCATAACAATCAACCAACCAACCAAAATACAAGTAGTCCTACTCCACAAGATTCAAAATTAAGAATCTTGTGGAGTATTTGTGTTTTGGTTGGTTGTTGTTATGATTTCCTGTTGGTTTTTGGTATTTTAAACTGGTATTATTGTGTGTAATATATACACCACAATCACACACAATAATATCAGTTTAAAATACCAAAACCAACAGGAAACCATAACAACCAACCAACCAACCAAAACACAAGTACTCCACAAGATTCAAAATTAAGAAGGCTGAGGATGGGAACAATATGTTTCTCGAAACATGTCCCAAATAAGGGAAAAACATCTTGTAGTATAGTAATTATAAATTTTAAATATATATAGATATCTATCTATTTGATATCGTTACAACATACCAAAAGAAAAAAGTTTATTAAGTATTAGGAACAAAAATATTATACTCATCAAGAAGGCCGACATAGGAGAATTTCATCTCTGGTCCCTTCTGGTCGTTTTCTTTTCTTTTGTGACCAGAGGTGTTTCTGGACTGTAGGAAGCTAGTCCAAGCTTATTTCTTTAAATAGGCCTATATTGTAAATGTATTACAACAGATGTGAGGTGCACCAGTGGTGTAAAAAGTAGAATCCACTAGCAAGAAGACCATTTTGCAAGCAAAGACCTTTTCTGGCGTCTAGGACATATATCTGTGGGCAGTGGCGGCTCGTCCATAAGGTTAAATGGTTCAGTGAACCCCCCTAAATAATTTATATACGCTATGCTTGAGGATTTGTTGAGATAATGGTTTCATATTTAAGTACCAAGATTTGCGAGATTAATCTTGTTGACTGAACAGTAATGGATTCGCGTAATAGGCGAATTGCTCGCTACTATTGCTTGGAGGTGCAAAACAACTCTCAGCACCTCCTGGACTGTGTAGACAGCTTTGGAGGGGGAAATCAGTACACGCAAAATTACATTCAACGGTAGCTAATTCCGAGTGTTAGCAATAGAAACGAATAGTTCCGACCGCACTGACCGGAAATTTTAACATTTTCATAATACCGCAATTCGCCATTATTATGATTTTTACCACATGATTTGTCCGTTTACCTTCAGTTTTGTGTCAGATTTCTCTATTTCATTTAGAATGCAATGAAAATGTGTGCAGTAAAGTCTTAAAATCACATAAAATAGTGAAGTAATTGTTTTCCGAAAATAAAGTGTGTTTAATGTAGTCATTAAATAATTCTATTAGCGTTAAACTGGTTGAAGCGTGTATAACCTTCAAAGTGTTTGCTGGTATTTTTGTGTGTTAAGTGTTCAGGTATTTCTTATTTTTGTGTTCAATTCATTGATTTGGTAAAATGAATAGTGTTCAATATACTTTAAAAACAAATTTTTCTTCTCTCTCTATTAAAGATAAATGCAAAATTAAGGAATTCGGTAGGCCGCTTTCCGTTTTAAATATTAAACAGAAATATTTAACTATTATTTTATTTTAACTATATATTTTTAGAATAAGTACAAACTGCATAAACACAACTTAGGCCTACTAATAGTTGTCAACAGTTATGTATTCATGTTGAGACCCACCCTATGTGTTATTTGGAATGGGATAATTGCTCTTATCTTAGTAAAAACATTCAGACATTGAACCCCTAACTGTCAGAACCACGAGCAGCCACTGATCTGTGGGAAGATCCAGAAAGAGGTGATTGTGCGAAAGCAGAACAGACAGCTTCATGCCTTTGACATGACGTGAACGAGATGATCTATTTTTCTGACTTGTCTGCCAAGTTCTTGAAGCATTTCACTTAGTTGTGTTTCGTCACTTTGTTATATTAAGAACAAACCACGAAACCAGGTACACGTGATCGATAGCTATGATGGTAGCCTATAAAAATGTATTTACACCTGAAGACGACCTCACGCTTTTAGAGGTAGAAATGTTGTGCTTAGAATTGTTTCTACGGTGGCTAATGTCCGAAATATTATAATATACAATAGTAACAATAACTATCAAGCAGTTTAATATTCTGATCTTTTCAATATAATTTTTGGAAATATGTAATCTTCCAATATATTTTATTGGAAATGTCTAATATTAAAAATCTAATTTTATAACTTACACTAGAATTTTTAATTATCTTCTTATAACGTGTCAATGAACACGTCAACACAGTATTTGTCTTGGTACTGAAATATTAATAGAGTTGTTCTCAGTTTATTGTTAACAACGGTGAATATTGTATCGGTAATTTAGTAGAATGACAAATGTACAGGACAGGGGAGTTGGCAGCGTGTAGGGCGGGGGCGTCCGGGCAGGGGATGTTGGCTGTCAACGGGGCTCACTTAGTGTCATAACTCTCGCGGCTATTTCTGGTCGCTGGAAAACATCCACCTTGTTTCCGTTCCGTTACACATTCTCTCTCACCGACCGACACATCCAAATATTCTGTTTATTATTCTTCTTCTCCTCGATACAACAACGTGAAGCTCTCTGTTTTTCACATGCACACAAAATGACGCCCAAACAGCCAGGAAATAACTTATTTGCGTTTACGCGGTGTTGTGGTTGGAAGTGGAGGTTATGGGATATATACTCAAAATAATATATTTTAATAGAAGTGCACATTATGGGAAAATGAACGCTCGACAACTAAGGTGTGAAAATGAAACTCTTTTCATACATTTACCTAAATATGAAATATATAACAAGTTTATTCATGTTTTGTATCCTAGAGTTTATAATCGTTTATCTGCCGACATTAAAAACAAAAACAAAACAATTTTTCTTAATGTTTGACAAGTATCTTGGCTAATGAATAGAAGGTCAGTTTGCATATCTTTATCATCCTGCATATCGTTATAATAGTTTTACCCACACGAGATGCTATCATTAACAGAAGAAAATTAATTTTGTGTTTGTATTTTATTTGTAAAGAGTATAGCTAGATTTAGTTGTGATGTAAAAGTATTCGTTATTTGTTCATTACTAAAAATTGTTAACAATTATCACAATGATTACATTTAATTTGCAAAGATTATATCACAATAGTTGAATGTGAAAGTGTTGATTTTATCTTGAATATTCCCATAACTGCCAAATATTATGTTAATTATTTTATATTATTAATAATGTTTGTTAATAGTATATCTTAGTTGTAATCCTTGATGTGAATCAATGTTTAAAAAAGGATTATTTCAGTTAGGGTTAATTTTGAAATGTTAAGGATCTATTTTTTCCAGTAGGGTATATGTTAAAATTTACTGTAGTCTGTATAAGTTTTCAGTGACTGCACAATATATATGTGACAAAATTGTTGGCGATTAGAGCTAATTGGACCTATGAAAGACTGTTTCTTGATAAATTAAATATATAGCAAGGACAATAATAAACCATAACTTGTCACTGCTCACAGTATGTGGTGAGCAGGTAATTCCTAGTGCTGTGAATGTAATGGACATTGTAAACTTTAATAATGGGGATAAAGATATTAAAAAAAGTGCAGAAACACGCAACAGCAGAAAAAATTTCGATTTTTAAAAGATATCAGTGGTGTACTAGTAGTATTAGTGCCGTACTGACATTTCTATTTGGACATAACTTAACAAACAAGTCAATTGCTTGGCAATTAATACAGACGTTTCCTCTTCTATTCGTGTGCATTTCCATATTAAGAAATGTGCACTTTCAGTCCTCTTGTCGGCTCAGCCTATCAATAGCGGATCTGGGATTTGGCCTTGGGGGGGGGGGGGGTTCCTATCGGCTACGTACAAAAGAAAAAACAGGTTAAAACTAATCAATCTTCAAAGTCCCAGAAAAACATGCGATAACATCCTAAAATCAATTTCAATTTAAGTAAACGCTAATAACACAATAAAGATACGTGCTGTTGAAACATTTTGTTTACAAGATATTTATGGACATTTTGTATTTAAAAATGATAAAAATGATAACAACAGTTTCAAAAATAAAAAATGTAATCCAAAAAAATTTTGTACATCAAAAAAGAAACTCTGTTTGAAAATGTTTTCTTGGCCATTTCATTAACTTCTTTGTCAGCTTCTTCCGGGGTCATTGAATTGATTTTCCTATATATTTCAAATGTCGTATTTCAAATGTAGGGTGCAAATCCTGTGTAATAAATCTGTTTGTACGTTTTTAAAAAGTAGCCATACTACTATATTGGCGTACATAGTTGAAAAAGGGCACGTTTGAGTTGGGCCCAAGGTCAAAACATTCCCCTGCGGATTACCGTCGATCCTCGAAGGGTCGAGGTCTAGTTGCGCCCCTGTTCAGTGGGGTAGGTTTCTCCATTTGTTAATGTTCGGCCGCTCGTTTTTATTTGAATGTCCTTCTTAATATTAACAAGTATCAAAATTACATTTTAATATCAATTAAAGACAGTTATTGAAATTATTATATCCCCATTTAATGATTACCATAATAACGTCTTAATTAAAACGTCTTTTTAACAAACATGAAGTAAGGTTAAAAAAATTTTTCATTTATGATTAAATCATTACTTAATCGCTAAACATAATCCATGCTAAAATAATAACCAATTAAGTTACTACAACAAATCCAAACGTGTATAAATTACTTTTGATGGATTAGGCCTTTGTTAAGGATGGAATCTTAAAGAAATTTGTTAAGAAAGGTTGCTCGGTCTTAATCGTGGACATAAGTTTTTATTTTTTACTTGTAAAAACAAACAAAAAAAATCAGCCCTAAAAATCAGTAAATAGTAAAAAAAAATATTTATTTGAATGATTATTCCAATAACAATTTTAAATAGTAGTGAAGTTGTACCTGTTATTTCCCTTTGAACGATGAACTCGATCACCTGAAGTCCATTTGAAGCGTGAAGGCTTCTTGTTCCGCTCATATAGAAACCAACTGTCCCAATAATAACACAGGACAATATGGCCAATATAAGGAGCGGCCTTCCGGCCTTGTCAATTTTTTGTTAGTTTTTGTTTTTGTATTTTTTTTTTGTTTTATGTGTTTTATTGATTTTTTCTTTTTACAAATAGAGAAAAACTATATTTGTTGGTCCTACCTTGTAGATTGGCATTTCATTACGAAATCTAAGTTGATGGTCCTTTCTTGTACTGATAACAGACGCATTTTATGAAGTGCAATCTACAAATGTCTCCAGAGGTGTACTTATTGTACAGAGTTTCCAAAAACTGAAGTCTCTTCTTGTACTGTCCGTTAGTGATTTTTCGAGTACTTGCTGCACTTCTAATGCCAATGTAGGTATCGATCTGGACGTTCTTAATTGCCTCGAAAAAGACGAAGATATTAGGATGGGGGTGATAGAAATTTCTTCCAAATTTGTCATGGAACGACTCACATGCATTCGTTGTCCTTTCTGAAGAAGTGGACGATGATGCCCATAGACTTGGGGGAAATGAAGAGCTGCTATCAATGTAGTTCTCTACTAGGTAGTTAGAGAACTCCTTGACGTTCGGGGGTTGTATGGACATTAAGTCCTCCACAAATGCGTCCTCCACCTGACCAGCGTCCAGCATACTTAAACCAAACACCCAGTCCAACCATTTTCCGGCTTCCGATGTCTCATTTTTGTATTCCTGGCTCAATCCAAGCTGTTGAGTTTTTCTCCACCAGTCCTGGGACAGGTGGAACCTGCAGCCTCTCACATGTACTGAAGGCCAAGATGATTGGACAGCATTTTGAAGTCAACTGTTATGTGTTTTGGATTGAAGTGCAACTCATACTCCTCGCACTTTGATTTCAGATGATTAAATAGGCTTTTGTACGTTTCTTCTGTCTTGTTGGGCAATAAACAAAAAACAAGCGGAACATAGTTGCCATTATCTACGCCGTGAATAGTAAAAAATTGATAAAAGTACTTTGGTGCATAAGTAAAAGTACCATCCATGAAAATATTATCAATTTTTGCAAGATATTCCAAGTTGCTTTTGGGGCAAAAAACAACAATATTTTCCTCTCTTAAGTTTAACAGCAACATTTCCTCAGCTTGAGTAGTCGTGATCGGAATGCTGTCCAAAACGTCGTGGACGTCACTGATGCATTTAGGAAGAGGAGGAAGCTTACTTCTTTTTGCGTGGTTGAGGTTTCTTCGCAGTCGATCCATGTCATCACGTGTCATTTGGTTGCTAATCTTCAGGCGCAGACACAATTTCTTGTTTTATCACTTTTGCGGGCGGTTCGGATAAAGTTTCGGTCGTCTTGCGCTTCGCACTGTTGGAAATGTACTGCCTGTGTAAGTTCGGGCACGGTTCATGGTTATGCTCACCAACGGCTTTGAACAAAACATCACCATCATCATCTGTAAATAAATGCGCGGAACAACTTTTTTTGACACAACCCCACTTTTGACCGCACTGTGTTCTTCTATTTTTCGAAAACTTAAAACCCTCCAAAACTACTAATTTGAAACCTTTCTCACTTAGCATAGAAAACATGTTTGCACTGCTCTCACTAATGGTAACAGACTGAATGTGAAGAAATGTGCAAGGGGTTGAAGGGAGTGTGGGGGCGGCAGTACTGGGAATTCCAACGGAATGCCACTCGCCCGGTCAAAACAATGACAGCAAGTTACCCGGGACTCCCCCACCCCTGCATGGAGGCTTGAAATACGAAGTTTTGAGTACGGACTCTACACCGCATTTAAAACTTATTTTAACTGTATATTTTAACTGATTTCCAAAAGTTGTGACTACTGGGGGCAGTTCCATGGGGGAAATTCGACCCTCACTCCGAGCTGACCATGGGCCCAACTCAACCGTCCTTTTTATGGACATCACTGACAGTGGGCCCAACTCAACATCATAGTTGAAAAAGTAGAAAACAAAATTAAAAGACTAAAAAATTCTTTGTTAACTTTTTCGACCTTCTGGTGCGGGGATGTGATCCTGTTAGTCCCGCCCCCGTAAATACACCCCGCAACCGGTGAGAATTAATAGGCTACCTAGGATAAAACTACGGTTTAGTTATATACGTCTGAGGCGTACTTATGGCCACGCTGAGATTCATTATCGCACACAAGTCAAGCTGACAATCTATCCTGCCTCGAACATCCTACAAAATTTTGATAATAAAAAAATAAGCTTATTGTTTTTGCTATTATAAAAAAGAAGTATAATGTTTATTAAAACATATTAAAAATATTTTAATATATATATTAAATGATATTTTATATTAAAAATATTATTATTATTATTATTAAAAATATTATTATTTTTATTAAAAATAAAAATTATAATATTAATTTAAAATTTCATGAAAAATATTAAACGACAAATATGTAATAGCATTAATGATAAAACTTGGAAAGAAAAAATTGCGATTTCAGCCATTTTTTCTGGCAACTAATGAATTATTTACACTTCTTCCACTTTACATTTGCCTTGTAGGCCTATAGATTGTTGTTTGAATATGATATGTATCACTCGAATTCTTGGCCAAATAGATGGAGTTACGTTTTACCTTTGCACGTCATATAACTAACATCGTGCCTGACAGCCGAAACATCGCTTTCAAAGAAGCGTACAGTAATGGAAAATACCAGGCTGTGACAAATCGTCGACGTCGTCGTCGTCATCCTTTACGGCTTAGGCTAGTAGTCTGTTCCAGTCTCAATGGAAGTCATCCAACCATCGCTAATGGGGTCTTCCCACACTTCTCTTCCCCCTTGGATGATAGTCAAGGACTCTTCTTGAAAATCTAGTTGGATGCACATTCTCTCTACTACGTGTAACCGCAACTCCGTTTTGTACCGGGAGATTTTCTCATTTAAGCTTTCAGCTATGCCTAGCTCCATTCTAATATGATCATATCTTATAAGATCTCTCCTGGTACAACCCTTTACAGCCCTCAAGAACCTCATTTCCACTCCTTGTATTCTAGGTATATCTTTGGGCTTTCTAATCTGAGTATCTCTACCATACAGTAGTTGAGGTATGGCCATTACGTTTTAATACTTCAATTGAGTCTCTTTCCTTGTTTTGTTCTTTAAGTGTTTAATGATACAGCCACAAAGCGACTGGAAGAGACTAATTTTGCTTTCAACCTCCTTATCATTTCGGTATGTGATGCTGCACCCTAGATACTTGAAATCTGGCACCTGTTCTATTGGCGAATCCCGTATGACAATCTTTATTCTAATATGAATTGCCTCAGAAGAAGCCATAACTTTTGTATAGGCCTAAGCAAATGGTTTGATGTAATCTACCAAAATGTCAGTAAGGTAAAACAACAACCTTTGGAGGTCATTTTCATTCTCTTGGATGATCACAAGATCGTCTGCATACATTGATGTATTTTAATATTAAAATATAAAAACACATAATGTAATATGTGGCAATGTAATATGGTGACAAATGTAATATAAAATTACGTATGTCTCAGTGTTACATAAGCCGATTTCTGACAGGACGCATATCAGACAAGTAAATTGAAAATAGTTTATTAATGCCCTAGTCAAGAAAAATTCACTTTTGGCAGACTTTTTGACTAGAATGAAATCATAGTCATCTTTAGCATAGACTAAATCATTCATCTCCCTTTTTCTTCTTATTTTTATGTGGCCCTTCTGCCTCTCAACGTCGGGTTGTTGGGAGGTTCTGTACATGTATTCCTGTACATGTACATAGGTTTAATTTCGAGTAAACTCTTAGCACGATCCTGTCCCAGTCTCTCAACATATGACTGATATATGACATCCGTGGGACTTTACTTCTTGTCTCCGACTCTCCACTCCGGCTTTACTTCAAGGAACTGTTTAATTTTTCTTGCTTCATCTATGCTACTTGCATGTCCCAACCACTTCAATTGCCTCGCCTCCAGCAAATCCATCAGGGACTCTACTCCAAAATTTCGTCTGATCGTATCAATTCTAATACGATATCTCCTTGTTCTCCCCATTATTTTGGCCAGGTATATAGCTTTTTGACTAAAATAAAATCATAGCCAGTTTAGCTTATATTCATTTCGCTTCTTCTTCTTCTTCTTCTTCTTCTTCTTCTTCTTCTTCTTCTTCTTCTTCTTCTTCTTCTTCTTCTTCTTCTTCTTCTTCTTCTTCTTCTTCTTCTTCTTCTTCTTCTTCTTCTTCATCCAGCCCTACTGCCTCTCAGCGTCCGGTTGTAGGGAGCCTTTGTACATCTATTCGTGTCCATTCATATCGTCTTCATTTCCTGTAAACTCTTCTCACATTCCTGTACGAGTTTCTCAATGCCATCCTTGAACTTCCACTTGATCTCTCTAATCCTACAGCTTTAATTCAAGTAGCTGCTTTATTTTTACTGCTTCATCTGTCCTACTTGCCTTTCCCAAGCAGTTCAAATGCCTCACCTCCAGCAAATCCGTTAGGAGTTTTACTCCAAAATTTAGTCTGATCGTTTAATTTCTAATCCAATCTCTCCTTGTTTTCCCATTATTAGACTGAGAAACCTCATCTCTGCTGACGTTAATCTACTTCCGTGTTCGTCACAGTCCAACTTTCCGTGCCATACATTATTGTTGGTAGGTAAACCGGTTCAAATATATCTGTAGTTTTGCTTTCTTACCTACTTCCCTTTTTCCTATAAGCGTGTTGTTTATTGTAATATTTTATTGTTATAATTTATTGTATTTTATATAGAGTTCGCTTTCCTCACACGATTTGATATTTCCCAATCTGTTCTCCCATCCCTATCAGAAATTACACCCAAGCATTCGTATTCCTTGACTTGAACCAACAATTCACCATGACAGGTAATTCTCATTGACTAGTCTACGTTCCTTCCAATGTGTATAACTTTACGATTCTTGATATTCGGTTCCAGCCTTTTCTTTTCAATTCCTCTTTCCATTCTACCACGGCTTCTTGACGTTTATTCCTTGAGTATATTCACCGCTCTTGATCCCCCCACCCCCAAATACAGGTTTTTATACGATCTTTAAGGGTAAAGTTTGATGGTACGTGAACATTAACAGAAGGGTTAGGTCGGACAATAAGCAACGTTATAATTTACCACACAACGTTTCGACCATTAAACAATCTATTGTCGTCATCAGGATAACTTAAATTAGTAGCCTACATTAAATGCAAACTTAAGCCTACCCGAGCTTCGTTTACTAACAATCGCAATCAGTCAAGCGTTAACACACACACACAAAATAAATAAATAAATAAACCACCACCAGACTCGATAAACTCGACATGAGCAAATCTATGGAACTGACAAATTCAAATATCTCTGAGAAGTTATTGAACAAAATGTCTCAGAGAAAGAAGCCATTAAAGCACGCATTAATAATATGAAAGTTGCTTACCATTTAACCAGGGATACGTATAACAAGAAATCAATATCCATTAATGCCAAACGTAGGCATTACTCGACAGTAATTCGCCCGGAAGCACTTTATGCAGCCGAGTGTATGTCTCTGAACAGGAAAATGATGATGGAAGAAATGGAAGTCACGGAAAGGAAAATATTAAGAAAATCTTGGGTCCAATAAACGATGGAGAACAGTACAGGAAACACCACAATAATGAGCTGTACACATATGTTGAGAAAGTCGCAGACGTAATTAGAAAAAGAAGAATTACTTTCTACGGACATATTCAAAGAATGAATCCTGACAAACTAACAATGCCCAAGGTTTTCAAGAAAACCTCAAGAAGAGGACAGGCGCCATCTGGACTAACGTAATGAGGGAGAAACATCGATCAAGAACGATGGAGATATGGGAGAGCAGGAAGAGAGAAGAAGAAGAAGGGAAGAACCAGTTGAACCAAACGTAGCCCACAGTGGCTCATACGGAAAAAAGAACACCACCATATACAAAGTCAAACGTAACTATAGAAAAACTATATAAAAAGAGAACAGTTTACTTAGTCCGCTGGACAGAACAGGGAAGCACCACCACATTGGTTATTGGTTGTGTAAGCTTACATCAGTGTGGTGGGCTAACCCCTCTGTTAATGCAGGTTTTTGCCAGATATATAACTCTTGTAGATAGTTGTAGGTTATTGCCTGACTAGAAAAAATTCGTAGTCATTTTGATACCTTTTCTGTTTTGTGGCGGCGTGCAGTGAGAAATTACTTGACGTAACAATCCCCAGTAACAACGCACGCATTTTGCAACCATTCCATGGTGACAGCGTGGGCCTATCACTCTGTACGCCGCAGTCACAAGTGTAGTAGTATCGTAGCGTAGCATGAATTTCCTTCAGTTAACAGCACGGATTCCCGACAAAGATTCAGCGATACAGTTTCTAAAAGACAAACATATTGTACACAACCCAAGAATTTGTACGAACGACCATGAAATAAAACTGTATACGACAGGTGAAGACCGTTGGGTTTGTTCTAATAAAACGACTGCCGGAAATCCAAACTAGTGCGACAGGATACATTCGTAAATAATTCTCGATTATATTTCCGCACAATTGTATACTTCATTTACTGTCGGTGTAAGGAGTACACAACCGTGCAATACTGTCAAGATGAGTTGGAAATGAATCACGGCACATGCGTGGATTGGAATTCCTACATGCGAGACGTTTGTGAGCACCATTTATTACAAAACAAACGGTTATTGGTGGACCTAATTTCCTTGTAGAAGTGAACGAGACTTGTTTCACGAGAACAAAATATAATATGCGTGTTGTATATTGTTACAACATTACAGAACAATCTACGTGTTTCTCGAATGTTCCAGAAGAATCCGGCTATAATGTTGTGTGTGTACATGATTTCAACATGCATTCGCGACGCCGCCAGCCGCACGGACTGTGTCAAGGCCTCAATCAATTACGTCGTAGTGTAGAGTTAATGCGTAGTAGGCCTATGTGGAATCTTCTGGATTTTTGGAGGGGTATAAATACAAGTACTCAGCGACGCTCAGTCAGTTTGTGTTGCGATTTATTGGAATGCGGTTCGTAGTATTATAGTTCAGAGTTATTGTCGGGCGATTACTGTGTGCGTTTAAGTGACGATTTACACAGTGCGGTTTGAAGTATTTTGGCGAAGAATTATGTGTTTTATAATTGTGCGATACTCTATTAGTGGACATTTTTATTGCGTGTGAACAATTTCTATTTTATCTGTTTTAAGAGACTACCTTGTTAATTACAAACTGTTTAATTTTGATAATTAAAGCTGGTGATTAGTGACGTAATTAGTGTCTTGTATTTTGTTTTCCGCTGTATCTACGACGATCAGTAGACCGTCGTAACGATACAATATAACAAAATGCGTTGGTTGCAAAATGCGTTGTTACTGGAGGTTGCTACGTCGAGTAATTTCTCACTGCACGCTGCCACTAAACAGAAAAGATCCGTCATTTTTGTTCTACAAAATGATAGAACTTATATTCTAGGATCGGTACAAAAACTAGTAACACTCATCTCCACGCACGCACGGACACCTACACTTCCCATCAGTGAGAAAACGTAAAGTATTGTTACGACGCTCTACTGATCGTCGTGTGGTACAGTGGAAAACAAAATACAAGACACCAATTACGTCACTAATCACCAGCTTCATTTATCACAATTAAACAGTTTGTAATTAACAAGAAAGTCTCTTACAACAAATCAAATAAAAATTGTTCACACGCAATAAAAATGTCTACTAATCTAAAACACAGTTGTATTACAATCGTCCCGCACAATTATAAAACGCATAACACTTCGCCAGAATACTACAAACCGCACGCCAATAATTAGCAACTCAAACTGAAACTGAACGTAGCTGAGTATACTTGTATTTATACCCCGCCGAGGTTCCAGAATATTCGCTAATAGGCGTCTACTAGAAAACACTACTCATCAGCTCTACCACTAGGCGCAATTGATTGCGGCCTTGACACAGTGCGCGGGGCTGGCGACGTCCAGAAACGTCTCGCGAGCGCATGTTCAAATCATGAACGCCACAACATTCAACCGGATTCCTCTGGAACATTCGATAAACAAGTAGATTAGTGGTTCCCAAACTTTTCAGTCCGCGGAACCCCAAAAAAAATTAAAAATTTCACGGACCCCGTCTGAGTTATGAAATAAAACAAACAGTAAATATGATACAAACTCTTATGTTTTAATTAAAATGTATTAAAATCAAAATTCTCCTAACTTGCAAAATTATAATATTAGTGATATCAAAGAAAGTTAAATGTGAACAATGAAGCTGCTTCTGAAAAATTAGCTCTGCAATATTAGGTTTAATGTCTGATAATTTCAATATTAAGTCTCTCTCGACATCAAGTTTACTTCTTAACTTTGCTAAGCTCGGGTCTATCTTTACAGCCACACGTGTCGATATCGAGCTATTTAGGCATAAAACCAGCTACACGGAAAAACGTTTTGCTTAGATACAGTGCTTGTACGCGAGATACAGTGCTTATACGTGGACTAAAACAGCGCAATCAGTTCTGCGTTGATGCAGCGCTCTAGTCAGTTCGACTGTAAACAGATCTGTTACAGGACATGATTTAAAGACATTATTAAACCCACAAACAGACTTATCACTTTTGCACACCACTATAGAAAAATTATTCTGATTAGCGCTTTCATATTTTTCTATAAAAAGTATTAACATAGAAAAAGCTAAAAAAGAACCAGAACAAAAGAATTATGCAGGGTCATTAACATATGTAGGATCTCACACCAGAAAAATTATAAAATGTTTTAATAAATACGGCGTAGATATAGCAATTAAAAGTGTGAAACGGTATTTGATAAGATAAGGAATAAAAAACATAGAAAAAATCCCAGTGTTACAGAGAAGCGGAGTTTATAAATTAAAATGTAAAGAATGCAACAAAGTGTACCTAGGTGAGACAGGACGGAAATTCGTATGCAGGTTGTCTGACCACAAACGTGAAGAAGGTAATAGAACAACGACTTCGTTGTATACAAGACATTTCATAGAAGAGAACCATAAGTTTGTTAATCCTTTGGAAGACTATGAAATTTTAAAGTAGTAAATAACACAGTTGAAATCGGAGAAAATTACGGTATATTCTTTTTTTTCTTAAAAGTATTGTCGGACCCCCTGAAACATTGTTGCGGACCCCACTTTGGGAACCACTGACGTAGATTGTTCTGTAATGTCGTAACAGTATCGACTAGCGGAGATTGTTATTTGAAATGCTGTTTAAGTAATTATACAGATCTGTCGTGACTGGGTTGGTGTGTGTGTGTGTGTGTGTGTGTGTGTGTGTGTGTGTGTGTGTGTGTGTGTGTGTGTGTGTGTGTGTGTGTGTGTGTGTGTGTGTGTGTGTGTGTGTGTGTGTGTGTGTGTGTGTGCGTGTAAAGGGAGATGCCGGCGGCTTGCTTGTTAAGGGTAGAAATAACAAACTGATTGATAGGTGGTGTAAGAATTGTGGTCGGCTGAGGCTGATTGAGACAGCTTGCATGATGACAGGGCGGGAAGCTGGATGGGAAGCCCTAATGAGGGTATCCGTTGCCTTTCACCCCCCTTGTTGGTGTGTAACAATGAAGCAAGGGGTGCTGCAGTTCACATTGTCCGCCACGCCTCGAACCTCCTTCCCACCCCTAGCCAGACCTGTTGAAAATAATGACGACGTGCAAAATCCTGTGAGAACAACAATCCACCATCTATCTCGCTCTGAACGGAGCTGTATTCTAGTCTAATTCGAGTTATTCCTTTTGTGTTTTCTTCATATGAGCGGTCAGCCATTGTATCACAATAGATAATATGAGAGAATTTATTTTCTAAGCGAAGCTGTACGCTTACTATTTACGAGTGTGAGTCTGTCTGTGTGTTCAAACACTTGTAGCTGCAGTTCTATGCTTGATATGTTATCAAGAATTAGACACGTGTTGCTATCTATACCAATTCCAATAATAATTCAATGATTACTGCATCTCTAATTATCTATATAAGTCAATAAATACAAATCCAAGTAGGTTTATTTTCATCTGAATAAGGTTTATTAAGGTGAATATAAACCTACTTGCAGTTGTATTTATTTAAAGTTATCTATAAATATAATTAAAGGATTATTATATTATCAATATTATAACTGTTATATTCAAACACTTTTTGCTACAGTCTGTTTTTTGATGTATATAATATATTTAATATTTTCTGATTTTACCTCAAGGTGTTTTCTCTTTATTTGGAACGTCTTTCGGGAAGCCTTGTGTCGGCTGAAGATGGGAACACAAGGCTTCCCGGAACATGTTCCAAATAAGGAGAAAACATCTTCAGGTAAAATTGTTATATTGTATTAATTATATTTTTCCAACACTATAATAATTATTATATATATAATAATATATATTATATATAGTATATATAATTATTATATATAGTATATATAATTATATATATTGTTACAAAACAGATATAAGATGAGGTATTGATATATGTAGAAATAGATGTGTAGATACTTTAGAAGTTAATATACTCAAGTCGAGTACGCGATTATAACACACACAAAAAAAATTTCGAAAAGTTTTATTTTATAATTTGCAGTAAGGAATGTCGCTGAAAGCAATAACGAAGGGTGTATGTGTGGAAAACATATTTTGTAAGGGACAAAAGGGGAACGAGCAAGCAAGCTGTAGTGACGGACACGTCATAAATTTCGTAGACAGCTGCGACGCGTACCCTGTTAACAGAGTTCACTGCTCCGGGTACGTAGAACACCAGTTTTTTGTGAAAACACATTGATTCCATAGAAAACTACATACAATGTGTACAGAGCCATTAAAGGAGAAAAGGCTTAACAATGGTCAAGCATACATGTGTACGCCAGCTGTCAGGAGAAAGCGACGAAGGGTGGATTGATTTGAAGGACTCCAGCGGTCGATGACAGGGTTTTGACCTTACTTGGAAACGAAAGCGCAGAGAGTACGTCCAAACTCAAGGATGGGGTGTTGCCTGGCAATTAAAAGAAAAAACCAACTTTCAAAGAAGGGTAGGCGAGGCCCTTGAACAACAATAGATAATAACGGCAGAGCGACGAAGTCAAGAAACAATGAAAATGGAAGAGAAACTCAGAGTTGTCACTGAAGATTTTAGAAAAAACGACAGATACAATTTATTGCTGCGTTGGCTGGAAATGTCGACGACCTCAAAATACGAAGCAAGGGAAGAATCTGGTGGGGAACCAGAAGCCCTATCAGAGAACGCCTTTGAAAAGATGGGTAGTATTTGGACTTGGAGGGAAAAACATGAAACCAATAAGGAAACGGCGTCGTTGGAATCAGAAGTCTGGTGGGAGATTTGGTAAGGAAAATATAGGAAGGAGACAGGAACGCGCTGGGGAGTTCTAGCTGAGATACGGACGCGAGTGGAGTTCTAACTAAAATACGGACGCGAGAGGAGTTCTAACTAAATTTCGGACGCGAGTAGAGTGAAGTCCGTGACGAGAGAAATTAGCATTTTATCGAACTTAGAATAATTCGATACACACTGTGAGAAGGTAGTTTTCGAACTTATAACAAAAATTAATACAGTCATTACAAGCAAACGAACTATGAAGTAGAGTCACACTATTAGCCTACTAGTGAACACTAACTGAAACAAATAGTAATCAGACAATAATGTAATTTCAGTGTATAAAAACACTTTACAACAATAACTTGTAAGAACGATTAACAACACAAACTACATTCATGAACACTTAATAACCAGACATACCGCAACAATGGTGCGTGATATTAATTCAGATCTGATGTACAACAGAGAACGCTAACTTTTATTCATAAATTATAATCCGAATGCGTGGAGTTGGTGAGTGAAGTGTCTGTGAGTGACATCGTGGAATTCATCCAGTGCCATCTATCATCTGGAGGAGTTATCTGCACGATCCTAGAACGATCGACATGGGGGAATCATCACCGCAACTACCGAGTGATTGGATATTCGAATACCAAGTATAGTAAAACATGTCTTAATTAATTTAGATCCACTGTCTGTCATCTCAAAGAATCCACACACAATAAAATTCAATAAAGTAATCGTAAAGGAATTAAAGAAATCGATTCTAAAGTTTGTGTAGAAGTAAAATTATCATTGTTTATCAGTTTGGAGTAATGTTTATTTCCAAGTTCTAAATGAATCCGTAATTACAAAATATAGTAACAGCTTAAGAGATATTCATATTAAGAATTCATAAGATGAGGCTAAACATTATAATTTACTTAATGTACTAAATGCAATTGATGAATGATCATTAATATGCAACTATTAGATTGAGAGTTTGGATAACTAATTTTATTAATGTATTATTTTGATAGTTACAATTTAATGAGTATTCAATTTTGTTAATGTATTATTGTTTGATATTTACGATTCAGCCATGAGTATTAAATTTTGGTAATGTGTTAATTTTATATATATTTACAAGTACTAATGAGTACGTAGAATTTTGTGCTATCTTAATATTTACAAGTAATAGCAAACTAATGTGAATAAATTTAAGAGTTATCAGTAGCAATGAGCATTTATTATTTTAACCCTGAGATAAAGAGAATAAACAGTAATTAATGTTAAATTGGCGTCCACACGCGGGACATTAAATAAATTTAACAAAATTTATTGTTAAATTGGCGTCCATCGCTGGGCGTAAACGGGTACAACTCGTTATATTGTTAAATTGACGCACACAACGTCGGGCATAATTTATTGTTAAATTGGCGTCCATCGCTGGGCGTAAACGGGTACAACTCGTTATATTGTTAAATTGGCGTCCACACGCGGGACATTAAATAGATAATAACAAAACTCTTTATTGTTAAATTGGCGCCGCACCGCACGGCTTGATAAAATAGTAAGCTAGGGCAGTGACAGACAGTGGCTAGCAATAAGTTTAAAATAAGTACATGTAAGTAGCTTAAGCTATATTATTGTTGTCGTATATCGGTCTCTAAGTCTCTGAATGATAACCCGAAGTCAAGCTAAAATGGCATCTAGTGGAGAGAATTCAAATGAGTTTGATGTCAATAACCAGATGGGCTATGAGCAGCCTGAGGACGGAAACGTAATGAATGAAGAAAGCTCAACAACCGGTGCAGGAACTAGGGCCGGGGGACCGCAATCACAGTCGCAGTCATCTGAAGCAAATTTTCAAATGTTAATGGCATTGATGAAACAACAATTTGAAGAATCGAAAAAACAATTTGAAGAATCGAAAATGCAACATGAAGAAACAAGAAAACAAATAGATGAAAGAATTAAAGAATCGGAGAAGAAGAACGAAGAAATGCACAAGAGAACGGAAGAAAGAATCGCCGAGAAATTAGACGAAAAAATAGAGCTAATGAGAAGAGATTTACGAGGACAAAACCACCAGGTGGGTACTGATTTACAAAAACAATCAGAAAAATTGGAAGAAAACAATTTAGATGGAAATACTATGGATCAAATTGACACCGAGTATCAATCTTCAACAACTAAAGCATTGTCTGCACAACACGCTTCAAGGTCAAAAGAAAGCTCTACAATTATTAATGGTAGATATGAAGGTGATAAAAACACTTGTACTGTGTTTGTTAGCAACTTACCAAACACAACTACAAAAAAGAAAATAATCAAATATTTCAGAAAGTTTGGTACGGTTGTAAATACGAGATTGCGATATGCTGCAGTATCTGATCCACGATTTCCCAAAAGACGTACTGTTATTAAGAAAGAGTTTCATAAAGAAAGAATAAATATCCATGCATATGTACGTTTTACTGATGAAAATAGTGCATATCGTGCGTTGGAAGCAAATGGTAATGTGTATGAGGGTTACCACCTGAGAATTGAGTCAGCTAACACGAAGGCTGAAGAAAAGCAGAGAACTAAAAAGAAAAAATTGAGTACTACAATTAATATTACCAGTACTGATAGAAAATTTAGAAGTAGGACTGGGGAAGTACGTAAAAATTTTGAAACCAAACCTGAGATTAAGAAAATGAAAAACCGTTCTGATGAGTATCAAGGGCGAACTGCGTTAGCACGAAAGAAGAAAAGGATGAAATTTGCTGGACTATTCAAGAATATTGTGAAGATTGGTATGAGAACGAAAGGAAGATTTCAAGCGATGGAGATGAGATGTCTTAGAAGTCTTGAAAACAAAACATCATTATGTGAGTACGCGGACAGGAAAACGAAAATAATTAAAACGCCACAAGCTGTTAAAGAACGTATTTGTCAGAGGGTTGAAAAGAAGAAACGACAAAAAAAACTCAGCGCGTACATAAATAATGGTAATATGACCGGGGAAGGTTGTCAAAAAGGATGGGACGATCCACTTTCAACACACCGTCATAAAAGAGAGAGACAGAGAGAGAGAGGTGTCATAAATTCTTTAGATGTCAACGGCCCACTGCAGGGTAAGTGTGAAACGAAACTCACGAATTCAATACCCTTACTACCCTTACTAATTACCAACAAAATGTGTTGTAACGGAACTCACTTAACAAAACGTACAACTATGCCTCCACAAATAGAAAATTAAAAGTAATTAAATGTAACGGATTCAAGAAAACAATCTTAAGAATGTCCGAAAATTTAATAATTAAGTTAGATAATATTGGGTAAAATACCTTAGATAAGAGTGGTTGTGTAAGATTACATTAACCGAAGAAAATAAATAGATATGAATATAATATGAATAAAATTAAATAAATGGTAAATAAAAACATTGCCGTGAAAGTACGGAATATTAACGAAGAAAATTAATAGCGAATGAAATAGTAAGATGAGTTATACGAAGGAGCAGAAGGAAATTGATCATTTAGGAATGAAGGTCACGAATGGATAAACAAATGAGAGTTATGCATACCCAGGAAATAAGTGATATGGATTGAAACAAAAGCACCACCAGGGCATGACAACATGAAGAACCCGAAAAAAAAAATGGGATTTCCTCGACCAAAAGGCACCAGAAGGCTGAAGTAGCTGTGATTAAGGAATGCTTGGAATGGGATTATTAAGAATATACCCAAAGCACCGATATCCAATCTCTGGGAACTGCAAGTAAAGGGGTACGGGGTTATGTAATAATGTCCAGATGCCTGGTAGGTAGATCGTTTGCAATTGCGTTGTTTAAAATAGAAATATCATTCAGCGTCTTAGGGGGGGGGGCCTAGCAAAAATGTAAAAGAATTATTATAATTTGCTAGAACAATTAATGAAATGTCTTAGTAGTAACACGAGATAAAAGAAAATAGAAATAAGAAAGCAAGTGTATAAAATGAATTATATTTTAATGATTAGTTGTCATAGTCAATAAATGTCATGTTAATGATTATGAATAAAAAAATTAATGATAATAGATGTCAATAAGAGTGAAGAAGATAGAAGGGTAAATGTTTAAATGATATATATGTGAAGACAATTAATAGAATTGTGAGAGAAATATTCAAGTTGTATGTATTTAAGATCATGTTTAAGTAAGGACAACTTACAAGCTTAGTATAAAATTGTATAATATAATTGTGTTCCAAAATGTTAGTAAATAGAAAAGAGAAAAAGTTTTTTTTAGTGAAAATGCTAGCGAGATATCAGAAAGTATGGAATAACCAGAGACAGTAATAATAAAATAGGTTAGAAAACTATAGTGAATTAGGATATAGAAATACGTATTATTATTATTAATACCAATGTGCTGTTTATAATGTAGTGATGATAGAAAGTATGATGGTCACTAAGAATTCTATATATATGTGGTAAGTTTTTTTTTAAAGCCAATTAATTTGGAGATATTGATGCAAATTTTAGTAAGTTGTGACATAAAAATTAGATGTATTAAAGGATACAAAGAAAATTAATCCTAAAGGCAAGAAATATTAATACCATTATCGAATAATTTGTGTAATTGAATTTTGTAGATATTGAAATATTATATGAAGAATAGTTAAGGAGAATTACAAATTTAGTTTAAGATTTTGACTAAATATAAATTTGTAAATATAATAACATGTTAATTAGAGTGAAAGAAAAACGGATTCACTTAGAATGTTGAAAGCGAAAGTACTTTAGGGGGCTGGGGTGTGTTTACCATTATGTAACGAACCTTTTTCTGTTACGCTGAGAATATAGGTCAACGAGTAAATGTAAACAACACTATACTAGGTCCAATGAAGAACGAGCCACTACAAGGCAACACAAAGTACACATATTGGGAAGCAGATTTTGGCATTTAAACCTTACTGAAAGGGCGCAAAAATTTTGGATCAATTTTGGATGTACAGAGTCCATCCAAACTGACAAAATTTGGGGACAATATAACACACAAAAAAAAAATTTCGAAAAGTTTTATTTTATAATTTGCAGTAAGGAATGTCGCTGAAAGCAATAACGAAGGGTGTATGTGTGGAAAACATATTTTGTAAGGGACAAAAGGGGAACGAGCAAGCAAGCTGTAGTGACGGACACGTCATAAATTTCGTAGACAGCTGCGACGCGTACCCTGTTAACAGAGTTCACTGCTCCGGGTACGTAGAACACCAGTTTTTTGTGAAAACACATTGATTCCATAGAAAACTACATACAATGTGTACAGAGCCATTAAAGGAGAAAAGGCTTAACAATGGTCAAGCATACATGTGTACGCCAGCTGTCAGGAGAAAGCGACGAAGGGTGGATTGATTTGAAGGACTCCAGCGGTCGATGACAGGGTTTTGACCTTACTTGGAAACGAAAGCGCAGAGAGTACGTCCAAACTCAAGGATGGGGTGTTGCCTGGCAATTAAAAGAAAAAACCAACTTTCAAAGAAGGGTAGGCGAGGCCCTTGAACAACAATAGATAATAACGGCAGAGCGACGAAGTCAAGAAGCAATGAAAATGGAAGAGAAACTCAGAGTTGTCACTGAAGATTTTAGAAAAAACGACAGATACAATTTATTGCTGCGTTGGCTGGAAATGTCGACGACCTCAAAATACGAAGCAAGGGAAGAATCTGGTGGGGAACCAGAAGCCCTATCAGAGAACGCCTTTGAAAAGATGGGTAGTATTTGGACTTGGAGGGAAAAACATGAAACCAATAAGGAAACGGCGTCGTTGGAATCAGAAGTCTGGTGGGAGATTTGGTAAGGAAAATATAGGAAGGAGACAGGAACGCGCTGGGGAGTTCTAGCTGAGATACGGACGCGAGTGGAGTTCTAACTAAAATACGGACGCGAGAGGAGTTCTAACTAAATTTCGGACGCGAGTAGAGTGAAGTCCGTGACGAGAGAAATTAGCATTTTATCGAACTTAGAATAATTCGATACACACTGTGAGAAGGTAGTTTTCGAACTTATAACAAAAATTAATACAGTCATTACAAGCAAACGAACTATGAAGTAGAGTCACACTATTAGCCTACCAGTGAACACTAACTGAAACAAATAGTAATCAGACAATAATGTAATTTCAGTGTATAAAAACACTTTACAACAATAACTTGTAAGAACGATTAATAACACAAACTACATTCATGAACACTTAATAACCAGACATACCGCAACAATGGTGCGTGATATTAATTCAGATCTGATGTACAACAGAGAACGCTAACTTTTATTCATAAATTATAATCCGAATGCGTGGAGTTGGTGAGTGAAGTGTCTGTGAGTGACATCGTGGAATTCATCCAGTGCCATCTATCATCTGGAGGAGTTATCTGCACGATCCTAGAACGATCGACATGGGGGAATCATCACCGCAACTACTGAGTGATTGGATATTCGAATACCAAGTATAGTAAAACATGTCTTAATTAATTTAGATCCACTGTCTGCCATCTCAAAGAATCCACACACAATAAAATTCAATAAAGTAATCGTAAAGGAATTAAAGAAATCGATTCTAAAGTTTGTGTAGAAGTAAAATTATCATTGTTTATCAGTTTGGAGTAATGTTTATTTCCAAGTTCTAAATGAATCCGTAATTACAAAATATAGTAACAGCTTAAGAGATATTCATATTAAGAATTCATAAGATGAGGCTAAACATTATAATTTACTTAATGTACTAAATGCAATTGATGAATGATCATTAATATGCAACTATTAGATTGAGAGTTTGGATAACTAATTTTATTAATGTATTATTTTGATAGTTACAATTTAATGAGTATTCAATTTTGTTAATGTATTATTGTTTGATATTTACGATTCAGCCATGAGTATTAAATTTTGGTAATGTGTTAATTTTATATATATTTACAAGTACTAATGAGTACGTAGAATTTTGTGCTATCTTAATATTTACAAGTAATAGCAAACTAATGTGAATAAATTTAAGAGTTATCAGTAGCAATGAGCATTTATTATTTTAACCCTGAGATAAAGAGAATAAACAGTAATTAATGTTAAATTGGCGTCCACACGCGGGACATTAAATAAATTTAACAAAATTTATTGTTAAATTGGCGTCCATCGCTGGGCGTAAACGGGTACAACTCGTTATATTGTTAAATTGACGCACACAACGTCGGGCATAATTTATTGTTAAATTGGCGTCCATCGCTGGGCGTAAACGGGTACAACTCGTTATATTGTTAAATTGGCGTCCACACGCGGGACATTAAATAGATAATAACAAACCTCTTTATTGTTAAACGATATTATTGTTTATAATTATTAGAATGTGATTATTAATAAAATTTGAATGAGTGTTCACGTTTAAGGTCTGTCGTTTTAAAAGAGTATTTATCACTTCACTGTGTCAACCTCCCCACTTACCATATGTGGATGTCTTCAATTTTCTAGTTGGTGACTTCTTCTACTGCAAAAACACTGGATACACATACATAGATATTCTGTTTGAATATCATAAATAATGCACATACACAATAAAAATAAATTAAAAGTTCAACTGCAATTCGAATGATATTGGTCATTCAAATACTACCGCCACCTTATGAGAGAACTGTTCATGAAAAATTAAACTACTTTATCTATTATATAATAATCAAAACTCTGTTCCACTGGTAAATAAATTGGGGATTTATTAACAATAATAAAATTCAATCAACTCTTTTAAAAACTATCAATAATATCTTTACAAACAATAATTACTTTAAACAATTCCTGAGATCTCTGTACCTCAAGGCTGGTAACACTGATGTATGGTACAATGTTTTTGGTGAACGAGGTTATGTTCACTTTATTCAGTTATATTACCAAATTGGTGAGTTCTTTGAAGATACATGATACCAGATTACAAGATGTGATTTTAATTAACAATATTTAATTATATATTACTATAAAAAAACAACAAAATTTAAAATTATGAAACTCGGTACCATAACCGATATATCGTACTATCGTACGCTTAGCAAACGCATACAGCAGTTGTAGTCAAAACACGTGCTCTGGGGTTTGCACTGTTAAAAATGTTATTATTATTTATTCATTAACTATCAAAATCATGTACTGGCAAGAGAAAAATCTAGAGAAAAACTCTTGTTATAGCTTTCATTTCAGTTAGAATTATTTGAGAACAGAATTATTTCTTGGTGACAAAATTATAATCATCAGTTCTAGGTTAGTTACCTAGTAAACGTAAGTTATTATCTAGAATAAGTATATTACTTATTAAATTCTTAATGATATTATCATAAACATTCTATTTATAAGTCATTTGACGTATAATTATCAGTTATTTAAAATATTCGCACAATAAAACAATTATCTGTTAATTCAAAAAGTTTAGTCAAGTAAGCGACTATATACTACACATTGATGATCGGTATCCAAATTAATTCCTACCTTCTTAATTATTATTAAATTGTAAAATATTTATTTTTAAATTAATCATTGTGCTACAATTTATTTGTTGGGCACTGATAATTTTTCATCATAATTTAAGCACTTTAGTATCTTTGACTAGTGCAGTCCAAAACAATGTCGTTCGTTTATTAACGAAAGTTATTATTTTTCATGAATTCCTTTTAAATTAATTAAAATATAGTACTCCCTGATTTAAAACACAAAAACACGACCTTTATTATACACTGGTCGAGTTATTTTCACTGTTCACTTAATGCACTGGACACTAGGTAATAGATTGTTGTGTATAGGTTAGCGTATGTTGTCTTATTACTGTTTGTGACTTTTGAAATAATTTTGCCGACTTCTTGCGTGGACCTTCCGTGTTGAATGATACAGAAAGAATGATTCCTTCACCGAAGCGTCTCCTTCTCGTCTGGTTATTTTAAGCTATTTGATTGGTTCAAAAGGTCAAACTCTCAACCCCAAAACACTTTGGTCAAATAAAAATTTTAATTTCTGACAACTTTTAGCGTGGGTTCGAGGCTATGAGTGACGTATGCATGGATACTCAAAATGACTGAAAAGTTTATAATTGTCATAACTTTCCTATCAATTGTCGTATCGTCGAATGGGTAGTGGCATTAAATCGCGGACACTTGTGGCTTTATTTTAAGTCTAAACAAGCATTAAATCCGTTCATTATTAATTCACTTAGCCATCTCAAACACTCATATGGTGATTCTTAATATAAATAAGTTTGTTTCACCATATTTTGTCACAATTATACTGTAATACTTACTACTAAACGTCTCGAGTCCATTTCTCTTTAATTTTAGTATATAAAACAGTCATAATTACAATTTAAACAATATCTGGTAATGGCGTCCATAGCGATCATTTTCGATTGTTTATAATTACATGTAACGCTATTATTACTTATCTTATTACACATGTTTGACATCCTAATACTAATATGTAATTTATTTACATTTGTTCACACTTTATTTTGCAAAAAAGTTATTTTTTATATACTCATAGTATTATCAAAAATACCTTCTGTTCTCCTTTCTCTAATTTGTCACTTTTTTAACTATTTTATCACACAAGGTATATAATGTTATTAATTAAAATAGTGTACAATTGTTGTACCTTGTTGGTTTAATGTATTTATTAACTTTTCGTTATCTGAAAGCTCTTCAATTCATAGTACAATGTTTATTTACATCTGGTTTGACAAGTGCAGTTAGTTAGTTTATAATATTGCAATTATAAAACTACTACTATTACATTTGAGATGTGTTCTCATAGCAGTATCAGACATTTCTCTACCTACTGATAACATTTTTCGTAATCTTTTGATAAGTTTTGATATTGCTTTTTGATTAACTATCTTGTCACATTGGGTTTCTGTTCTTTTGGCTTTATGATATCATATTCAATCTGATTCATTTGCTGTGTATTTCAGTACACATGGTATTTTAATGGTTTGCATTATTATTCATAATTAGTTTTTGTTTGAAACAATTGTCGATAGTTGCTTGGTTTAACTAATATACATGATTTTATGTTATAGGTGCACTTTCTATGAGGTTATGTGTCAGTTGTCTGACAACAATGTGCAACATATTCTTATGCAGTATTTGACTCTACTATTACCATTTCATTATGGCATTCTACTACAATGGTTTAATTATTAAGTAATACACATGTTTACACTATTTGTTGAAACAATAACACAGGTATTCTTAGTCTAATAATATTACATTTCTTGGTGGGTTGCACCTAGTTTTTGGTACATTGATAGTTTTATACCTAACAAACTAGCTTATTTGCTAATGTTTGTTCTGGAATTCATCCATATTTTGTCCAGTTTTGCTATGGCATTCAGGCACACTTCATTTTAAGGCTTACAAAGCTTTTATTATTAGTCCTTATGAACAATTATTTTACTGTTCTGTCTCATATTTCTTTTGGTGGTCTTAATGATTATTTATATGATATTACAATCTTGATTAAACTTGTCACACTAATTGTCTGTGCATTTTAACTAGTTAATCTTGGATTCTTTCACTTATAATGGTTAATCATTTTCCTCTGTTATAAACATTCTCACTTGCATTGTCTGTGGTGTTTATTTGGGGTAAAAATGGTTATCATATCACAGGTTGTCACATTTATATTAAGTTTTCACTGTTATTGTTTGTGATCACTCAATGATGCTAAACACTGGTTTCTTTGTCGTTGATCTTCGAATAATCATTACACTTCTTCCGGTCATTAATATAGTTTTAGTCCCTTGTATACCTTGTGAATGTTGATTTCTTGTACTGTCCATACATTATCTTCATTTTTCGTGGTATTTTTCCTTTCCTCTTCTCCTTCCTTTCTTCTTCTGGTTAACTGTTGCTCACTATCGGTGTTCTCCTGGGTTATACATTACTTGTGATAATCAATGTTCCCTTAGTCTTGTCATATTCTTCAATATTTTTATTCGTGGTAGTCATTGTTCCATAGTATTTTATACTAATAAACAAATTTGTTTGTTTTATCGTCATTGTGGTTGTACTTGATTCGTATCCTCTTCATTTTAATGATTATTTTCGTTGTTTCCCCTCGCTCTTCGGGATCTGTTGGCTCCTCTTCCTTTTAATAATTATTTTCGTTGTTTCCCCTCACTATTCGGGATCTATTGGGCCTGGATTCTAACATATTATATTGGCTCGTTGTCATTTTCTCTCTCTTTTGTACTCGGTGATATCCGTATTACTCTTCCTTCTTCTTTGTTGGGTTGTTTCAATAATATTCGTTCGTATATACACACTTTTTTTATTCTCCTGTTCCTTATTTTATGCACTTTGAAATATTTTCATGATCTCCCTTTACTTGACGTAATAGATAGTTATTTTATGTAACTGCCAATTTGGTACGTTACAATATATATCTACTTAAATAAAATTTCCTTATTTAGATTGTAAAATTTGCTTTACTTATATCTGGGTTTTTCGGAAACGTTTTTCCGAAAGGTTCATTCCAACATTTGCATGACGTTTTTTGTTTGCTGAAAGTAAGTTTTCCGCAATTATTTACATCTTCAATTTTCGGAAAGTTTTCATTTTTAGTGTGTCTTACTTGCGAAGTTTGTATTCTATCTATTTTATATTATTTTCAATTTTATTTGTTGGTTTCCCTTTGCATTTATTTTCTTCCACTATTTGGAAGTGTCCTTCTTTTTCTTTGTGTATTTCTTGATGGTAGAGTATTTGTACTTATATTATATGAAAATATTGACACCGGCTGTGTAAGCTTTATACAAAAATAATTTTATCTCACTAAACAAAATCACTTGTGAGAATGTGTTGACAGTCGTTGCCAGTCCTTTAATTTTTGTAACTCTGAGAATAAATCCGAAGACTCGAATAAGGGTGATACCTAATTTCCAACCCTGTCTCAGAGGTTTTCATAACCAGAGAGAAGAGTGGTCTGTTTTAAAACATAAAGAAGTGATTCCTGACGATAGATTATAACATAATAATGAATTTCCAACCGAGACTCTAACAGAGATTGTTAAATCAAGAAATCCAAGTAGGCTAAATTTTTTACGTTTAAAACTTGAAGAGACATCTCGCCTTAAACACATGTTTTAAAAGGAAGGTAAAGGGATATAGAATCACAAAACGTAATCCTGATATTTGGTGTATAGAAACTAATACTATTTCATTGCGTTTTCTGTAGTAAAAGCTTACAAGGGCGCCAATACAGTACAGTAATCCGTAACGATTGTGTGTGTGGGTTCCGGTTGTTGACTGCCGCCGAGCAAATAGACTTTATCCCGTGAAATCCGCTTATACACGGACCTCATTGCGGTCTGCTAGCCAAACATACAAGCTCCGCGTTTGGGCTATTGTGCGCGCTCGCTAGAGCACACACTAACACGTATGTTCAAACAGTAGGAGAGAAATTTCTTATTACAAAACTGTAACACGTATTTACTGTATCGCGTAGTCGGAAAGCGGCTTAACCGCTGGTACCAACTGAAAGAAAAAAATATACCTCTTTTCAGTCGCAAAAATTCTATCTAAAGATAGGAACTGAAAATAGATTTACTGAGGCGAATATATTTATGTTCGTTTCTCCGCGTTTATGTGTAGTAGGCTTAATCTTTACTTTATCATACTCGCGTGGAACACGTACAGAGAAATGTAGAGAAAACACAATTGCCGTGACTCGTATTCAGGGTTGTCGGGGTGAAAACGTGGGTATCTCTGGATATATTTTCGGTTTCCAAGGCTACACCTGCGCGCAGAAAAATATAATAGGAGGTACAAAAGCACAAAACCAGACAAAGTATCCATTAATACGTTTCCAAAGCTATTAAGTGGAAGTCAGAAGTAGTTGTGTGATAAAGTACCGACGTACTTATTAAACTATAAACATAATATATTGCTTATATTAAATTTACAAGGGAATATTGTTAACAAGGATTAAATTTTATAAGGCAATTGCAATACCACGTTGATTTATGCGAGTGGGTCATGATAAATTAGGAAAGTGGCAAGATTCAGAGAGCTGAAATGCAGTTTCTTTGAAATACTTGAAATTATACATTGCAACATAGAATAAGGAATGAAGATATGAGTGCAGAACTCGAAGTAAAGGACAGAAATGAAATTATTTCAATTGACAGAAGACAATGGTGGGATCATCTGCAAAGGTTAACAGAGATTGCCGAAGGCGGCACTGAACTATAAAGCCATTGGATAGAAGTGACGTGGGTCGTCCGAGAACGAGATGGGTGCCATAGGTTTATGTAACCTAATCCTTGAAGAGGAGAAGATGAAGAAGAAGACATATATTGTCTATCTTCTCTTTTGATATAGGATTTCAATTGGTATTGGGATATAGCGATGTCTTGTGTCACTGAGAAGGAGGATTAGTAGGCTTATCCTCTCTAGTGTAATCTTGATGCTAGTGAATTCTCTGCTGTGGGGAAAGACGGAGTTCCTTTCCGTATACGAGATATACAAATAGATTTCATCGTAATATTATAATATTTGGAAAAAAATTAAAGAGAAAGGTGGCAAATTAATACGTGTTTCCAGAAATAAGAATAAATTGTATTAATTTACACGCTTCAACAATTTTTACAGTCTGTCATGAGAAAACTTTCAAACGACGGAATCTTTAAGGAAAAATTGTAACTGAATGAAACAATGATATTTCATCATACACACATAAGCTTTTGTATCTGTGCTCATGTGTCACTGTGCGTGAGGAAAAGGTTTGGCGGAAAATTCATTTTCCAGTTTTTCAACTCACGCTGCCTAATATTTTGCCTTGTTAAGCAAAAGTATAGTTTCTTCAGAGACCTGAAGCTTGGTTATTTGGCAGGAAACCCTACCTTTATATCTTCAATAACGGTTGCAGATTCGGCGTGCTTTATTCTCTACGGTGAAAAACGTCGGAACAATATAAAACTAAAAAAGTTAATGTTTGCAGTTACTGTTTTTTCTCAGCAGAGAACTATAGCCTAAATAGGCCTATATAGGCCTACACTTGCATTGTCCATGCGTTTTTTAAATGTATTTACCATTAATTGTTCATGTAAATAATCATATTATTCATGAAAATATTCAATTAATTAAACTGAATTATTGCGAGATTTGACTTGGCCGTTTAGCGTTTGTCTGTCTGTCTTTTTTAAGGTATGTCTCAAGATAACTTTTAAATGCATCAACTGGTTTGTTTTTTTTTGTTTTTTTTTTAACTCGGCATGCGTGTCTATACCCTTACCCGACTGAGACGTATTGTCTTTCAGATTGATTCCTCCCTCCCCAGAACAGAGGAGGAGCAGAAGGCAAACATACGAGGGTTTAAAATTTTGAAAAAATCACAAAAAACATTTATAAGGTATTGAGGACAAAATTTAAATAAAATGTTATTATACTCGTTGTATTGAGTTTTGCAAATTTCATCATTGTAAGCAGACCAATTGGTCTGAGTTTTAACTCAGTTTTGAATGTAGTGTTTAATGAAATTGCTTGAAATTTAGGTCCATCACGGGTCAAAAATTGAAGTTAAAATTTTGAGGAAATTATAAACTAACGTGCAACGTGATACACTATGATGAAAGAAATAACCGTAGTGCTGGGCTCTGGTGGCGGCCACAATGTAAACGCCAAACATTTTGTCACCAGATGTGATTAAAAGCCAACAGATTAATTAAAGAATAAAATTATTTTTAATATTTACTTTATTCTTGTAATAGTATTTAAACGTTTAGAATGTCCTCACATTATTTAAAATCACACATATTTGCTTTGCTTAAATCACACTTATTTGTGGCAGCGGGGAAATTTTGGGTAGTTGTATGGGAAAAAGAGGTTTGGCTGACCCGGCGATACTGCTTTATCTTTTTACCTATTTACCTCATCAGTTTACTCTTCTAAGAGCTCAAGGGGTACGGGACTAAACCGTACATGAAGTTCTTGCTTCAAAATAAAATTTTTTTCTTTCATTTTGTCTAATGATAAATCTTTTTCATCCAAAACAGTGAGCGAGTTCTGCAGCTCAAAGAGGTTACTAGTTATTTATCAGCAATAAATTAGATTACCGGAATGGTGTACGACGTTATGAACTGATGTAGCATACTGAAGAGTGATTGTAGTGTCTTGAATAAAATCACAGTTTGATTTTTACATTGTCATCATCATCATCTTCAAGGATTAAACCAAAAATGTTTGTTCCGGTCTCAAACAGGCAAAGATTACAACTGGACACTCCAGCACTTCCTCGGAAGTCCCACACCTCTCCGTCCATTCGGCTCATATTTCCATAGTTGTTTGGGAATGCGGCAGTAATCCATTCGGCAAAGATGTTCCCACTAATTCGGCCGATACTGGGCAATCCTATCGAGTATAGTCATAATATTTAGTTCCTGCCGTATATCTGTGTTTCATCTATGATCACGGAGAGTAGGCCTACCCTGTCACGTCCTGAGAAATTTCATTTCAGCCGCTTATATACGACTGGCCTGGCTTTTCGTTAAAGTCCTATTCTCAGATCCATAAAGAAGTGTAGAAAGGGCCATCACCTTGTAGAATTTTAGGCGTGTTCCCTTACTCGCTGACTTAAGAGTTTGCCTGATGGTCCCACATATAAGGTTGAAATTATACAAACAAACTCACAACGTCGTTGCTTGCATTATAAGACACACTGTAGCCCAGGAATTCAACATTGCTAACTTGTTCCAGGACAGTATCATCTATAACAATTTTTGCCCGTACGGGATCAGTTCCATGAAAAGCCATTACCTTGGTCGTAGGTGTGGATATTTGTAATCCAGAGTCTTTGCAGAATCGATTTAACAAATGTATACCCATCTGCAACCTGTTTTCCGAGCCCGACAGAATAGCCTGATCGTCCGCAAACAACAAAGTGTCAATTGTAGAGTGACCAATAAATTTTTACATTGTTTCAGACTATTTGTCCGCAGATAATTAAACGGACTAACAAGAAACGTTGTAACGGTATCGTAAATAAGGCAGCATTTGTCGTACCTACTTCTTCAAAAGCCATAAGGTTGTTTCTGCCAGCATCGACTTTCTCCAGGTATTGCACGCCTGTTTAGGAGGCTTAATAATTGTACGACAGATCCAGGGACGGATAGAAGCACGTGGTGCCCCCCCCCCGATTCAAAATTCAACCTTTCCTCCATTATTTACACTGATAAATGGCATACACAATGTCGATGGTTAACAGTTATTTTACTAAACTCTTAAATTACAAAACAAATATTTAGTTAAATAGTGAGTACAATGTGCATAGTAGTACATAAGCTTACAAAATACTATTCGATTAATTTTTTCATGATATTGACTTAACGACGTCTTGCATAATTTCTTCTAAATCGACCGATTCAAGTATCTCGCTTTCAATATTCAACCTCGCTAATGAAGATAATCTCTCATCTCCCATAGTTGAACTCAACATATCTTTAATGTGTTTTAATACAGAAAATGACTTTTCAGATTCGCAATTAGTTATTGGAATCGTCAAAAGCAGACGATAAGCAATGTATGTATTCGGAAATACATAAATCGTTTTACAATCAGTAATCCAGTTCAAACTTTGAGCGGAGAAAAACTGTGGTATCATGGAATCTATCATCTTTATTCCAACGATTTGAAAAAAACCTCTTTCTTGCAATTTTACTTGTAGCACAAAGTGATTCAATTCTATTAAAAGATCGTTATTCAAATCGATCGAGTAAACTTCTATAAGAGCTTTCGCTTGATGTTCCAACTCGACACTGTCCATGGTTAATAACTGCGTAAGAAAACCAAACAATTGCGTAATGTGATCATAAACTTTGTTTCGCTTAGTCGATTCAGCTGGATGTTGCCCCCTCTGACAGCTGAGGCCCTGATGCCCGATGCTGCACCATAAACTAGCGTTAAGGATAATCCGCCACTGCTTGTCCCATTTCTGAATAAGCTTTTTTATGGTTACTGCAAAGAAATGTTTGTGTTGATATCAGAGCCATTTTAGGTCATTTTCTTTGACCTCGTCATTATCATAAAACTTCGTACCAAGTAACACCTCTTTGCGTGAACAAGTGAAAATTAAATGGAACCAAGTGTGGGCTGTAGGGAGAGTGAGCCAGTCTTCGTGACGGGCGTTATCACGAAGGAGAATGACGCCTTTGCGCAGAAATGCAGGACATGTCCGCATCACTGCCGGCTTTACTTTATTTCTAAATATGCCAGAGTACTATACGCTGCTGTTTATTGTCCGGTTTGCTTCTAAAAATCACAAAAAAACCGGGCCTGGAGTTGAAGCCTCAACTGGGCGTCCAGAACTGTGCTCGTCATTCATTAAACTTTTACTACTTTTTAAACTGTTCTACCCAATTATAAAAATTTCCACGGTTTATACAGCTTTTTCGGATTGTTTGGTCCTATGAGAGTAAATTTTAGCGGCTTTTTCGTCTTTTTAAAGCAAAAAACGGATCATTTCACGTTGTTCAACTAATTCTGAAATTTCAAGAGAACTCGCCATCCTTAAATGAGTATTTGAAGTTACAAACAAAACAATTCTAATCAAACAGCTGATCAGAACTCATCACAGGGACGCCAACTTGCAGTTCTGAAACTGTCGTACTCTGCCTCCAACCGTTTTTCCTCTACAGTTTTTTGTCTCTTTAATTATTGAATGACCCTCGTATGTTCGTACTCACATAACCAATTAGTCTAATTATTTTAATTCGACTTTAGGACGTTATTTAAAATGTTTGATATTTTGTATTTTCTTTGTCCTTCTAGAGGGGGTGGGTTTAACTCTCAGACACCCATCGTTGCGCCATTGCTCCTTACGAACAATCTGAAACTCCCCGAAATTTACACAAGTGAAAATTCAAATTAAATTCAGATTATAATAAACGAAAAACGATATCGTCAATTACAACGGAAAGAAAGGATGTGGATAATCCGCCACTAGACAGACCGATAAAGAAATCCGTCTTGTAAGTAGGTAGAATCTACAACTGACTTCTGAAAACTAGGGAAATGATAGTCGATGAATAAGATGGAGAAGGAGACGAAGAAGAAGAAGAGGAGAAATAACAAACGAAGACTGTGACGATGAGGAGAAGTCGTTTGGCCGATAATTACAAACGTGGATTGACCGGGTGCTTTGTTACCTGCTGCAGGAGTCGTCGAACACGTTTCGGTAGAGCCCTGCCTGCTCCAGTTTCATAATTTCACGGTCCATATATTCTCGACTTTTCTAACAAACAACAACGTTCCAGACCGGAGTGAAAACAGAAACAATAAAATCCGAGAAGCAAAAAACGAGAGAGAGAGAGAGAGAGAGAGAGTGAGAGACAGAGGAAGGGGGAAGGAGAGAGAAATCGGTAGGTTTTAATTCAAACAAAGTGTGTGTGTTGTCGGGGGTCACACTCACACTTGTAGGCGGTACAACGACGGTAGAAAGTTCACAGCTGGCGTCGAACCCAATGCAACTGACTGTACTTTTAGAGTCAAGCGAATTAAGACGTTCAGCGAATTAGCAATGCTAAATAGTTGCTAGACCTGTGTGTGTGCGTGTGTGCCGCTGCTAACGCGTGCGCGCGCGCACACACAACCCGTTTCCACCCAGCCTGCCTGCTCTTGTGTTCTCCTTGTTGCTCGTCGCATATCGCTTGCTTGCTCTTTTTTTAAAATTCCTTTGGAGTTACTTTTAAAACCACAGCTGAGAAAAACCATTTTGTTCCGAAGGTTTTTGTTCCTTCTTTTTTTTGTTCACAACGACAATAAGCAGGTGTGACGTATTTTTTACCGCGTGAAGGATACAGGCAACGTTTTCAGCTGAAAATTAATTACAGAAACGAAACACACAGGTAAACGGAGTGAAACTATATGGATTTTACTGTGTTACATACTGAACAGAAGTATGAAGCAATCGTGCCTCCGTGTGAAATAATGATCCGTATTTAAAACATGACTCATAGTTCCGAGAACAATGCCTCATTGTAATCACCTGTCATTGTCATGTCTTAATTAAAAACAGAAAACTTTGTCATTATTACTTTTTGTTTACTGCCGCGCTACTAGAACCAAAACAAAACTACTACTACTACTACGGGGTTTCCAAGGGATTAATCCCCCCACGGATTAACTACTACTATTAAACATGTCAGCAGCGAAGTTACACGATCACTTAACGTAAGCCTATTTCTAATCCAGTTGCGTGTGTTAAAAATAAGGCTTACAAGTAATCGTACAAATAAAAGGAATTACAATATTTGTAATTAATAAAAATGAAATTAAGTACCTAGGGGAAATAATTCAAGAGAATGGTTTAGAAAAATCTGCTATAGAAGAAAGGATTCATACAATGGAAAGAGCGTATGGTATAATTAAAGATACCGACCGGTATTTACAATAAAAAGTGCGTATCTAAAAATGCGAAGATAAGGCATTATAGTACAGTAGTGAGGCCAAAATGCCTATATGCAAGTGAATTTCTAGCATTGAATTATAATTTAGACAAACTAGAAATATTGGAAAGATGAATTATTAGGAAAATATTAGGCCCACAAAAACTTCAGAAGGTTGCGAATTAAGAAGTAATGATGAAATATGTCAGAGTATAGAAAATATAACAGAAAGAATGAGACAAAGAAGACTATTATTTTTTTGACATCTATATAGAATGGACGACAATAGATTAACAAAGCAGATCTTCAAATATCTGTGGGGGAAAAGTCAACATCAAGTTGGATTAAAGAAGTCAAAAAGGATTTAGAAAAAATAATATAAACGCAGAAGAAGCAATTGAAAGAGAAGTTTTTCGGGCAAAAGTGTTAAAAATGGAAGGAGTCCAGTGTAGGAGAGAGAAAAACGCAGGCCAAAGTGGACTGAAGACAGGAAGAAGAGATACAGTGAAAAGATGAAAGAATATTGGAGAAAAAGAAAAGAACAAAGAATAAAGAATTGAAATTGGAATGTGGTCCTTAGATGGCCGATACAACAAAAAAACCGAAATTGGAGTTTTCTTAGTAACGATAATTATTCAACATTTGGTAAATAACTTACGTATTTTCAACTTAAAAAAAAAAAGAATTAGGCCTACGTACGGGTAATTGACAGACAGAGAAACAGGTTAAGAAACGAAGACAGAGAGTATTAATCTACCTTTATCTTAATCGTCCAGACACACTTCCCTTTACAGCCTTGTCTGTGTCATGAGTTCTCTAGTCTAATATCTCTACGGTTTGAACTGTACAGTCGTCTTTGTACAGATAAACTAACATTTTCTTAACTTTAATTCGGAGAAATGAGAAGATTTTATATCCGTATTTAACGCAAGAATACTGTACTTAAACACGAACTATAAAATGGTAAAAATATTGTTGAGACAATATCCTTAAAGTGCGAAGTGGTGATGAAACCCGGCCTTTAAAAATATTTTTCACGATTTAAAAAAAAGACTCATTATCACGAGATATATTTAGAATACAAATTTATAATTAAAGTGGGTGCCTAATGACATGTGATCTATTACCTTTCATTTAAATAACAATTACTCAAGGAAGAATATTTCGGAATCAGCGTTTTCTATATTTTTTTCGACTTTTATAGGGTATTTCATGTTGCTTTACTCAAGTACTTTGAGACGCAAAGAATTTATAAAACGTATTTATAAAATTAAATGCGATGAACCTTGAATTTCTCAGTAAAATGGGGGGGGGTCCAATCTTCAAGCTAGTCTCATCCCCTCTCAGATCAGCTCCTAGATACGCCACTCACTACTATTACTGCTATTACTACTGCTACTACTCCTACTACTACTACTACTACTACTACTACTACTACTACTACTACTACTACTACTACTACTAACTGGAGAACTCCAATGGCAGAGATAGATCGTGCACTATAACGATGTCCGAATAACCTGTAAAGAATAAGTACTATGTTTTTATTGAGTTATTTTTAACAATTACAATAATGTATTGAATTACTGCATCAAAGTATATATAGTTCATATGTTAGATGGTGTAGGCCTACTCCAACTGGTCGCCCTGAACCTGTGAACTTTTTTTAAATTCTTTAGCCTCATGATGGCTGATCGCTTTTAAGCGTTTGTGCGAAATTTTACGGCATTAAAAAATTATCCTATCATTAAATTGGCCAATATCTACCTACATTGTAAATATTCGTCGTCGTCGTCCTTAACGGCTTAGGGTAGTAGCCTGTTCCAGTCTCAATGTAATTCATCCAACCATCGTTTAAGAGGTATTCCCACAATTCTCTTCCCCTCGGATGATAGTCAAGGGCTCTTATCTTAGAATAAATTTTATAATTTTTAGACTGTAAATATTAATTTACAAAATTATAATACTACAACCATTAAACGTTAGCTGTTAGCGGTCGATCAGTATCACAGTGATAGATGAGTTGTTAGCAGTCGAACTTGCAGCTTCTGTACCATGACATTCTGAACAGTCATTGGCATTCTGAGATCGGCTTTTACAGACCGTTCACGCCAGCTACGATGCAGAATCTGCTGCCGTCATTTGCTCCGTAGCGTTACATTATTTTTTTTTTTAAGAATTCATCCCCTACTTTATAGTAAAAATTATGTTATGTCATGATTCGGGCTCGTCATTGATTTCTGCTAATCGGACCGTAACAGATACCTGAACCCGGTAGCCTACATTTGTAACTCTACATTATCTTTCCCGGCAATTATTTCACAGAATATTTCTTTCTATGGCAGGCGCAATCTGTCTAAAAAACTGACGCAGTTATAGCAAAAAATAACATATCATCATCATCATCTGCAAGGATTAAACCAAGGATGGTTTGTTCCGGTCTCAAACAGACAACGTCTAGAGCTGGTCACTCCGGCGCTTCCTCGGACGTCCCACACCTCTCCGTCCCGTCGGCTTATAGGTCCAGAGTTGTTTGGGGACGCGGCAGTCATCCATTCGGCAAAGATGTTCCCACCAATTCAGCCGATACTGGGCAATCCTGTCTAGTATACTCATAATATTCAGTTCCTGCCGTATATCTGTGTTTCTTCTATGATCAGGGAGAAACACGCCTAAAATTCAACAAGGTGATGGCCCTTTCCACACTTCTATATGGGTCTGAAAATTTGATTTTAACGAATCAAATCTGGGGGTCATAAATTTAAAATGTGGAAAAATACTACAAAAGAACTTAAACTGACGACATCGCCTGTTGTATCAGATTTATCCTCCGAAAATAATAATTTTATGATACTTTTGTACAATAATATTTGTCGGATAATTTTGATCACAAAATCCATTATTTAGTTGCCAATGTTATGTATCAACCATAATATCCCACATATATTATAATCCCACGTACTTGTACTCAGTAGCGACCTAAAGAATAATCTGACAACATTTGGAAGATCTACTTGTTTTGCAAACTTTTGTCTGGTTTTTATCAATTTCTGTCTTCGGGGAAAACAATAGTTCATCCCCCCCCCCACACCAGGGACTGTTTGTACCTTTCCCAAAACCGCTTTTTCGCTGCAGAGTAAGTGAGATTTTGAACTTGTTTTTTCGTGAATATTAGTGTACTTGAACTAAAATTAGTTATATTAGTCACCGATTGAGCAATCTTTCGCGTTTTGTCTGTCTTGCGATTTCAGATTCTCTAGTGTAAACATGAAATTTTTTCAGTGCATCTTTAATACGAACACACACACACTTTTGTATTTGTTTTAATATTTTCTCGGACGAAATATGTTGTATGCTGATTTCAAGCAGTTTCTGTAGTTTTTCCTTTAGAAGAATACAACGAAAGCACGCTGGAATCAACTGAAATCAGCATTAAATTTATATAGCAAACTTCTCCAAATTAGTGGCTTCACGTAAAGAATTAATTTTTATTGGATTCTGAGCGATCAGATTTGAAACATCCTCTTTAATTGTTACAAGGAAAAAGCGTAATCACCCGAATTGTGTTCAACGTATAATATCATCCTCTTCTCTCCTAATTACCGTGCGCCTTCAGGCTACAGAATGCATTTCACGTCAGTAAATTTCGTTTAATGCGTTCCAGTCGCCTCTCCAAGTTCCAATTTCTTAATTATTTTAATTGTGTTATGTGTTCAGAAACGGTGTCGAGTCTGTCCGACCATTTTATTTACCCAGAGTGTAAAAAAATGCGTGTTAAAGGTTTCTATTTTTTTTTTAATAGAACAGATATATAAACAAATTACCTGGCCTTCCTCAGTGCTCGGGCAATAAATATTCTGTTGATAGTTGTGTACTGTTCTCAGAAGTGGACGAGAAGGAGAAGAAGAAAAAGGAGAGAAGATTGTTGTTGATTACCCAGGCCGTGGCAGCGGGTTCGTTATTTCACCTTCCTCACAATGATGGCTGTGAAACCTTCTAATGAGTATCACTAACGACTGTTGGTACACCTGAGATACGATCAATTAACTTTGTAGATTTTTAGCGGTAACTATCGTCGCCTTAATCTCTTCTTTGTGATCTACAATAATCTTTGATAATTTGTCTTCTTATTGTCTTATTTCGCTCTTCTCCGAACGCCGCGGGCGCAATCGTGCCGTCCTATTTATTCTCCGACACACCTCTGCCAGCATCATTTTTCCCGCTCGACGCCCCTTTTCGCTGTTGTTCGTTAATTATTTTAGCGTTTGATGATAACAGCTTTCTTTTCTTAAAAGAAAAAACAAAACCACATTTTATAACGCCAAAAGTTCAGTGGCAAGAAGGTTTTTATTAGGAAAAGTAAAGAAAGCATCGATTATGCGTTCAAAAGCATAAAAGGAACTCTATAAAAGATCAAAATGTTCACCTACGTCGATTGTTTTTAGTTTAATGTGTTAACAATCAATGCGCATGACGATTGCAGTAACGTATACGCTGTAAAAAACCGTAGCACACATATAAAATAAAATCTCAAAAATAAATTCAAATTATACACTTCATCTAGTACTCAAAAACCATAATTACAATGAATTGATACTCTTTGTAAAACCAAGAAGGAAAGAAGCAGAACACAAAACTGTTCTAATCAACAAAACAGGTTAACAGAAGATGCTTAGGGCTATAATTCTTCTTCTGTTGTTCTCATTTAGTGGAATGGTTTGCAGCAGTTGTCCAGACTTCTTCTACAACACTCTTCATGGCTGTGTAGCCGGTGTCCTTCACTATCTGGTTGATGTACTCCAGCCTCGATCTGCCTTTGGCGTTCTTACCCTCCACCGTGACTCTCTTTGATGTCTCAGGAGGTGCCGTGTACAGGAGTCTCATCTTTTCTTTAACGTTTCCTAGAGGCACGGCTTTGGCTCCTCCATCCTCCTCAATATTTCCTTGTTCGGGTTACCTGCCGATACTTTTGATATTCTGAGGATCTTTATAGCGGTCGTTTCCTCTTGAATTCCGCATTCTTTGCCGTTGGCCACGTTGGAGGAGGGTCTGACTGGAACACCAAACCGAACCGCATTTGGGATAGCTTCCAGTTTTTCTGTTTCACACTTCTCGGAACTCGTCAAGGATGTCGTTCTTATTAACGTATAAAAGGGAAACTAACACACCTACGTAGTTATAAAGAGACAAATTTCGTGCTGCAATCAACTGGTGCCACTTAATTTGTACGGCCAATTGGCTAGTGTTACCACACATTGATTGCGCAATATTAAGAACTTCCGGATGCGGGAGGCATTCTTCACACGTTGTAGAATGTATTTTTGTAATTTACTCAACCGACCACACACGTACGATGTCTGATTACGATCACTAAGCTGATGCTACTCAATAAATAAGTCTCAGGTTCACGTAACCTCTAACATGATCCTCTGACGTTAAACACTTCGAAAAATTACAGCCGTCTTCTTAGTGAAAAGGAGTACAAGTCCTTCTATTCTCTTATCTTCATCATTCGCCTCCAATCTCATTCCCCCTCTTTCACTTTTTCCTGTTCTTCTTCCTCTTTCCCCTCGTTGTCACTCTCGTCCTTGGGTACTAGTAACCTCCTTGAGCTGTAGAACTCACTGTTTTGAACGAAGTAGACCTATACATTTATTATTAAATTAATTTCGATATTAAGTAATTTTTCAATTGTGGAAAAATTACAGAAATTCTGATTTCTCTACTATTTATTTAGCTATTTATTTAGTAATATAACAATACTGTACAGCACATATTCATACAATAAAAATAAAAATTCGAAACATTCTAATTTGGGTTACAGTTGATTCAGTCTGACACCCTGGTGGATTTTCACAATTTAAAAAACAAAATTTGATATCTTTTTTTGGCCCTGGGATATCTCAAGGTTTCGAAGTAACCAAAAAGTAACACAACATTCAGTAGTTAAAATTCTTTTCAATTTTACCCCACCCCACATGAATTTTACCGATTTTGTCAGCATTGTCGTCCACGTTTTGGGCTCAGACGTCCAAAAATTTTGAAATTAAAAAAGAAATGAACACTACATCTAAATTATAGTTTAAATTCTCTTTAATTTCATACAGCACATGGGCTTATATGGCTTTTTTACATTTTACAGTTTTGTTCCGTTTTTCACATTTTTGCCTACCGCTCCCATATTTTTTGTTGTTGAGGAAATCAATTTCAAAAACAATAGGATTTTGTAGGATAAGAGTATGAACACGCATGCCACGTTTTAGGAAAATAGGTTGATGCGTTCAGAAGTTGTCGTGAGCTACACCCCAAACAGATAGACGAACAGACAGACAAATACCAAACGGTCGAGTTAACACTGAGAACTCCCTTCGCTCTTTCAACTGAACAGATTGACAGCAGTGTTTTGGGGATTGGGAGATATTACTGGGCATTTTAGATATCAAGCTTTATTATTTATAGGTATAAGGAACTTGCTTTATTAGGTAAACGACAAACAATGGAAAATGTCAAGTCAATATACGTTTTAGAAGGACGTACTTTCAAAGCAGCTACTTTCTTTAAATCCAGAATATGTTACCGTACCCAATTTGAAAAATTGTCGTCCTCGTCTGTCCAGGTTTTCGGCTGTTCCGAACTTCACCGTCACAACCTAGATCTTTCCATACGGGTCATAGTACACTATCTTCTTCCGATAGTTCCTATCCGTTTCGGATGTTGGATATCATACAGGCTATTTTAAATTTCTGCACTGCTGTACGGAATAAGTCAGTTGTATTCGTGCCAAACCAGGTCCTTAAATTTCTCAGATATGAGATTCTCGGTCGCCCAACTCTGTTCATAAGTAATATCTCTGTTCATTTCTCATGAGATGTCCCAGATACTGAAGCTTTCTTATCTTCACTGTGTTAATAACTTCCCTATCTTTCTTCATTTTTCTAAGAACTTCAACATTAGTTATATGTGCTGTCCATGAAATACTCAGTATTCTACGGTAGAGCCACATTTCGGAAGATTCCAATTTCTTAATTGTGACTTCAGTCAAAGTCCAAGATTCTTCACCGTAGAAGAGGACCGAGAATACGTAGCAGGGTATAAGTTTCATCTTTGTGTTTATTGTTAAATCGTGACTTTTGAATAAACTGCTCATTCTAGTGCTCATGCCTTTTCAATTCTCCTCTTTATTTCTTGAGAGTGGTCCCATTGTTCATTGACTATAGTACCAAGATATGTAAATTGGCTTACACGTTCAACTGACCTTTGCTTTATATTAAGGGTGCAATTTGTGAACTTGTTCTTAGATGCAATCATTAGCTTCGTTTTATTAACATTGATGTCTAGACCATATCGACGGCTGATTTCTGTCAAAGTTTATTCATTAGTTGTTGCAGCCCCTCTAAGCTATCTGCGAATATGACGGTATCATGCGCATAACGTATGTTATTTATTTTTTCACCGTTCAGAGAGATTCCCACATCACATTCATCTAAAGCTTCTCTAAAAATACCTTCCGAGTAGATGTTGAATAAAAGCGGAGATAGTATACATCCTTGTCTTACTCCACGCAGAATCTGTACCTGTTCAGTTTTCTCTTTATCTAATCTAACCACTGCAGATTGGTTCCAATAGCCTACAGTGTAGCTATTATCCTTAGGTCTTTTCCATCTAATCCAATATTATACTACACTATAGTCCTCGGTATTGTATCTGGAGACGTGTGAAGGACATGATTCCTCCAGTTCATCTTGTAACCATGAGCTGTAGTCAGCAGTTCTTCACCAGTTCTAATGCAGCCCGCGTACCATCGTTACGCGCACTATCCTTGCACCGCCCGAAGGAATTTTAGTTCTGCTGTCTCTGCAAGCCCCTCGAGTCCTTCTGTATTGGTACCCAGTGTTCACAACCATAAAGTAACGTGGGTACATCCATAATCCTAATAATCCTGATCTGCATTTCCTTGCGGGCCTTCCTCCTTAATCTTCTTGAAATTGGGCCACAGACGTTTTGAAATCTGTTTACCTTAACGGCCAAGTGTAAGTCATCTTTATATGTCAAATCACACCTTTGGTAATGGAAGTGTGACACCTGTTGTAACACAATATTATCAATAGCAATCTTAGACCTTAATGGATAGATTCCTTGGATTTCGTTGTCCATGATGTGTCCGTTGATTAACTAAATATAATTATACCTCTACCGACTCGGGACACAAAGTTTTTTATTGGTAAAAATGTAAAAGTTTTACCTTACAGCCTGAACGAGTTTTCGCTTATTATAAGCTTCGTCAGAGACTGCCACTGGGAGCGCTGTCCGTCTTGTTCATGGCGACGGTGTCGACTTTTGAAGGATCAATGTTGTGTGTGTGGGGTGTTATATCTTCGAATAAAGCGTGTGATTTGAATTGTGTCTGTTCATTTAGGATGTCGTCTTTATGTGTTTTCGTGTGTTTGTATATTTCCAATTGTTCTAGAGTGTCTAGTTTTCGGCCTTTTGTGTGTACGTGTAGAATATCCATGTTATTGTCGATGTTTGCATACGTGTGGTTTGCTTCAATGAGGTGGTTTGCAAAGGTGGATTCGGTAGTGGAGTGTAGTGCCTTTGTGTGTTCAATCTTTGTTTGAAGCTACGTCCTGTCTGGCGTATGTAGAATTTGTTGCAATCTGAGCAATTTAGTTTTTAAACACCACGTAGATCAAATTTGTTTTGTGCTTTGTGTGTGTTCTCTTTTGTTTGTAGTTTTGTATGTGATTCTGAATCCTGCTTTTTTTGAATTTGTGAGCTATTTTTTTCAGTGTGATTATTGATGTATGTATATAAGGATATTTACCTTTGAATGTCATAACTTTTGTTTTTCAACAGAAATTTTTAAATCATACGTTTTACTGAGTACATTCAACTTATGATGCCCTAGTTGTAACTTGCCTTCGCTATCTTGAATAGTAGCCTAATCGTCAGCAAATAAAGTGGTACTATATCAATGATAAGCACTAATTTCTATTTCCTGTAGAACTTTCCTCTTCCATTATCGAACGAGGTCGTCAATGTCTGTATTAAATATGGTGGGGATGATGTAGGACTACACCCTTGTCTTTCCCATTGATTTATTAAAATATCTGACTGTGTTTTCTGGCACGCGTGTAATTGTTTTTCCTTGACGCCGGAAATACGTGAATTATTTAACAAATTTCGAATGATTTTTATTATTAAGGAAACTCTGTTTTATTAATTTACAGATACTGAAAATTCCGTTTATATCTACGGTTATTTATAAGTCTTATTTTAACACAGGTTTAGAAATAGGTCTACGATATGTGATTATGGAATTTCGCTGAAAGGTGTAACAGCTCTCGGGGGGGGGGGGGGGAGCTCGATGTCATTAGAAGTGTAGAGAATTGTCTATGGCGCAATTGATGAACCCCCGGCTGGGCTTTGGTCCGCACGTCCATAACCCACGCGTTGTGTAATGAAATGTGTCTTACCCTACTCCATTATTACTTTACTTACTCACTGATAATTCAGTCTGTGAAACATGAAATTAATAAATATGAATTGAGTAGATTCTATGTTGAAATTTCTCTAATTATAAATCAAATACCATAGTCATTTCTTCTTGACGCATCAGTACTCATTATTTTCCCTGTTAATCGCATTCTAATCACGAAACACTTAATACTATACCTACACGCGCATTCACGGAAATCATTATTCAGAAGGCATGCGCAAGAATTCCGCGGGCATGTGGACTAGTGCTTAAATTATTTAATTAACCTTGAAGCGTACAGAGCGAGCAAGCGTAATAAAATTTATATTGTGCAATTAACAACCACTGTATAGCGATTTGTTTTCGTCGCTGTAAAAAGCTGGCGGTTAATTATGAAACGTGTGACCGATTGTGTTTGTTCCCTCGCATACGAATGTGATGAAGACATAAACTGCGAAAGAGGAAGGAGTGGGAGGAGAGAGAAAGAAAAGTAGATAGGGAGAGAGAGAGAGAGAGAGAGAGAGAGAGAGAGAGAGAGAGAGAGAGAGAGAGAGAGAGAGAGAGAGAGAGAGAGAGAGAGAGAGAGAGAGAGAGAGAGCTATATGCAATATGTGCTGACTGCACAAATTAAAGTAACAGTTATACACAGTGCATTGTCATATTGTTATTGCAATTCCTACGTTTCATGCTGATTTAATATACGTTGCACAGTTGTACGTGGTACAAATTAATAAAAATTAATAAGAATTTAAGAAAAAGGTTGGCCAAATGTTATGTGTGGAGCGTTGCTTTATATGGTGCAGAGACATGGACACTACTAGGAAGGAGGATGAGAAAAGATTAGAAGCATTTGATATGTGGGTTTGGCGAGCAATGGAAAAAATGAGGTGGGTTGATAAAGTAAGGAATGATGAAGTTTTAAGAAGAATAGGGTAAGAAAGAAGAATCCTGAAGGTAACAGAAAATAGGAAAAGGAATTGGTTAGGTCATTGTTTAAGAAGAGACTGCCATGCTTACAACTGCCATGAAGGGTGTCATAGAAGGAGAAAAAAGAAGAGGTTGTAGAACAATGAAGTTAATAGATAGCATTAAAATCAGAGGGTGTTACGAAGAAATGAAAAGACTGGCATGCGATAGGACAGCTTGGAGAGCTTTTACCATCTGAAGACCTGCCTTAGGGCAGAACACCAAATAAAGTACAGTTGAAACAGTTTACAGTAAGATCGGTTACAACCGCGAATCGTCTGTAACGACCATATTTGTGGTATATTTTTGGTGGCGTGTAAACAAATAAGTACCCCTTTAATTCAAGAAACATTACACTCAACTATAAAACTATCGAGTTTGGATATTTTATTGCATGCTGACGATGCAGTCTTAATAACAAAACAGAGGATGTGCTGGAATACTCTTTACATCGTTTAAATCATATTTGTAAAGAATATGATTTTCAAATATCTAAGCAGAAAAAATCATGGCTTTTTGGGTGAAGTTTCCAGTCAGATCAAACATTGTTCTTGAGGGGCAGTTTGGAACAAGTCTGTGACTTCAGTTACCTGGGTTGCACTATCGGTATTGGGAATGACACAGGCCGCGATATCAATACAAAATGTCGAGGTTTCAGATGATGTGTGGCGTCATACATAGTACGTTGAAGAAAAAGACAAGGAAAGAGACAAGGCTTAAATTTTATTAAACAATGCCAGTGCCTGTGGATGTGAAACATGGGTTCCTACAAAGAAGATTAAAAACCAGATTCAAACTTCGGAAATGAAGTTTGTGAGAAGAACAAAGGGTTGTACGAGACAGGATCGTTTGCGCAATGAGGATATGAAAGAAGAGCTACAGGTATTCTCCACAAATGATAAGATCCAGACATATCGCAGGGAACGGTTACAGCATCTGGACAGAATGGAGGATGGACGACTACCTAAGGTTGCGTATCGATAAATACCCTTTGGTACAAGAGGTGTAGAAAGACCGAGAGTGAGATGGAGAAACAATCTGTGAAGATGGGACAGACAAAGTGCCTACTTCGTGAGGTGCACAAGAAGAAGCAAACTATAAAACCGGTATTATCGATTAGACGATCGCATACGATAAACCAAATTAAAAGTGCCTAAAGGCCACTGTTGTGCTCTAGAGATGGGCAGATATACCTGTAACAGGTATTTTGGAATGATATTTTTTAAGAACGGATATAACAGTAACTGAAAAGTTGAAATACCTGTTCCGATTCAACAATAACTGAAAGTCGAAATACCCGTTCCGATTACTCGCGGCCTCGCGGTTCCGTATCGCGGGATCCCACTACACAAGTAACGAGTAAACAAGTAAACGAGGACTACATGTATTAGGAGTATTACGGGTACACAAGTAACAACAAGTAAACGAGTACTACAAGTATTAGGAGTATTACGAGTACACGAGTTCGAAGCCACTTTTTGGTGCTGAATACTTCATTCTGCGCATCTGCCGATTGCCATACAAGTACGAAACGAAGCAAAACAGCGAGGTTCAGAATATCTGAACCTATCCCAAAGGTACGAAACTGTTTTTATTAAATAAAAAAATTCATACTGCTGTGACATTTATTCTCGTGTGTTATGCAAATATATAATACAGATTATAATAACAAATTATATATTATACTAGTCACCAACTTGGTAAATTTTGAAAAAGCGAGTTATATGGTAGCCTATTATAACATACATGGTGGCTGGATGATTTTAACTTTACTGCATATCTCACGTAAATTTTTTTGACATTCTTTTTTGTGCTATTATGTGCACTCTAAATTTCATTGCCTGAGTTTCGCAACTGATTTGTCTAACCAAAATGGAATCAATCTAAATTTCATTGCCTGAGTTTTGCAACTAATTTGTCTAACCAAAATGGAATCAATAATATAATATTAAATCTATGTCAGTTTGTTTACTCGTAGTGAAAACTTAAATGAGTATTTCCAAAGGGAGATAGGTCTATAAATTGTCTTGTTTCTGTTAAACAGTAACAGCTTAATAAAGTCACAGTGTAAATTAACACTGTTAATACTTAGTTTCAATTTATTTCTTATAACAAATTATATAATACAGGTATATGTATAATAGGTATATAATAACAGGTATTTGTATGTGTTATTTTTTTTTTGGAACGGTTTAGTTCGTACCTGCTATTTTCAAATACTAGTTTGGCACACCTCTATTGTGCTCAAGAATCTACCGGTGGGTCGCATCATAGGCGATCAATATTCTACAATTACCGTAGAAATAAAATTTTTATTTAATTTCAAATAAGAAAAAAGTGGTAATTTACACCAGTGCTGTAACTACGGAGGGGATCAATTCCCCTCACCTAGAACTATTATAAATTTCACCTAAAATGCCATAATCAATTAAATTAGGCCTATTTCTAAACTAGTGGTGTGTGTTAAAATATAACTTACAGATAATTTCAGAAATAAAAGTCATCATCGTCATCATCATCTTCAAGGTTTAAACCAAGGATGGTTTGTTCCGGTCTCAAATGGGCAAATATTACATCTGGTCACTCCAGCGCTTCCTCGGACATCCCACACCTCTTCGTCCCCTCGGCTTATAGTTCCATAGTTGTTTGGGGATGCGGCAGTCATCCATTCGGCAAAGATGTTTCCACCAATTCAACCGATAATGGGCGATCCTGTCGAGTATACTCATAATACTCAGTTGCTGCGTATATCTTAGTCTCTTCTATGGGAAGAAATAAAAAGTTATTTCAATATTTGTAAATTAATCAAATAAAGGGTAGGCCAACCTTAAACCTAGTCTCATCCCCCCCCCCCAACAACTAGTTGCGCCTCTGATCTGCACATGTAACGTCTCTTACTACACATTTTAACGGTACAAACGTAATAAGGGCACTCGTATTCGAAAATCGAAAAAATCGATTTTTGTTTTTTTGTCTTTAAAAAATCTTCAATATTTTCTGAGTAATATTATACCAAATGTATGTATATACGCTTAATAATAAAGGTTTTATGATTTTTATAAAAAATTGAGATCCTAGGGAAAATTCTCTCAAAAGAGCTCATAATGTAACCATTTTTTACAAATCTGTAACTCCCTTATAACAGATCATAGAGATATGTGGTTTTTACCACTGGAAAGGGAATTTCAATAAATATTCACTTCCAATGTCTGTAATGCCTGTCATAAAGTCAATATTTGCTGATCTGAGTCATCCTAATTTGTTAAAAAAGTGCCTGCATGGTAGTACACAGAATGCAAACGAGTCGCTGAACCATTTGATTTGTAATAGTTTGGCAAAAAATATATTTGTTGAACTGGATACTTTGATTTTGGGTGTACATGATGGTGTTTTGACCTTCAATGAAGGCGATCTTAGTAAGTGTTAAGTCTTAAAATGTTAGGCGTCAAATGAGGATCAAATAAAGTTAAGGTAATGAAAAAAAAATTACTTGCAAGGAATCCTTGAGGCAGAGACAGCAGTAAATGAATTGATAAAAAAGGTTAGACAGTCAATGAGAAATGTGAAGAGAAAATAGAGGACCAAGTGAACATAAATAAAGATACCCGAGTGTGGAATTGTATTATTTTAAAGAAGATAAAACAATAAAAATGCGTTTTAAAAACTGTAAATGCGTTTTTCTGAAAATCTATTTTTTTAGATAAATGACCCATTATTTCAGAAAATTATCAAGATGAATTTTTTTGTTATTGGGTTAGTGGAGATATAACTACACTACTAGAACTATACAGATTCACTGAAAAATGGAAACGTAAAAAAATATAAGTAGGCCTATGCTTCTTGTATGCAAATTTTTAGAGAGAAAAAAGATGAGTTTTAAAACATAACATAAAAAAGTATTAAAGAAACAGGAAATTTAGGTAGCATTATAACTGTAGTAGAGTTTGTAGTGTGTAAAGTGTTTACCAGCATGCAAAAATTTCAGACTTCTATCTTTTACAGGTTCTGAAATAATGGGTCTCAAAATTGATGAATTTAACATCGTAAGCATAGTCGGTTACGAGTGACCTTAAGTCAGTGTAGTAATAATGAAAATATAAGAAAGATATTAAATGTTTAATATTTACATATAATCTTCAATGTAAAACCGAGGTCGATCTGTTGAAGTAGGAATATCCACATCGAGCTGAGTTGTTGGTAATCTCAGTAGATGAAGCAGAGAAGACTCTGCGAGGCGATTTCTGCTGTCGGTTCTTAATTAAATCCATTTTAGAGAACATGCAATCACAGGTGTAGCACGTTTTTCCAAATTTCGACGTCGCTTTCTGTCCGAAACTGCGTATATCTGGGAATCGTTCACGAGGTAGCTGCTTAAAAAGAAATCTGGCCCAATTTCTTGACTGGCCTGCAGGAAGGAATCAGCTTGTGAATCACACAATTCTAATTGAACGTCGGTTGTTCTTTATTGACAGTACCAAGAGGATTATTAAGTAGAAAGACATTATTTTTCATCACTTCAAATTCTTTGAATCCTAATGTTGAACTCGTCTACGATTTCTTGAACATTTGTACCAGCTTCCGAAAAAATCATGTATGTCATCGTTTTAAAACTCTTCTGCTATTTGCCGACAGCTTGCAAAATGACCTGATTTATTTTCCGAGATCACGGGAAGAGGATATACTCGCTGAGATGGGAAAAAGACGCGGTTGATACAACGAAAGCCTCTGTTGAGTGCACAGGATGCGAGAAATTACGAGTGCTGTAGATGACTCCCAACGGGCGGATGGAATTATTCGATAGGTTTTTGTAAAGTAATGTTGTACACTGTATAATATTTAACAAAATATTTCACAATTTTTATACGGTATTACCGAAACAAGCCTTAAAATTCAATCGTTTTTGGAAGCCGCCTCCAGTGGGGCCCTTAATGCAGGGGGGCCGCTCAAACATTTCCCTTAATTCTTTACGAATGCATATAAACCATTGAACTTAAGAAACACCAAATTTCCCCGTATGTATTTAACGACGAAAACAAATACATTTATTTTTTTACTGTTATTTTACCAGTAGCTAATTATATAGGCCTACTTTGAGAGCATAAATTACTTTGTTAACTGTACAATAGGTTATGTATGTTAACATACGGACTAATGATGATTTTTTGTACATGCTTCGGTCGAGGTTCTCAAGTGGCGTAATAGTAGCGAACGTAAAACCCATAAGCGCAATGTATATTCCTACCTCGCCTATTGTCTCATCCGACTGTGGAACCAAGAATAGAGTAGTGTATCAAATAGTCAAAAAGATAATCGTGTTCAGTGTAGGCCTATTTCTTTTATTTCTTATTTCCGGCTATGTGAACAAAACGTTTCAGGTTCTTAGTAACGAACTCTTTTTCTGACCCCCGCAGGAATACTTTGTGGGCCCCCTGCATCATTCAAAACAGAACAAGCTAAGTAAGCAAGAATATATTGATAACATTGATGATGATGATGATGATGATTCGGAGTGACATATGGAACATATTGAACGAAATTTTGGTGGCATTGAGTTGAAACCGACAGCAGGAGAAACGCAGGAATCGATTGATGCACAGACGTTCTTTCCTTAGTTCCACTGTTGTCTTTATTTTTATTACGTGAGAAGTAACGACTACACGTAGGCGAAGCGAGGGAGGGGGGTTTTACGGCTCGGTTCGGACATAAACCTGTTGACGTGTTCTAATTGGAAACGTCCCGATAAAGAAGTAATTACTCCGTCGAACCGTAATGGCGAACAGCATAAACAATTGGATACTAACTTTAGTTCCGTCGTACGGTCGTTTTTGTTGAGAAGCACATAAAACGCTGTTAAAATAACAGTCGAAAATAAAATTAGAAAAAACGAATTGTTGAATACGTTTTATTGGCCCGTCGCTTTAGTTTCGCTTCTTCCTTTCCGTTGTAATTGACGATACCGTTTTTCGTTAATTATAATCTGAATTTAATTTTATGATTGGTCACTCTACAATTGACACTTTGTTGTTTGCAGACGATCAGATTATTTTCTGTCGGACTATGAAAACAGATTGCAGATGGGTACAGACTTTTAAATCGAATCTGCAAAGACTATGGATTGCAAATATCCACACTTAAAACCAAGGCGATGACTTTTTGTGGAACTAATCCCGTACGGGGCAAAAGTGTTGTAGATGGTACTGTCCTGGAACAAGTTAGCAGTTTTTAATACCTGGGCTATAGTGTGTCTTATAATACAAGCAACGACGATGTGAATAAGTTGCATAAGTTCAACCTTATGTGCTGGACCATTAGGCCTTAACGCTTAAGGCGAACGCCTAAAATCCTACAAGGTGATGGCCTTCCGCACATTTCTTTATGGGTTTGAGAACTGAAGTCTATCGGAAGGCCAGGTCGGTCTCATTTTCAAGCGGCTGAAATGAGATTTCTCAGGCACGCGGCTGGGTATACTCTCCATGATCATAGGAGAAACACAGATATACGTCAGGAACTGAATATTATGAGTATATTCGACAGGATCGCCCAGTATCAACTGAATTAGTGGGAAGATCTTTACCGAATGGATGAATGCCGCATACCCATACTATAAACCGAGGGGACGGAGAAGTGTGGAACGTCCGAGGAAGCGCTGGAGTGACCAGCTGTAATCTTTGCCTATTTGCCATTGTTGGTTTAATCCTTGAAGATGATGATGATGATAATCTGAATTTAATTTGATTTTTCACTTATGTAAATTTCAGATTGGGGGTTTCAGATTGTTCGTAAGGAGCAATGGCGCAGCGAAGGGTGTTTGAGAGTTAAAGCCACCCCCTCCAGAAGGACAAAGAAAAAACGAAATGTCGAACATTTTAAATAATGTGCTAAAGTCCAATTAAAATAATTATGCTAATTAGTATGTAAGTACGAACATACGAGGGTCATTCAACAATTAAAGAGACAAAGAGCTGTAGGGGAAAAACGGTTCGTAGGCGGAGCACGATAGTTTCAGAACTGTACGTTGGCATCCCTGTTCTGAGTTCTGATCAGCTGTTTGATTAGAATTTTTTTGTTTATAACTTGAAATTCTCATTTAAGGATGGCGAGTCTTCTTGAAGTTTCAGAATTAGTTGAACAACATGCAATGATCCGTTTTTTGCTATCAAAAGGCGAAAAACCCGCTAACATTTTCTCTCATATAACTAAACATTGCGAAAATTGCTGTATGAACAGTGTAAATTTTTATAAGCGGGTAGAGCAGTTTAAAAATGGTAAAAGTTCAATGACTGACGAGCACCGTTCTGGACATCCAGTTGAACCTTCAACTCCAGACCCGGCTTTTTGTGATTTTCAGAAGCTTAGCAGAAAATATATACATAACACTCTGACATGCTTACCAATAAAGTAAAGTCGGCAGTGATGAGGAAACTTCCTGGATTTCTGCGCAAATGCGTCATTATCCTTCATGATAACGCCCTTCTACATACAGCCCAGTTAACAAAGGAAACCGTCAATAAATTACCCAGGGAAACTTTACCTTACCCTCCCATATAGTCCAGACTTGATTGCATCAAATTTCCATTTGCTTGGTCGACGCAAAGAAGCGTTACGTGGTACGAAGTTTATGATAATGACGAGGTCAAAGAAAATGTCCTAAAATGGCTATGATATTAACATAAACATTTCTTTGCTATAAAGTAGGCATAAAAGCTTATTCAGAGATGGGACAAGTATTAAAGTTGCTGGTGATTATTAAAAAAAAGTTGTTAAAAAATTAAAAACATTTCATACTGATTAAATAAACCTTTTTTTCTCTACAGGTATTTGTCTCTTTAATTATTGAACGACCCTACATACACGCGGATGTAGGCTACGTGAGTAAGCGTGAGTTATATTAATACGTAGTCAGGCACGTGACTCATAATAATATTTTTAGTATAGCCTACATCGTGTCCACGCGTTCAATGTTTATCACTTATTTGTTCGCAAAGCGACAATTATGTGGCAGTGAAAGAGTATGCATCGGCTCCGCGGTAAATATAAATATTTATTGAACATCACGTGTCTATTTTCTCCCAACATTAAAGACGAAGAATTGCGGCTACGGAGTTGGCAGTAAAAAGGAAAGTAATTTTTCTTCGTGTACGCTGACTACAAGGTTTCTTTTTAAGTCAATTACATCTAAATGTATTCAACTATTCAACTGTATTTGCGGTCGGAATACTTGGGAGGTATCGGGTCTACGGCAATTGAGTGATTATCCTACGTGATGCACACAGCCTCTATGTTCTCCACTGCCTCTATATAATCATTTGTACAGTCATAACCATAAATTTCTTGCCGTTATTGCAACGTCGTAGTTTTCTTTGTAATCTTGCGTTGTCTGCGGTTAGTACTTGATCCGACGTTTTACGACCTTCGAATTTATAAGAACGTGAAATAAAATACGTACAATTATTTCAGTGTGTGTGTGTGTGTGTGTGTGTGTGTTTTGTGAACCATTTTGGGAGCTGTACGGATACGGATACTAATATTTTCTGTGAACAAAATAAAATAATCGTACGCATAACCGCAGGTACGTGCATTTCGAGAAGAAGAAGAAGAAGAAGAAGAAGAAGAAGAAGAAGAAGAAGAAGAAGAAGAAGAAGAAGAAGAAGAAATTCAATTTTATTTTTTAATTTTGGCAAAATAAGAGATCTGCCACCCCAATATTTTGTAAGTTACTCTCGCGCATTTCTCGCAGTCGTTCAGTGTTCCCAGCGGGTCGAATCGTGTAGCAAACTGAAAGTATTGATTTCATTGTTTAGATTTGCCATTTTATGATGAGAAAAGTGTGTTTAGCAGTGGCGGCTGATGGTTCCAAATTTTGGTGGTTGTAGTAGTTGGTTGGCCTACGATTCGATATATAGGGATAAACTATCTAATATTTTATACGAATTCGACATACCAGTGAAATTGGTAAGGATGATAACTTGACAATGGCTAACACAGAAGCTGAAGTACGAATACATAGACACATGACAGAAAGATTTGTAATCAATCGAGGGTTAAAACAAGGAGGCGGGCTGGCCCCGACCTTATTTAATCTAGCTCTAGAGCATGTAATCAGAAAACTGACAGTAGGAAGAAATAACGTACTGACAAACAAATCGGTCCAATTAACAGCCTACGCGGACGACATCAACATAATGTGTCGGACAAAAAAATGCAGCAGAGGATACGTACTTTGAACTCAAAGAAAATGCTAGCAATATAGGCCTAAAAAACAACATAGATAAAACAAAAATATTAGTGCAGACTAGAAGACAAAGAAACTACGGAACAATCGACAATATCGAAAAGGTGGAGAACTTTAAATACTTGGGAACCATATTAGAAAAAAACGGCATAGAAGAAGCCGAAATTCGGAACAGGATAATCCAAGCCAATAAAGCGTATTTCCCCACATCAAGTATCTAAAGACATCCACAGAAACAGGAAACTAAGGATATACAGATCAATAATAAGACCCATTCTAACCTACGGCTGCGAAACGTATATCCTGAACTCCAAAGCAGCAAACACTCTTGATATCTTTGAAAGAAAAATATTACGAAGAATCCTGGGACTAGTTAATGACGTACACGGCTGGAGAATAAGATATAACTTTGAATTGTATCAAATGTATAAAGAACCACCGCTAACACAATACATAAAACTACAGGCTGGTCATGTTGGGGGAACAGTATGTTGATGGGTGAAGACAGAATAGCACGAAAACTAATGAATACCAGAATCCACGGAAAAAGACCAGTGGGAAGACCGAGGAGAAGATGGGATGACGCGGTGGATGAGGATGCAAAAGTTGCGAAAGAAATACTGAAAGTACGTTCTTGGAGGAGGATGGCTACCGACAGAAGAGAAGGGGGGAATTGAAGGAGGCCAGGGCCCAACAAGGGCTGTAGTGCCATAGGAGAGAGAGAGAGAGAGAGAAGTAGTTGGTTGATTTGGAGAGGGGGATTAAAAGAACGCATTTGCACAGTAGGCAGACCTACATATATCTGCATCGTGTATAGTACTCTTGTAATTGCATGGATTTTCCTGCCAAAGTTTGTAATTCGTTGGCCGACGTCATACTAGACTGTGAATAGGGTGCAAGCCTCACCTCCTCCTGCCTGTTTACAAGCCATCAGTAGATACATGAACCCATTCTTTAAGTGGGTACCGTTTGTGAAGATTTTTCAGAGTTGAAGATTTTACAATGTTCTTATCATATTCGGTATTCTTATAGATCCGCTCAATTAATTCTAAATTACAAAGATCGGATTCAAACTCCAGGGAGGTTTATTCTGTACGAGGTAAGTTCTAGGTCTATTCAGACTTTAAATTAATTTACTAACTCTTCTACATTATCTAAAAAGGTAATTCAGGTTTTTTGTTTTTTTTAAGTAAAGCTTTATTTCTCCATATTTCTACTGGTATAAATTTACATTTACAAGATTGAAACAAATGAATTCTTTTTCTTCATGACAGCTTTCTCTTTTTCCCTGCTTTCCAGGATTAGGCACTTCAGGACGTTGTCTGTTCAGGCTTCATTACCGTACCCTTGTCTCCCAAGACCTGACATCACAAGGCTTCCTTAGTGCTCTGTCTAGGGACATACTCATAACGTGTACCCTCAGTTTTTCCTTGTCTCGATATGCCGGTGTATTCATGATATTTTAAATATAAATAACTTGTATGCTCCCCGAGCTGCAGAACTCGCTCACTATTTTAATCGAAGTTCACTTATTAGAAAAATTAAAAAAGTCTATATTACACTACTATTTCGTTAGTAATATAACAATTGCAGAGCACACAATCATTCAATAAACACTAAATATTCGAAACATTTTGATTCGGCTTAGAATTCCTTTTAATCTGACACCCTGCTGAATTTTCACAATTTTTTTCAAATTTTTGATCTCTCTTTTGGGCCCTAACACTCAAAATTTTAAATTTCCAGAAATAAATAATACATTTAGATTTTAGTTAGAATTCCTTTGAATCTGATACATACAGGGATTTTTTGTGATTTTGTCAAAAAATTTAACCGACTTTTTGGACCCTGTCTTTCAAAAATTTGTTAATTTTCAAAAATTAACATCACATTTAGACTGTGATTAAAATTCCTTTTAATTTGCTACCCCACATTGGGTTTTCCGACTTTTTCACAATTTTTACCCTTTACCTTTTTCGCCTCTACGCTGTGTTTTGAGGAATCAAGTTCAAAAACAATAGTGTTCTGTAGGATAAACGTGTGGACATGCGCGCCGAGTTTTACCAAAATCGGTTGATACGTTCAAAAGTTATTGTGACACATAGCCCAAGTAGACACTAGACAGACAGACAAATAGACGCACAGTCAGACAAATTCAAAAGGGTCGAGTTAAATATAGAGGCAGTAAAAGAGTTCATATATCTTGGGTCCCAGATAAACACCACTCACGAAACCAGCAATGAAATAAGAAGAAGAACATATCTCGCAAATAAAACATATTATGGATTAAAAAAGCACCTGACATCTAGGTTCATCTCAAGAAGCACGAAATGCAAAATCTACAAAACGCTTATTAGGCCAGTGCTGACATATGCTTCAGAAACCTGGACAATGACAAAAATTAGCGATAAACTTTTAGGTTGCTGTGAAAGACGGATTCTAAGAACAATATTTAGAGGAGTACAAGAAAATGGAATGTGGCGCAGGCGCTACAATTATGAACTATACCATCTATACATAGAGCCGGACATTGTCAGGATAATCAAAATACACAAGCTACGGTGGGTTGGACACATAGAGAGAATGAAGGAAGGACAGCCTACGAAACATATTTTCTACAGAAACCATTGGGTAAGGCCTCGAAGTAGATTCAAAGACCAGATATAGGAGGACCTCAGAAAGCTGAACATAAGAAACTGGAAAGCCAGGGCACGCAATAGGGACGAATGGAATCGGCTCTTGGAGCAGGCCAGGACCCACCAAGGGTTGCAGAGTCACGGCTGATGATGATGACAAATTAAAACTGTGGACTCGCTTCGCTCGTTCAATAATTGCATTCGAATGTAAATCAAAGTCTGAATTCAGTAATTTACGCACGAATTGTAAGAAAATATGAATATTGTTACGACACCAAAAGCAGCCCCAATACCAGAGAAGAACTATAAAGAATTAACTATATTAAACCAAGGAAAATAAAATGACTATGACGAGACAAATGACCATGACCCAACCCAAGTGATTGACCCAATAAAGAAAATAAAATGAGAAGGTATAAACTAAACTAATGATAAAAATGCACAAATAAATAATAAGTATCTAGTAACGAGCATTAAATAAAATAATCCAAGATAAAGTACACTAACCATAATAAATAAGTGAAACCATTATTAATAGATAATGTATGTTGTTAATAACCTTATGGGGGGTGAAGTTGATCGCCTGCACGTGGTACCCCCTGCATAAACTCTACGGCAAGGCTCTCACTTCTCTACTGGTCAGCGCGCCGCCTAATGGCCCAACAGCCAAGGCTAGTAAGTAAGTAAGTGTTAATAACCTTATGATGATAAGAAAACCAAAACATAAAATGTTGACAGACTAACTATAAATTGTGTATAAAAAAGTAAAAACCCAAGAGTGAGAGATAGGTAGGAAGTGAAAGTGATAAAAAGTGTAAGTGTTAGAAGTGAGAAAGTAAACAATTCATAATTATAAGAAAAAGGAAACAAAGGTAATAAAACAGATTTTAAAAGATGGATAGACAACTAATGTCATAGTGTTAAATAATAATAAACTAGTACTATGAGTGCAATGAAAATAAAACATCCTATGTTAACAAAAATATTCAAAGGGATGATTAGCAAGATAGAATAAATGGTGTTATAATATTGTTCACCAAAATTGTTATTTGTTTAATTAAAAGAGTTGAGTTTGTAAGAAGGAATATGGCTGAAAAATGAACAGACCATAAACCTATTTTTGTGTTATGTTTTATAGTAATATTAAGTGAAAAACAAGTTGTAAGAAATGGTAATAGATATGAGTAAGGAGATAAAATTTACAAACATAATATTAATCATTAGAGTAAGGACAGAAAGAGAAAATAAGAGAATAACAGACAAGCAATGATTTTGTAAATTAATAAGAACATTCAACTATTGTTAAACAGCCCAAATTAATTCAAAAGGTAAATAAGTCATAAGTGACACCAAGCAAAACATATGTAAATGAAAAATAATCTTTAATTTGTGTAAAATAAGAAGTTATAGCCAATTACTGCTTAGGCCTATAAAATGCCTAACTGTATAAATTCAAAATAAACAAGATGTAAAAAATTAACTATTGTATTAGAAAATTCAGGGCAAGTAACTCATTAATTACAATTAGTGAACCATAATAAGATGTCAGAATTAGAATAAAAACATAAAATAAGGAAAATATGTAATAATATAATATTAGCATTTTGTCAAAACTTTAATACATGAACAAACCCAGCTTTGTGGGATGTCAAAATAATCTTTGAAAGAAAATAGAAACAGTTATGTTAATATCTAATACATTGATAAGAAGACCGAAGAATCATAGCCATTAGAAAATATTTATTAATTTTGAACTAAAATTCAAATATTATAACAATAGACATAAATGTATTCAACCAATGAGAGTATGGGAGGTTGCCATAACAACAGAACGTTATTATATTTAATTCCGTTACAAAACATTAGTCCATTATTGACGATCAAGAGAGGCGGAAGCCAAACCATATTCGACTCAATTATTAATGAAAATAGTTATAAATACTGCTAAATTTACTGAGATGTGGATTCAAGAAGTCGAATAAAGGAACTATTTAAACCAAGAGAACTAATAAACCAAATTTTAATAGTTAAAAATAATTAAAAAATCTAAATTAATTGAAAAAGAAGCCAGTTGAAATCAAAAGTACAAATGATGCAAGATTAATGATTGTATCAACCCAACCTAAATAACCACAGTGACTAATCACCAGAAATCGACCAAATTTCGTTAAGTATATCTGAATTATCGGAATTTACGAACTAAATTAATAAACTTGTCTCACAACACAAAACAAACTCTCACTCCGAACTTGATAACTAAATTTCTTTCAAGGATTGATTGATAATAAAAATTAAACTTGTCTGTAAACATAAAATAACCTATGTACGAAGTATGAATTAGTAGCACACACTTTTTAACACTCAAAAAACGAATTGTATTTAAACATTAGAAGCATATAAGTCCCATTGATGTAAGGTGGTGTACTTTATTAACATCTTGTTATTTAACTTTTTGTCGTAATCAGAAGAACTCATTGACAGAATAGCTTGTGTAAATAAACAATATTAGTGGCCATCATGGGTTCGAACAACTGCTGTCACCTTAGCCAACCTTGAGATATATAGTCTGTTTATTGCCGGAGCAACATTATTTTATAATATTATATTTTTGTATCTAAATGATTAATTATTAACTATTTCAACGTTAATAAACTAGTACTGATTAGTAATAATCGTCCTTTATTTCATATAAATTGTATTAGAATGTTTGTGCATTTTAGCGATGAGTGAAATTGTCTGCAGATTTAGACGTTGGCAACATGACGAACACAAGCGAGATTCGAATACCCGCCAGTTTGCGAGGGTAATTCGAATTGGTTATCACCGCACAGAACGACAACTCAGCTTGAACTGTTTAATTGTTTTCATAAACAATTTGGCGCCTATCGGGAAATAAATAATAACATCAAAGGACAGGTAAGGTTTACACCCGGGAAGATTTCGGTACCTGTAATTCGTGCGTTCGAGACGGACATCGTCAGCGTAAGAAATTCGAAAAAGCGCGACTTTTAGATAAATACAAAGTAACGACTACAACGTGTGGGGCTAACACACATAAAACACGCATACAGGTTTCGTCGTTACAAATTGACGATCAAACGTGTGGCTTTTACAGGACGATAGGAAATTGATCGTTACAATATTAATAGTTAAATAGTATCCACACTTCACACCAAGGTGATGGCTTTTCGTGGAACTGATCCCGTACAGGCAAAAATTGTTATAGATGGTACTTGTTGCATGCTCAACGCTCTCGAATATTTCTAGAGTTAGTATTTGTCATGCGAAGTGCTGCTGGTATAGGAATCGGAAATGTGTTTTTTTAAATAAAGAAGTGGACTGTATGAATTTGAGTTAACTAGCCATTTATTGAAGAATTATAATGAAGCGCATGGCCCATGCAATTACGTATGGCGTACATTGCCAAGATAAAAACCGATATAAGAAAGAAAAATTGTATAAAGAAGTTACATAATTAATTTTCACATCGCCGCGGCTAGCAAATGGAAGAGAGTACTGATCGTATGAAGGTTGAGATTTAACTAACTAACTGTAGCAGCTCGCGGTAGCGAACTGTACTTTAAGCTGATGACGTAAGTGCGTGGGCTGATTGCGCGCGAGTATATAAACAAATACAGAGATTTAACAGTACTGTGCTGGAATAAGATAGCAATTTTGAATGCCTGGGCTACAGGATGTCTTATAATGCAAGCAACGACGTTGTGAACAAGTTGCATAAGTTCAACCTTATGTGCGGGACCATTAGGCAAACTCTTAAGTCAGCAAGTAAAGGAACACGCCTACAATTTCTACAAGGCTTTTCCCACAGTTCTTTATGGGTCTGAGAATTGGACTTTTAACGAAAGGCCAGGCCAGTCGCATCCAAGAGGCTGAAATGAGATTTCTCAGGCACGTGGCAAGGGATACTCTCCATGATCATAGAAGAAACACAGATACAGAGTAGGAACTGAATATTATGAGTATACTCGACAGGATGCCCAGTATGGGCTGAATTGGTAGGAACATCTTTGCCGAATGGATGACTGGCGCATCCCCAAACAACTATGGAACTATAAGCCGAGAGGACGGAAAGGTGTGGGACGTCCGAGGAAGCGCTGGAGTGACCAGCTGTAATCTTTGCCTATTTCAGATAGGAACAAACCATCCTTGGTTTAATCCTTGAAGACGACGACGACGATGATGATGATGATGATGATGATGATGATGATGATGATGATGATGATGATGATGATGGTGAATAATTAAATAGTATCGAACAATATTTCCAGTTTAATTAGGATTGAGTTTTCCAATGAAGACATACCGTGTAAATGGTATTTTAGCGATCAATTAAACGTACCGAAGCACACATTAACGTTTCACATATGCACTTAAATAAATAAGAATAAGACAGTTTTTTTTGAGACGTTGAAAATAAAAAGAAATCTTTAGCGATACAGACAATTACGAGATTGGGCTTCTCAGATAGTCTTTTGAGGGGGAAGAAAGGGGCAAGGCCCCTGCTCAATCACCAGCTATAGTTTTAAATCCTTAAATTCTTAGTGACCGTCAATCAGTAAATTTTTCCGGTGAAGGGTTTGTGAGGATCGGTCAAAAATTATAACACAAATTTTACTTACTTGTGTCGACGTTTCGGCAGTGTTTATTGTCATGACAACTCCTTCACATAAACAAGGATACACACATACGCACGCACACGCACACGCACATTCATAAACACGTTCAAATTGTTCTGTTGTGTTTGACATTTCTTTAGCATTCATACACAGGTCCTGATGATGACCGATCATCAGGTGTGTATCGATCATCGACCGATACACAGGTGATATAATTTTTTACCGATCCTCATAAACCCTTCACAGGAAAAATTATAGTTTTAGAGATAATTGAAAATACTGAGGATAATCAGTATACCGGAAAAAGTATTTAAGAAACGAATACCATCCCACCTTGTGTACACATAATTACCAGATGAATATGTACATAAATTACACACATACAAATACATTACCACAGATTGTATACTACAATTACGAGTGAATGAGTTCTTGTTTGTCTATTTTATTTTTACGTTTAAAGTTTGTTCTTAACGTGCTTTACTTTATTTTATTTTATTTTTTTGTAGGTACGTGGCAGACTGTACACGAACACACAACATTTGGGTAAGAAATAATTTTTCTTTGTCACGATTATTTTTTATTTTGCTGCTAAATTTGTATCACTGTCATTGAAATTATTTTCTTTTAATAATGTCAAAATGATATTGACACCAGTAACGGTAATATTATAGTGATTTTATGGAAGGACAGAGTAAGCCTAAGCGATGATGAAGACTTAAGAGGGCACACGAGAAGAAAAGGTAGTAGAAAATCGACATCAGAAAGCAATATCAATGGCCGGATCAACACGTGTAGCCAAAATATGGGAAGGCTGCTAGATAAATTACCGCCAAATTCTTTGAATTTAAAGATCATAACTATTAACTCTATCCAGTTGCGGGAAGGTCAAAGAAAATATTGCTTGGTCAAATACAGATGAAATAGGAAGACACGAAACGGTTCGCGCAGATCAAACGGTGGCAGAGAAGGCAGTTCAGGAAGAGGGGTGAGAGACTGCCAACCACGACACACAATCATGTGACACACCAACCGTGCAGCTGTTCTAAACACAAAACAATTGGTTCGAAAGCAACGCGCATTAAAGCTACGTATGCGCAATGAGATCTTTTGACACAGCCCAACCAGACACCCGTATTGTTAAGTAAGAAGAGTGATCCGTACTGTGAGGACCAAAAAATGTTAATGATGCGGCCCGTGGGACCGAAAATGTTTTGTTGAAGAATGTTGAGTGTGAAACTTTGTACTTAGTTGATTCGCCAGGATGCAGAAATGATGAAGCGAGTGGACTGTATTTAATTCATTTATTTGATATTCAAAAGTACATTAGCAATATGCAGTTAGAAGTTGTTTTGAATGACAGGTTGGCTAATAAGCATGATGGATACAATTCGTATCAAAATTTAAATTACATTAATAAACGGGCCTAATGGGCCATAAGTAAAGTGTGTTGGCCTAAGGCCTACATTGAATGTCGCGACAAGAAAAAATATGACAGTGAGGCTGCGGGCGTGCCGACCGCCGCTTACTAGCGTTTGAGACGTACTGTGTAGAGCACTGACATGAATGATCAGATTGCCGTAAAAATTAAAGCGCAGATTAGCCAACCTATAAAGTAAAATTATCGCGCTACTGCACACGTATCGTGTATAATTTGTGTTACCTGTAGCTACAGAAATGGATTTGGGAAAAACAGACAACATTCCATCTCGTTTCAGAGTCCCTGCTCTCCATCACTTGCGAACCAAAGATAATATCCCTTCAGAAGTTAGAAGAATTTTCAACGACAAGACTGCAGCCGCCGAAGTACTTCTACTTATAAAGGAGATACAGTTGACAACAAAAATATAGGTACGGACTATTATATTAAATTTGTAAGAACTTTATAATTTGTGTGATTTCAAAACCGTTTAAGTTAATGGATTAATATGTAGTCAAGATTATTACTGTTTCATTTGTTATATATTTAATATTTATAATAACTTTACCTCAAGATGTTTTTCCTTATTTGGAACATGTTTCGGGACACTTAGTGTTCCCATCCTCAGCCTTCTTAATTTTAAATCTTGTGTGTTTGTTAGTTGTTGTTATAGTTTCCTCTTAGTTTTTGGTATTTTAAATTGGTATTATTGTGTGTTTGTGTGTGATTGTGGTGTATATATATTAGTATTTTGTGTATTTTCAATGTTGAGTGTTTTGAAAATTGTGTCATGTTTTGTATTGATTTGTATTTGTTCAGGTAGGCCTATTAGTTTGTTTTGTGTTTGTATATTTGTAAATTTTCCCGAATGTTTATTATTTTTATTGTTATGTGTTATTTGTTGTTACATATATTATTGCGTATTATATTTATTACATATACTCTTAATATGTTATTAATTAATAATTATAGGCCATATCTCCATGCTATGAATTTATAACATTTGTGTTGTATAGGGCAATGTTTATCATTTTATTCTGCATCATGCTAATATTTATACTAATATCTAATGTAGTTTTTAAATCGTACAAGTTCCTGTGTATTTGTTGCAATGTTTATGTTCGCTTAGCATCTTCTAGTTTGATATGTAATTTTACTGCATCTGTACGAGCATTTCTGTATGATTTATAAATTCATTTTTGTAATTTTTGTGGTCGCTAATGACCGATGATGTTGCAGCGACCTGATAAATAAATAAATAAATAAAAACAGATTTATAACACCGCTCAGGATGATATGACGATTTCAGAACTGAAGTCGCGGAAGAAGAGATTCGGGAAAATGTGTGTAGTAGATTGAATAAGAAAAACGTGAAATAAAAGTCAAGTTATTAGTACAAACTAGACAACCCCATCAGCTTGTTTACGATAATGTGTAGGGCAAGTGGGGGTATGAAGACGTTGTCTAGTACCATTATTGTATATTTCCAATCTGATGATGAGCTGTGAAGCTTGAAAGCGCTAATCGGAATAATTTTTCTATAGTGGTGTGCAACAGTGATTTTTCTGTCTAAGAGAAAAGTCAAAGAAGAAAAAATAAAATAAAACATTATTCATCTTAATGCTCCCCTATTGTCGCTAAACCTCTCGGCCTTCCAGCCATTCTTTAAAAACTGTTGCTTTTTGGGCGAGGTGTTTCACTTCTGGAAAAGTCGTTTCTCTTCTTATAACTAGATTCCCAATGTAACTGCACGTATTGTAATATTGGTCATCCATCTTCTTCTCCCTCCTTTCCGGCGTGCTTCCTCGAAGAGTTTCGGTTCCCTACCCAAAACCGGATTATACACCTTAATACATGGCACTGCTTTTCTCTTCACCACCTCCACGACTCATTCCTGATTAAACTGTAATCCTATTTCTAAGCCTGTCTCTCCTAGGTCATCCATCTGTAGCCTCAGGAATCTCCTCACATCACTTACTGGCAGCCTGTTTTTACTGTATGTTTATCAAGTAGGGTTTGGATTTGTCCGATACAGTAATACTGTAGGAAAACTGTCTTGCAGATCCGTATCTTGGTTTCCTTCTTTTAATACGCTATAAAACTACAGACCCGATAATAAATTGGTTTTTCTAATACAGGCCTATACGGTCTAAATCAATGTTTAGTACATCTTACAAGCTTCTTAGGGCCAGTTGAATAAGTGAAAATTGACGATAAATCTAATCCACTTGCTATATCTGATCCAGACAGTGGGATAATTCACTCCAAAAAAGTTCAGGGCCTCTCCTGTGGCCATCTATAATCATGAGCAATCATCCCTTACAAATCGCGTCACACACTGTATAGAGTTCATTTCCGCTGCCTGAATACTTCTAAGAAATCCTTTTATCCTTTTAACTAACTAGGTTATAAAAAGTTAAATATAACAAGTTCATGTTTTATCAGGGGCAAGATAGTACGCATGTGTCAGTAATAATAACTTACAATGTGTGTTCGGATGATTGTTCAGGCGTTCACACAATACGTTCAAAACATTTGGTAATAATCTTAATTTTGTTAACTTTTTGTTTAGAATTGTCTGTTCGTCTCAAAATTTTGTTTTCAACCAACGGAATTTATGTCCCATTAAAACAAGCAATAAAATTCTGTTCCCACGTCCGCCTGCTTTTTTTTTTCGAAGGCGATAAACAAATAATACCACAACACGGTCGCGGAAACAATCCATCGCGTTACAAAGAAACCGAGTTTTTGGAAATTAATACATTAAAAACGAATAAAGAAGAAGACAAAATCAGCGGGGCTGTGTGGGCCTTGAGTGGGGTGAGAGGGGGAGGGGTGCGTACTACTACGACGGTGGTGGTGAAAGAAAGAGAGAGATAAAGAGAGGACATAATAATTGGTTAGACTCGTGTTGCAGGCTCGAGGATGGCGAACGTGATCCGGCAGGCCTGCTGTCATGATTAAGTGATTCTGAAAGATAATTAACGTTTGCCTGTGCGTGTGTGTGTGTGCGCGCGCGCGCGCGCGCCTGCCAGTGTGAGTGCGTGCGGCCAGAGCAGGCAAGGCCACAATATTGTCTAATCCTCGGACACTCGCACTCCCTCTCTCTCTCTTTTTCTGTAAAACTTGTCTTAATTAATTTTAAAAATACGTTTTGCTGTGAAATTCCGAGCGTCGAGGCGTCGATTCGGTAAGTGTTGAATTCTGTGATCTGAGAAAACGTCTTCACACGCAATGACCAGGTTCACGAATTACAATCTGGTTTTATTATTCCGTTTTTTTTATATGACAAAGTACAACATAAATTGCAGTTGTATCTTTAAATACGCAGGAGCAAAATTAATTTTATTACGCAAAGGAAAATTACACACTATTGCAGTGTTCAGGTCGGTTTCATCATAAACATCTAAACCTGTTACTGAACATTTATGCCTAATTACTTACTACGAAATAATAATTTACAATTGTATAAGTAATTAGTTAACTGCATAACATATAATTTTATGTCTAATAAAAATTCTAAAAATAATTATTTTCCTTCACCAGTATTAAATTTTATTTATTTAAATTAAAATGTCACTGTCATCAGTAACTGAATGTTTTTTCTTTGTTATAGTATAAATAAGGAAATTATGTTGATTATTTTGTTATACATTCAATATTATTTACTAGCAATTGCAAATGCTAATCAAAGACAATCAAACAAGTAAGACAAGTTATGAATGCAGACACCTACATTATTCACGTGATAGTGTTAAACTATTAGAATTGTTTAACAAACGTTTTGATTTCGATTGCTGTGTATCGACCCGAAACGATATCAGTGATCTCTTAAACGCATAAAAGTGTTCTTCCATCTTGAAATATTTATTTGTAGTATTATCTTTTTTCTATTTTAAGTAAACTAAGTGGATTCTGCGTGGGATCAGTTCATCAAGAACGAAATCTTAATTTAGTCTATTAATAAAAAAATTATTTTTTTGTAATTATTATACCTTAAAATGATATTAACAAGTCATGAAAAATTTTTAATATTGATTCATTTTTTCTGTAATATGATTATAATATTTTCATAATACATGATTACAGCTGTAACATTGTGTAATATGCTAACACGATTATAACAAGTTCAGAATACAAAAGACTAGTTTTGTTATCTCAGAAACATGATTTAGACAGAATTGATACTAGGAAAATTCCTGGCAACAAATTAAAATTTTGAGAATACAGTAGATGGATTGTGTTTTGGGGGGTTGGAAATTAACTTCGTTTGGTTACGAGAGGAATTATTTTTATATTATTAATCTCATCTAGACTTGGTGATGAATAATAATAATTTTTTGTTATTATTAGAAAGAGAAGTAGAATTTTATGAATAACAATAAAATAAGGTAAACCTTATTTTGTTTACCTTTTGGTAAACCTAAAGAGGTAACCTTGAACAGAGTAAGTTCATTAAACACAATATCTACAATAATTTCTTTTATCACGTAACATTCTTTTTATTACCATTGTTCTTCGTATTAACTAATATGTTTTGACTAATACATAATTTAGTATTTAATTTTTACAACACGTAACCCCTGTTAATCTTTAAATAGGTACTTGAAATATTTGTAATACAGTTTGTTATTGTTACGGTCCATGTATATAATACGCACATTCTTCTTTTCGTCACTTTTTGGTTTTCCCTCCATTTTTCAGTTAGTTGTTGGTTGGTAGTTAGGAAGGTAGGAATGGATAGGTGTTTTGGGTTCAAGATTTGGTCCACACTAGTAAAACCAAAGTTGGTGACACTTAGGTTCCCACGAGAAGTTCTCTGAATAATCTCGCTGATGGAAGAACCAGTTTTTATTTTATTATATTTATTTTTTTTTTAGTAATGTTACATTCCGTAGTTTATCAGATTAAATGTACTAGTCAGTGGCGTATCTATAATTTCGCCTTAGAGAGGGGTCAACTTCATAGGTAAGAAAAATCGAGGTAAGACTAATCAACATTACTATCTTTAAAGTGGCTGAAATCAGTCCCATTCAAGTAAACGGTAATAACGCAATCAAAATACGCGTTATTGAAACACTGTTTACAAGATACTTATTGAGTGAACTGATTTTCCTATACTTATTTCATACGTTAAACGTCTACGCAAATGCTGTGTAAAAAACCTGTGTGTATATTTAAAGAAGAATTACTACTATATTAGCGTACACAGCTGACAAAATAATAAAACAGCCTAAAAATTAAGAGATTACAAAATTCGTCAAATTTCTCGACCCTCGGGGGGGGGGCGTTCGTACCGCCCCGTCAATACGCCCCTGGTACTAGTGGATATGTTTAGTTTCCAATTACTGACACCTGACAGTTTCTTTGTTCTGGAATTTTCTCACAGATTTACAGTGCATAGAGATTTTATATGACTTATGTGCCTCTGTTATAACGCAGGGGCGGATCCAGCAAACAGTTTTGGGGGAGGATAGTGTTGACTTTGGGGAGTATGTTGAAAAGTTAGACCATTCTTTAAAGATCTAAGTATAATTCTCTAGTGTTCGTTATTATCAACGTAATACGTAGATTTATTACTGTATAAGTGTTAATTGACATTTGTATTTGTTAGTACAATGTTCTTTTAATAATATTCACGTACAGTTTAAAATAAACACTACTCATTTAAGTTATGTATTAAACAAAAACTAAGCACGCTGGTAAGGTAGAGTTACAATTTAAAGTAATTTTAGGGTAAAATCATAAACTTACATAATGTGATATGCTTTTTAAATCTTAATCGCAATCATAAAACGACAAAAACTTTCCTGTTAAGTGACCATTTGGGGAGGGAAATTTCCCCCATTTCCCCCTCCGTGGATCCGCGCCTGTATAAAGGCAGGGCCATGTAGTGCCTACGCTTATCATACATACACTAAATCCGAAAGAAAGTATAACTCAGTAAAAATGCACTACGCTACAGAGTATAAAACATAACCATTTGACAAAACGCACAAGTCTATGACTCACTTATCATGATAAATAGGTTGAATGCATGTTGGACCGGTCATGATTAAGGGACGGTCAACTGATAAAGCGAATGATTGAATGAAAGTAAATAACAGGTGTAACAGCCATGCAGAAGTAGGGTAAGATCTCCAATAAGATAGTTCTGTTACTGAGAAAGGTCTGTTAATAACTGGATCCACACCCTAAAAGACCGGAAACAATGAACAGAATTAAAGGAGGCTCACGTCAAGGAGTTGAACATACGAGTTCAACTTAATGTTTACCATAGCTTTTTTTCCGGTGAAAGATTTGTGAGGATCGGTCAAAAAATATAACACAAATTTTAACTTATTTGTGTCGACGTTTCGACAATGTTTACTGTCATCAACAGGACCAGTGTATGAATGCAAAAGAAATGTCAAACACAACAGAACAATTATTTGAGTAAACGTATTTGTGTATGTGCGTGTCTGTGCGTGTGTATTTCTCATACAATATTACAATTTAAATTACTTGTAGTGGTATTTGTAATAATAGCCTAATGGTATGTAATAATAATATGGTTTTTGTAGGGGTATTAGTATTAGTATAAATCAAGTTTTGTGACATTATACTCGTAATTTTCTCGTTGTCATTAAAGAAAACATTTGATGATGTAAAACAAACTATCTCAACTCCTTCACATATACAAGGATACACACATACGCACGCACACACATTCACATTCACAAACACGTTCACTCAAATAATTGTTCTGTTGTGTATGACATTTTTTTTTGTATTCATACACAGGTTCTGATGATAACAATAAACACTGTAGAAACGTCGATACAAATAAGTTAAAATTTGTGTTATATTTTTTGACCGATCCTCACAAACCCTTCACCGGAAACATTCATTGATTGACGCTCATTACGAATTTAAGGGTTTATCATAGGGTTCAATATTTTCGGATCTGGTTTAGTATGCGTTCGTTTCTGGCTCACGCGCGCGCACATGAGTTTGATTTGTCTGTTTGAACAGATGTTATCGCACCTGTACAGACAATTAGTTGTTTCAAGAATAGCTGTGCGCCACGGTACCAATTCATCACTGTACATTAGCTAATAACCGACGACGCGGATAGACAAATAAAGTCCAGGCCATCTGTGAACGCTGCAGATCAGTAGATCGGTCCTGAATAAAAATACAATTCCTTTTTGACATGTTATCCCAATCTGTTTGAGTTGCTGTTAGCCAATGTTTCAGTTTGCAGCCCCCCCCCCCCAAGAGATAGCTGACAAAGATCTGAAACATATTTTAAATAAACTCAGAGACACTTAATGTTGCTCTAAGACTTTCACGACAGGCAGCTGTGTTGTTAAAATAAGCATTAAACGAGTAGGTCTGTTAGGCCGTGGTCTCATGTTGGAAAATCCAGACACCGTCGAAGCACATCTCATAGTTTTGTGCCTCGGTACTGGGGTATGCGGCGATACATCTGCCAAACGTTTCTACCACTGGAAACGGCCTTCGATGGTGAGGTCGAAAAGCCGCGATTTACCAACATGAGAGCACGGCCTAACAGACCTACTCGTTTTAACAACATCAGTGATACAGTACATTAAGTGTAGATTTATTTTTATTATTTTGCATGCGCATTACTAGTCAGACAAGTTGATTAATTTTTATATTGCATTTTACACTTAAAGTGAAAGCGATCTACGTAATAAGTTACTTATTATGGGAGTAAGTCTTCCTGAGTTTGACGTTCAGATGGACAAAAAGAAAATACAATTAACGGTAACCTACTTAGCTAAAAACTGTTGTATTTTTTTATTGTTATTATTAAGAACAAAATAAAAGCCATCCTGAGATGTGGCATCCTTAGTGGCTCGACTGAAAGTGAGGAAGCCTTAGTGCGTCTCTTCCTCTTCTTCTTTTTCTTCTCACCAACCCAGAGGTTGGTGGGCTTCCAATTTCTTTCTTTCCGTGGACAGTCTCTTGATCACCGTATACCTTCTTCCTTCTTTAACCCCATCCATTTACTCCTGCCTTGGCCTTCCCTTCCCAGTACGCCCCTCGATCATTCCTTCGATCAGAATGTTGAACCGAACACATTACTTCTCCTTTCCACAATCGATGCAATCAACATCATTTTTCAACCACTCTGTTTAGAACCTTATCATCATTAGGAAATCTATGCGTCCATGGTATTCTTAAAGCCCTCTTCAGCACCACTTCTCAAAAACTTCAAGATAACTCCTCTCCATTTTCCTCAAAGTCCAAGTTTCCGAGCCATATATGTGCGTATGCTCCAAATGAAACTCTTTATAGATTCCTTCCTGGTGGCCAGGGACACGTTTCTGGACGCCAGAAAGGATTTTCCCTTGAAAAATGCTCCTCTTGCTTATACTAAGTGCTCTTACCGTGTACTGAACCTAATATCAGTGTTGGTTTTAAAAGTGATGGTAATCGAAGATAGCATAACGTTACGCCATTACACAACATTCTACGTGTTTCTCGGCTATTCCAACGGAATCTGGCTATAATGTGTGCGTGTGCGTACATAATGCTGCTACTTTGAGATGAAGGACAATTACGTGACACTTGTCACGCGTCCGTAGCCGAGACTGATCCAGATTTCGCCGGTCCGCGCACCCTGTGTTCAAGGCGGCAAGTAATTAGGCTCTAGTGTTTTCTAGTAGCGTTGTTGACGCGTAGTATGGATTATTCTGGAATCTCAGCGGGGTATAAATACAACCATTCAACGACGCTTAGTTTCAGTTTAAGTGGCGATTTATTCAAGTGAGGTTCAAGTTTACTTCGGGCGATTACTCGGTGCGTTCGAGTGGTTATTAGTAGGCTTATAAAGTGATTATTGTGCGCGACTCTATTAGTTGACATTATTATTGGTGTAGACAAATTAACTTGAATTATTGTAAGAGTATAATCTTGTTAAATAACTTGTTGATTACAAACTGTTAATTGTGATAATTGAAGCTGGTTTATAGTAACTTAATTGACGTCTTGTATTTTGTTTTCCACTGTAGGCCTACCATACAACGATCATTTAGACCGTCGTAACAATAGTTTAAATAAATATTGAACGAGGAGGTGAATACTTTAAGCCTGTTAGAATCTTTCAAATACAAAATCTCTGGGAAGACTCAAAGCAAACATTATACCAATAATAACACATGCAAAGTAGCCTTCATAAAAATTTAAAGTCTGCTAACGGCAAGAAATCAATAGGCTCAAACCAAAAAATCTCATAAAGTCTCTTGTGCGGAGTGCAACTACTCTGAATCTTAGTGCGCATTGTGAATAATTCTCTCCTTGGATAGAAAATAATGTGACTTCGTTCGTAAGGTTCTGGGAACCTTACCGTTCACTAACTCTGTCGTGTGAATTGAAATAGTAGTTTGAGAAATAACAATGGACCGCTACACCGTCGCTCCATCTTTATGTAATCCAGCGCCTCGTCTTCCGCTTCTCTGCATGATGTTGAATTCTAATATAATTGTGGTTTTTATGAATACATTAAACAAAGTTCAATGGCACTAGTGTTATGTAGGCCTATAGGCTATGTCAAATGTCAGTCCAAAGAACTGTCTAGTCAACTTTGCCTCCTAACACCTACGCAGTGGCATGGCGTGGATACATAACACCTGTTGTCGGTTGTGATAGGCCTAAAACTTAACACAAAAATTAATTCGTATTTATTCTTGTACCAAGTGTTCTTTTTAGAGCGTTTTCTATCATTCGCTGGCAGAAGAAGAGGGTCCCGGTTCAACGGGATCTGACTCTCATTGTACTTACACAGAATAAATCAGAACAGAAATAATCGAATTAAAATAATCAAGACAAAGAGAGAAACACATGGCTAAACGAACAAAACACAAATAGGTACGTAGTATCTCCTGCACGTCAGTTTCGGAAATGAACGTAGCTGCTAACTGAGCGTTTTGCCGGTTTATACAGCGGCAACAAATTGGACGGACGAGTGTATCCCCCCTTCTAAGTTTGCACAGTGACAACTACTACGAGGACAATGGCCACACGCAGTAAAACATTACCGATATCTGAGCCAGCAACACAAGACGGTGCAAGTGCCCAGCAGTTCGAAAGCAATGCTACGCTTTTCTTCAAGTTTCCCTACTAATATTGTTTGGATTTCAAATTATTCAGTAACTAAAGTATTTATTCTGAGATATAATTATATTATTTTGTCTTATTTACAGTACTGTTGCCGCCGACAACAGCGGTTACATGGGCGCCACGCTACTGCACCTACACCTACCCTGTTCTCTGTGTTGTTTCCAGGAACTACCCAGACAGGCGAACGTCTTCCTTCGATTACTTTGTGTCCTTCAATCGGGTCACGTTTCTGAACCAAACCGACTGTTTTCTCTGTGTTTCGTCGAACTTCCTTTTCCCAGTTTCTGTCCAATAATGTTATTCTGCATCTTCCCCTCGGGAAAACCAGTCGCGATATTATAAATCTGCTCCGATTCTAAAACATTCGATCCGATCACACTCTGAATATTACTATGCTGTACGGTTTTTTCTTACTGTTCTTTGTGTTCTTTGTTACGTGTTTATCCCACACAAAATCTCTCTTACCTCAAATACACACGAGCCTTACTTTTAACACGTTGAATCAGTTCACTCGCCACTCGGCACTGAAGTTCCACTTCCGGCGTGTGTCTCACTTCTCACGAACAACCAAATATTTTTATGTTAAACAGAAATAAGAGTGTTTCTATTAGCGCTATCAAGCTTCACAGGTCATCATCAGATCGGAAATAACTTTCGATATATTTCCGATCTGATAACGAGCTGTGAAGCTTGAAAGCGCTAAGCGGAAATTTTTTTCTATAGTGGTGTGCAACAGTGTTATTTCTGTTTGTATTATAACCGCTAGCACAACTTTATTCATTAAATTTTTATCTTAGTTTTCATCATCATCATCATCTTCACGGATTAAACCAAGGATGGTTTGTTCCAGTCTCAAATAGGCAAAGATTAGAGCCGGTCACTCCAGCGCTTTCTCGGACGTCGCACACCTGTCCGTCCCCTCGTCTTATTGTTCCAGAGTTGTTTGTGGATGCAGCAGTCATCCATTCGCCAGAGATGTTCCCACCAATTCAGCTGATACTGGCCGATCCTATCGAGTATACTCATAATGTTCAGCTCCTGCCGTATATCCGTGTTTGTTGTACGATCATGGAGAGTATACCCTGCCACGTGCCTGAGAAATCTCATTTCAGTCGCTTGGATGCGACTGGCCTGGCCTTTCGTTAAAGCCTAATTCTCAGACCCATAAAGAAGTGTGGGAAGGGCCATCACCTTGTAGAATTTTAGGCGTGTTCCTTTACTTGCTGACTTAAGGGCCAGCATTCGTCAGGCCTACCAGGCCGACTTCGGATAAACAGCGCCTCACTTTATATTAAATTAGTGTAATAGAGATTGTTAGCATTGTCTCCGTCCGGCTGTGTTCTTTGAAGTTTAAGTTCCAACTGGAATGTTAAGTTCCAGACGATCTGTGGAACAATCAACTGTGCCGGATTATCCATAACGCTAGGATATGCTTAGCACCGGGCACCAGGGTCTCAGCTATCAGAGGGGGCACTATCCACCCCTAAATCACAAGAACTTTTCGGAGATAATAAATGTAAAAAAAAAATGTCCTTAATCCAAAATCACAAAAAGATAGGCTATGTGAACACTTTTCGATGAGTTCACCGTTATGTTTCTTGTGCTCGAATGAAGATGATAGACTCCATCATACGACAGTTTGTCCCCTCAGAAGTATTAGACTCGGTTATTGATTGTAAAATTGTTAATGTATTTCCGAATATATACATTGCTTATCGTCTGCTTTTGATGATTCCAATAACTAACTGTGAATCTGAAAAATCATTAAAACGCAATGAAGATATGTTGAGTTGAACTACGGGTGATGAGAGATTATCTTCGTTAGTAAGGTGAGAATATTGAAAACGAGACACTTAAATCGCTCGATTTAGAAGACATTATGCAAGATTACGTTAAGGCAAAATCAAGAAAAAAATTGATCGATTAGTGTTTTCTAAGCTTAAGTACTACTATGCTCATTGTAATCACTATTTAGCTAAGTATTTGCTGTAATTTAAGAGTTTAATAAAATAATTGTTAACTTTCGACATTGTGTATGCCATTTATCTATGTAAATAATGGATAAAAGTTGAATTTTTAATTGGGGGGGGGCACCACGCGCTTCTAATCCGCCCCTGACAATCAACTGTATTTTTTTGTACGTCGGGATACAAAATTGAAGTTCTACAAAGTTACGGCAGTCCCTGTACTGTCCTACGGGTGTGAATTGTGGACAGCAACCAAGAAACAAGACAGTAAATACAGGTCTCGGAAATGGCTTTCTTAAGAGGAGTTACAAGATGTTCTAAATTGACCGTATAAGAAATGCTGCCTTAACAGAAGAGTTACACGTTTTTAACTTGAGTGAAAAATTAAAAGATTACAAACAACAGTACATTGTTGGGGATACATTTGTTAAATCTAATCTGCAAAGACTTAAGACCAAGGTGATGGCTTTCCGTGGAACTGATGCCGTATGGGCAAAAATTGTTGTAGATGGTACTGTCCTGGAACAAGTCAACTATTTTGAATATCTGGGCTACAGTGTGTCTTATAATGCAAGCGACGATGTTGTGAATAAGTCGCATAAGTTCAACCTTATGTGCGGGACCATTAGGCGAACTATTAAGCCAGCAAGTAAAGGTGATGTTTTACTTCAAAATTCTATAAGGTGATGGCCCATCCCACACTTCTTTATGGGTCTGAGAATTGGAATTTAACGAAAGGCCAGGCCAGTCGCATCCAAGCGGCTGAAATGAGATTTCTCAGCACGTGGCAGGGTATACTCTCCATGATCGTAGAAGAAACACAGATATACGGCAGGAACTGGATATTATGAGTATACTATATTTGATAGGATTACCCAGTATCGGCCGAATTGGTGGGAACATCTTTGCCGAATGGATGACTGGCGCATCCCCAAACAACTATGGAACTACAAGCCGAGGGGACGGAGAGGTGTGGGCGTCCGAGGAAGCGCTGGAGTGACCAGCTCTAATCTTTGCCTGTTTTTTTTTTTTTTTTTTTTTGAGACTGGAACAAACCATCCTTGGTTTAATCCGTGAGATGATGATGATGATGACAAATAACAGTGAAAAGACCACTTCGAATGTCAGAGATTCCAGACTGACCAAACAATTCTAGAAATATAATGCTATAGGACACAGGTGTATGCAGTGGCGCACCCAGGATTTTTTTTTGGGGGGGTTTTGAAAATTTAGAAACAAGGTGCACAATTTTGGTTTTCCTCATTCTTTTCTTTACAAGGAGGGCTTTTTCCTGGAGAAACGAAAATACGCAACTTATACGTACCCAATGTCGCAAGAACAGTTAAAAATTAACTTTGCTTCATAGAATTTCACTCATGTACGTTCCACCTATAATGCTGCAAAGGCATACTGCACGTGTAAGAATCATACATACAATGTTTGTAATAATTATGAGTTAAAATCGTATTAAGCACAGGCTTACTAATTTGCATATGCTTATTAAATAATTTAAATTACTTAATCAGTAGACGCCGACTTTATTGAAATAATAATACAATAATCTAGTTAAAATAATCAGTCATAAAGCTGTTGCGCACTTTGTAGTGGGGATAAGGCGGGAATAATGTTATACACGTGAGTAGAAAAAGGCCTTTTGAAAAAATATTAGCCTTCTCCCTGAATGACGAGTCTACGTACGGAGGTTTTGATTTCTATTTCTATTTCGACACCACTAAACAGTACATAAAATATGGACGTTTTGTAAGACGAAACAAGCAATAGATACAACAGAGGTACCATATAAAGATTTCACCGAGTTAGAAAATGTTTAACATTTAATAGGCCTACTGCAATTATTTTGTAAACAGTGATTTGGCATATTGTGTATATTGTTGTCTTTCTCAAGATCTTCTAGTCGAGCCTAGACATTAACAAACATTGTATATTTTGGAGTACATAATAGTTTGTGTACATGTTACGATTCAGGAAAAAACGTAGTAATATCGGTAAAAATGAGCCTCTGACGAAGCTTACGAAAACTAGTTCAAGCTACAAAATGAAAGTTTAACATTTTTAATTTTTGCCAATAAAAAAAATAGTGTTCCGAGTTAGTAGTTATATATTTATAATTAGTTAATCAACGGACACGTCATGGACAACAAAATCCAGGAATATAGTCAACATTACCCTGGCAACTTAATTTGTTTGAATAAGTAACATCAATAACAGGCTCGAATGTGAAATGACTGTGTGTTTAAAAAAAAAACAACAGATGTAAATTGTCCATAAAGAACAGGAGAGACAATATTAATGAAAAAATCATACCAAAACTGTTTAATTAATATAGCATTTAATTACTTACAAGCTATTACAAACACTTAGCTCTGTTCTTCCATCCCACTAATGTTTCCTTCGCTGTTATTATAACTCAAATCGTCTTCACTGCTGCTATCCCGTTATTTATTAATTTTGAAACGAACTGTTACATTATACACTCTTTGGTCTGATCTCACGTGATCTTTTCAATTTGCATGACATGGTCACATCTTGATGTGCAATCTATTAAACAAATACACTCAAATTCCTTTTTTGCTAAGTTTCTAACACTGTCAATGGAAAATGCACGTTTTTTTAGCACGCTTCTTCACGATTGCCTAAATCAGTTCTAGGATTAAGATCAGGAAGTCAAGATGATAGAGTGGAAGTCGTAAAATGTAATGGCAATGGTTTGCCAAAACAGTGGTTATTATAAGAGTTCTGTACGTTGGTTTACTTTATTTAATTAGTGAATAGAACTCAGGTAAAGACAAATGGACTAAAGAAATCACATTATTCACTAACCAGTTAATCGTGTTTGTCTTTTTGTTAATGATGTTGCAGGTGGATTTATTTATTCGTTGAAATTTTCAGCCACATTTGTCGATGAAAACGTGCCAAAAACAATAGGAAACTTTTAATAGAATAACACAATAGAAAGTTAAGAGAAAATATATAAGAAAATTACGGTAATTCAGAGAAGAACGGCGTCTACCCACATTTTTTTAACTGACGTTGAATTCAGTTTCGTCTGTGTAAACTATAGGCCACCGTTCTTCTCTGAATTGCCGTCATTTTCTTATATATTTTCTCTTAACTTTCTAATGAGTTATTTTATTAAAAGTTTCCTATTGCTTTTGGCACGTTTTCATCGAAATCTCATTTAACGAATAATGTGGCTCAGACTAGATGCACTACCATTATAATTAATTTATCTCTTAAAAATTGTTTAAATTACTTTGAATGTTGGTGTTTTCCGTTCTATGAATTGATATTCGTAAATAATTAATCGAATAGTACACTTGCCAAAATCGTCTAAATCAGTTTTTATTTCCTTTGTTGAGCATTTTTTATGGGAAATACTGAAAGATTTTATGTCAGCCGTATACGCGGATGCTTCTTAATAATTCTAAGAACACTACTTAGAGACACACCGCACGCCTGAGCTAAACTTTCCTGTGACTTTCTTTCTGATATTCCCTTATCTTCCAATTAAATAAACTTGTACACGTTATAGGCCTACATTATTTTTCGACTCTAACTATGCATGACTTTCCTTTACACTGAAATTGACAGGCCACCAAGATTAATCTAGTTCATTCTCCAAAACCGGAAAATAGCGCAATAAACTAAACGCTACGCTTTTGTTGAAAACTGGTGTTTTTTGACAAATACGAACACAATTACATATCATGGGCCGTTGGCAAAAGAACAATTTATTCACGTCTGGTAAACTGACCAATGCTGAATTTTATTTTATCATTTAGTAATAGTAAAAAGTTACTTTGTAAGAACATAGTAATTAACATATTGCTACAACAGCACAGAACAATCTACGCGTTTATCGAATGCGCCAGAAAGATCTCGATGTAAGCGTGTGGTGTACGTGCTACTAGACGCATTTTGCGAGAATTTTCTCGACTGTGCCAGGCTCCGCTCGGGCGCTCGGACTGTGTCAAGGCCGTAGCAATTACGTAGTTCGCGAGAGATAAGACGCAGTTTGGAAGCTTCTGGTGTGTGAGCGTAACTATAAATACATCGCGTCGCGGCCTTAGTTTTCAGTTCAATGCGAGATTTTTGACTGTGCGGTTCAAGAGTATTAGTGCGATATATTTACAGAGCGGTTCGGGTTATTACGGTGTACGTTCAAGTAGTTATTAGTGAAGTGTTGCGTTTTATATTCGGACGGTATAATTGTAATACAGTTGAGTTTTAATATTAGTGGACATTTTATTCCGTATGAACAATTTCATTTGATTTGTTGTAGACACTGTGTTGTTAATTACGAACTGTTTTACTATAACAATTAAAGGTGTGATTAGTGACTTAATTGGTGTCTTGTAATTATTTTGTTTCCACTGTACCTACGACGATCGAGTAAATAAAGAAGATACTTTATTTATGATGTTCTTACTGTTTGTACATACGTTGATTACAAAATTTTTTCCAGATTTTCAGGGGGGGTTCTAACCCCCAAAACCCCCCTGGTTGCGCCACTGGGTGTATGGGTAGACCCAGGAAAAGATGGCGGGAGGATTTTTGAAGTCAGAACATGCAGCACCTTGCCTATGCCGTGTTGTGAAGATAATGATGAGAGATTGTTATACAAACCTATTGAGTAATTTCCACTTCTGTCGTATTCGTACGCATTCATCTGATTGTAAACAAATACAGAAATTGAATCTCTACTGATGGCGGTGGGGTGGGGTTACAAGCGCGTGTGCAGCTTAATTCGTGGGAACAGCAACGTGATAACGTAATGATAGTGAAACCTGATACACGTACAGATAGACACACAACACACACACACACACACACACACACACACACACGTAATAAGTTAAAATAATATTATTGTGGGCCGGCCGGAGTACCGGGTTAATAGAATGATTTTATCTGCCCCGTCACGGGTCAGCGAGAACGAACCTTGCGTTGTGGGTATTTTATGATTGGTGTAGTGGCCGCAGTGCGGCCGGCGCACACAAATCAATCTGTAGCCATTGCTCCCAATAAACTATACACCACAACACGTACACAACTCTTGTTATTATATAGTACACACACACACACACACACACACATTTATATAGGAACAGAGAACGATTAATACATATATACATTTAACACCCACACACACAGGACCGTGCCTTATGCTCTCTCTCTCTCTCTCTCTCTCTCTCTCTCTCTCTCTCTCTCTCTATCACAGAAACACGCGTGCGCGCGAGCACACACACCGGATACAAGATTATAAACTACTTTCATGTAATCGTATTTATTTATGAAGGCGAAGTAGTTTCGATCACGCCGGTTGGTTTCACCGAGCAACACTAATCGATTAATCGAAACGTAACATGTAAACAGATACACGAACAAACATAAACATCGGTGGAACGAACGACTATAAAGGTCGGCGATATTTAGAAAAATGTTCAATGCTCGCGTGCTGCTGTCTCGTGGTATCGATTCCCCGTTAGCTGTACGGCTTCATTTGTTACCACGTCTCTCTCTTGCTGATGGAGGTTGGTAGGCCTGTTCTGGCTTAATTACCGAACGTTAGATTAAGTTTGTTTAGGTGGGCAGGATCGCCTGTCACGCTGCAAACTAGCGGTGGGCGTGATAAATCACTTTCGGTTCTCGAACTTACGGATTCGTTCCGTTACATGAGTTAACTTCTCGAATACGATCAGAATCGGTGCGTCAGAAGTCTTCAAGCGCTGACGGGTGTAGTCTATAATACCGATCGTTTGCCGCTGATTTTGATACCAGTTAATCAGAACTTCTCATCCCAGACTTTAATGTTTATTAGCAATAAGAAAATACGATTATGTAAGACCTAGATTTACGGCTTATTAAAGTGTCCGATAATACAGTAAGCCATGTGGAAGAGAAACCTAAAATTATCTTTTCTTAATTTAAAGGAAAGCTATATGAAACCAGCACAGCTATATATTAAAACACAGAACATACACAGAGGCTTTTTCCGTAACAAAGGGACTGCGACGGGGTTGAAGTCTTATGTGCGGACAAATACAAGTTTACGCGTGTTCTCCGTCTACCAAGTTAACAAATATTTCGGCCAAATATTTCTCATCAAAGAGGATTCGCACTGAGTGGAATGAGTCTAGTGTTAGGACAGTCCTGCGATGTCAGAAATTGCGGATTAGACAGTACTTCTTGTATTGAGATAATACATATTAACTAAATGTTGCGTTGGTCGTTATGTTCAATTCACTGTAATTGATTCTTATTGTATTCTCCAGTATTATTCCTTACTGAACTAATTTACCGGCATTAGTCCCATGCTGATAGCCGGTAGTCATTATTAGTTCTAATAAACTGCCGGTACCAGGAACTAATAGTCCTAGCTTGTCAATTTGCAGGTCAATTTTCACTTTATACGCTCCTTGACAAGTCATCGTTTATGTATTTGTATAATCAACCCCACCAGCAAAAACCTTCACGTTTCGCTTCAAAAACTTGAAGCCCTTCGCTAACCTTCACAACATGGCATAGACAAGGTGCTGCCTGTTCCGCCTTCAATGATCCTCCAGCGATCTCTTCCTGGGTCTATCAACACACCTGTGTCCTATGGGGTTTGCTTTTCCAGACTTGTTTGGCCAGTCTGCAGTCTGACATTGTTTGTAAGTGGTTGTAAACTTTTAATTTTTATTCAAGTTAAAAACTTGTAATTGTTAACCTTCTTCTAAGTACTAAACCTTCAACCATATTCATTATATTTGTATATTTTTATACGAGTATCTCATCCATCGAAACCTCGGTACAGTAGTAATTTGATTATTTACTTTCTTCCCTTAATTTTTCTAAAATTTCTCTGTTCGTCGCTTTATCTAGTGACGTTAGTTTCAGTAGTCTTGTCTCATCTGGATCTATAATGCTTCACATGGTTTTTTACAAGTTTCTTTTCTCTTATTAAGTAAATGTTGGCGTTTATTTATTTTGCTATTGTAATAATTTAAATGTCTTCTGCAAGTTCACTGTTTTCCGCAGGTTGTTTCCTCTGAAATATTTATAAACCTGTTTCAAAAATTCTTATTTATTTTAGACATAATTGTACACGGTACCCTATAATACGCAGTTTTATCATGTTTTTAAAACTTACTAATCGTGGCACACGAAACAGCCTACGAATTCAGACACTTTATGCGAGCGCACCAAATGTACTAACGAGTGCTAGTCACAAAGTTCGTTGGACTTGACCATATTTTTTCTTTTAAAAGAGATATGTTGACGAAGGCAACACTGGTAAGCTTCTGTTTTTGTCAGCTGTAGTAACACTACCCACTTGACAGGAACAGTTAGCTCATTGTTAGCCGCGAAACCTGTCACGTCATTTGCAAGTAGCGTTCAAATTAGAAATCCGCACAGTGACTCGTTTCTGTGAAGAAAGAGGTGTTGTAACCCTACTGAAATTCGTCGTCAGTTGAGAGAAGTGTATGGTGAGAGCATTTTTACGCCAGGCCATTACAAAATAGTGCGAACTGTTGGAATGCCAGATGGATATCGAGGGTGATCCCTAGCAGGCAAGGCCATTCATTAACTTCGACAACGAAAATTCGACAACGACAACTGATTATAACAGAATCGAGTTGATTCGATTTCAGTATAAAAAATAACGAATAATCGAATTTTATATGAAACGAATAATCGATTTAATTTGACTTAACACATCGATTTTTTAAATGTTTATTTACTTAATCAGCTGTTTGACGGTTATATTGGAAATATCTTATGTTTATATTTAATCAATTTCAATAAATTTATAATTGTAAATAGATCACCTTGTTTTGTTTTTACTTGGGTTTGTTCTATAATTATTAAATTATTGTTGTTGTGTTTGTAAATATTGAGATTTTCCCAAGTGTTCATTTTTTTATCTTTTTGTATTTTTTTGTAATTAATATAACCGTCAAAACAGCCTATTAAGTAAATAAACATTAAAACTATGTTAAGTGAAATCAATATAACTATGAATTATAGATGTACTTCGTTTATAACAGACAGCGAGTTCTGCAGGTCATGGGGATTATTAGTAAAAATTGTAATACATTTTCAAATAAATGTTACTACCTTCTAAAAACGTACTCTTGAGTTTTATATTGTAAGACAATTATCTTAATTATATGAATGCACATATATAAACAGTAACTATCAACAAGCAAAGAGATATCTATAAACAGCAATGACTTTTCTTTACCTCTGTGTTAATGGCACACAAAGTACCCTATATAGCTATTTTCAAATAAATGTTACTACCTTCTAAAAACATACTCTTTGAGTTTTATATTGTAAGACAATTATCTTAATTATATGAATGCACATATATAAACAGTAACTATCAACAAGCAAAGAGATATCTATAAACAGCAATGACTTTTCTTTACCTCTGTGTTAATGGCACACAAAGTACCCTATATAGCTATACACTGGCCAAGAATACTAAGATATTCCAAACGTGTTTTCATAGTGCCACTCTATTTCACACGGGGAATGATAATAGACAATTTATAGACGATAAATAATGCAAAATATTTAACGACGAAACGAATGTGAGAAAGAGACTAAGGCAGCCAGCATGCCGATGTAATTTGAAATGAAAACGAGTGTACGCTGTTTGCATATTAAAAGTTGATGGAACCTTACCTTGTCACGACTAGTCGTCTTGTTGGAATTCCGTCTATTCGTGGAATCACCAAGTGGCCTCTAATTTGATCCCCAACAACTACACAAGCTTAGAAAACTGATATTAAACGTATTCTCAATACTTGTAGATTAATCGAAAGTCTGTCTTCATGGCTAATAAAATTAATTTAATTTTGGTAAAGACGTTTTCGGGTATTAAAGTAAATACGAGTAAAACAAAATATATGAAACTATCCACGTCGCAGGCAAAACGAATCCCAATAAACCTGATCATAAACGATTAGATTAGACTTTTGAAGGAGTAAATGAGTTTACGTTCCTTGAGCTTATGTTAATAGTGAAAACAAGATAATAATCAAAGAAATAACAAAGAGAATAATGGCGGGAAATAGAGCTTACTTTAGCCTAGTAAAATTATTAAGATCTAGTCTTCTCACCCAAGAGACTAAACTCAAAGTGTACAAAGCAATGCTCAGGGCTGTAGTGACATACGGTTCCGAAACCTGGACATTAACCTATTGTCGACGACATAAAAACAAAACAGCTAAGATGGTTTGGGCATGTGCAAAGAATGCCGGATAATCGATTCCCCAAGCAAATTTTGAGATGGACACCATACGGTCGTAGGGGAAGAGGAAGACCTAGGTTGAGTTGTAGAGAAGGCGTCAACCGGGCAGTGAGAGACCGGGAATTGGAAGAAGAATCTTGGTTAGATCGAGACCAATGGAGACTAGGGACCGGAAGACGTAGGATAACGTTATGACCCGATTTATATATATATATATATATATATCTCTAATCAAGAAATAGACTCCATTCTAAAACAGGGACATATCGTCCGATTTATGAAGTCCAGAAGAATCAGTGGATACAACATGTAGAAAGAATGGACAACCAAAGGCTCCCCCAAAAGGATGAGCACGTAGATGGGCGCAGAAGACGAGGCAGGCCAAGAAAACGATGGCAAGACGACCTGACTAGGATGGGTGCCGGCTCGTGGAAGACCAAGGCACATGATTGGACTATCTGGAGGCGGATCATTAGGGAGGCCAAGGTCCACTGTACTGCCGGATATGTACGTATGTATGTTACGCCGTTTTCGATATGGTAGACCACATACGGAATAAATAAATAATTTATACTGGAGGCCTTTACTTGATGAAAATCCATTATATTAAAGCATTAAAGAAAACTAAACTTGTTTTCGTGATTTTCACTCGTCAATTTATTTAAAAAAAAAATAATATACCACGACAGCTGTTTCGGCACACAGTGCCTTCTTCAGATGGTAAAAGCTGACTAGTTACTTACAATAAAACATCACATAAAGCCAGTGCTATTAAAACGATAATCGACTCAAGTTCGAACAATAAACAATACACATTACATATACACAACTATATACAAATTAGAAAAGAACATACATTTACTTATATAATTTCAAATTTAAAAGCGGAGAGCTATTTAAATCAGTTTGGTTGTTCAAAAGCAAACCTAAATCTTTACGCTTATTAATTTCGAGGGCTTCAAGTAAATCAAGTTTTTTACCCTTTTCCAATACATGTAAAAAAGGGTAAAAAAAGGGTACCCTTTTTACATGTATTGGAAAAGGGTAAAAAACTTGATTTACTTGAAGCCCTCGAAATTAATAAGCGTAAAGATTTAGGTTTGCTTTTGAACAACCAAACTGATTTAAATAGCTCTCCGCTTTTAAATTTGAAATTATATAAGTAAATGTATGTTCTTTTCTAATTTGTATATAGTTGTGTATATGTAATGTGTATTGTTTATTGTTCGAACTTGAGTCGATTATCGTTTTAATAGCACTGGCTTTATGTGATGTTTTATTGTAAGTAACTAGTCAGCTTTTACCATCTGAAGAAGGCACTGTGTGCCGAAACAGCTGTCGTGGTATATTATTTTTTTTTTTTTAATAAATTGACGAGTGAAAATCACGAAAACAAGTTTAGTTTTCTTTAATGCTTTAATGGAATAAATAAACGGAACCTTATATTACAGATCCATTTATTATTCATGCAAGTCAACAAGTTCCTAGTCGGCGTCGACTGAAGTATTGTGATACTGACGCCTTAGTATTGACAGGCCTACTCCTATACTCACTATTGACTGCTGAAGTAATCGTACTACTGGTGGGGCGAAAGTTCGTATTGTTAATACCCCATTAGTATTTGAAGTGAGCATTCTTAGTTTCTTAAATCTTTTCTACTGTAATGCAGTCGTTCAACTGTAATATGTCATTGCAACGTTGTAACATTTTTTCATTTTGTCAAAATGACTACAATTCTTTCTATTTTAAAAAAAGTTTAATTCGTTAATAAAGTTAATAAATTTAAAAATTGATCAAATTTGTTAATACAGTAAAAAAAATCATTATTAAAGTTAATAAAGTTGTTAAAAATAATGTTACGTTATTCAAATAAATTTAATTGCAAGTTTTATCCCACCATATGCGGACTTTTGCCCCACCTATGGGAGGAAAAGTTCGCATTTGACACGTTTGGGAAATATATTTGTTTACGTGTGTTGCAGTAGTTGAAATTATAAAAAGGGGTCTTAATCTAACCTTAAGGGATTCAATTATTTTGATGATGTAAAACAAACTATTTCAACTCCTTCGTATATACATGGGTACACACACATACACAAACACGTTCACTCAAATAATTGATTTCTTGTTTGGTATTTTCTCTTGTATTCATACATAGTCTTAAATAAAGTAACAACTCAGCAACAATTGTTCTGATGATGACAATAAACATTGTCGAAACGTCGACACACATAATTTAAAACTTGTGTTATACTTTTTGACGATCCTCGCAAACCCTTCATCGTTAAAATGCATTAATCATATAATTATTACGTTTTAATCATTTGTATTAAAGTCGATTTAAGCGGACACTTCGGTTTAAATAATTTTGTAATAAATAGAGAAGAATAACAAGAAGCCGTTACTGCGTCGGCGCGCTAGAGGTTTTGGCTTGGCTCCGTTTGTACTCCGTTTTGTATCCATACTTGTTCAAGTTTCCATTAATAGTCTTTGATAATTAAAACAGGAAACGCTGACAGCCGCGCGCCGCGGTACCGAGTGCTCTATGTCTGTTATGTTGCTTCTTCTTCTCTTTTTTTTTTAGAACAACCAACAAGTATGTCCGTCTGCCTAGCTATGCGTTCCCCTCTAATTCACTGACAACATCGCTCTTCTCTTCGTCACTCCCACTCTCCCTGTACCTCGTCCTCTTCTTTAGACTCTTACCGCGGCGTGTTGCATTCCGCGACTAAATTCTTGCCACGTTACTACTAGTACGGGCGTAATTTATGTTGACAGTTAAGAAGAAATTGTAAACAGTTATTTGGAAAAAATAAACAAACAATTACATCTAAAAAGAACTTCTATAGTTCTATTGTTTCCAAAATGCGGATAAAGTGTATTGTACTGAAATGCGATACGAGTAATAGGATTAGAAATTATATTTACGATTAAATATGTAATGTATTCACGAAACGTAAGGAATGTGTAAGCTCCCTATACTATAGTATAAGCTCGTACTATAGTAAGCTCCCCCCCCCCCGAGCTGCAGAACTCGTTCACTATTTTGAACGAAGTACATTTATTATTACGTAAATTTCTTTATTAGATATTTTTTTAGATTTACAGCTTAGAAGTTTGGACTACCTATAAACACACAAGAACAAAATTATTGACAGCAGAGATGGACTTTTGGAGACGTTCGGCAAGGGTATCCAGACATGAGAAAATTATAAATTAAGTTATTAAGGACAGAATGAATGTAAAAAATTCAATTGTTGATTTTATTCAATCAAAAAATTACAGTGGTATGGACACACGAAAAGAATGGCACAAGAAAGATTGCCAAGGAGAATTATAGACTGGACCTCACCATGAAGAAGGAAAAGAGGAAGACCACCTATTATCTGGATAGAAGAAATTCAGTCTATATTGAGGAAACGAGAAATTGATGATTTTTGGATGGACAAGCAACAGTGGAAGATGAGGATTCAATCAATTCTGTAATCTTTGGTTCCGGAAAATTTGTAAACATTGTACAGTCGGAATAATAATAATACATTTTTTTAATTATGGAAAAGAATACAATAATCCCGATGCCTTTGCTACTATTTATTTCTACTACTATTACTATTTAGTTACAATATAACAACTGTAGACAATACAATTATACAATAAACACTAAACATTTGAAACATTCGGATTTGGTTTAGCCTACAATTCCTTTTGGTCTGACACTCAAGTTGATTTTCACAATTTTTTTCAAATGTTTGACATTTTTTGGTTCCTGACGTCTCAGAAATGTCTGGCATTTCAGCATTGTATGTTCCTTTCCTTGAATTAGACAATTACAGAGTTGAGACCATTTAGACTTACAGGGTTTTGAACAAAAGATCGTATGTCATGCATCCACCCATTTTCCCAAAAGCGAACCATTTCATGAAATCTAAAACCCTCCTGAGTACAGAATTGTGCTAATTTTTAAACTAAACTCATATAAATATTTTACATACTTACGTGTGAAATGTGTGTTCTATCTCCAGATTCTCTCTCTCTCTTCGTTTCTTAAGTCCTTGCCCTTGAACCATCTCTATTCTTTCGGTCTCTGGGTTCAAATTATCTCCTTTCCTACTCCCTGTCTAGTCAGTCCCTCAAAGATCTCCTAGAGTTCCCACTATTTCTCCCACGTTTCTTCCTTCCCAAATTACTTTTGCTGTCAGCTATTTTTCTTGTATATAATCTAATGCCTCTTTCTCTGCTTGCATCAGTCTTTTGATTTATTCGTTCATAATCTTTCGCCAACCTGACCTCTAAACAACTTTTACCAGGAAAGTCAAATTCGGTTGCTATAATTTTGCTTACGGTCTTTCTGTTTCAATCCAATCGTTTCTTTCAACGTCTATGCCTTAATGCTATACACCGTAGAGTTGTAAATTCTCATCTTGACTTAACGTCCAAGACTGGAAGAATTTAAAGAGAGAAATGATAGCTTATTTGAAAACCAATATTGTTACGAATGGCTCACGGATCGTCTTATTGTACAGTGGAAACAAGATATAGACACCAATGAAGTCACTAATTAACCAGCTTTAAAACACAGTAATAACTTTCCACTAATCCGCAACAATCACTTGATCCGCACTATACAAAATCGCCAAGTGTAACTAACTTCTAAACCGGCCGTAGACTCTTATATAGATCCCGCAGAGGTTGCAGAATAATTTTCCATACTCCTGGCGGCGTGCCAGCATAATGTGCCTAGTTACAAGTGCTGTCGAACAGTCTGGGGTGCTACGAGAGTGGACGGCCTTGACATAGACGCCGCACGCTGGGCTAGTCGATAAACGTGTAGAAAGAACGCTCTCGATTTTTCGAGAGCGCTACGTAATTGTCGTAGTTGTCGTGGCAATATTTATTTGGATACATTATAGGCCTACACTTTACTACATGTACGTACACACACACACCCTCGCGAGCGCTCTCTCTCTCTCTCTCTCTCTCTCTCTCTCTCTCTCTCTCTCTCTCTCTCTCTCTCTCTGTGTCACACACACACACACACACACACACACACACACACACACACACACACACACACACACACACACACACACACATAGGTCTATATATTTATTTATGCAAATAATAAATCCTTAATTTCGTAGTGACCGTCAATCAATGAATTTTAACGAAGTTTAAAGGTAGTGGCACAAATAATTGTAAGAATATCCCTGAGTTCCTACTAAATGATCAACTGCAGTTTCAATCAAACTCACTATACGACATAGTAATTAATATCCAAGATAAGATTGAAAACACACGGACAACAAAGTAGATAATGTACAATGATAACAACAGTGCGGGCTTGACTTCAACGCGGTGCGCACCGACCGAATATGTTCAGTTCATGCTTGTGTTTATATGTTCGTTTATTTATTTTATTTTAATGTGTTGACGACCTCTTCTGTGGAGTGAAATACCTGATGATGAGACATATGTCTTGAAACGCGTCGTAGCGTCAAAAAGAAAGTCACTGACGGAAACTATTAACGTAAGTTTAAATGTCCCTTTCCAACCTCCGAGCCCTGTCACCCCCGTCTGTACAGTTACATATTTTTCTAGCACATGCCTTGTGTGTGTGTGTGTGTGTGTACATTCCTTTTAAAACCTAACGTTGTAAAGCATTTCTCATTCACACTTGTGGGCGCAGTCACTCACCCTTATTTCAAAAACATCTATATATGCAATTTAATTCTTAATGTTACTATCCGTCCTCTATCTTTTACTTCTTAATTATATTATAAAATATTTCTTCACTATCAAATTTAGTTTTAGTATTCATTAAATTGTCTATCCCTTTTTCTCGTTCTTTCAATATTTCTAACTCCTCCCTAAGCTTCCTTTCAACTGAAATCTTAATCATTTACAGCTTTTAAAATTTCATGAGTCTTCCAAAGGCTTAACAAACTTATGTTTCTCTTCTATAAAATGTCTTGCATATAACGAATTCGTCTATTACCTTCTCCACGTTTGTGGTCAGACAACCTGCATACGAATTTCCGTCCAGTCTCCCCTAGGTACACTTTGTTGCATTCTTTACATTTTTGTTCTTTGCATAATTCTGTTTGTGATTATAACCACTAACACAACTTTCTTAATTAAACTTCTGATCTCTTTTGATTCGATATAGAACGAGTAGCAAGATATTTTTGTGAGCCGGCATTATCGTTCAGTTCATCTTTGTTTGAGAAGAGTACACACACGCAAGCGTACCGTCGTATAACATGTGTGTCCCATCTGTGAATGTTGTGTGTGTGGACAGCGGTGTAGACATTTCGTTCAGCACCTTTGTTGTTTGGTTGTTTGGCCTCCGTCTCACGATGACAGACCTTAAGTATCGAGTCCGTCCGTAATGCCAACCAACCTGCTCCAGTTTGTAACCCACCCCTCTCCGCCCACACTGTCACTGCCTCCCCCACCCAACCCCGCATAATGAAAAATAACGTAAAACGTAAAATAAGCACAGCCGACGGAGAGAGGAAGAAAACGAGAAAAATTGTAATGTTGTTGTCGACGCCGTTCTAAAACATTCATCCGTTATTTTTAGTGTTTTCCTGTCACCGCGAGAGGCGCGCACAACTCCGCGTTACAGCATAGCATGATATTAGGAATGTCCGTTCATTAATCATTCTGATGGCTCTTTCTTTATGAATTTCATTTAAACTGCACACACACACACACACACACACACACACGCACACGCCTCTATCTTTCGTATAATCATGTCACATGGTTGTTGGTAGCAATCAGCATCATCATCGTTGTAGTAACGTCATTATCACCGTTGCCATAACTTCTCACACTTATTACACTTGTTGCAAGGTGACAATGACATCTTTCTCTCAATTCTGCTGCTGGTGCTACTCTTACACCCCTCCTCTATTAATTATATTCTCCTCCTCCTGCTCCTCCTCCTCCTCATGTCCCTCTTATTCCATCTTCTTCTTCTTCTTCTTCTTCTTCTTCTTAACAATGAGGAACGTCAGCTTGTTTCACAGCCAAGAACAAGTCATTCCTTCTGACCCTTCGGGTTCTCCTCCACTTCAGATTTTTCAGCAATCCAGTTTGTTTTCCCACAACCAAGTAACTAAACTATAGCAACTGCTAGCGTTAAAGAGTAAGTTGTATTATTTTCAAGTGTTGACGTATTCAAAAGGTCAAGTTAAGTGTTTGACAGGGCGCTTAAGAAGAAAGAATTGTAGTCCTTGTCTTTTCCAGACCAAGGGAATAAAATGCCACTTAATCCATTGGATGGGGCCATCGCTATGACTCTACTGTAAGCTGTCATAACAATAGTGACCACAAAAGTAACCTTCTCTGCAGTAAAATGTACGAGCAGGTAGGTGGACGGGCATGGCCCCATCCAGTACCACAGAATTTGAAAAGGTAATTACTCAACATTAACTATAGAATTCTATTACGGTGATGTGCTTGTATTAGCCTGAAGACCACTTCAAATAATGGCAAAACAATGGCAATACCTGCACCGTCGATGTATACTATATGGATCGCGTGCTTACAGGCAAAGTCAACGACAGAAAACGTTCCGATCCACGTACAGCTTCCCCCACCACGGGGGGGGGGGGAATAAAGCGTTTGGGGCTAAGTTAACACGTGTACTAAACGAGTCATCCAGCCAGTAATGCACTTGATTTGAAAATTAATTAGAGCGTCATCAGACGTTTTAAAGGTTATAAAATTTATGTATAATTTATTGATTATATCTGACAGTAAACTTAATACCAAAAAAATGATTATATCAGCTTGAAAAAACTTTGCCGGAACAGTGTTTAGAAAACATATTTCAAACAATGATTTTTCTGAAGACAGCCATGAAGTGAAACTTATCAAATTAATAGGGACATTATTTTATATAAAATCTCGTGCTATGATATTGCTAAGGAAATAACCGCTGCAGCTACCTTCTCTAAACTTAAAAGTTAAACAAATTTTGTATTATTTAGTAACTTTTAGTGTAAACAATTTTTATACAGTTAATACGTAGCTAATTAAATACAATACAAAATTTCAATGTAAATTAGCATTGCTAATTGAACACTTTAACGACCATGGCGAGCGTATACGCCAGCTTCTTTTACGCAATACACATTTTAAACTTTACGGCTCACGTCTTTTATTCTTTGTTTCCCTTATTCTTATCTTTATTCGTCTGGTTTCAACATTAAATATTCATAAATGAGTATTTATGAACGCAACACAACTTAGTGATAAACCGAAAAATGTGTCAGAATACTGAAATCTTACAGTGAAACAAATGTGTTTATTTTGGAAAAGAACTTATTAAAAACCTCCCACTTTAGAGTAATTAACTAATGATAAAATATGACATAACTATACCATTTAACGCAAAATATGCTCCGCTAAAGCAACAAAAGCTATAACAAAGCAGAAAAGTCAGACTTTGTACAGGTACAGTGTATAGCAGCCGTTCTCAACCTGGTGCTCGCGAGCACTGTAGTGCTCGCGTAACTAAAAATAGTGCTCATCATGGATGTATAAAAAAGTGCTCGCGAGCAACAGTGATCCCTAATTTTTAATTATGAACTATATAGCAATGCCGTACAGCTGTTGTCCACCAACAACTGAGTATAGCAGAATATTGTTTGGAAACGTTTGTTACTTCTAAGAGCACTACTTGCAATGGTTTCCGGAATTGTCCATAGTTTACAAGCCGATACCGACTCTATTGTTTGCAGCTTTAAAAGGCAGAGACAGCCTACGAGGGGTTTATTACTGTAGGCGCCAGGTTGTCTCATCTTGTAAATGGGCTGTTGAACACGTACTAGTACCCTCAAAAGAAGCGGTTATTCAAAATATTTTAATTTTATTGCCTCTGAAATCCCTAAACTTGGCAGCTTTAGTACGTTCTCACAGAAATAGTCACGTAGCATTTTACACTTAGCTCAACCAATCAATTTTCAGATTTTAAATAGAAATTTCGAAATTTGCCAATGAGACTTTAAGAGCAGCCACTACCATAGAGGTATATAGATAGAGGTGGTGAACTGGCTGAGAAACCGTCCAGCTGGAAAAGAGAGATGGAATCACGTAGGGGTCATTTCTGTCCTTGTCTGCCTCTAACGCTGAACTGACGCTGAATCAGCTGATCCGCGCGAGTTCCACTCTCGCGCATGCGTCAGTAGACAAGGATAGAAATGACCTCTATGAATGTTTCTGCGTGGACATTTCCACTTACACGAGCGCCTATACTTTGCCCCCTCTATCTATATACCTCTATGCATGGCCACTACTCTCCTCCCATCCCGTTTGAGGGCACGGAAAGCAGAAATTAGATGTGTTGTTGATTTATCAGTTTTATTTAGATTGTGACTCGAGTGACATAGTGTAGCGGTGTACACCAGTTTTGTGACGTATTTTGGTTGTAGAATTGCTGTTCTGTTATTCGTGAAATAACCTACGCGTAATTATTGTCAGTTTGCAATTTTCCTTTCGCCTCGAAGTGTGTTGTGAACGTTCTTAAAAAAGAGACATGGATGAATTTGTAATACGAAAACGTAGTGAAGAATCGATACCTAAGTTACCTTCTTCATCAACCCAAGATTCCAATAAAAGTAGCGAAGCAAAAAGAAATAAACTGTAGTCTTTTCAAGGTAACTGTGAGACAGATTTTTTGGTGGTCACTAATGACGAGAATACCGGAGTTATTTGCGTTTTATGTCATGCACCTTTATCGGGTTTCAGAAAAGCAAATTGTCAAAGACATTATGAAACTCATCATAGTGCGTTTTCTGATCAATATCCCACGGGATCAGATGCAAGGATACATAAAATCAAAGAGTTAAAATAACAACTCCAACGTCAACAGAAGTCTTTTTCATTTAATGTTAATAGTTCTGTTAACAAACTTTCAACCGAAGTGTCTGTATCTGTGTCTCATAAACTTGTTCAGCATGGGATGCCATTTACAAGTGGAGAAATTGTGAAGGAGTGCATAGTTTGCGCAGTGACAACTCTCGCTGAAAGTATACCTGAGAAATACAGAAGTGTTTTGATTAATGCGGCAAAAAATGTGCCACTTAGTAATGACACTGTTGCCAGGCGCGTTGACCTCATCGCGGCTCAAATTAAACAAAAAGCACTCCAGAAACTTTCTGAATGTAATTTTTCTCTTGCTGTTGACGAATCAACAGACATTGCTTCTGTAGGCTAGCACAATTGGCGTGCTTTGTACGTTGTATAGATAATGTGGGAATTGTAGAAGATTTCTTTTTAACAATTTTATCGCTCCCGGGTACAAAGACCGGGACAACTACGGGGCAAGACATTTACAACGCTGTAGCGAATTTCCTGAAACCTAATGGCATTGACTTATCAAAGCTCGTGTGTGTGGTTACTGATGGCGCACCTTCCATGGTAGGCCTAGGTAAAAATAAAGGATTTGTCGCTCTTCTGAAAAATGATGAACATTTTCCTCCCTTTGTTCACTATCATTGTTTAATTCACGTTGAAAACTTAGCCAGTCATCTTATATCTGTTCCTGAAATTTCAGAACAGTTAAAACTGATAGTTAAGTTGATCAACTTTTTGGTTTGTAAACTCCTTTTAGCTTACTAAAAGTCTTCTTGGATGATTTATCAGCGCCACATTCAGAACTAATCCTACATGCGCAAGTTCGTTGGCTAAGTCGCGGGGAAGCAATTACAAGGGTCTGGAAAGTTTTCGAAGAAATCAAAGCATTTATTTCTGCCAACGATTATGTCACTAAGTTTCCAGAAATATTCGGGGATGATTTCAAGATCAATCTTGCTTTCATGGTAGACCTATTTCAATATCTCACCGAGCTGAACAAACGTCTTCAGGGTCAGAAAAACACAATTTGTGAACTGAAAGAAATTATATTTTCCTTTCGATCAAAGTTACAAAGATTCCTCGGGACGGCAAGTAAAAATGACTTGGTTCATTTTCCTGAACTGGCACATACACTCTCGAGTCTTGGTCGTCCCCACTCGGAGTGTCCTGAAATTGTCGTTCTGGCAATTCAAGATCTGTTGAAAGAGTTTGCTACATGTTTTCATGTACTCGAAGAAAGTGAGCCGTTGTTTATTATGGTGCTCAATCCATTTCAATTCAATGTGGACTCTCTCAGAAAAATTCAGATTATTCAACAGCACAATCTTCCTCGCGCGGAACTTGAATTATTAGAGCTCCAGTCCTCTCAAGCCTTAAAATATCTTTTCGAAAAGGAAAGGATCACAGATTTCTGGGGTGCAAATGATGCAATGAAATTTCCGACATTGCGAAATGCTTCTCTCAAATGCTTGGCGATGTTTGGGACAACCTACCTGTGTGAAAAATGTTTTTCATTAATGAAATACATCAAGAACAAAGCACGATCAAGATTAAATGACTCACATTTGGAGGACTGTTTACGTGTGGCTGCAAGCGACTTCTCCTTAGATATTAGTGAAATTCTGAGTAACATTCAGGCCCAAGGATCTCATTAGCCTGGCGAGAGTATTTATTATTATTATTATTATTATTATTAAATTTTCATGGTGCTCTCCCACTTGCCCCGGATTATGAAAGGTGCTCTCAATCACAAAAAGGTTGAGAATCCCTGGTGTATAGCATACGCAATATTCTTGCTCCCCATTGGTGCAGCGGTCGGACCGATTCAGTGAATGCAGCACGCGATCCATATAGTAGGCCTATACATCGATGCCCTACACTACTGTATAGTTCTGAAACTTGGGTCATAAAGAAAAAAAAAATGAACAGAAGATCCAAACAGCAGAAATGAAATTTCTGAGATAAGTTATAAGGTGTCATAGACGAGATCATATAAGAAATGAAGAGATAAGAATTGATTTAGATATTTTTGCAGTTAATGAAAGGATTAAAGAATGCAGAAGAAAATGGACTCGACACATCAGTAGAATGGAAGAAAGTAGAATACTGAAGATGGCGAAAGATTACAACCCTAGAGGCAGAAGAAAAGTTGGTAGACCTAAGAAAAGGTGGACTGTGGATAGGAACAGGCCGCTAAAGCCTAAAACCGTTAAGAAGATGATGGTGACCTCTTCAAATACTGCAAGAAGTCTTGCCACAAAATTCAAGTCGACGATACTAATCTCGGGAGTGAAGTTCCAAGAAGAAGAAGAGGACCCGAAGAAGGCGCTGGGCTCATAATAGGCCTGCATAGCTGATGTTTTATCATAGTAACTCTCGAGCGTAACGTAGTTACTTGGAATTATTTAAGTTGGTCGTTGCATTAGTCATAAAGTATTTCAAGAATTCCCTTCAAATATGGACAGAACGACGTTCACATAAATAGCGTGGCAAATGAGGACGCCCGAACAGGCAACACTGCGCAGCAATAAAACATGATATCTTAATACAGGCTGTCAGTTTTGTCCTGGTAATGACCTCGGCCGTACAGTATGTGGTTAAGCACCCTTAACTAATGAACTCCGTTGTTGATAAGGGGGAGGGACACATGAGACGAAAATCTGTCACAACATATGTCACTCAGTCCCGCCCGTCCTTCCACACTAACACACGCATCCTTTCTTATGATTTTATACCATATGACTGACCTTACCGTACACAACAACCTTTGTTCGACTCGTGTTAAATGACGGAGAATTTCGTTTTAAATACTGAGATTGGAGAACATGTGTTCTCGAATTCTCGGTAGCCTAACAGTGTACGTAAGCACATAGATTTCATTTTATTATAATTCTGTCTTTTAATAATAGTTTTGTAGAGTTATCGTTAGTCTACTTTTATTTGACGTCTCAGCTTTAAAGTCTAATCCTGTCTTGAGCTTCAACCAGTAGCACTACAACTTACAAACAGACAACGAAGTTAACAAAAAAACTTAACAAAAAGTCATCGCATACTTTTTTGATTGCAATATTAATCCTGTGGATGTCGATTTTCCTAAGAAACAAGGCTCATTATAACTTTTTAATTTTAAGTAAAAGATCGACTGTCCTTACTGGAAAACATCAAAATTTTTTGTCGACATTTTAAAATAAGCAACAATTACATGAAAGCCACCAATTACATCAAATCCTAGAAAGCCATATGCGAAAAGAAAAGAATATTTTTTTAGTAGACTACACTTCTATATAGTATACAAGCCGGTACCAATTTGAAAGCTTGACCTTGAAACAGTTCCGACAGGCGAGATAAGGAAGGACGGGTTGTATGCAGTTGGAACTGAAAACATCCGCTGTTAACGGCTTGGAAATGAGTGGATTTTTTTTTACTTCAGTGTACGGCTACGCCTCGAAGTGAAATACTGATTCAACGAAATATGCGTATAAGAAAACAATGTGTGTGTGTTTAATATTATAACATACAAGCTTACACACCCCACCCCATCATGCATACATAAGCAAAACACAGCTCCCGTCTTTTCTGTTAATGCTCCGCTACGCTCTGCTTACATCCTTGATATCTTGAAACTCTTTCTCAACACTTTCTCAGATTGTGATCTTAAAATTTTACTTGGACTTTCAGAAAAAAAAAAAAAACTTGGTTAAGCAAAAATTTACAGCCATTGCACAAATGCAATGCACAGAGAGGGGCATTGAAAATGCTTCAATAAATCTAAAAAATATATATATGCTACGACAGCACAGAACAATCTACGCGTTTATCGAATGTGCCAGAAATAAGACGCACGAGAGATAAGACGCAGTTTGGAAGCTTCTGGTGTGTGAGCGTGACTATAAATACATCGGGTAGCGGCCTTAGTTTTCAGTTCCATGCGAGATATTGGATAGTGCGGTTCGAGAGTATTAGTGCGATATATTTACAGAGCGGTTCGAGTTATTACTGTGTACGTTCAAGTAGTTAGTAGTGAAGTATTGCGTTTTATATTCGGACGGTATAATTGTAATACAATTGAGTTTTAATATTAGTGAACAATTTTCATTTGATTTGCTGTAAAAACTGTGTTGTTAATTACGAACTGTTTTACTGTAACAATTAAAGGTGTGATTAGTGACTTGATTGGTGTCTTGTATTTATTTTGTTTCCACTGTACCTACGACGATCGAGTAGACCGTCGTAACAATATATTTATTTTTCTTCATTTACCAATGTATACCAATTATAAGTTAAATGTAGTCGCATTCATAAAAATTCAAAATTTTCTACGTTATTGACAACAAAGAAGTAGTTTCTATGGAAACCCACCGGTTCCAATTTTTGATCATGCAACAGCGATCACGCGCAAACGTGCGAAACGTCCTTATAAATATTTTCAATGTTAAAAAAGTATAGGTCATCGCTTTGGAAAAAAAGTTCCCCGCAGGATGAAAAAATGCTTACGTTCGCTTACTTATTCGATGCCTGTTTTTGAAGAAATTTACAATTACATTAATAATTTACAGCTTTAGTATTCAACTACTTCTCAGAAAATGTATAGATTTAAGTATACCAAAGATTTGTTATAAATGAGCGCAAACTATTAAAATATGATCCGGTGTAAAGTAAAGTCACCTATAGAGTAAATGCACGATATTTTTAAGTAGACTATGAGCTGTTGTCCTTGCCAGCTGTCGTCAAGGTCAAGCTTTCAGATTGGTACCGGGGTGTATACTGTATTGTTTATACAGTCATAGGAAACGATTGTCACCTTCTGTTGAAAAATTCTGTTCTATTCTATTCTATTTGAATAACGTACCTTAGATTCTATTCTCACCTCATCATCATATTCATGTTCAGCAAGGATTAAACCAAAATTTGTTGTTCCGGTATCAAGCAGACAGACTAGAGCCGGTCACTCCAACGCTTCCTCGGACGCCCCTCACCTCTCCGTCCTTTCTGCTTATAAAATATAAATTATATGCGTAGCATATTAGCACACACTTGCGCAATGCCGAGTTGCCTGTACCAATGTAATAGACTACTTATATGTCTCTATATCTTGTGTTTTCATGATCCAATCTCTGTTCGCATGCCGTCTCATATCATCGTCCCACCTTTCTGGCTCCTGTTCTATAAGTCTCCTCCTGGTCTCCAGTCTAATACCACCTACGTCCGTCTATCGTCCCCGTCTTGTCAACATTCACTTCAGCATTCAGTTGATACGATATACTTGCTGTTCTCTGATCCACGCACAGTTTTCGACGTTTTTAGGGTTACGTCTAGTATACCTCTTCCATTGTTCGTTCGATTATAGCAAGTTCATCTACTTTCCTTTTAATAAGGATCGCCGTTTTTGTGCCGGATAAGTGAAACGAGAAAATTGAATTGATTAAATAACTATTTGCTTAACGTATTCGGTATGTTGTTCCAAAATGTAGCGATCAACGTACGAAAGCGGGCCACAGTTGTCAATTTTCCTTCCTATTACAGTTCCCTCTCGACTAGTTAATTATTTACTGACAACAAATAAATTCTCCTTCTTCTTCTTCTCCTTCACTTCACGGATTAGGCACATTCCTTGTTCGTTCTTCACAGTATGCTCCGTATCGCCATCTTGCTCTTGGTCTCCCTCCATTCCTTGTTCCAAAGAGTGAACCTATATGCTATACCTACATGCTACTATTTAGCCATCTATCCTCCATTATGTCCAGATGTTGCGACCATTCCAGGCTATATTTCTGGATTGTATCGTTTATCGACAATACCTACACCTAAATCCTAATATCCTCATTACGCAAACGATGTCGCCCTGTACAACTCTTTGTTCGTCTCAGAAAACTCATTTCTGAACTTTGAATTTGGCTTATGATCTTCCTTGTAGGCATCCATGGTTCGCACCCATACATTAACACAGGCGCTGACATTGTTTTATAAACTTTAATCCTTGTTTCTTTTCTTGTTTTATTCTTTAGTGTTCTGTGCATGATGCCACGCATCGTCTGAAACTTCGATAATTTCGTCGTGACTTCTCGTCCTGTTTTATACCAAACACTGGTAACAACCTAGATAATTAAACTCACAGACGTGTTCCGAAACTGTTCCCTCGAGAACACTTTTTGATCTGACTGGACGATTTCCGCAGAAAGCCATGATCTTTGTTTGCTCCTTCGATATTAAGAAATATCAGTCTTTTATTACCATGGCGTGTTGGAACCAATCTGCAGTGGTTAGAATAGACGAAGAGAACATTGAAGAGGTACAGATTCTGCGTGGAGTAATACAAGGATGTATACTATCTCCGCGTTTATTCAGCATCTACGCGGAAGGTATTTTTAGAGAAGCTTTAGATGAATGTGAAGTGGGAGTCTCTCTGAACGGTGAAAGAATAAATAACATACGTTATGCGGATGATATCGTCATATTCGCAGATAGCTTAGAGGGGCTGCAACAACTAATGAATAGAGTGACAGGAAGCAGCCGTAGATATGGTCTAGACATCAATGTTAATAAAACGAAGCTAAAGATTGTATCTAAGAACAAGTTCACAAACTACCCCGTTAATATAAACCAAAGGCCAGTTGAATATGTAAGCAAATTTACATATCTTGGTACTATAGTCAATGGAACAATGGGACCACTCTCAAGAAATAAAGAGCAGAATTGAAAAGGCAAGAGCAGTGTACACTAAAATGAGCAGTTTATTCAAAAGTCACGATTAACAATAAACACAAAGATGAGACTTTTACGGTGCTACGTATTCTCGGTCTTCTTCTACGGTGTAGAATTTTGGACTTTGACTGAAGCCACAACTAAAAAACTGAAATCTTTTCAAATGTGGCTTTACCGTAGAATCCTGAGAATTTCATGGACAGCACATATAACTAATGTTGAAGTTCTTAGAAGGTTGAAGAAATAAAGGGAAGTTATTAACACACTGAAGATAAGAAAGCTTCATTTCTCATGAGAAATGAACAGAGATTTTAATTATTGCAGTCCGTACTACAGGAAAAGTACTTGGAAAGTGAAGAGTTGGGCGACCGAGAATCTCACTCTTTGAGTTGGGTACGCTAAAATAGTAGTCACTCTTTTTTAAATATACAAACAGGTTTAGTGCTCAGAATTAGCGTATACGTTTGAAATATGAAATATAGGAAAATTAATTCCGCCAATAAGTAGCGTATCTTGTAAACGATGTCGCAAGAACACGTATTTTTATAGTGGACTGATTTCAGCCACTTATATTGGCTGATAGAGTAATATTCACTAGTCTTAACCTCTTTTTTTCTTTTGTATGAAGCTGACACGACTGCGGATCAAAAACATCAAATCTCTTTAATGTTTCACAAACTTTTTAGTTCTTTTTCCGGCCAATCAGCGTCCCTTCTTATCGCGCAGGGCGTCCCATGCGAGATCAGACAAGATTGTGAGCAGTTTTAGTTCAACTTACTTCACTTTCACATACAATAACTATATAAATTTCATAAAGAAATCGAGTGGTGTATATATAGAAATGATTGAAAACGAGTTGAGTTACCTTAAAGACTGTAGAACGACATATCGAAGCGTTCGTCAGTACAAAAAACTTCCTAGTTATTATGGGCAGCACACAGTCAATATCGCGACCACAGACACACACACACACACACACACACACACACAGGTCCGTAACGTGTGAGTATATACTTACACACCTGCCAGAGTTTGCTTTAATCTCTGTCATCAGAATTCTATACCGCGTATGATGTCCATCAATGGGTACTCGCGACATGACATCGACACGTTTATAAATATGCGCATCGTCTGTCTATATGTGGATTACAAGGACTCTTGTGTAATACGCTGACAGACACACCGCTCTGTAAGTACGTACGTCGGTATTTGTTGACTCATTCATGTCACGTAGCGGCTGATATTCTCGTCGTAATGACGAACAGCGCAAAAGGACAATAACGAGCGTTATGGGGAACTTGGACCTTCACTACAGAAATCACTGTAAAATGTAAATGGCGTTGTTTACTTTTACTTCCATGTTCCGTAAGGAAAAGGAAGTATGGTGATGGCGAAAAAATCGTGTTCGATATAAGGGCTGATTCTGATTGTACTACCCTCAAAACATGAAGAAAAGTCATTTTTCGAAAAGTGTCTCTGTGTGTGTATGTGTAGAATTTTTTCTATGGCGAACGATAACTGCCGCAGTTTCAAACAGAATCAAATAATTTGTTCCATATGTGCCCTTAATTGTATAGAGGATTCAAGGCCTATTGATTTTGGTGAAGATCGGTTAAGGGGAAGGAGTAGTTTACCTGCAACATTTTATGTTTTAACAAGAGTAATTTTTTTATGACAAACGATAACTGCCATAAATTAAAACAGAATCAAATAATGTTTTGCATAGGTGCCTGAGTTGTAGAGGACTCAAGGCCTGTTGATTTTGGTGAAGATCGGTTAAGGAGAAGGGGCAGTTTATCTGCAACGTTTTATATTTTAACAAGAGTAAAGTACTTAATTTACAGGTTAAATAAAGTATCCTGAAAAGAAGGTCATAATAATCCACTGTAAAAAGGTAGATGAAATATCTACAAATGAAAAGGGTAGTTGAAGAGGGAGGGGTAATTTTCTATAAATGAAAACGATAGTTGAAGGGGGAGGGGATAATTTTGTATATGTGTACTACGTTATCGCCAACAAAGAATTAGTTTCTTGTTAAAATTCCTTCCTAGGCTGTTTGGCCGTGATCTAATGTTTTCTGCAAAACCAGACGTTTCGGCAGTGCCACCGACTGCCATCGTCAGTAAAAATCGAGTGCGCTAACGTGAGGTGGTATACGTTAGTACTCGTTACAGTACTTTGGTTAAAGGCTGAAGCAAGATGTAGAAAGAAGTAGTTTCTATGGAAACGATTTTAAGTATATAAATTTTAGAACATGGAAATCATGTATGGTTCTCCATACCGATATTTTGGTTAGTGGTGTTGTAATACTAAAAGATACATTTTTGTCATCATCATCACTCTCAAGTATTAGGCTCATCCTGAACCTGTTCCGGGACCCACTTCGCTCTCGGCCGTCTAACAACTGTCTTCCCCACTGGTCTATATTCCATACCTAGTACTGGAATCCTGTCCTGTGCTAGGACAGGATACTATATTTTTGTATGTACGTTAATTTCTAGTACATTGTTATTAAAGTTACTGTACAGTATTATAATTTGGTAAACGAATGTATTTAGCTGTATGCTTAAGGGGATCCATGTTTGTTCTTAATTGTGTAACGCTTTATATAACTATTCATGAAAAGTTTTTTGTTCACTGTTAGGCGACCTAAAGGAGACTTTCTCGCTTATTTTTGCACTCAGAGTGATAAACGAGTACAGTATAAAAGCTGACAGAATGTAATATAAATTCATCAGTTCCAGCGATCTGCTTTAGCGAGTTGCCTTGTTTAACAAAGAGTTGTCGTAGTGTAAGGTAAGGAGTTGGTCGCTTGTTTTCGTTTAATTGACATTTGTATTAGATCATTGTAGTTAAATCACTTAAGCCTTATTGCTTTAGAAATCAGATTTATAAGTTGTGTTTCATTTTGTTTAATACATTCAGAGTGTCGTGAACTTCTTAGTCCTTTATTTGGGTAACGTACCTCTAATCAGGTTGCTTTCCTTAACCACTCGAGTAAAGTAATTGTGTGTTATACTTCGGTGTAACAGTGGTCAGGTTGTTTGATTCTAAAGCCGGGTTTCGTGGGTGCCAATTCACCTCAAGCTGGATCGTTTTCCACGACGTCCAGCGGACTCTGGCTTCGCCCTGCTTCTGACAAAATTACCTTGGCCTCATTAGCTGGAAAAGTTGAAGCCGTTCTAGGTACAGTGTAATCCACATTACCCGATCCATACGAAGGTCAACTGAAAAGTTCGCAGAGCGACATCTGTATAGCTTTGCTTTGGTGTGTTGTAAGATTTGTATTTCTTGTAAAGTGTTAGAGATTCTTGGCATAGGCCTATACCTCGACACGGTTTTGTAAGGTTGTTGTTGCTAACTTTAAAATGTTTAAAATGGTAAAATCTTTGAGAACAAAGAGAAAGAGAGGAGGGACAAAAGGTAGACACACAGACCGACATACATACACACCGAGACCTTATCTTGCTTACACCCTTTGTTGGTATTCAAGCTTCCTGTTTCTTATTTTTACACTTACGCAATAAGTGTGTGTTGGGCGCATTAAATGGTGTCATATGGAGAAATAAATATTTAAACCACAAAATAAAACGTAGGCTGTACTAAATCTACTAAGTCACGAATCTTAACCTACAAATACAAGGCCAGCTTAACGTGTTTTAACGCATCAAAAACAAAAATGACTGAGCAAATTCTGGAAACGAGTTGGGGAAACCCAGTGGAACAGGATACGAAGAGAAGACGCAAGAAAGAAATACGTCTCTCAAGCAGTAAACTAATAGATCAAAATAAGGAAGCATTCGTTTAATGATCCCATGGCAGCATATGTGAGCACCGTTTGCTATTCATCGCCACAGATAAATCGCCGATAAGACGATATTGAGCCCTGCCAACAAGGAGATGGCAAAAACCACTATAACCTGAATTAAACAGATAGTAACATTTGATAGAGTAATAAGGAAAGGAGATGAACATTTTTGTACATGCTTCGGTTGTGTGTATAATCTCTTTGTTGTGTGTTTGAGGAATTATAAATGTTTCCTTTAAGTATCGATTGTTCCTCGACGCCGAGATTACGCCATAATTTGGCAAACTTCACGTTGTGTTCTTTGCGCCAAAGAGCGGGGTAGGTCGCAGTGCCGTGGCCGCTAGCGCTAACGCTGCTGGCACGTTGACAGACACCATCACATGTGTTCGAGTGTCGGCGCTGCGACTGAGTGACATTCGCTAAACATCCTGTGCTTATTCTCCCCTCTGGCCTCATTCTCGTTTCCCAGTAAACAGAAATCGCTATTTAAAAGTTATTATGTAAGCACTGGAAAGTTTTATTTCTCTGTGAACGCAGAAAACGTAACGTAACTTACCGGTTTTACTCAAGTCGCGTCCTTATGGGTCAGAGACGATATGGTGAATTTCTGTTTTTTATCTATTCTCACAATCGATGTTCGAATTGTCATTTTATGGAAGTGCGAAGGCATTGAATCACAATGTTCCAAGTTTCAAGAAGAAACTGCTAAGACGTATATTAACAACACGGCAAGATCCTGTCTGGGACGAAGTCGCATAACTCTACACTACATCGATTTTATTACAGTAAAACTCGGTAAAGTCAAATCCGAATTGTATAAATAAGATGCCAGAGTTTTACAGTGTCAGATCGTATGAGTAATTTTATTGAGATAATAATGCTTATTGCAAACTAATGTAGTCTACACAAGACGATATAGACTATACACATTTTTAAATAAATATTTTTAAGCACATCTTTAAGTTTAAGACTTAAACTTGCACTTTTAAGTAATACTGCTGTAAAGAGTATGAAAAACGTAGCCTTCGTAACGGTAGCCTACGGTATTAACTGAAATTTGTAAACTTTAAAAATATACGGGCCAGTAACCTGCTTAAGTAAAAAAATATATGTACTTACAGAACTCTTACGAGCCTCGGAAATCGGATGGGAAATACGGCAAAACGACCTAAGCTACACTTGAACCGCATGCCTGATATCCGTCTACCCGTGGCTGCCTTGGGTTATCACCCTACTGGGAAGGAGGATATGGGTACCGGAACAGGTCTAGGGCCTAATCCTTGGAGTAATAATGATGATGATAAGAATAATGTAAACTAACTAATCGTGTTAAATATGGAGTAATTTGCCTGAAGATCTACTACATAGCTCAAGCTGAAACTCACTTTGAAGTTAAATTACGTATAAGGCTCCTATCGTTAATGTTACCAAAGTAAGTAATCTTATTTACAAAGGTTTTTAAAAATATATAGATTTTTTTTATATTTTGCATTCAGATTATATTTAGTTTTTACAGACACTCGACCTTCCCTTAGCTCCTGCAACCCCCCTCTCTATCTTTAAACCTCACACATGTTCCAATACACGTCTTAAACACCTCTGTTTAGGTGTTCACTCATCTCTTTGACAATGGCTTAAGAAGTCAAAACAGCTGTCAGAGTTAAATAAAATCTGTGAAACGTACCAAGTGCTTATATATTTTTAAAAACCTTTGTTTTAATATGTTTCACCAAGTGCCCAACGAGTCATCAATTAAAATCTTATTTACTTGCTTCAAACTGTTTATTAAAACAAAGTTCAATGAATCTCACAATATATTAGACACAACTCACTTTGATGTTAATTTTGTAAGGCCCCTATCTTTAAAGTCACTTTGATTTAAAATTATAAGGCTCCCATCTTTAGTGTTACCAAACTAACTAATCTTATAATATATTTACTTCAAACAGCTTATTTTACAAAAATTCAATGTATGTCATACTATTACTACACATTCCGTGCAAAATGTGAACACCTACGGGCTGATGATAAAATTTCCAGGTGACGGACCCGGGATCCTTTGTTATAAATGCCGATTATTCGGGTTCATTTGCGAAAATCATCATCAGTGGCGTGTTCATATTTCTAGACTAGATGACTCTTCGTTCTTCGGCGTTTGGGATCGACTAATCGAGCCAGGAGTATCTGTCTTCGGCTGTACCAAGAGTATCATGCTTTCAGGTATAGAAACACTTGTGAGTTTCATGCTTGGTCGAGGAGTCAGACCTCGCCTTCTTTTTCCAGACACCTTTTATCGGATGGTTAGTTTCCCAGTAACGTCTCTCCGAAGGATGTGTGCACAGTATTACTGCGCTTGATAGTTGCCACCATACGGATCTTACCACTGACTTGGCCCCGTCTTTGGTTGATTGGTTGTTTGGTTTATAAGATTTGAATGTTTCCGTCCTTGTAATACAGTAATACCCTACTTAGCCCTCATTCGTCATGGCTCTTTTGGTTATCAACACGTACAGTTTGATTATTCGTTATTTAGTTAGGCACTACTTAGGCCTATAGGCCTATATTATTTTTATCGGTAGTTCGTGTTATTTTTAAGTATTACTACTGCAAATTTTTCAATTTCTCAGTCACCAATCGTATCGGGTTTGAAGCCTGACCCTACAAATAAGATTGCAAATTTTTCAATTTCTCAGTCGCCAATCGTGTTGTGAAATTACAAGTGTCAAAACTATTTGAAGCTGGTGAGCGTCAAGTGGATGCAGCCTGTTTATAAAATTTGGCATCAACAATTTAGACAAATTTTAAAAATTCTTAAAAGATAGATATATTGGCGTCCACGTCGACAACATTACCTATTACTAAAATAACTCGACGAGAAACAGTGTGCTTTTAGACATAAATAAAAGACTAAGCATTTGGATTTAAGATCAAACGCAGCGTAACAAGCCGTTAAGTCAGCTTACCATCATGAAGAAAGCGACATGCATTTTCAGTTGCATTCGGGACGAAAAAGGTGACAAATCAGAAACATTTGGAGCTAGTAAAGGATGGTTTAAGAAACGTACAGACCTTCACAGCTTTAAATAACAGACGAAGCAGCTAGCGTGGATTGTCAGGCTGCCTTGGAATTTCCTACGTGTAAAGTTTTCGTAATGTACGCGTTATGTACTCTTTAAGTTACTAAATTAAATTTATTTGCATTAATGTATAATGTTTATAATAAAGCAAACATATTTAATACCTAGACCAAATAAAATAAATTTAAATACAAATATTTAATTTATAAAGTTGTGTTAGTGGTTATAATCACAAACAGAAATTGTTGAGAATATACTGGAAAACTCTACATTCATTTTTAAGTAAGTGTACCTGTCATTGTAGAAGTGAAAGTTTGTATTGTGCGGTGGGAGGTCGAGCTGCCTGGGCGGGGCCTCAACCCGCGCACATGCGCGTTTACTGTGAGAGTCTAGAAAAATAATGTTCTCGAAGTTTTAAATAAAAGGAAAGATCTGGAAGCTGTTTTTCTATATAAATAGAGATGCCCTCGACAAGTACAGTTCAGTTTTAAATGTGCTCTTGTAATGTGTATTTCGTGTGTTCGTTTTATGTATACTTGCTACTAAAATGTTCCTTCAATAAAGCGTGTGTTTGCTCCTGTACTTAAATTATTCATTATTTTTACCCATACCTTAACAGGTTATGGGCCCAGTGGCATTTTAAAATCGGAGTGCAGTGTGTAGTTGGAGTGCAAGTATAAAATATTTGTGCAAAAATGGAACCGAACATAAAAATTGAAAAACTTCGAGACAAAGATAATTGGCATCAATGGCGCTTCGTAGTACGCACATTGATGGAAGAGGATGATGATGTGCTGGATGTTTGCGAAGGAAGATTAGCCGAGCCAGCTGCAGGTGCAGAAGAACGTGACGCGTTGTTGGAAAAGTTCAAGAAGGCGGACAAAATTGCCAGAAAGTTAATTGTTACAACAGTGGAGAGAAAGCCTCTCGAACTTATAATGGGTTGTTCTACTCCCAAGGAGATGTGGGACAAATTGAATACAGCATATGATCTAAAATCTGATGAAAATCTGTCGATGATTCAAAAACAATTTTTTGAGTTTAAGTGGACAGAGAGTGAAAGTGTTACGTATAATATTTCAAAAATAGAACAGTTGGCTAGAAAAATGAAAAATCTAGGGGGAAAAATTGAAAAGACTATGGTGATGACTCGTGTTTTAACATCTTTTTCACAAAAGTTTAATCATTTTCACAGTGCTTGGGATTCGGTATCTGACGATAAGAAGAATCTCGAAAATTTGACTGAGCGCTTGATGGCAGAAGAATTTAGATTACAAGAGCAAAAGGAAGTACAAGAAGAGACGACAGCGTTGCTAGCTAATCTGAAAATCGGTCATAAGGAACAGAAGAATGACTCTTATAAATATGAGAAGAATGATTTGAAACAAGAGCAGTGTTATAATTGTGGAAGACAAGGTCATTTAAAAAGGGACTGCTTCAGGTGTTATACGTGCAAAAGAAAAGGTCATAAAAGTAACAATTGCCTCATGAATAAGAATAATGGACAGCGAAGATGGTCGAATAATCAAGAAAGAAGTAACTCGTCTTCTTGACAGAAGAAGTCAACATCGAGGATAGCACTAATAGGTGACAAAGGCAGCTGTGGCAATCGGGATGATCTCTGGATTGTGGATTCGGGTGCGACGGATCATATGTCGAAGCATCGAGAATGGTTTTCAACGTTCGAAGAATATACAACACCAGTCAGTGTAAGAATGGGCAACGGTATGACAATGTCTGCATATGGTAAAGGTAATATTGACTTTGAAACTTATAAAAATAGTGAACGAGTAGAAGGTACTATCTATAATGTATTATATGTTCCTGATTCAATGTATAATCTGTTTTCTGTTAAATATGCGGGTAAAAGGGGTATAGATTATGAAATAACACATAATGCTACGAGATGTACTTTAAAGCATGGTAATGAAATTCTTGTAACTTGTTCCGAATATGAGCCTGGTAGTTTGCTAAAATAAGACATTCAAACTTTAATTCCAAAAGAATGTAACGTGGTAGAACAAAAGAGTAGATCGAGCATTGCCAACGGCAATGTTTTACAATTATGGCACGAAAGACTTTGCCATCAAAATGTAAAACATATGAAGAATTTTTTGAAAAATCTAAATATAAAATTTACGGATGAAAATTTCTTTTGTGAAGGTTGCGCTTATGGCAAAAATCATAGATTGCCTTTTCACAAAAAGATCGATCGTGCCACTAAAACTCGCGAAATAATTTATACTGACGTTTGTGGTCCTATGGAAGTAGAGTCTCTCGGCAGAAAGTTATATTTCGTTTCTTTTAAAGACGATTTTTCAAGTTATAGAGAAATTCATTTTATTCGAGACAAATCTGAAGTAATAGAAAAACTAAAATCATTTTGTATCGGGGTTGAGAATCAATTTGCAACAAATATTAAAGAAATTCATTTTGATGGTGGTAAAGAATACGATAATAAAGCTGTGATCTCCTTTTTAAATAGTAAAGGTATAAAATGTTCGATTAATGTTCCATATACGCCCGAACAAAATTCAATTGCAGAGCCCGATAACCGAATCATTGTAGAGGCTGCTCGATCAATGTTATATTCAAATTCAAACTTACCTCTATTCTTATGGGCAGAAGCAATGAATACTGCTGTACATGTAATTAATAGAACAGGCCCAACAAAACAAAATAATAAAACTCCTTATGAGTTATGGAATGGAAAAACAGCTACTGTTGATAGAATTAAAATATTTGGAACCATGTGTTATGTACATATATCAAAAGAAAAGCGTAAGAAACTTGATAAAAAATCGATGAGGGGTTATCTGGTCGGATATCATGAGGATTGTAAAGGTTATCGTGTATATGTTTCGGAAGTGCGAGATGTCATTATAAGTAGAGATGTACTTTTTAAACCTGAAAGAGTATTAGCTGATTCAATTATTTTGAATTCTTTGAACAATAATAATAAAGAAACTGAAGAAAATGAAATTATAACTCCTAAAAATAATGAACTTTTACTTAAAAATGAATCAAATGAGTTTGAAGAAAGAGAACCTTTACAATCTTCAAATAGCGATAACAATCAAACTGGACGACAATTGCGCGATAGAACAAAATTAAAACCTACAGAATATTATGGATGTCCGATCACGTTTATTGCTGAGAAGTTACCATCTAATTATAACGAAGCAATTACAAGTAAAGAAAAAGATAGTTGGCAAGCTGCAATGCAGGACGAAATGAACTCTTTTTATGAAAATAAGACATGGGTATTAGTGGAAAAGCCAAAAGATAAAAAGGTGATTAACAATCGTTGGGTTTTTGTGAAGAAGCTCAATCCAGATGGTACAGAACGTTATAAAGCGCGGTTGGTTATTAAAGGTTATTCGCAACAGAAAGATATAGATTATAAAGAAACTTTTAGTCCGGTTGTTCGCTTTGATACAATAAGATTGATACTTAGTATTTCTGCTCGCGAAAATTTCCATATCGGTAAATTTGATATAAAAACGGCTTTTTTATACGGTGACTTAAAGGAAGATATATATATGAAACAACCTGAAGGTTTTGATGATGGAAGCTCACGCGTATGTAAATTAATGAAAAGTTTATACGGCTTAAAACAAGCACCAAGATGCTGGACTGAGCACTTCACTAATTTTCTTGTAAATTTAGATTTTTGTCAAAGTACGGGTGACCCATGTTTATACATATATAACAAAAATAATATTAAGATCTTGTTAGCAATTTATGTTGATGATGGACTTATTGCAGCTTCAAATGAAAGTTTGATTGATAAATTGTTGAATGATTTGAGTAAAAAATTTAAAATTACTAGTACTAAAGAAGTTACTAATTATCTTGGAATGGAAATTTGTAGATTGAATGATGGGTCTGTTTTCATTCATCAAAGTACTTATATTATCAAAATCTTAGAAAAGTTTAATATGTCAGAAGCTAATATTATATCCACGCCAATTGATTGTAATCATGATGAATATTTATCAAAAACTATTGTAAGTAATGTACCTTATCGTGAAGCTGTCGGCAATTTGATGTTTTTGCAAATTGTAAGTCGTCCGGACATAAGTTTTGCTGTAAATGTTGTATCTAGAGTTTTAGACAAACCAAGTGTAGCTCATTGGTCAATTGTTAAACGAATTTTACGTTATCTAAAAGGTACGATTGATTTTGGATTACTATATTGTAAGGATGGCAACTTTAATGCTTTTAGTGATGCTGATTATGCTAGCGATACAGTTACACGTAAATCAACTTCTGGCGTAGCTTGTATGTATGCAAATGCTGCAATTATTTGGCGAAGTAAGAAGCAACAATCTGTATCATTATCAATAACCGAGTCAGACTTTGTTAAGTGCAGCATTAGGAACAAATGAAATAATGTGGTTTAAGAAGCTATTTAATGAATGCGATTGTAAGACTGATAAATATGATTTATATATAGATAATATGAGTGCATTAAAACTTATAAGTAATCCTGAATTCCATTAAAGGACAAAACATATTGATGTGAAATATAATTATGTACGTGATTGTTTTCAAAATGGAGAAATTGATGTACATTATGTTAAAAGTGATGAACAAGTCGCTGATATACTTACGAAAGCTTTGTGAAAACCAAAATTTGTTTATTTAAGATCTAAACTTGGACTTAAGAGTAAAAATGAATTTTTTAAATTAATGTGATTGTGAGAATTTAGAGTTTTAGGGAGGGTGTTGAGAATATACTGGAAAACTACATTCATTTTTAAGTAAGTGTACCTGTCATTGTAGAAGTGAAAGTTTGTATTGTGCGGTGGGAGGTCGAGCTGCCTGGGCGGGGCCTCAACCCGCACACATGCGAGTTTACTGTGAGAGTCTAGAAAAGTAATGTTCTCGAAGTTTTAAATAAAAGGAAAGATCTGGAAGCTGTTTTTCTATATAAATAGAGATGCCCTCGACAAGTACAGTTCAGTTTTAAATGTGCTCTTGTAATGTGTATTTCGTGTGTCCGTTTTATGTATACTTGCTACTAAACTGTTCCTTCAATAAAGCGTGTGTTTGCTCCTGTACTTAAATTATTCATTATTTTTACCCATACCTTAACCGAAATAACACTGGTTCATTATACCACTGGTTCACTATACCACTATAGCACTATAACACTGTAACACCACTATAGAATAATTTTTTCGATTAGATCTTTTAAGCTTAGCAGCTCATCACAGCTTCACAATATGCTATTTCCGATTTTACGATGAGCTGTGAAGCTTGAAACCACTAATTGAACAATTTTTACTTCCATGTTCCGTAAGGAAATAGAAGTATGGTAATCGCGAAAAAATCGTGTTCAAGATAAGGGCTGATTCTGATTGTACTACCCTCAAAACATGAAGAAAAGTCATTTTCCGAAAAGTGTCTGTGTGTATGTCTGTGTGTCTATCTGTGTGTAGATTTTTTTCTATGGCGAACGATGACTACCGATAATTCAAATAGATCAAATATTTTTTTGCATATATGCCCGAGTTGTACAAGACTATTGATTTTGGTGAAGTTCGGTTAAGGGGGAGGAGTACTTTACCTGCAGCGTTTTACGTTTTAACAAGAGTAAAGTACTTAATTTTGATAAACAAAGTATCCTGAAAAGTAGGTCATAATAATCCACTGTAGAAGGGTAGATGAAATATCTATAAATTAAAAGGGTAGGTAATGGCTGGGGGTAATTTTCTATAAATTAAAATGATAGTTGAAATGGGAGGGAGTAATTTTTTACTTTCATGTTCCATAAGGAAATGGAAGTTTGGTGATGGCGAAAAAATCTTGTTCGAGGTAAGGGCTGATTCAGATTGTACTACCCTCAAAACATGAAGAAGAGTCACTTTTCGAAATGTGTGTGTGTGTGTGTGTGTGTGTGTGTGTGTGTGTGTGTGTGTGTGCGCGCGTGTGTGTGTGGAATTTTTTCTATGGCAAACGATAACTGCCGCAAATTCAAACAGAATCGAATATTTTTTTGCATACCTGCATGAGTTTAGAAGACTCAAGGCCTATTGATTTTGGTGAAGATCGGTTAAGGGGAAAGTTACCTGCAACGTTTTACGTTTTAACAAGAGTAAAGTATTTGGAAATTCATTTAAACTTTCTTAAACAATGGTAATTGTTAAAAATAAAATAATTTTGTTGCCAGGCAATAAAATTACAATTTTTTCATTTTAATTTAAGTCATGAAAATATATCGTTGCCTGTCAGGAGTGAAAATATATCGTTATTGGCAGGCAAGCATATCTAAATTGTGTAAAGTTTACGTTTCCAAAGTTTTATTATTGTGATTACCGAAATAAAAAGGCAGGCAGGACACACACACACACAGTTCGCGTTATTTCTGGCCTCACTCATGTTTATTTTCTTACGTTTGCACGCTTTTGAAACGGAAAGTGCCGAAACCCACACCAACACAACGCGTGCAAGCCGAAAAGGTGTCCAGCGTGGACAGCGGTTTGCTTCCTGTGGATCGCTGGGCAGTGTAACTGCACGTGTTTACAGAGGAACGGTTCATAGACAGATTTTTCGTCTTTAGGGAATGAACCCACTGCAAGATGTTCAGGGTCCATGAGAGACTTCGGAGCTCTCCATCTTTTCCGCGTGTTTGTTCTGTGAAACGTATACTGTAGATTCGCAGCTTTACTCTGAGCAACGCTCCATAGGGAATGTTGAACATTTTTGTCCACGATGTACCCTCATACACATTAAAACCTGCTCTGATATTTTGATTACGGACATCATAATATTAAAACTTTGGAAACTTGATCATTATTTAAAGGAGATCAAACATTAAGTTAATATGCCGTTAATTTTATGCATATTTTGAAGCAATAAATGTTTTAATAAATTAATACAATCTGTGTATTTATTTTTTTATGATGTAACAATTACAAACTAATATGTGCATGTGTGTATGTATGAAAAGTATATAAATATTTTTCTCCTCTGGAAAATTGTTTGCCCCTCCTGGAAAACATTTTGACCTCCCTGATGGCTAGTTATTTACTGGTCTGTGTGGAATATAGCGTTATAACGTGGATCAGAATGGTGGGTGTTATACAGAAGACACAAATGTATTAAGGAAGAAATGTTTGCTGAGAATTTTATAATTATAAGGGTGAACAGAATCGTCGTTCAGGAAATCAGAAGACAAATGGAAAGAAAGAAAGACTCGATTTTAAAAAAGAAAAATGATTAGTATAGTATTGACAGGAAAGACTTTTATATCACTATAGACATCATTCACTCAAGCATCCAGTTATTTGATTGTTTGTCACCATAGCTAGCTCTGCTTCTTGTGTACTACGTTATCGGCAACACAGAAGTAGTTTGTTGTTAAAATTCCTTCCCGGACTGTTTGGCCGTGGTCCAATGTTTTCTGCAAAACCAGATGTTTTGGCAGTGCCATCAACTGTCATCATCAGTAAAAATCGAATGCGCTAACCTGAGGTGGTATACGTTAGTGACCACAGTACTCCTAAAGAAGTAGTTTCTATGGAAATATTTCATTTAATTTTGTCAAACTTGTCAAATTTTCAAGTTTATACTTAAATGATTTTAAATAGGCCTAAATATAAATCTTACAACATGGAAGTCATAAATGGTTCTCCATACCGATTTTTTCTATAGTGGTGTGCAATAGTGTTATTTGTATTTCTGTTTAAAATATAAATAAATAAAATAAAACAACAAAGACAAAGAATAAAGCAAGTAGTAAACAATAATCGACCGCGAACAGGGTTGTTTCGTACAGCGCGGAACGTATGAGCGGAGTATTACTGTATCGTTATTCTTCTGGTCCTTCGCCGTTCCTCTTTGTATGCGTCGTACCATACAAATGCGACGAATGGAAACGTCTACTTCACAGTCTCATTGCACTGATGTAACGAAGTTAATCCCCCCCCCCCCCAAAAAAAAACGAAATGTTTAAAGAGTGCGGAGTTTCTTGGGTTTCTTGCGACTTGAGTTTTCGCCACATATATTTAGCGAGAAGACGTTTCAAATCCTTTTTGGGTTGCAGTCATTCACCATTATCCCCGTCCGGCTGTGTTCTTTTAAAGTTTGGAGTAAATTAAATTAATTCTCTGTTACAGGGTACCAGCCTAGGGTAAGTCGTGTGGAGGGTCTGCCTCCTTACGGGCAATGACTCCCGGTAATTTTTGTTCAGGGTAGTCTTCCCCTAGCGGTTGTTTTGAAGGCGGAACAGGCATCACTTTGCCTATGCCATGTTGTGGAGATGATAATGATGATGATGACGTTTCAATTCAGAAGGAGAGCAGTGAAAGTCGTGCGCCTCCTACAAAGTCAGAAACCAGAATACGCTTCTCTTTCAGCGATGCAACGTGAAGTCGCTTAATTACCGCGTGAGGGGAACAGAACAGAGATAATATAAAGCCGTCTGCGGGCGCGCACTGCGTGTAATAGGTAAACATTAAAACACCGTATATTATGCAGTGCATACAATACAGTCGTTGGGCTCAGCGTGTGTTACGTAGCACAATGTAGTTGTAAGATTTGTATTGTCGGTCGCGGCATAATCACCGCACTTTAGTGTTATGGACGCGGAATGCGAAATTATTTCATTTTTACCCGGAGAGAGACGACGTTTTCTATAGAGTGGCAGTTCTGTAAATTTACGGAACACAGAAAGCTACGCGTTGGTTACTACTCGATGACTATCACGCCGACTCCGTCGCGGAATGTGTAATTATTGCGTTTTAAACGGCGTCTTGCGCGCAACTGCGAGAAATTTACGACAATGCTGTTTTTTACCATTTACGTTCAAATAGAACTCGAACAGAAGAAGAAGAAAAAAAGGTTTTTCCCTCCTTTCTCTTTGGTTCCGTCGAAGAAACACGCTGCCAACGACAACGTGAAGCTGTTAAGACAGCGATTAGCGTCGCGGCTTCGATTTCCCGCCGGGACAATCGAACTCGGAAACCGTTTCTTGTTGGAATGTAATTAAAACACACAGTACGCGGGACTACTGCTGTGTCAAACAATTTACAAGACTGCGTTAACACGAACGGAGCCGAGACGCGTTGGCAAACATGCAATCAGACCTTTAACTGAGCCATAAACACAGTTACGACACAGGCATAAAATTTATTTGCCGTCATTTTATTACAGAGTTATTGCCACAACAAATGCTTAGCAAAATTGTCAGTAACAATAAAACGCATTTTGAATAATTTAATTTTCTTACGACAAATAAACTTTCTACGGTTGCAATTTTTTTTTTCGCGATCCCAAGTACACGATTCCCTGCAAATATGATAGCAACAAACATGGGTATTGACACAGACGTGGCGCTAAATTGTTATATTGTATTATACTGTATGTTATTCAAACTTAATATTAACACAAAGAAACATGTGATAGATGTTGAAGTATCAGAAGCGTTGTCACCCATTTCGTTTTTTTTTCATCAATATATAAGAATAAACCTTATATTTTGAAATTATTTTAGCAAATAAGAATGTGTCACATGAAGTTTTGTCTCTAATTACAAAAAGAATTCGTGATAAGAGTCAAACACAAATAACAAACACTAAAAGATTTCTTTGAATATGTATACAGCTGTGTTGTCAAAAGTTTCCCTATTTTCAAGATGGACGTACATGCTTGTAGCTTGATGAGAATGAACCAGACAGAGCTCGATGAAGATAAAGTGGTTATGAGACAATAATTATCATTATAGTTAATTAATTCTGGAAGGTAGAAATACAAAAACGAATAAGGAAGGAATTAAGTAACTGTTTCTGCTTTGTTCTAAGGCTTTCAGGGCCGGTGTCAGTTATATTAGAAGTATGTACCAGGCTGTTTAGCCGTGGTCCAGGGTTTACAAACAAAACCAAACGTTTCAGCAGCACCACTGGCTGCCACCTTCAGTGGAATTCTAGTCTACCTGAACGCGGGATGTCAAACGTCAGGCCCACAGTACTATGGTTTCTGCTTTGTCTCTAGTTTCTCTGATACTGCTCTCTATATACACAGTTCGTTATCAAACAGCTTACTTTCTTTTAATGTCTTTTGGTTTCCGGCAGGATAGTCATATAAACTTTTTCTTTCTACCGTTAGTTCTATATCTCATTCTGTTCTTAATAAAATTCCCCCACTGCCATAAATATGTGTGCTTTAAGCAGATCATAATATTTTAAAGAATGTAAGCATATTCTAAATGTTTAAATAGTATTACAAGAATCACGTAAATATTAAAAATAATTTTATTTATGAAAAAATAAAATGTACTCATATGCTGAGAGATCGAGCTGAATACTTTTGAAATACTTTTCTTGTATTTATTTGTTATTATCCTAATACATTTACAAAACTTTCCATTTGTTTGATTGATAAAAACAATTTAAACTCACTGGCACCTATTTATTATTATACCCTATAATATTTATAGTATCTTCAATAACACTTTTTGGTACATGTTTGAAGTGTCGAAAGAGTATAATTTTGTATCTTTGTTTACGTCGTACGTTTTTCAGTTGATCACGAGTTCTATTCTGCTTTTCATACTGTATTTGGCTGCACGTTTTTTATGTTTCAAATTTCGATAGTAATTTAGCTCTTTTCTAATTTGTAAAGAATTGAATTGTTATACTGCGCATATCACATTCTATTTTTCAACTAAATATTGCGTAAACGATATTGTTACTTCAAAAAATTACTTGTTACATATTGTTTGTATACGTGCGTATACTCAATATAATACGGCGTGTAATATAATTCTATTTATGTTAATTGTAAATATCGATTTTTGTATAAGAAAATAGATATAAACACTATTATTATTATACACTATAGTACTACTCTATTATACTACACTATTACTAATATATAATAAGCTCTCGTTTCATTTAGTTATCCATTCACTCCTATTTGAACAATAATTCTTTATAGCAAAAATCTCTGTTACCTCAAATGCATACGAACAACCTTTTACACGTTGAATCAGTTGATTGGCGACTCGACACCGAAGTTCTCACGTCTGGCGTGTGTCCCACGGCACATCCGTTTTTGTACTTTTCTCTTCTTCTTCTTCTTCTTCTTCTTCTTCTTCTTCTTCTTCTTCTTCTTCTTCTTCTTCTTCTTCTTCTTCTTCTTCTAGTTTATTTGTCTTCCCCTAGCAAACACTAAAATCGTGGGGATGGGAATAACACGGTCAGTAACATTCCAACGATAAAGAACCGGAAGTGTACAGTGACATGACCGTGTTAAGTAACGGCAGAGACAGTCGAAAAAGACTTGGGAGTTAAGGTAAGGGGGGCGTCAGATTGCCCTTATAGTGCGGACTATAAATTGGGCGTGGAACTAAAGCGAAGGATTTAACATACAGTGATTTAGGCCTATAAAAAGACAGAAGAAATAAAAGAGAAATTTTGAGTAGAATCGGATAGGCTAAAGTTGCATTTAACAGTAAATTGAAACTACTGACTTCTAAGGAAATAGCCCTGGAAACAAGAAATAGGTTCCTGAAGAATTAGGTATGCAGCATAACTCTATATGGATGTGAGACGTGAACAACTGGAACAGAGGAAAGTAGAAGACTTGAAGCATGGAAGTGTGGTGTTATAGGAAGTCACTGAAAATAAGATGAATCGTAAAGGTTAATAATGATGAGATTCTGACTAGAGTTGGAAAAACAAAGTATTGTAAAGCGAATGATTGAAACAATTGGCCATATGATGCGTCACGAGAATTTGATAAAAGCAATAATTGAAGGTTACGTTCATGGGAAAAGAGGAAGAGGAAGACTGAGACTCCAAAATATGAAACGGATTATTTGTGATGTCCAATCGTTGATTTTATTCTAACAAAAAATTACAATGGTATGAACACACGAAAAGACTGGCACAGGAAAGATTGCCAAGGAGAGTTATGGAATGGACACCACCAGGAAGAAGGAAAAGAGGAAGACCACCTATCGCCTGGACAGAAGAAATTCAGACAATATTGAGGGAACGAGAAACTGAAGATCTTTAGATGGACAAGCAGCAATGGAAGATGAGAATTCAATCACTTGTGTAATATTTGGTTCCGGAAAATGTGAAATATTGTACATCCGGAATAATAATAATTATTATTGGTGATGTAAGTTGTAATTCCTAAGAGCACACGGGAAAAAAAGCACAGAAAAGATCGATGTGTAGAACTCCTTCAAACCAATCTGCAGACTGGTAACTTAAGAAGGAAGGATTAGTAAAACCTAAATTTATGGTGGGTAAAATAATGATTAGCCTCTAAGAAGTGAAGTGAGAGAAGAATATCTGAGCCTATGATTGCTCACAACCCGTCTGTCGTTTGTCTGGATCCGCTTAATTAATTTCTGAATAATATGAACGCATCAGTAGGCCTACAGTACGACCACGCTGCTGCTGCTTCGCTACGGGAGTAGGCTACATTTCATATCAATTAGTGCCGATCGCTACACCAAAGTTCATAGTTTTATTTATGAACGCGTTCACAACTAGACAGTGGGTATTGAATTACCCAAGGCGTGGAACCGCTGGCTACTATTTTACATGTAAAGAAGAGATAAAAAATTATCTATGACAAGGGGTTCAGGTAGGCGGGCTCCCTAAATAAACATGTTTTCTTGTTTTAGGGTGGAAACCTAACAACGACGTAAATAACCGTTTGAGTTATGGTACAGAAACGGTCATCTTTATTTCTGTGTGTGTGTGTGTGTGTGTTCGTATTTCTCGTAAACAATACTACCACGCCTTATTCGTCTCGTAATAACTTTTTTATTGTTATGGTAATATAAAAATGAAAGTTACTTTGAAATCAGTTGTGGGTCAGTCGTTTAATACATTACCGTGGCGTCCTATACTCGGGGCCTTCTCTTTGTAAATTACAAACGCAGCCGTAAAACCTTTCGCATCACTGACCGTTGGAAAACATAATTTTCCTCGTGACAATCGTATTACACGGGTTTTAACAGCCGATGGTTCTCGTTATTCTGTTTGATAATGACCAAGGCGTCTGATCACCTCTCGTTGAGCGGGTAACAACAGTGATATATTTTATTTACAATAGGGTTTTGTATAATGTATAAAGTGAGCGCCACATTTCTGTATATTAATTCATCCCTACATTGCGTAATACACAGATTTCCACAATTTTTCTCTTTACATTGGTTCACATTGTTTTCTTCTTCAGGACCCTCGCAGCGTTGCCTTGTACAGTGACGTAACTGCCGGGCCCACAATGTGGGGGGTTGCGGACCAGGGGAGCCCTCGCAAACATTTCCCTTAATTTTTTTAAAGAATGGGCACTAACCATTGAATTTTAGTAAAACCAACTTCCCCGTACGCATTTAACATCAAAAACATTTATTTTTTTACTGTTATTTTACCAGTACCCAATAACGTATTTTGAGAGTATTAATTTTTGTTAACTGGACAACAGAACGGCGATTCAAGTTAAGAATGAACCTATCGTTATTCGTTATCAGCTACGAAAGAAAAACTAATAAATGGGCCAAAGTACTGGATTGCATTGTAAATGTTACTCTCCATATTGTAAATATGGGACGAGCCTATACCGCCATTCCCGTACCTCGATCTTTGCCCTCCCAACCTGACACCCGCCGCCCCAGGGGTGAGTCGGTTGGAATTGGGGCCGATTAGACTGGGTAGGCTGTTGGTGTCCTGCGAACGGTAACCAGGGTTGCCTCAGTAGCCGCACTAGGAAACCACCCCTGCCCCAGTGGTCCTAGCTAAGATCATGTGCGGTGAAGCCTAGTAGCGTTGAGGTCAGCGCGCGACATGTCCCTCCACGTTAGGAGAGGGGCGGACAGGGAAATGAGCCCCACAAGGTGGGCCCTGGACTACGGCCCGGGGATGGTCGTGGGTTGAGCTAGAGAACGTGAGCCTGTGCGTGACCTACGCTGCTGCGGACCTGTACCCGACTCGAGTGCGGTGGCGGGTCCCGAAACGGTGCCTCCTCGAAGCCCCTGCTGGGCAACGTTGCGTTTTGTGCTGCCATTCGTGGTTTCACATGACGTAGCGGCTAAGACCGTTAGCCTCCTCGTACCAAGGAGAGGGCTCCAGACCGGCTCGCGGACGTCTCCGGCGGGCGGAGAGCGGGGATTTTTCTGGGTTTCATACCCCGGAGCTATTTAATAGATAACATGGGATCTGGTATAGGGGAAACCCCCTGCCGACAATGGATGTAAATGTTACTCTGTCATTGGCAGCTTTTTTAGCCTTTAGAGACCTTAAAGAGAAGACAAGCCAGCCCAATAGAGGAAACGTTTTGGCAATTATCGATCTTTTTAGTAAATACTATATTATAATCAAAAGTGATTACAATATTATTGTTAAAGTGATAATGTTCCAGAATCCGACGAACAGTGACAAGTAGGCCTACATTAGGGTCAAAATTCAAAATGGCTCGTTCGGCTTTTATCTAAAAACGTTGAAAATATTATTTTGAAACAGATTGAATCTGCTCAGTTTTCCTTTGTAATAATGGATACTACACAACACAATACTGATCTTGGTCTTCAATGTGGAGATCTGTAATCCAGAATCCTTGGAGATTCGACTCAATGCTATTCGTTATGTATTCATTTAATTGCTTTCAAGCCTATTTTTCTTCTTAATATTATCAGAGTTTTTAATTCTTCTCCATTAATTTCGGAGATTTCGATCATTCTCGCATCCATTCTCTAATCCAGCGTTCTTCACGAATCTGCTTCACCAATCGTAAGGGACAGTTTGTTTATTCTTCATAACATTGCATAGCTCTATACGGGTGTGAGACGTGGATAATTGAAACAGGGGAAAGGAGAAGACTTGAAGCACTGTAAATGTGATGTTATAGGAAGTTACTGAAAGTAAGACGGATCGAGAAGTTTAGTAATGATGAAATTCTGATTACAACTGGAGAAAAAAGAAGTTTTTGGCAAAATATTGTGAAACGAAGGTTTGACCTTATTGGCGAGAAAGCCAATAAGCCAAACCGGGGGAATTTGATAAAAACAAAAATTTGAAGTTACATTGACGGAAAAAGAGGAAGAAGAAGTCCAAGACTACAGTAGGCCTACATGAAACACATTAATGATGACTTAAGTTGTAGTTCCTACGAGGAGATGAAACGGTGGCATAACTTTCTCATCCTGTTCTCGTCCATTCAACAAGCTCTTTCCACGTTTTTTCGCCTCCTCTGTTAAAACTCCACTTCCGACCAGAATCATACTTCTTATACTTTTATAAGGTATTTTAAGAGTTTTATTTATTTATAAAATATTATTTGTAATGTTATTTTAATAGAACTACTTATACAAAGACATCCAGGTCTTTTCAAAACCGATCTTATTCGATGGCAGAGCTCACCATTGCATCTTCATTGTTTGTTTTTTAATTCACCCAAGTACGTATTTCACTTCATTCCCTGTCACACCTGTTTTCTACTTTTACCTGTGAACTTATTCCGTAGTACGGATGGGCTGTTACCTTTTGTTTTTAATTTTTAGGTTGAACGACCGTGTCTGCCTCACCTTCGTATGCGTTCTACGTACATATGTATGTATCATAAGAAGTAGATATAGCCTACCATATGCCGGTGTTATTAATTTAAACAGTTATAAATTAACTTATGTAAATCGTAACGGCTCGTACACGTAAACGGTTTTGGTTTATTCAACGGCTATTTAATCACAGGGTGTCCCCAAATTATTTAAATATTAAGTCGTAAATCAAATCCTTCAACAAATTAATGAATTCGTTTCTCCCCGTTCCAATTGTAAGGTTTTTTTTTCTTTTGTCACGAACCAACAACATTCGAAGGTCACGCCTACCGGACACCGTACCAGAACGTTCACGAACACGAAAAAGTATCCGAGTTGCGAAAAGTGGTTTAGTTATAGAAATTCTATAATTGGTCAATTCTTTAACGTTTGTTCCATTGTTAAAGTTATTCGTTGTTATTGGCTGTTTCATAACGTTCCGAACCGAAGGTCAGTTGAAGTTAGAATTTTTAATTACTCTGCAATCTGGCGTCCGTTCCACTTCTTGTTTTTCTTTTTGTTGATAATTTCACAGCATTTACGGAGGTCAATAGAGTTTTGAAATTACTTCATCAGAGTTAAAGAATAAGCAATTAACCCGTCGGGTCAGGACCCCTCCCTTGTTTTCTGCTGCTGTAACAACTTTTAGGCTGTGCTCCCCGGTTGCTCCATCGTCATTGCTAAGCGTCATGCAACCGGCTGTTCAGTCTATACGTACAGTTTTTATCCATGTAAATCTATATATTGTAGCATGACAGATAATCCACTAAGTAATAATTCCATTATGATCATAAATAAATTTAAATTACATTAACTAAAAAGAAATTTCAAAGGAAAATAATTAAATATCAAAGGAAAATAATTAAATATCCAAGGAAAATACCACCATAAAGGGAAAGGTAAAATTAAATCATAAAAACGCAACAATAAAGTATCAAGAAAATTAAATCCGAAGAAACTAAAATAAAATCAGGATAATACCCAGGTAGGATAGGAGTAGGTAATAAAGAAGATACCCCGAACCAACCAACGGACAAAATAAAACCAAATTACCTTGGAAAACCCAAGAAGGAAGAAGTGAAGAAAAGACGATGTAGGATGGGAGGACTACGAGGAATACCCATGATAAACCTATTACTAACAATAACAAACCCCGAACCAAATTTTAATGTCACCCAAAGAAAGTATAACACCCCAAAACCTCACAGAAATGTAAAATAATTATAAACAAAAGTGTTTAGTAGTGTAAATGGAAGTGCACCGACTAAAGTTATTATATAATAAAATAAACAAATCTTCACAGTCCATTATAACTAAAGGTTTGGTCTTAGAATATTGTAAAACTCAAATATAAATCCGACCCAACAGTGTAAGTGAACCAGTGCAAGTGATTTAAATATAATAAACTTCAAGTAAAGGTGTAACTGTTACTTTAACTATGTACTATTAAATAACTTTAATATTTTATATAAATACAGAGATGACATGTCATGAAATATTATTATGAAAATACTTATAATGTTTCATAGAAGAGGGCACTTTTTATCAAAAAACATTCTTTGAAATGTAAATGATAAAGACAGCAGATGGGAAATAATTACTGTGACAGGGGATTAAAATATAATACACAATATAAACAGAAAGGACTGCAATCAATTTAAGTTTAACAAAAAATAAAAATTAAATGGCTAATTATGTTTGTGTTTAAAGCCTATGAACTCCACATTTCAAGGTGGTATATAGAATAAGGATTATGATTAAGATAAGAATGTTTATTATGTATAACAGTGTTCATACAGCCTAAAATGTCTCTGTATGTATACTATACTAGTTTATAAAATGTTTGTTATGTATTTCTAAAAATAGTTAAAACTAAAATGTCTAACTTTAAAGACTAGTAAATAATTTTCAATATTGTTTTTGTATTATGAGCATGAATACAATGCTACATGTACCAATAGTTATATAAGGAGATTTTATTTAATATTATGTTAACTTTAAAAGGTCAGAAGGGGTATAGAAATAACATTATTCGAAAAACAGTATATGTAAAACTATAAAATCTAGGCCAAATAGGAAATTCCAAATAACATTATAATTGAGTAAGGAAGTTAAATAAACCAAGTAAACTAATGAGATTTATATAAGGTGAATCAATCACCAACTACTATAACTGAAACTATACTTTAAAATAATGATATAAAAAGATGTATAAAATTATTAAAAATTTGCAAAATGTAATACCTAACAATTTCAGAGGAGGAATAGTAAATTCATGAATTATAACTAAAAGAATGATCAATTGATAAATTTGTAAGAAATTAAGGAAGGATAAAGATTTACATCAATCTGAAATTTATTATAATCATATTTATAACACATAAGATGGCTAAAATTTTGGACAAGAACAGGAAGCAGATATTGAGCCTATATTTCCAAAATGACAGAAATATAGCAATTTTGACAAAAAAACTTTATAAAGATGGACTATTGTATGTCAAATGAAGCAGAAGGAGTTAAAAAAACCAATTATGTAATTACTAGTTCACGAAAGTAATCAATAACCAAAATATATTCTGAATATAATGTACTTTAAATCACATGCATAGGAAGTGAATAATAATTGAAACAATACTTTTCTAATATTAACTTGGCAAGATATTTCAGGAGACGAAGGAAGTAAAACAGTTCTTATTTAACATTGAGAGTGAACAGTTGAATTAAGCTCGCGCTAATAACACGGATAGCGAATACGTTAATGGCGTATAACTGATGAGCCTATCTTACATTAAAACAGTCGAGAGTTACGGAAAAATTGAACTTAAACCTAACTTCAGTGAATACCACAACCACAAACGGTGAAAACAATTAAAACTGAACGGAATACCAGTGAACTAAAATAATAAAACTATAAAACAAGAAAGATAACTTAACCAAACGAAAATCACATTTTTCGACATACACGCAACAGAAGTGAACACACCTAATACAAAACATTTAAAGTCAGTGAACACAGAACACTTAACCAGGACACCTTTTACAACACAATAGACATTATCCAATATTGCAGAACCAAGGAAGCAGTTGAGAAGGCAGCTTTATTAGCAGAAATTTCAGAGTCACCATTCCAGTTTTACTGCAAATAAGAAGTGTCGGCCATTTTGAAAAATCCCATCATGCAACACCGCCTCCACTGAATGAATTCGTCGTTCGCTGTTGGTAAAACGATTCAACTTTATAAACATTATATATCATTAGTTCATTTTGTAATTGTAAATTATTAAGATATATTTGTGAATGTTATACTTTCTATACTTGCCACTTCTCTGACTATTATAATTATAACCGTTCAAAGAACCAGTCGAAATATTTCTATATAATAACCTGTATTAACAATAGATTACCCCTGTGCAAGAGTCGAGTGTTCTATATGTAATAATCGATTTTAAATCGATATTATTAAATTTGTCAATAAAATATAGTAATTCTACGCTTTGATTTAATTTTTATTTTAGAATTTTTATAAATAAAGAGTTAATTCACAACAGGATCTAAGAAAAAGGCGACATTACTCAAGTGGGAGTAATATACTTGAGAAAGAAGAAAGATAGCCGATCGATTAGCGAAATGAGACAATCCTATTAACTCTAAATTTATTTACAGTAAAAGAGAAGCGAATTTATTGACATAATTAACACAGATTAAAACAAAATTTTCACACGACACTATTACAAGGATTATTATTTAAATTATTGAACATAAAAACAGACATTAAAATTTTTTTTTTTTTAATTTTTAAAAATAAAATAAAATTTTTGTTTTGTTTTGTACACGAATGAAACATTTTTATTTGTAACCAGAAGAAGTAATTGTTACAAATTGGCGCTCACAACAGTGGGGCTTAACATTGAACAACGTCCTGTTACAATATTGATAATATCTTTACGATCCACCAAATAATGGAAAAATATAGAGAATTTAATATAGCAATATTGTGTGTGTGTGTGTGTGTGTGTGTGTGTGTGTGTGTGTGTGTGTGTGTGTGTGTGTGTGTGTGTGTTCAAACATTTTTTGCTTCAGTCTATTTCTTGATGCATATATTATTTATTTACTATTTATAATTTCGTTACCTCAAGATGTTTTTACGCTTATTTGGAATATGCTTCGGGACACTTATTGTTCCCATCCTCAGCCATCATAGTTTGGATCTAGTTGCATATTTGTGTCCTGGTTGGCTGTTTCTATGGTTTTCTATTTTTTTTTTTTTTTTTGTATTTTAATTTGGTATTATTGTGTGTGGTTGTGGTGTATTTATTAGTTTTTTGAGTATTTTAATGTTGAGTGCTTTGAAAACAATGTCATGTTTTGTGTTTACTTGTATTTGTTCAGGTATTAGTTTGCTTTGTGTTTTGTGTTTGTATATTTGTAAATTTTCCCATATGTTCATTATTGTGCCTTTTTGTGGTAGGCCTATGTGTTTTATTAGTGTCATGTTGGTTATGTCTGGGAATTCACATATACTACACAAAGGCTACACTCGTACAAATCAATACAAAACATGACACACTTTTCAAAATACTCAACGTTGAAAATACTGAAGAAACTAATATATACACCACAATCACACACAATAAAACCAGTATAAAATACCAAAAACCAACAGGAAACCATAACAACAACCGACCAAAACACAAGAACTCAACAAGACACAAAATTAAGATGGCTGAGGATGGGAATAATAGGATTCCCGAAACATGTCCCAAATAAGGGAAAAAGCATCTTGAGGTAAATAAATTATAAATATTAAATAAATTAAATATGAATTAAGAAATCGACTGCAGCAAAAATTGTTTGAATATATATTAATTAACCAACGTTGAATCCAGCTCCTTTTTTTTGTCGGTTGTAGCTAAGCCTTTCAAAAACAAATTTTTAATCACAGCACGAATTTCCAATCTACCCACTGTTAAAATGATGCTTGAGGCGTTTACTGTGATGTACTGTCAAACTATTACTAAACAACTCACTGACATGAAATATCTAAATTCAGCCTAAAAAGGATGAAATCATACAACACAATCAAAATAATGAGGATAGTAGAGTTATTACTGTGTCAGGCCCGGAACGTTCCACCCTACCCTGGTAATGCATTGTTTGTAAAAAAAAAAAAACGTTATTTGGCAAGAAAAAGTGAACTACGATTATATGTATCGTATTACATATATTATATGTATTTATTATATGTATATCAAGATTATATGTATCGTAGTACTCATACTACGATTATATGTATGTACAAACCTTACACACACGCGCGCGCGGTTTTTGGTACAGTCAATTTCTTGATACACAAATTGTTTAATATTTATTACTATTTTATAATCAAAATATACTGTTTCCTTACTCGGAACATGTTTCTGAAATTACTTTCTATTGTATAAACAAATATACAAACAGAAATTACAAATATATAAACACAAAACGCAACACAAACTAATATCTGAACAAATGCAAATGAATACAAAACACGACACAATTTTCAAAATACTTAACATTGGAAACACTCAAAAAACAAATATATATATACATATATATTGCGACGATACAAGCATAGGCTGTAATGCGCATATATAATATATTATAAATATTTAAGTTAATGTCAATAATATATAATAGAGGAGCAGGTGTGAGATTGGAAGCTGGCTTTCAAGCAGGAACCAACAGGTAAACATCACGCGATTACCACTGCATGTGTGTATACAAGTAAATAGTATGTGTGCGTGAAGCCTGTTTGATCCTGAAAGTTTGCAACCGCACCCCAAGTTAATGCTAAAGTAAGAATATATTTAATATTAAGCAAACCATAAATGTTAGCGGGAAGGTAAAAACTTCTAAAAATGTGTAAACATTCTGACACAAGTGCAGTGCGAATTTTACGTAATTCGGACAATCAGTGCGAATCCAGTGCGATTTTTAAAGCATTATAATTACACTAGTGGTGTGAGCATCATGATAATTGCACATCACACAGGTCATTAAATTAGACAATATTTTCTCGCCGTGAAATCTGCGTTAAACAGTGCAATTGGCGAAAAAGTGCAATTATGTGAAATGAGACGAGAGTGGGGGCTATCATGCCATGGTTTAACTGTCGACAGGCTGATTCCTGAATCGACAGCTGCAGTTTTCTTGGTGAATATAAATAGAAGCCCAAGAGAGCTAATCTCTCTCTTCTAAAGTACCTCAGTCGCGGCGGTACGCTATGTCCGTCCGAGACGCTAATTTTTTACTACTTTGGACAAAGTTAGACTCTAAGTCTAACATCAGTATGATTTTCTTAAGCTTAACTTATAAAGTATTACGGCAAATGTTTTGATTTAAAGTATTAATGAAAACAATAATTAAAAAAGTACCGTAACAAAGAAATCGTCGGACGTCTACACGCAGTCGACAACTAAGAACATCAACTCCTGACAGAGGACGAGAGAACGACTAGCAGAGGAACGAGACGCAGAGAACTAGAGACGGTTCTATCATAAGAGCTACAGATCCAGAATAACACGTCATTGTAATCTACAGCAGCCAATGTACCATGAAGGACGAGAGACGAGAGGACGAGCAGTGAGGACAAGAGGACATCCAGGAGGATCGAACCGACGGAATCACTGGAGGACATGGGACAACTCTGCAGAATTTAAGGTGACCAAAAACCAGTATATAATTATCAAAGAGCAAGACATTGAAAGACTTTAATAAAAAGGAAAAAAAAACATTTTTGGAAGAGTAATAACAAGTATGTAGATAGAGATAAAACCAATGTAATTTATGTGTAATCAGAATATTCTTTAATTATTTGTCTTTAATGAATGAACAGTCAATGTAACGATAAGTTAAATCCTTGCTTGGAAAATGAACAAGTAATTAATTTATTTAACTTTTTCTTAGTAAAAGCACATAACGTAGAGTCATTGAAAATAATCAATTAATTGTGTTAAAATGATTATAAAGCCGTAAAAAGGTATAAAGAAAATATAGAATAAGAATGTATTAACAATTTAAAAAAAATAAAAAGCACGCATTTAGACTGAGTAGTCAAGAAATCATAGTATAATAAAGAAAAGTTTTAATTAAAATTTATAATATAATATCTAGAATATAAGATATATGTTTGTGATGATAACACGGCAAGTAAAGAAACTTTGAAACCATAGATAATGGATATCATATGGCGAATTGATCATTATTTTTATATTATTATTTTTTTTATGTTTGTTTAAAGTAATAAATGGAAACATATTACGATTCCTAAAAAGAGTTACTCTTATTATAATTACACCTGAACCCCAACTACAGATACACGTATTTATATTGTTATAATTTTGTCGCCCGTCAACATGTGGCACGACACGCATACATCTAATAACGTTGTATCGTTGTAACACACATATATATATATATATATATATATATATATATATATATATATATATATACCACACCCGCACACAATAATACCAATTGAAACTACCAAAAGCCAACAGGAAGCCATAGCAACAATCAATCTGAACACAACAATCAATATTCAACAATATCGAAAACTAAGATGGCTGAGAATGGGAAAAATATTTAATACCCGAAACATGTTCCAAGTAAGGAAACAATATATCTTAATTGTAAAATACTATAAAATATTAAATCACACACACACACACACACACACACACACACACACACACACACACACACACACACACACACACACACACACACACACACACACACACACACACACACAGACCATCGTCATTTGCAGTGCTGTGGACATTTACACTTTGCGGAGCGAACGCGCGCCACCCCTGTCATTCTCCAGTGATTTAGGACAAATCTTATCCAGTTATCTGTGACACAACCAAAGACTGTCATATCAATACATCATTATACGTATGTATCTTGGTGCTTGTACAGTCGTGTAAAAAATCGAGTGTCTGGCAAAGGCTGATCGGTATCTTTCAGCGCCACGCACTAATTTCCATACGGTAATTGAAACGGTCACAAGATAATTGATTCCTCCAGACTTAATAGAGTATTCATTCTGAGCACTTTGACGTCAGTTCAGGTCATTATGCACGCGTACAAAGTGCATTAACATTTACAGGTTTATGCGTGTAATGACAAACACAGCGCTGCAGTAGGCCTAATATCACCAACGCGGCACGGTCCGTTCCTTTTTCTTAACCTATTTGGCCGGCCGCACACTGGAGCGACATTTTGTTTTGGCATTTTGGCGCATCGTGCTGCAAAGCGTCGCTTCAGTGGAGAAAGGCTTGAGACACTGGCTCACGACAAAACAATTTCTCGTCAGCTGTTTTTGAGCTGTAAAAGTGTGTGGTTCGTGGGTTCGTGAGAGACATTATTTTGCATCCGTTTCAGTTTCAACTACACCTATACTTGTTTCCATTTTATACTCAATACCAATTAATAATAATAATAATAATAAATACACAGCAATATGCGAGAATCAGAACGATAGGACAATGCACGCACTCTCCATATAGGACTAGGTAAGCTTAATGTAAACTGTCCGCCTTGTGTAGTTAGAATCCAGCGCATGCGCTGTTCAAAACGTCGCAAGATGTATTGTGCCATAAATCGAAGGAGCTTCGTCTTTGGTCACGAGGGGCCTCGCGAAACCTGTAGATAATGTCGCGGCCAGTGTGTGGCGCTTTATAGATCCTAATGCCAGTAGAGTCATCTGCGACGCTTTGCGTCACGTTGCGTCAAAACGGTTCTGTCGCAAAACAAAATGTCGCTCCAATGTGCGGCCGGTCTTACGAGTGCACTCAATTAACCTGCACAGAACTATATACAGAACCTGTGTAATATCAGTTCTACAGGAAACGCATGGTGACGTATATACACGTCTTATGCAATGATGCTTCGTTTATATGCAATGATACTCAGTTATATATGCGGGGGCGCATATATAACTGAGGACCACTTCGATGGGCGCACCCCTCCCCACCCCATTAATGGAAAATAGAATGGTGCGTAGTTCAATAGCCGGACGTTACCAACATTTACTGTCGCTTTATAGTACCCTTGCGGTTATATTTAGCGACGTGTCACACAGAATCAACAAAAGCTTTGCAGTATTTTTCATATACATTTCTGAAAATTTTTCACTTTAGGAGTAGTAGGTCATCAACAATTTGTCATCATGCACACGCACGATAAAACTAACAAAACTTTAAAAGAAAAAATAGTTAAACAGGAAAACATTTTAATAAAAATAAATTAAAGAACTTACCACAATAACGCTATTCCTTTCCATAAAGTGTACAGAAATGTAAAACTTTAAAAAATCGCATTTAAAACATAAATGAAGGTTTCAGTTCCTTTGAAAAAACTAACTCACAATTATTGTATTAGAAAAAAGTAAAATTTGTAACGGCTTGTAGTATTTTATAATACAATACTTCGAAGCAGGTAAAATGCGGGTGCGTTCCTTCGTAAGTGCATTTCCCCTTTCTGGAAGAAAGGTTTCATTGACCTGGCGACACTGCTTTTTCGATTCATCTATTTCGTTACACGTTGAATCAGTTTAATGCGCTAGGAGCGCGAGATGTACGGGAGTGAACCGGGCACCATAGTGCCGTATATGAAGTTCTCACTTCAAAAATTTAAGAACGTTATAAATCAATCAATTATTTCGTGATTATCATGTCAAGTCAAGCTGATTGTTGGTTGCGAAATAGTTTCATTAATAAAAAAGTACACAGGAGATTTGTGCATGCTCAAATCAGATTACACTTAGGAATGTATTGCTGAATGTATGTGCTGTGTACAGTTTAAAGTTCTGAAATAACAATGTGTGCGCGTGAGTTGTGTGCATACATATAATTTAATTAACACTGCGTGTGTGTAATGAATTGTTGGCAGGAGTCGAGGCCGCGGCAAACAAAGATGTCAGAGAGACCAGTCAAGTCCAGGTGGACCCGATGTGGGCAGCGGTGGAATTTTTGGCAGTAACCTAACCCACACCTGTTATTGCGAATCCGGTCGGCCGTCCACACACACACACACACACACACACACACGCGCACGCGCGCGCGCGATCACCAAACCACTACTATACTACCAAAACACTTAATTACCAACACATCGGATACGGCGATCCCACTCGTAGGCCTGTAATTGTTAACACTTATTGTGTGTTTCGCGAAACAAGAATTTCACGTCGTGCCCATTATAATTCAGATCGAACGTGATAATCAGCAACAAGCAGTACGCGCGCGCGCGCATATACAAACTGTCTTTAAATATGTGTTAGTAGAAAATATGTAAAAAATTAACGTGTTTACTACAACTAGGTGTAAATACTAACCAACAACTCATTTCAACTGAAATAACTAGGCCTACAAAGTTTTAAGAGCTGTCACTAATTGGCTCTCAGTTCGTTGAACTTTGGTTGTGTTGCAAACATTAGTGTTTGGCCAAAATCTAAGTAGGCCTATAGTGCACAGTTTTGGGAATTTCAACATTTTTTGACCGAGGGTCCAAAAATGGGACCCAAAATTTCAAAAAAGTTGTAAAAAATGCATCCGGGTGTCAGACTTAACACATGTTCGATTGTTTGGAATGTTTAGCATGATTACTCTACAATTGTTATTTTATGAATCAAAAATACTAAGATAATCAGGATTTTCATATTTTTTCTGATATGTGAAGAATTATCTTGTAACAAAATTTATGTAATGTGCTTTGTTCAAAACAGTGAGCGAGATCTGAGTGAGTACACGGAGCATACTAGTTTGGTAAAGTTTCATTTGATTGAAAAACATTACCATCATAAACTAAGTATATTATAATATATTAAATTTTATATATCACATCAGAGCCGGATTTAAAGTTAGTGGGCCCCTAGGCTGAACATGTGGTGAGGGCCCCCCAACTACCGAGGGGGATCTGGGGGGTATGGACTATCCCCTAGTAAAACGGGGGTCCTGGTCCCTCACCCTGAAAATGTTGAAATATGTGTCTTCAAGAACTGCAATTAAGATCATTGTTAAATGTACAAATTAAATTAGGATAGACTGTTTCTTTGTAAATTTTCAATACTATGTTAAACAATTTAACGGTTTCAAGGTACCTCAATGTACAAATGCATTTTGGAATCTATGAAAATAATAATAAAAGATTGCACTGGTTTTTGTATTACACTCAAAAGGCCCCAAACAGAATACAAATGTAGGAAAAATAAAAACAACTGATTTCCAAAGGAAAGTAAAACAATGTCGTTGTAATTATCACAATTTAAGTATATTTAAAAAAAAATGAATATATTAGGGTTTATTTACATTGCACAAATCTGTAAGTAAATCATAGTTTTTCTGCATCATAAAAAGATTGTAGAATACTACTATCATTAGGATCTGGTTTGATTTTTTGGGACTCACCTACACTTAGTATTAACAAATTTACTTTTGATATTGTCATAAGAATACTGTTTCAAAATATCACTCTTTAAGCTCATAAGAGATAAGAAGTTCAGCCTATCTTCTGACATGGTTACCCGAAGCCTAGTTAACCTATGGAGGCAAAAGTTCGCATTTGACACGTTTTGGAAATATATTTATTTACATGTGTTGCAGTAGTTGAAATTATAAAAAGGAGGTTTTAATCGAACCTTAAGGGATTCATTATATTTACATCTAAACATAATTAGTTTCAGTACAACGAGTCCAGTTTGAGATAACATTTAATATTTAAGTGCACACTCTTGTCCCACCCTATACATGGCTCATAATACCACATTTGAGATATTATTAACAGGATAAACCAGGCTAAAATTGCTTTTAACAAAAAATGGAGAATACTAACAACAAGAACAAGTAGCATCTCCCTTAAAACGAGGAAGCGTTTGTATGGAGCATTGTCATGTATGGTTGCGAGTCGTGGGCAATAGGTATGAAGGAAAAAAGGAAAGTCGACTGCTTTGAGATATGGTGTTATCGCAAGATGCTAAAAATAAAATGATCTGACAAAATTACAAATGAAGAAGTGCTGAACAGATTAGGCGAAAAGAGATGTTTGGTTGAAAGACATAATTAGAAGAAGGGTAGAACTTGTTGAACATACGCGTGCCATGAAGGACTACTAAAATTGGTAATGGAAGGAACAATAGAGGGTAAAGGATATAAGGGAAGACCAAGGCTGAGTATGTAAAGCAAATTATGGAGGATGGAAATTGTATGACGAAATGAAGAGGAAGGCACAAGATTGATCACAATGGAAGACTGCTGCAAACCAATCTTCGGATTGAAGACATAAGAAGTAGAAGATCTAAACTACAATGTAGTTAAGTTACAATTAAAGACATCAGATTAGACACAAAGAAGAGATCATATCACAAAGAACAGAAAGTACAGTGCAGTCATATCGCAGTTTCGAGACTGCTGGTCTTTGGGATAGATTTCTAATACAGTTCAAGACAGTGAAAACTAAGAAAACAAAAATAAAAAGATAAAAAATAATTGAAATTATAGTGTAGAATGACAGGTCAATTTGTGCTAGACTGATCAGTGGCATCTCAAAAAAAAGACTAAGTGGGATTGAATATAATGCGGCCACCAGTACTGATGTTATTATTTATATTTATTATTTTTTAATTTCGGCACAGATCGCATGTTATAGGCTATATAATTACAGTGAAATCAATGAACGTTTTGAGCGCGCGTTTGTCTGCTAATGTTCCGTGTTACCACTTAACAAGCTGTAGCCTTCGCTTCTCTACCAAACAAAAAAATGGACAATTTTTTATTGTCATTTCGCCGGTAGTCTGGCGCTTTCCAGATGTTGTCGTCTTCTCTTGTGACGAAATTAAGAACAATCTAACAACGGTACAAAAAACGCTCACAAAAAATCTATAACGCAAAAGGCGTGTTAGCATGTTGTCAACTCTGGAAATATGAAATTCTAGACTCTAGTTCGGAGTTAATCCTCTCTACAAATTAACGAAGCAAGTTAAAATGAGATAAGCAATGTCTACTGTGTTCGCGCTTGTTTGTCAACGGCCGGTCCAGATTATAGTGACATTCAGCTCTTGACCCCAAGCAAGGATTATTATTAACATTCTTTATTTAATTTTCTTCTTTCTTAAATTTGAAAAGAATTATCACCCCATCAGATTGGTCGTAGATACTTAAGTTATTTTCAATCTGAAGGTAGTAAAAGACTATCTAAATTTCATCATCATCATCATTGCCACTCCAAAGACTAGGCCTTAGACCTGTACCGGAACCCATCTCCTCCTCGGTCTACCAACATCTCTCTTCCCAGTAGGGTGATAACCCAAGGCAGCCACAGGTACACGGATATCAGGCATGCGATTCAGAAGTTCACACCATCTACTTATGTGGTCTTCAATCTTCTGGTGCAATGATACAATGTTCAAATCGCATCTAATATCCTCGTTCCTCCTCCGATCCAAGAGAGAACAACCTTGCGTCCCTCTTGGAAATTTCATTTCGGCTGCCTGAATCCTCTGTACATCCCTTTTACCAAGAGTCCATGTCTCACTAGCATACAGGAATATGGGGACAGCCACAGTTTTATAAAATTGCATTCGAGTATCCTTCCGTGTATTATAAAATAAATAATTAAATAAAAGTAAAATAAATAAATAAAATGTTCCGCCTCCACAGAGCATCTCTCGGTCTTCCTACATCTCTCGTACCAAAGCGTCTATATCGAAACGCAACCTTAGGTAGTCGTCTTCCTCCATTCTGTAACCATTCCCTTCGATATGTCTGGATCTTATCATTTATGGAGAATATTTGTAGCTCTTCTAACGAACCTGTCCCGTGTGACACTTTGTTCTCAGAAACTTCATTTCCGAAGTTCGAATCTGGTTTTTAATCTTGTTTGTAGCAACCCATGTTTCACATCAATATAGTAAAGCAGGCACTACCATTGTTTTACAAAATTTAAGCCTTGTCTCTTTCCTTGTCTTTTTCTTCAGCGTTCTATATATGACGTCACACATCATCTGTAACGGCGATGTTTTTGTAGTGATATTTTGGCCTGTGCCGTTCCCAATACTGATAGTTCAACCCAGGTAACTGAAGTCAGAGACTTGTTCCAAAACTGTTCCCTCAATAAAAATGTTTGATCTGACTGTAAACTTTCCTCAAAGTTTCCCCAAACTTTCAGTTAAACTTTCCCCAGTTATGACTGAATTTGATCAATATTTTCATTTTAGGTAATATTCAAGTAACACAGGAAGCGAGAATTCTAAACATGTTGCTAAAAGAACGAAAACAAGTTAATGTCACACGTGTTAGCTGACAACTACTAATATCTAAAATAAAATGACAAGCGTAAGACTGAATTGACATTTGTACACACACACGCGCACGTCTAGTTTTTACATAATCACTCACAATTATTATTGTTTATTAATGAATATTAATAGCAAATAACATTTTTAGTTTTACAAGATATTTTTGTTTTGATTGTATTACAATGTTTTATCAGTTTTCTTTACTGCCATCTTCTATACAAGCATAACAAAGAGGTAATTAATTATAATTTAAAAACAAAAAATAGGGTGTTATGTTTTCCAATGGCGTTTGGTTGTGGAAGGGTACTCAGAGCTCCCTAAGACTTTCTTGACCATCAGTTTTGTAGTAGGTTTATTGTTCACTCAAGGAGTGATTTTAGAATTACCCCCATACATAGGCTATATCACTAAATCCCGATAATGCTTATGGCGTACGTCATTGCTTGTTAAGAATTTTGCCAGTCTAGGTAAAAGAAAACGTCATAATGATGACACGGCAACTGCCGTATTCACCAGATGTGTCCCAACGCGATCTTTTCTACTCCTAATAGTAATAATTTCCACGAAAAGAACAACGTTTTGCGACCGTTGAAGGCGTAAAACGAATATCCCCTAGTGCAAGACGTAAACCAAAAAGTGCATGCTTGAAATATTTTTAAAACTTCAAAACGGCTGGCTTAATCGTGTTACATTCGACTGAGACTAATTTGAAGGGGGCAGTATAAGTGTCGATGAATGAAAGCATAATTTTAAAAAAAGCAAGAACTTCATGAACTTATTGTCTGCTAGTGTAAAACGTCGTATAAATTTTGTATATTGTCGTAAATTATTATTATTATTGCTATTGCTGAGAGAACTCAGAATAGCATCCGTACAGTGCCAGACCCAGTAGTCCTGGTGATAGCGGAAGCAATTCCCATAGACCTGTTGGCTCTAGTGTGGAAGCATTTAGGCTATTCGAAAGAAGGGTTGCGGTTAAGCATGAATGCAGAGGAGTCACTCCGGCACTGGTAAGATCGATGGAATAAGGAAGACAGAAGAAGATGGACCGCAAGGCTCATACCGAACTTGAAGGAATGGATTGACCTGACCGCCAACACGGTGAGGTTAATTATCATCTGACACAGTTCCTCAGTGGTTGTGTCAATTTTAATACCTACCTCCACAGAATGGGAAAGGTGCAAAGCCCAGCATACCAATACGGTGATTCTCCCCATGACCCCATGAAGATGCTCGCACACGTTTTTCAAGTGCTGCAGATTCGCACGACAGAGGATGGTACTGAGAATGGAGCTCAGGGAGTTCACGGCCGAGAGCGTAGTTGGGATTATGCTTCGAGGCAAGGACGAATTGGGCAGCATCAATGCATTTATTCAGTGGGTCCTACTAGAAAAAAATGACAGGACCAAATTGTACCCAACGAGCAGTAGAAGATAAGGGACAACCAGAAGGTGCACATGAAAGGCGCGATAGACTCCATCCTAAGTTAAGTGGTTCCAGGATGGATATGAATGCATGAATTAATGGTGGGTATATTTGAGGACCGAGAATATCATGGCTGAGGAATTTAAGGATCTTATTTGGCACGAATACAACTGACTTATTCCATGCAGGAATGCAGAAAGTTAAAACAGTCTGTTTCATATCCAACATCCGAAACGGATAGGAACTATCAGAAGAAGATATTAGAGGATGAGAGTCCCACACACCAGGGAGTAGATGGTTTTCTCTGACGGTACATAAAGCATTTTCCCACTCTTAAAAGAAACAAGAAAAAAAATATTCTTGATTAAAAAGTATTTTCATGTGTACTTTGATTTACAGGCCACTAGAGCAAAGCTATTTATGAATTGCATAAGTTTAGAAAGTAAACAAACACAGAGTACGTAATACAGTAACCAGCGGCGGCACGCACTCTGTCGGTGGGTGGGGAAACTAACCGATGTGATTGATTTTACACGATCTCGCCAGCCGGTCAGTTGTTAACGTCTTACTTACACACCACGAGTACAACTAATCACACCGTCTCTCTGTAACTTTCTAGTTGTTCTAACTATGAGTAGTACAACTACTTAATGCTTTCGGTACACCCCATCATGTGTTTTCCTTTTTTTTATCAGTGTCCATGTCTCACCTCCATAAGTAACAACCGGTCTGATAAGTGTCTTATATATTTTTTGTGCGTGTTACGACTAAAAAGGAACAAATAACACTAAGAAGATTTAAAAGAAAGATCGTAAGATGTGTTTATGTTGTTAAAGAAAATCACGAATGGAGATTAAGAAATAACCATGAGATAGATGAGCTATTGTAGCAGGAGGACATTGTAAGATTCATAAAGGCTCAACGGATACAATGGCTAGGTGACCTAGAGCGGATGGATGATCGGCGTATGTCAAAGAAAATCCTGAGGGCGCAAGTCTATGAAAGCATAAAGAGGGGCCGACTTAGGTTAAGATGGTTTGATGATGTGCTAGAAGACCTGAGAAGAATGGATGTGAGTAGCTACAATGGCAACGGATAGAAGACTTTGGAGAATATTGGTGTTGGAAGCCAGGGCTCGCGTTGGAAAAGTCTTACACCATTACAAAACATTCTACGTAGGGGCGAACCTAGGATTTTATTTCGGGTAGGGATTTTTTTCAACAACATATAGTTTTCTTAGAGTATTGTTTTTCTCATATTATAATGAAAATCGTAGAACAAATTAAAACTGATGGACAAACAATAGCTGTAATTCACTAATTTCATTAAAATCAATTAAAGACACATCAGATAGGCTTCCAGTTTGTTTTGGAAGCTTAACAATACCTTTCTGTGGAACATAAATACTTGAAAGAGAACTTTATAATTAAGAAAGTGAGGGTTAATACATACAACAACACGAAAAAAGTTTTAATGAACATGGTCTTTAATTTTACAGTATTTTGTTTCTTAGAGCTAGGTATTACAACAAAACATGTCGCATTATGAAAAATAATGTTAAGAAGTTAAAACTCATTCACATTATGTTCGACTCCTAACGTCACGTCACTTCAAAACTCGTCGTACGCACCATGGCCTGTCTTTTTCGTAGGGTTTTAATAGGGCCTGTCTTATTATTGAGTATATACCTGTTACTGTAGATTTTTTAAACTTGTCATTTACCTAAATAGTAATTTTTTTAAACTGATAAAACTTGGAAGTCAATTGATTACATTTCAAAAACACACAACCAGTTAAAATTTGTTTACCAACATTTTTTTAATGTTTTCGGATTTGGGGGGGGGATATATCCCCCCCGCTAGGTTCGCCCCTGATTCTACGTGTTTCTCGGATGTTCCAGTAGAATCCGGCTGTAATGTTGTGTGTGTACGTGATCTCAACATGCGTTAGCCAGGCTGTTCTAGATTCGCCGGCCTCGCGCACTGTGTCAAGGCGGCAAGCAATTACGTTCTGGTGTTTTCTAGTAGCGTTCTTGACGCGTAATATTGAATGTTCTGGTGTCGGAGCGGGGAATAAATACAAGGCTTCAGCGGCGCTTAGTTTCAGTTATTGTCGGGCGATTTACACAGTGCGGTTCGAAGTATTGTGGCGAAGCGTTATGTGTTTTATAATTGTGCGGGACAATTGTAATACAATTGTGTTTTATATTAGTTAACATTTTTATTGCGTGTGAACAATTTTTATTTGATTTGTTGTAAGAGACTATCTTGTTGATTACAAAACTGTTTAAATATGATAATTAAAGCTGGTGATTAGTGACTTAATGTCTTAATGACTTAATGACTTAGTGTCTTGTATTATTTTTCCACTGTACCATACGACGATCAGTCGACCGTCGCAACAATATTATTGTTATTGTTAAGCGAAGTATCGTACATTCTATTACTCCAATCAACAATACGTGATAATATCTTAATATTATGTGGATGTATTTACGTACTGCTAGGCCTGTACGCAATGAGCATAGCGTTTCATAAGCTGAACTCGTCTGCGTGTGTTTGGTAGTGTGAAAACATCGATTTTAATAAGCATTAACGACCACTAACGGAAGGCCATTTGAAGGAGGCTAACAGATTAACACTGGTCTCAACATTATCGTTGTTATTTGTTGGAGACTAATTATACTAGCTGACTATTACCGTAATATTCACGGCAAGGGAGAGTTTACGGCTCAGAGTTACAATAAAATTACGCTTGGGTCCTTCATCCAATTAGCCCCAAATAGTGTGTCACTTATCTGCGTTAAACATCAACGCCATTATTTTTTTTATTGTTCCTTCCCCGTCTCCCTCTCATATATATATATATATATATATATATATATATATATATATATCACTCTCACACTCTATCTTTCCCTGTGTGTGAATGTTTTCTGACATCTCACCCACCATCAGGATTATCTGTCTACCCCACGAACGACTATCTATAAGGCACTGGCACTACAAAATATAGAAGCGTAACAGGAAGTTTTAAGTTTTCTTTGTCACAGACTCTCTCTCTCTCTCTCTCTCTCTCTCTCTCTCTCTCTCTCTCTCTCTCTCTCTCTCTCTCTCTTTCTCTCTTCACGTTTCTATCCTTCTCTCTAGCTGCTGTGGACAAGATTTATCACAAAGTAACAATTAAATTCAATTAATAAATAAATTGTGAAGTAAATTGCAAACCTAATATAATAAGTAGTAACAAGGCTATATTTCCTTACTTCAACTCCACCTTGTGACTTCTAGTAACTTTGTTACGCTTATCGTTTCATCTTCAGATATATAGGCATGTGCACCCTTAGTCCACATGCTCCCTATGAATATTTATGCACCCTAGTCTAACCTAACATATCTACAGTTGGTTCCACAGTCGGACGAGACAATGGGCGAGACAGGGAAATACATTGCGCTTATGGGTTTTACGTTCGCTACTATTTGCGACTTGAAAAACTCGACCGTTAAAAAAGTCTTCAAAATGTACACAGCAGTAACAGTATTTTTTATACGTGCAGTCCAGATCACGTACATGATACACATGACATTTGGATGTAATAATATCCTTGTAATAACAATATAAAAAAATAAAATTTCACCATCACCATCACCGCTCCAAGGATTAAGCCTTAGACCTGATTCGGAACCCATCTCCTCCTCGGTCTATCGACATCTTTCTTCCCAGTAGGGTGATAACCCAAGACAGCCACAAGTAGACGGATATCAGGCATTCGATTCAAGTGTTCACACCATCTCCTTCTATGGTCTACAATCTTCTGGTGCAATGATAGCAATGTTTAAATGGCGTCTAATATCCTTGTTCCTTCTCCGATCCAAGAGAGAACAACCTTGCGTCCCTCTTAGAAATTTCATTTCGGCTGCCTGAATCCTCTGCACGTCCCTTTTACCAAGAGTCCATGCCTCACTAGCATACAGGAATGTGGGGTCAGCCACAGTTTTATAAAATTTAATTCGGGTATCCTTCCGTGTTTTATTTTTCAGGTAGCCTACCTATGGTTCACACATGGTATTTTTCAGGTTCCACAGATGCATTTAAATTTTGTTACAAAATTACGTTTAATTTTTTTCAGTCGTGGGGCATAAAATATAGCCTGCGAGAAACGTTTTCCTTGTTCAAGATGAACTAATACATCAAACGTGTGTATTTAAATTTTTTAATTTTCGACAAGTAACGTAAAATTAAAAAAAGACAGCATTTAATTGTAAATAAATAAAAATAAGTACTTAACACCTTTAACATATCTTACTACGCATATTTAACGGTACAATATTTATTGTGCCAGTATAATAATGAGATTGTAAAGAAGATATTAAATACTGCGTACAGTATTTACAATAAAATCTTAAATGTGAAAACTGAAGTCAATCTATTGCAGTCACTAAAGCAGGAATTTTCACTGCGACAGGTTACGAATCAACGACGAAATATCCAGTGCCGTATCCAGTTCCGGGATTGGGTCGCATTCATACTAAAGGAAAAACAAGTTAAGACTAATCAACATTAGGCTACTATCTTTAAACTGGCTGAAAAAGGCGTGATAACATTCTGAAATCAGTCCAATTAAAGCAAATAGTAATAACACAATATGAATACCCGTTATTGAAATATTGTTAAAAGATACTTATTGACTGAATTGATTTTCCTACATTTCATATTTCAAACGTATACCTAATACTGTGTAATAAACCTGTTTGTATATTTTAAAAAGAGTTACTACTACATTAGCGTACACAACTGAAAACATAATAAAACAGCCTAAAAATTAAGAGATTAATAAAATTCAACTTTTTCGATCCTTGGGGAGGTCAGGTCCCGTTCGCCCCCCCCCCCCACCCCACACGTAAATACGCCTCTGGAAATACCGGACAAGCGGGTCTGTTTTGTCTAGCAGAGGGATGGAAAGAAATAGACTGGATATTGTAATATGATGAAAATAAAAAGAGGACTAGATCAAATACACATTCTACGAGTTCATGGAGTTCATGGAACGTGGAGCGACCATCAATTCTGCAGTCTATTGTGAGACTTTCAAAAAACTAAGAAGAGCCATCCACAACAAACGTCGAGGTCTGCTGACTTCTGGTGTCGTGTTTTTGCATGACAACGCTCGCCCTCACACCGCTCGGCAAACACATGATCTGTTGTGTCACTTCAAATGGAACGTTTTTGATCATCCGCCATACAGTCCAGATTTGGCTCCCAGTGATTTTCACCTGTTTATGAAGATGAAGAAGTGGCTTGGGTGCCAGCGCTTTGATGACGACGAAGAACTACACGCTGCTGTGACAGGCTGGCTGTGATCCCAGGCGGCAGTATTTTATGAAGAGGGGATTTCCAAACTGATCAAACGCTATGATAAATGCTTAAATTTAAATAAACGATAAATACAATTTAGTGGTTAAGTCTAACTTATGCTAAACTTGTGTTGCTACCACTAATACTCACTTACACTTCCATGAGCACTTTCAAGCCTCTCGGCTCATCTTCAGATGTAAACAACAACCTGAAGATGAGCCGATGTTGTTTCCATCTGAAGATGAGCCGAGAGGTTGATAACGCTCATGGAAGTGTAAGTGAGTATTAGTGGTAGCAACACAAGTTTAGTATAAGTTAAATTTAAATGGCGACTGTGTAGAAAATAGTGGAAAGCTGTAGTTTTAAGATGTATATAATAAAATTGATGTATCTACATCCATGTTTTATTTATAGTCAAACGGAGGTTACTTTCCGAATAGCCTTCGTATTAAACAAATAAAGTGAAATTTTACTGTAATGTTTGTTAGTGAATGAACGAAACAATTTCTCAAAAGATTATTTTTGAAATTATTTTATATTTTAATATTCTCCAGGACCGTTCTCAGTCAAAATAACAGTTTTTTAATCATACTTGTTAAACTAAATACATTAATTATTATATTGATTTTCCAAGATAAGAATGGTCGCGGGCTGTGTATCGGAAATCACTAGCTTAGTCTGAATAATTCAAAATAATGCAATGTGTACCACAGTACTGTGGAAACTGGTGAACGCCGTACCAGTAACCTTTTAATCGTTACACTGAAGATGGCCTCCAGTGGTGGAGCCTAAACGTCTATTCAAATCAACAGCATTAGACCACGGCCTGATGGCTCTGCAATGAGTCATAACTTTAACAGAGTGGACGCCGGTCGCGAGAGACAAAGACATCAGTTAATTAAAAATGGACTCCAGCTTAGGGATGTCAATATACGAGGTTCCATCAAAAAGTTCACGCAGTATTTATCTTAAAAATTATGCCTTCATTCATCAAAACGTATACTGCCCCCTTCAAAATAATCCCAGTCGAATGCAACACGATTAAACCAGCCGTTTTGCAGTCTTCAAAATATTTCAAGCAAGCACTTTTTGGTACAGCCTTGAGCTCTCTTAGTGATTTTCGTTTTACGTCGTACGGTCGCGAAACGTTGTCCTTTCGTGTAGCCTAAATTATCACTATTGGGAGGAGGAGAGATCGCGTTGGTACACATCTGGTGAATACGGCATTTTCCGAATAGCTTCATACAAATGGCGGAAAATGTTCTAATAGTACTCTTTATTTACCATTGTGCCTAACGATGAAGTTTCGTGGAACACAAAAAAGTAATCTTCATCTGACAACCACGATCTTCAACTCATTTACGACAGTCTTTTAAGCTTGTAAACCGCTTGTCCACCCACAGCATTCTCGCCAGAAGCCTTCTGAATACGTTTACCAGGACAGAATAGTTTATGTCACAGTTTACACAAAATCAAATACATCTTCTTCAGTCTTGCATTGTAAAATGACAGAAAATCGCTTAATACGCCTGAGGACGGATTTACTCAATTAGCTGTAAAATCTAAACTATGCATCAAATAGGCTTAACATTTTTGACGAATGTCACTAACATGCGTACCAACAGCACATAAAACAGATTTTTAATTGGACACTTGGAGCGGTGGAAATTGCAAAATTGCACTAACGTTTTGATCAAATCTCGTATATGGTGAGAATTCTTAATAGTTGTTAGAAATCATTGTTCTGTTTTTAGCCGAGAGAGAAGAAGCATGTCTATCCGGCGAATACGGAACGTGAAAAATGTTATTTAATTTCCTTACTGGATGAAACCTTGTTCACTTCACTGAACTGGACTGTCTCCCTTCATCTTACAATCTGACACCAAGAACAATTAAAATACAACCACGCTGGTGACATTACGGTATTAAACGTATCTCAGTCCACTGACTACAGTCAGTCGAGTGTCTGACAAAGGCTGATTGCTGCCCCAAACTAATTTCCATGCGATAATTGAAACGGTCACAAGATAATTGAATCGTCGAGACTTAATGGAGTCTTTGACGTCAGACCATCATACGTGTATACAAATTATATTAACGTTTACAGGTTTATGTGTGTACAGTGCTAAAAGAACAAAACAGCGTAATAGTGTTGCCATCATAGCGTTTCATTTACGTCCGCGAACCAATGGGCAACGCTGTAAACTAACAAGTCTGCAGTGATTTATAATTTCTAATAATGCTGCTTTTAAGTTATATTCTGTTAACTAAGACTTACATCTATCTATCTATCTACACACACACATACACACAAACGCTTCTTGCTACAGTCATTTTCTTGATACATAAATTATTTAATATTTAGGCCTACTACTATTTTACAATCAAGAAGTGTTGTTCCTTACTTGGAACATATAACGGGAGTAGATATTTTTCCAATCCATCAGCCATCTTAGTTTTCATCTTGTGGAATATTTGAATCCAGGTTGGTTGTTGCTATGGTTTCCTGTTGACTTTTGGTGGTTTAAATTATTGGTATTATTGTGTGTGGGTGCATAAAACGTTATTATGAACATTTAAACGCATAGAAAAACCCAGACATATATAAATCCAATTCGGCCACACATGCAATAAATAGAGGACAACAATTCCCAGACATAACCAACACGACTTTAATAAAACATATACCACACAAAGGCACAATAATGAACATATGGGAAAATTTACAAATATACAAACACAAAACAAAGTAATAGCTGAACAAATACAAATCACGATTTTCAAAATACTTAACATTGGAAACACTCAAAAAACAAATATACATACCATACCCACACACACAATAATACCAATTGAAACTACCAAAAGCCAACAGGAAGCCATAGAAACAACCAACCTAGACGCAAATATACCACAAGATCAAAAACTAAGATGGCTGAGAATGGGAAAAATATCTAATTCCCGAAACATGTTCCCAATAAGGAAACAACACATCTTGATTGTAAAACAGTAATAGATATTAAATTGTATATACAGGGTGATTCAATTATATAATACGCATTATACAAATAAATTTTCTCATAATTAAATTCTCTACAAAGTTACTTAGAAACTTTTATTTGTTTATTGGTAAATTAACGAAGTTGTTTTATCTCAAATCTAAAAAAAGTGTTTTTTTCGACTCCAATGTTTTGTGTTTAACACAGTTTTTCTTATAAACCAATTGAGATAGAGCTCTGGGACTTCTTTTACTCAATTTTTCAGATCAAAAACAACAAGAAACCACCAAATGTACCCTTAACTTTATACCCCAAGAATTTCAGTATGGCGTCATTTTACCGTGGGTCGAGAAATCATGGTGAACTGGTTCGCGAGCCGTAACTCGCTAACGAACCGTTTTCGGACTTATGTTTATATAGACTTTTTTTCTTATTTTTAGCTAAAGAATCAGCATCCGGAAGATTGCCGTCCAATTTTGAATCACCCTATATATCGGAAGATGACAGTAATAAATAATGAATGAATAATGAAATGTTAGTGAATAATTAAAAATATACTCTTGTTCGAAACATATAAACATCACACACGCGCGCTCGCTTGCACAGAAAGTGTTTCCAGAAGATGGTGCCTAACTTCGGGAAATGATTCTTCTCATTAAACTGACGGCAAAATGCCCAATGAGCATGTTTCGAAAAATGATTCGTTTTCTGTCTGTACGTCTGTGCTTTTACAAAAAAAGGAAAAGGAAAATTAATTACTGCTGCCCAGAATAAGGTATGGAGTTGAAATTAGGCATACAAAGTAAGTGTACTATTTCTTACAAGTACAAAACAAACCAAAATGTTATATTTAAAAATGTTCACCTGTTTCGGTCCCAAATGTATATATACATCCCTTTTTGACTTTCGAGAAGGATAAATGTCTTTTAAGGATAAATGTCTACATAAGCGTCCTGTAGAGTAAGACCATTGGTAGGAGTGCTACTTTTGAGCCTCTGGTCTTGATCTGCGTTTCATTCGGAGACCTACCTTATAGGTTCTTCCGCCTCTGGTGCCGTTAGTAAACCTTCTTCTTCCGCCTCTAGGACCGTTGACCATTTGACACCTTTAACCTTGGCCGAAACCTTACCGGGTAGTACGAAAAGAAAACGAGCAAACAAGAATTACACAGTAAAGCTGAAGTATGAAAACAATGAGAGACTCCATAGCCCTCGAAAACCGAATAGCTTCGGTGTCGAAAAGACCAAGAGTTGGTCAAGAGAGACCAGACAGGAAATATTAAAGAGAGGGATTCCACCCAAGAGAGGCTGAAGCAAGGTGAGAATTCAGCTAGAGCACATCGGATGTGCTAAACAAGTATCCATCAGGTGTGGATCCCTGATGAAATGAATCAAGTCATAAGTTTTCAAATAAACAAAAATTGGATCAACTTTTTGAACAAACCCCGTACATGGCAACACGTGTTGTTTGAGGACATACTCTTTTATACACAAAGTCAGTTTGTTGTACTTCTAATGTTGGTGATTTTTGTAAAGGCGATCTATCTAGATCTCAATCAGTTGGACAACTCGTCAGCTACGTGTCCAATTAATCTATCCAATTTGTTTACTTCGTTCGCAGCTTTCACACCCTCTCCAAAAACGTTCGTCACCTCTGGTGTTGCAGCCTTGTTAAGCATTACACTTAATCCTCTCCTGTCCTTCCCGTATTTATTTTTAGAACAAATATCTAATTCTGCTTTAATAATTAATGGAGAAAATACTATAAGGTCTTTTTAATTTATATATTGACGATGCCTGGCAGATGTGTCTTCCAGAGCATTTTATGATTGTCACTCTACAATTGACACTTTGTTGTTTGCGGACGATCAGGCTATTCTGTCGGACTCGGAAAAAAGGTTGCAGGTGGGTATACATTTGTTAAATCGAATCTGCAAAGACTGGATTGCAGATATCCACACTTAAGACCAAGGTGATGGCTTTTCGTGGAACTGATCCCGTACGAGCAAAAATTGTTATAGATGGTACTGTCCTGGAACAAGTTAGCAGTTTTGAATACGCTACCTGGGGGCTACAGTGTGTCTTATAATGCAAGCAACGACGTTGTCAATAACTTGCATTAAGTTCAACCTTATGTGCGGGATCATCAGGCGAACTCTTAAGTCAGCAAGTAAAGGAACACGGCTAAAATTCTACAAGGTGATGGCTCTTCCCACACTTCTTTATGGGTCTGAGAACTGAACTTTATCGGAAGGCCAGGCCAGTCGTATTGAAGCTGCTGAAATGAGATTCCTCAGGCACGTGGTAGGTTATACTCTACATGATCATAGAAGAAACAGAGATATACGGCAGGAAATGAATATTATGAGTATACTCGACAGGATTACCCAGTATCGCCTGAATTGGTGGAAACACCTTTGCCGCATGGATGACTGCCGCATTCCCAAACAACTATGGAATTAACACTGATGCAAACCACTATAGAAAAATTATTCCGATTAGCGCTTTCAAGTTTCACAGCTCATCATCAGGTCGGAAATAACTGATGAGCTGTAAAGAAAATAAATAAATAGGTTATTTATAATGAACTGTGAAGCTTGTAAGCGATAATCGTAATAATTTTTCTATAGTGATGTGCAAGAATGTTAATTCTGTTTGTGATTATAACCACTAACACAACTTTCTTAATTAAACTATGGAATTATAAGCCGAGGGGACTGTGAGGTGTAGGACGTCCAAGAAAGCGCTGGAGTGACCACCTCTACACTCTTTAACTGTTTGAGACCGGGACAAAATAACCTTTGTTTAATTCTTGCAGATGATGATGATGAACAAATATCAATTCTATTCGATATTTTTCAAGACTATATTTTACTTTCAGACAATTACTCACAGCTGCAATTTATCGACATCACTTATTAAACAAATTATCGTACTTAAGACGTATTAAATTTTACTGTGAATCGCCTCCTAATAAAAATGTAGATTCGTTGATCGGTTTAAAACTAAACTCGTTTCTAAGGCAAAATTCCTTCCGATCACGTGCAGTCTCTATTTCAATAAATCGACTTTATTTTCATTTCGCGAGAGAGCGAAAACTAAAGAAGATCGTATAAACAGATTTTATGCGTTTTTACTGGAATGCTTTCAGAGCGTGAGGAAATAATTTGTAGATATCGCAGATTACCTGCTTCCATTACCGACGTCTATGGCGCGTATAGAGAGAGGAGTTTATTAAATAGGCCAGCATGACGCGTATAATTTATAGCCGCACTTAATACAATAGTGGAGGGAAGTTTATTGTCCGTATGTTGGTAGCATCAAGTTGTCGCCGGTAACAACAACTATTCCGTTATTCACGGTACATTAAGTGCGCCGAACAGAGACACACACACACACACACATACATCAAGCAAATAATGATGTGCGCATTACTTACGGCCGACGTGGTCCTAAAAGACGGCAGGGAAATTTCGCGTCGCAACATCTGTCGTACTCGACGACAACAATGAATGTACGGGGAATAGTTTCTGTGACCGGGGAACACGTGTCGTGCGCTAAGAGTTGTACATTTTGTTTGCATTTGAGTGGAACATTTCCTCACACATACGAACGCGCGTTCGAATCTGTCTAATTTCCGTTGAACCTCTAGTACCTTACATAATCTTTTTCGGCCCTGTTGATCCCAATATTCAGCAAAAACTTCTTCCATAGGTTCTTGCGCGACATTTAGACTTACCACTGTCATTATATAGCACATTATATCTGCATCCGCCTACCTCGCCTATGACATCTATCTGAGGACCCTTCATGGCTCCTTCTGCATTCAGTCCTTAGTCACATTTCGAGGCCCGATCACCCCCGAAAGCGAACTCTCTTTAGAGGCAGAGGTTTCTGAACGGCTTTTAGCACTTCGACCCGGGAAGAGCCCTAGATCGACGGTGTCACGAATACCGCCCTACAGAGACTTCCAGACAACGGAGTTCGCTTCCTAGTCAACTTGTTCAATACCTGTTTCCGGTTCGCCTACTTCCCTGTGAAGTGGCGCCAGGTGAGGGTCACGATGATCCCGAAGCCGGGTGAAGACTCCAAGTTCGCCGAAAACCTCCGGCCTATCAGCTTGCTGTCAGCCGCACCGACAGTTTTCGAACGACTGGTCCAGCGGTGACTTCAAGACCGCCTAAACGATTCACCATTCTGGTCTCCGAGCAATTCGGGTTTCGAGCTGGCACTCCTCGATGCATCAGCTGATGCGTTTCGAGGAGACGATTGCCTAGGCCGGTTGCTCGCGGGAACAAACCGTCTCCGTTTTCATTGATGTCGAGAAAGCTTTCGATCGTGTGCGGCATCTTGCACTTCTTTACAAACTTACGAAAATTCTGCTTCCGGATTGCTACATTCGCTTGATTGCTAGCTTTCTTTGGAACAGAACCTGCCGTGTGAGAGTAGATAACGCCCTTTCTTCGGTAAGGACTATTGCGGCCGATGTACCTCATGCTATTGCGTCTTAGGCCCCCTGTTTTTCTCTGTCTACGTCAACGACGTGCCCAATTTGCCCGGAACAAGTTTGGCCATGTTCGCCGATGATACGGCGGTCTATGCCGTCGATCTTGAGTGGGTGGTCTACGTTGAGTGGACAGAGAAGTGGAGGGTCGCTATGATATCGAATAAGAGCACAGCCATAGTCTTCTCCAGACACAGAAGACTCCCCGACAGACTCTATGTAGGCGATACTCCTCTGTCCTGGTCTCCCGGTCTTAAGTACCGCGGGCTTCACCTGGATCGTCGTCTAGCTGGCGGACACACTCCGAGCAAGTAGCCCGTAAAACTGCCAATCGTCTTTACAAATTCCAACCCCTACTTTGCAGCAAATCTATGACCGCCTAGGGAAATTCATAGTCACTACTCATGTCGCGAGTGGTCAAGTCAACACGTCCCTGATAAAATGCGCTAAACAAACAGGACACACACTTGATTTCAAAAACACAAAATGTTTAGGAAGAATGAACAATAAGAAAATCAGACAACGTAGAGAGTAAATTGAAATAATAGAGAAATAATGTGCAATACAGACGACCGTTGGAAGTTAGAAATCTCTAATTGTCGATTAACAAAGAACAAAATTCCCATCCACATCTAGAATTTGGTCTTCGGCGGGGAGGGGTCCGGTCGAGTTTATTTCATACAAAAGAAAAGACAAGTTAAGACTAATCGATATTACTATCTTTAAAGTGGATGGAAAACGTGTAATTATATACTAAAATCAATTCCATTAAAGTAATAAGAATAAACATGTAAATGCTATCCAAATATTGTCAAGAAGATACTTATTGAATTAATTGATTTTCCTATATTTCATATTTAAAATTCTGTACAATAAACTTGTTTGTAGACCTATATTTAAAAAAATAGTTTCTACTGTAACATTGTACACAGCTGATAAATTAATTATTATTATTATTCCGGCTGTATAATGTTTACAGATTTTCCGGAACCAAATATTACAGAAGTGATTGAATTCTCATTTACCTTTATTTAATCCATCCTGCTGTAATCTATTTGGTTTTGTAACATTTTCTTTTTTTCAATGAATGGGGAGTTGGCACCTTCCATTAACCCCCAACCTGGAGGGCTAATTTTTAATCAATGTTTACTTCCTTTAGCCGTTGATAAACCAATATCCATCTGCAAGGCGGCAGTTGCTAGTTTTGGTCCGCCCCGGGTATTTTATTTCCCCGTTACCCACCATATCTGGTGAGCATTCCCCTATCCGCCACTTGCGGAGGCGCCCGATGGGAGACGACGAACTCTACACGGGCTGAGAAATTAATATAACAGCTTAAACATTAAGAGATAAGGAAAATTTCTTGTCAACTTTCGACCCTCATTCGGTCCCACTCGCCCCTCCCGTAAATATGCCCCTGCCCACAGTTACCCTTGCCTCATGACCCCTCTCACGGCAACAGCTCAAGATGCATCACGTAAGAGAGATTGTGTTCCCCGTATCAAAATTAAATTGATTACGCAGGCTAAGGAAACGAAATGTCGGCATTCTAAAAACTACCACAGTTTGTACCAAAAACCCTAATACAACAGGCCAGTGATTCGCAAACTTTTCAGTCCGCGGACCCCCAAAGAAATTAAAAAATTCACGAACCCCGTCTGATTTCTGAAATAAAACAAACAGTAAATTTGATATATACTCTTATATTTTAATTAAAATTGTAATTAAAATCAAAATTCTCTTAACTTGCAAAATTATAATATTAATGATATTAGTCATAGTTTAATGTGAACAATGAAGCTGCTTTTGGACAATTATCTCTGAAATATTGGGTTTAATGTCCGATAAGTTCAATATTATGTTACCCTCGATATCAAGTTTATTTCTTAACTTTGACTCCAAGTACGTGAGCTGAGAGAATGCGATTTCACACAAATAAGTAAAAGGAAACACAGTTAAACACTTCAAATATTTTTTTGCTAGTTCAGAATAGTCAGTCATTACATCTAACCAGACGTCAGCTAGCTGTAATTGCGAAAACTGTAATTTTTTCGAACTGTCCTTTGGAACATTTTCTCGTAAGATCTGGCCGAAATCTACCATGAACGGGAATTGTTCGAAGATTTCAGAGTCTAATCTCTGAATCCACAGCTTTAATTATTTTATCATCCCTTTGGTCTTATCTCGGACCAGGAAAATAGTGATCCCTGCAGGCTTAAAGTGAGTCCATTCAGATGATTGAAGGTATCAGCAAAGTATGATAGCTTCAAAATCCAGTTAAAGACCCTGTCTTTAAGGTCGAAGTTGGAATCAAGTAAAAAGAGCTTTACTTCATCCTTCAGTTCAAATAATCTGTTCAATACCCTTCCACGCGAAAGCTTGCGTACTTCACAGTGGATCAACAGCTGCTTATGCCCACTCCCCATTTCTTCACATATTATACAAAATAATTGAGAATGCAAAGGGCGCGATTTAATATAATTCACAATCCGAACTATCTTATCCTTACCTCGGCTCTATCTTTCGTGTCGAAATTCAGCTACTTAGGCGTAAAACCAGCTACATGGATAAACGTTTTGCTTAAATACAGTGCTAAACAGCGCGATCAGTCCTGCGTTGATGCGGCGCTCTAGTCACTCAGGCTGACAAACAGATCTAAAGACACGACACGACATGATTTGAGGACATTATTAAAGCCATTAGTTTAAAATTACTTTTAATATTATAATTAGTTTGAACCAAAAAAAAAAAAAAAAATACTGTAGTAAAATAATTCCAGTTTTGTTAGTTTTATTAGCAGCCATCTTTACAGCAACTTTGTTACTACTTACTGCCACACTGCTAAATACTTCGTTCTTGACGAGGCCTTTCGGTGACTCCAGACGAGGCCTTTCGGTCTCGTTTAAGATCAGAAGATTGTGGCGACACCGAAAGGCCTCGTCAAGAACGAAGTATTTAGCAGTGTGGCAATAAGCAGTGACAAAGTTGGAATAAAATAATTGTTTTAAGATTATAAAATTTAGATTTTAGAGCATAAAAAAATCAGGGAAAATTACGATGTATTATATTTTTTCTTAAATGTGTCTGCGGACCCCTGAAACATTGTCGCGGACTCCACTTTGGGAACCACTGCATTAGGCTATATACATATACACTGTGTGTGCGCGCGTGTGAAGCCGTCTTCTCCCTATCAACAACTATTTCGTTTGATTACGTCACTTATGAGGAAAGCCCAGCTTCTCCATAGCCGTTTCATCTACTTCCGCTCGATGGTTTCCAATACAATATAGGCCTACTTCTGTCCCGATACAATATGTAATAAACTTCAGCGTACTTATTAACGTGAAACGTGGAGTCAATTAGCCTGCTCGCACAGCAAACACGATGAATACTAAAACTATATAAAGTGGTTGACGTTTTATTATGTATTACTGCTAAACTATAGCGGAAATGTACACCATAAAGCGAGCAAACGATCCATCCTTGTGCTGCGCGCGCGCAAGAGGAGGTGTCAGACGGGTCTTGTAGCCGCGGTTGCCGGTTTTATGTATTTGACCTGTGTGCGCGCCGTTTTCATCGCGCTTTAAAACGCAACACACGTGCGCGCACACACATAAATAAACACACCAATAATATCGCCCCCCCCCCCCACCATCAATAGTCTGCTCTGGTCTGTTTATGTTCCAGGTTAGAGGTCGCCAAACAGACGTGTCGATCACATATGTTTCATATTTTATTTTATGTACTCTCCATCCATTTATTATGTTACCCTGTTTGCATATATATTACTGGCCTGCGCCTGCGCGAGCGGGCGAGTGTGAGCGCGCACTTAAATGACGACTGTTTATTATATATAAACATTATGCGGGACGATCGTTGTGTGTGAGTGTTGAATGTCTGCTCATACGTCTATGTGGGAAGATAGCATCTAGAGCACATATAAACGTTTGTACCGTAAGTCTGACTGTGTCTGTCGAATTATAAAGAAGTGGAGCCTAGGAAACTCACCTTTTGAAGCACTTCTTCTTCTTCTTCTTCTTCTTCTTCTTCTTCTTCTTCTTCTTCAGCACTACTATCCAACCTGAGCCCTGGCTTCTAACGCCAATCTTCTCCAATGTCTCCTATCCATTGCCATCTCAGCGTAACCCCTCACATTCATTTTTCTTAGATCCATTCTTCTTCTTCTTCTTCTTCTTCTTCTTCTTCTTCTTCTTCTTCAGCACTACAGCCCAACGTGAGCCTTGGCTTCCAACACCAATCTTCTCCAATATTTCCTATCCATTGCTATTTCAGCGTAACCCCCCGCATCCATTCTTGTTAGAGCCGCCAGCTCATCATCCAACCATCTTATCCTAGGTCGAACCCTCCTTCTGCTTTTATAGACTTGAGCCCTCAGGATTTTCTTTGGCACACGCTGATCATCTATCCACTCTAGGTAACCTTGCTTTACCTTTACCTCACAGTCCCCTTTAGTTTTTTAGGTTGATTTTCCTTAAAATAGTGGGGGGAGGTATACCAGAATATGAGGTGTCAAAAAAGTGTAAGGGTAAGAAAACTACAGAAGTCCTTGTGGAGTATTCAATAAAATAACATAACCAAAATCTAATTACAGCCTTCAGTTCTTGAAATTTCAAAATTTTAGAACACCAGGACCTAAAACAAGGGTCAGAAAACTTTTTAAAATTTGCAAGTCTAATATCTAATATCGTCGGATATCAGACTAACGGGAATGTTAACCCAAATATGAATGTAGAGTTCAAGCCTATTCTGAAAATGTTTAAGTTTAGGGGCACCGGGGGCAAAAATTGGTCAGAATTTTCAGAAAAATGTAAAGGTCTATACGAGTTGTAATTTATTCAACTATCCGCATTTTTCTTAATTTGATGAAATTAATATCTGTTAACACCCGTTGTAAATTTTGGACCGCCTTCAAAAAGTTTGTAAGCTATATAGTTGGAAACATTGTTGGTCGGGCTGTTATGCCGTAGCCTAGACTCTATGCTAACAGACGTTTCCACCACCTCAGTGTCGGTAATTCACCGTGGCGATGATGACGGCCTCCGATGGTGAAGTCGAAACGTCTGTCGACGGCATAGACTCAAGACCACGGCCAATAATGTTTCCAACTATGTGGAGGCCGCGTCGGCGTGAAAGCCTTGGCAACTCTATTGTAAGCTGTGTTTGCAACTATGTAGACGCCGGCGTGAAAGCCTTGGCAACTCTATTTGTAAGCTGTGTTTGCAACTATGTAGACGCCGGCGTGAAAGCCTTGGCAACTCTATTTGTAAGCTGTGTTTGCAACTATGTAGACGCCGGCGTGAAAGCCTTGGCAACTCTATTTGTAAGCTGTGTTTGCAACTATGTGGACGCCGCGCCGGCGTGAAAGCCTTGGCAACTCTATTTGTAAGCTGTGTTTGCAACTATGTAGACGCCGGCGTGAAAGCCTTGGCAACTCTATTTGTAAGCTGTGTTTGCAACTATGTAGACGCCGGTGTGAAAGCCTTGGCAACTCTATTTGTAAGCTGTGTTTGCAACTATGTAGACGCCGGCGTGAATGCCTTGGCAACTCTATTTGTAAGCTGTGTTTGCAACTATGTAGACGCCGGCGTGAAAGCCTTGGCAACTCTATTTGTAAGCTGTGTTTGCAACTATGTAGACGCCGGCGTGAAAGCCTTGGCAACTCTATTTGTAAGCTGTGTTTGCAAAAAACGTAAAGATTTTTCATTTCAAACGTTAAGCCCACTAGACTTTATTGTACGGATGTGAGACATAGAAATCAACCACCATAAAATATGGTCCGGATTTTTGTGAACCATGTTCGTATAGCATCACGAGGATATGCTGGCCGAGAGTTATATCCAACGAAGGATAATGCCAGATCGCCAACTCTATCCGCTCCGTATCGTTTGGAAGATAAACCGGGGGAAATTGCGTTAGAGCGGTCATATAATCTTGAACAGTCCCATGTTAATATTACGAAACAAGCTGCGGGATGGAATCTCGAGGAGACATAAAAAGACGAAGACTAAAGATTCCATGACGAAGGGCAGTGGAAAAGCAGCCGGACCACGTGCAAGGCAACAAGGAAGGTTCGGGCTCGGAATGGGAGTCGAAGAAACGAGAGACAGCTGGAGAAAAATTTATGACTGGAATGGGTCTGTTGTGAACGCGCTTCTTGAAGACTTCTTTTTCTGATAGTTGCTACCCGTTTCGGATGCTGGATATCATACAGACTATTTTAACTTTCTGTACTGCTGCATGGAGTAAGTCAGTTGTATTCATTGACTAAACCAGGTCGTTAAATTTCTCAGCCATGATATTCTCGGTCGCCCAACTCCTCTCTTTCCAAGTACTTTTCCCTGTAGTATGGACTGCAATAAGTAAAATCTCTGTTCATTTCTAATGAGATGTCCCAATACTGAAGCTTTCTTGTCTTCACTGTGTTAATATCGTCTCTATCTTTCTTCATCTTTCTAAGAACTTCAACATTAGTTATACGTGTGCTGTCTATGAAATGCTCAGTATTCTACGGTAAAGCCAAATTTCGAAAGATTCCAATTTTTTAGTTATGTGGCTTCAGTCAAAATCCAAGATTCTACACCGTAGAAGAGGACCGAGAATACTTAACAGCGTAAAAGTCTCATCTTTGTGTTTATTGTTAAATCGTGACTTTTAAATAAACTGCTCATTCTAGTGTACACTGCTCTTGCCTTTTCAATCCCGTGAGAGTGGTCCCATTGTTCATTGACTATAGTACCAAGATATTATTTGTTTTGAAGACAAAAAATAAAATAAAATAAAATAAATATAACGGGCTCACACTATGTTCGCCTGTCGGACTTGGGACGTATTTATAGTGTCGACTGTACGACGACGACAGAGGTAATGTCCCGGAGTAAATACCTTCATAAACTACGCTGGCGTGTGTAAACACGTTTACAACAATAGAACCATATAACAGTGGTGTTGTTCGCCAACGATCACCCTGTAATTTTAGAAATACGTCCGTCAGGTACATTGTCTATAAAGACATACAGTAAAACACTGCTGCTGCTGCTGCTGCTGCTGTTTTTTGTTGCTGTTTGTTACACGGTTTTATTGAGCGCGTCCGACAGCAACAGATGGTCCCTGATTGTAAACAAAAACAACAACAATAACAACAACAACAGCAACAACAACGCCACATACTCCACGGATTGTTGTGTTGGAAATAAAAACGTTCGCTAGCACAGAATCAACGGGCGCGTTCTACAGTTAAATACTTTCTTGGCAAAAGAAATTTAGTCGTCTGTCTCTCCGGGGTTTTGAGCATTCCAAACTTCACCGTCTCAACCTCGGTTGGACCCACATTTCTTATCCCATGTGGAGCCCTCCTATTGTCCTCGTATGTATAGAACATGATCCCTCCGGTCATGGCCGGCTCTAGTAGAAGGCCGGAACATTAAACGTGGCAACGTTGCGTCTGATGCCTATAAGCATAGTGTAATATAATAACTAAAGTGAACATGTTATATTCTGATTTAATTTCATAGCATTACTAAAATAATGACTAGGTCTATTTATAGCTAAACCTAAATTATAGGTCTGTGGGCACTTAATACTATAGGCCTACGTTTAAGTTGAAGAAATTAGTGTTAGGCCTAATGAATTAATTTTGTTCGAATTATTGAATTCGTATCATATGGATGAGTTAATTATTAAATATATAATTCCATATTTTATAATATATTATTATATATTTCTTAAATAATATAACAGTATTTTACATAATAGACTTTTAATTTGCAAAAAGTGAAGAATTAAAAACTGCTGTTAACCGGCAATTAAAAAATGACACGATTTGATTATTGAAATACATAAGTTAATAGATCGTCTAGTCGGCCTCAAAATATCAGCTGTTCCAGAGCCGGGCCACGCTCCGGTTCATCTTGTAACGATGAGCTGCCATCATAAACTCTTTGCTATCTAATGCAGTTCGTATATCATCGTTACGCAATCCCATCAGACTCGAACACCCTTAGGCCGGCTTGTTTCGCGACAGAACCGTTTTGGCGCATTGTGTCGCAAATCCCCTCGCGACCAAAGACGAACCTCCTTCAATATAAGTCTCGCAACAAAACAGCTTGCGACGGATTGAACTGCGCACTACGCTGGATTCTAACCACACAAGATGGGGAGATTATATTAGACATACTTAGTCTTACTTAGAAAGTTAGTGCATTGTCTTTTATTCTGGTTCTCGCGCATTGTTGTGTATTTATTATTATTATTATTATTAATGGCTATTAAATTGGAAACAAGTGTGGGTGTAGTTGAAACTGAAACAGATGCAAAATAATGTCTGTCACGAACCCACGAACTACACACTTTCACAGCTCAAAAACAGCTGACGAGAAATTGTTTTGTCGTGAGCCAACGTCTCAAGCTTCTCTCCATCGATACTTTACAACACGATGAGTTAAAACGGTTCTATCGAGAAACAAAATGTCATTCCTCTAGTGTGCGGCCGGTCTTTATCAGCTGAGATGAGGTTACAGCAACAGATCTTCATTGCAATGAATACTGATGAAATCGTCCCCGATAGCACAACGAAACAGATTGTGAACTGTATCATAGGCGATGTAGAATGAGTGTTCACAACAGGAAGCCGTTTCTCACCCTGTAACATGAAACGATAAAAAGTATTTTTTTTCTGTACCTCTACAAACGTGTTCACAAGATCCGTATTCACTTGTGAAGCTTCTTTATTACCTCGTATATGTCATCATTACGCATCTTATCCAGACTTGAACGCCCTTACACCGCCTGAAGTAGTTTCATTTCTAGTGTTAGCAAAGTCCTCAAGTCTTCTTTGACCACTGTACATTCGGTTCACCCAGCATTCCGAATCATGAGCATCGTAGACACAGTCGTCATAATGTTACGAAGCCGGACGCTAGAAGCAAATTGAGATATCACATAGTAGATTAAATTAAGTCGTATTCTTACGCTAGCCTTCTTACTTTTTGGATTGGCGTTTGAAGCGTTGATCATTTGGCAGTCAAACGGTTGTAACGACCAAGAATTAAAAATTTTTAGTATGATCGAAAAGACGTTACATACAGCAAGACACCCCTACGTTAAATAAATAAGTGTTTATTTTATCCAGAATATATGCGTTCATTATTGTCAAAGTTACCTCAGAACAAGAAAGTAATGGCACTTGAATGATTTATAGTAGTTTTTATTAATGTATACAACAATTAGAGTCTCCATGCAATAATTATGCTAACATAAAGGAACTAACGTGCCACTTAGCTTCAATCAGTTGATATGAGTAACCTAATTGAGTGATTACACGATCTCATTTTGCACATCAGTATATTTACATAATTAATTAATCACAGTTAGCATAATAATTAACCCCATTAACGTTGTATTTGCCTGCCCAACGCGTGGCATATCTTTGTATTTGGCGCTCCAGAACACGGGGCGTAATAGGGATTAACTCCCACATCTTTGTATTTGGCGCCCATCGCACGGCAAAGAGCAGGCAGTAGAGATAGGATAAGCGTGTATATTATATATGTCATGTTAGTTGTAAGAACAAATATTATTAGTGTGAAGCTAGTTGGACTGTGGACTGAATGTTAACGCGGAGTAAGGCTGCAAAAATGATGACCAGTAGTACAGATTCCATGAATTTTGATATTAATAACCAGCAGGGAGTACCTGATGTCGAACGAGAGGAATCACCAACTTATTCACAAATGACCGAGGAGACGTCAGACGTCAGAGCGCGTGGACAGGAGTCCCAACAACAACCGCAGGAAGAAGTGGCAATGCGTTCACTTATGGACCTCATACGGGCACAGAGTGAAAGCATTAAAATGATTAATGAAAATATTAATGAGCATTTTGCTAGGCAGAGTGACTATTTTAAAGAATTTAAAAAAGATTTAGACGAGCATTTTGCCAAGCAGAATGAGCAGTTCACGCTGTTACGCACAGATATACGTGAACATACGAATATATGGAACAACAACAAAAACGAAGTCGAGAAGAAGCAGGAAGAAGAAGTGAATGAAATTTACGAAGAGGTACGGAAAGTACGAGATAACGATAACGCTGTTGATTTCACAGACGTGTTAGCTACTGAGAAATTAGCAACTGTGAGATCTAACGTAAGTGTCAATAGTCAGTCGAGAAACAGGTGAATTAAGGAAAGAAATGATTTTGTTTCTTTGTATTTAATGACGTCAGAAGATGATTATCCAGACATGGATAGAAATAATAAAAGTTTAATATTATCAAGTAGAATACATAAAAAGCACAAATTATATAGCACGAGAATAGATGCGGCATCAGTGAATCCAACGATGAAGTATCCAGCGTGTGGAACAGGCGTACATCGACTAAGTAGTCGAGGTGCGTTAATAAAGAACATGAAAAGAAAGTTCGATATTAGAATGAATACTGCATGTTATGAAAATGAATGCAAATTTAAGCAAGCCATAGATGATGTGAAGCGGAAAAACCTAACAGGTCCGTATACATATTCGTCCTGGACAAGAAATGTTATGAGGAAAAGGAGGAGAAAAAATCTTACTGGACGACTTAAGCATATTATAAGTGCTACCAGTACTGAAAGGCGAGTCCAAGCGCTCGAGGTAAGAATTCTTAAGAATATAGAAAACAAGATATTATTATGTAAGCACACGAGTAGTGAAATAACTGTCGAACAACGGAGTTGTATACAGGCCTGGAAACGACGACAAAAGCAGAGCGGCGCGTGTTTACTTAGAGAAAGTGGTTGCAAAGGACGGTACGACATATCTGCTACCCACCCTCAGAGAGAGAGAAAGGGACATGTCATAAATCTTGGAGACGGAAGAGCAGCACATTGTACCAGAGTAACGGGGACGAATAACCGGCTGTTGAGTAAATGTGCGGCGCAAACCCCAAGGTCAGCACCCTCACTGTTTACAAACAAAAATGCGTGCGTGAATGACGGCACAAGGTCTACAAGGCATACAACTATGTATCCACAAATAGAAAGTTAAGAACGAAATAGATGAACACGTGGTAAGAAGGCGATTTTAAGAACGTCTGAAAACTTAATAATTAGGTTAGGTAATTTTGAATAAAATACATTAAATATTATGTGATTATGTGAGAATATATAAACCAAGGTAAGATAATTATAGATATGAGTATTAATGAATGACGATTAACGTATGAAATTAAAATGACGCAACATACGAGCTCACTGAGTGCGATAGAAGTGGGAAAGTGAGAGGAAATTTCAACGTACGTTTGTTAAAGAAGTACTATGAAACGAAAATACAAGTCTCGAAGGAAAACGAAAGTTGCATCGGCAGTTAGACTAGTGGACTATAGAGGACGGACCAACAGATAGGGTGAATGTCCCGCGAAAACCGGTCCAACTAGTTAATCGATATGATGTATAACTTATTAGCCTATAATTTAAAGATTTTTTGTACAAGGAGTTCTTAAGTCACGATGTGACAATCTAATGACATTAATTACATGTGTATAACCAGTGTTAATGAATATTTCAATAGAAAAGACACTTATGATGCGAAAAGTTCGATCGAATGTGCAGCAATAAATTGCCAAAGACGTTATAACGAGTTTTATAGACACATGATGATGTTAGATTAATTAATCAAATCTGAATGGTATAAAGCGAAGTTATCTATAATCATAATGATTTCAAATGAATTGTTAATTGTTCCTAAATAATGTATATAAATTTATAATCAATATAATCAGTATAGATGTTAGTAATACGTATTGTAAGTGATACTCAATAACAAATAGTGAATGTATCAATATGTATTTACAGGTCGTAAATTGTGTTTTAAATGTTCAAGATAGACTAAGGACATTAACTACCGTAACGATATTTAAACGATACATGAATAATTGCATTTCATGTCGAAAACCATTATTTCATGTGTTAGGTTATAAGCGGATGACACAGCCATCCATAGCTATTATTATTATTATTGTCAATAATCCCATATCTAATTAGATATGCACAATGTGTGAAAATGCGTTCATCCTTCCTCAGATGCACGGCAATAAATTCCCAGAGTTAGTTTACAACAAAATATAGGGAATATATACCCGTATACCCCAAGCAGAGGAAAGTAGGTCAATGACCGCGACTTTATCAGAGGGGACTCCCACAACAAACACAGAGCGCAGAAATCGGATTAGAGTGTCTTCTGCTGATACAACATCCAATCCGATTTGGGGACTATGTAACGACCAAGAATTAAAAATTTTTAGTATGATCGAAAAGACGTTACATACAGCAAGACACCCCTACACGGGCCACGAGCAATAAATAAGGAACAGTGTAACGAGGTGTCAAGTGAACGTTTGCTTCGGACAATACAAATACGCTTCACATAGCTTTACAATGGGGAATAAGGTTGGCCGTGACAGACTCGACTCAACCGAGATTTACAGCCTCCAAAATGTAAGATAAAAGAAACGGTGTCAAGTACCAATTTAGAGAGAAACTGTGACGGACACACTGCCGGGTTAATTTGAAGTGTACCAGTAATAAGAAAAGGGTGTAAGACACACAATGGTATGTACCCTGTATGAGATCTGACATCGATATCTGAAGAATAGAATCGAACTTGTGCACAGCGGGGGAACGTCTTACTGGCGACAACTGATATTTACGACAGGGAGAAGGAGTGCCGTTTTGGAAACGACGACACGCTGCGCCAGGACAGCGATCGGAAAAGGGGTCGAGGACAGCGAAACAATAACGAAATACGACACATTGTTTGCGTGAGAACTGCAGCAGGGCCCGGAGTACGCTTAGACGAAGACCTGATGGACAACCAAGAAATTGCTCCTGTTCCAGGAAAAGAGTACGGAGGCTTTCGACGCGAACTCGTGGGGAGACAGGATACCCAATCACAACCCAGCATCTACCCAGAGAACAGGTGGAGAGGACCGTCGTCATCATGGCAACGGGAACGTCGATTGAGAAGTGAAGAACGATAGTCTGGCATAAGGGTAGGAGATCTTCTGTCCTATCATGTTCGACCTGAGGCGTGTCGTCCAGAAGAGTGCATTGTGGTAAACGATGCTTGATAAAAACTGTTTGCAGGGCACGCGGGAAGTCAGTCTTCACGTACTTTTAAACAGTCTACTTATAATTTTCGACAGTCTTTTTATAACTTTCAACAGTCGGTCGTCATACACTTTTAAGAGTCTTCATACATTTTAACAGTCTTAATACAAAGTTCGATTAACATACGGACAGCAGTGGGACTTTGAAACACGCGGTATATAATTAAGTGACTTGGACATTTCGATATTGGCGTGTATCCGGTAATAGTGTACCTACAGCGACTAAATCATGCGACATACGCCAGTGCTTAGTAATTATAGAGTTCTTTATTATACTCAAATTCAGAACTGAACTAACCAATCGCACTTTCATAAATAACCGACGCGTAGAACTATTGTTAATGTAATACCGGACAACGAAATCGTAACGTTGTACAGTGCGGCGAAGCGATACAATATAATTTGGAACAATTACACCACGGCATCAAAGACACTATACTTTAATGTACACACAAGAAGTTCAACAATAGACAGTCAGATATATACACCATAGTTAATGATGAACTTACCCACACGACACATGATTTCATAACTCGAACAGTAACAGCCGAATCAACAGAAACACACACAGCGCGAGTGAATCTGTTCCGCGTGTGTTGAGTGTTAGTGACATCACAGCTACGCAGCTTCCCACATATGGACCAGCAACGAGAAGGAGTTACTCCGATGGAAATATCGGATAAATCGCTTTACAAGTAATCTTTATGCTATTCTTATCATAAGAACTCTACTGACCTGTCTCTTTTTCGAGAAACACCCCTTGAGTATTTAAATTAAATATGATAAAATAATTAACGCTATTCATCTGAGGAAAGCAATGAACGCATTAGTATAAGATTTATTGTTTGACTATTTGTGTTTTCTATATATCGATTGTATTATATATATATGTGTATGTTTTCCAGCAAACAACGTATTGGATTCGCATTGTAATTTGATATATATACATGTGTTCTTTTATGCTCTTTTTATGAATGTATTTACAGGGAATCATCCATATTTTATATATTGAGGTCTCTTTATTTAATGATATGATGTTAAATAAATAAGTGTTTATTTTATCCAGAATATATGCGTTCATTATTGTCAAAGTTACCTCAGAACAACAAAGTAATGGCATTTGAATGATTTATAGTAGTTTTTATTAATGTATACAACAATTAGAGTCTCCATGCAATAATTATGCTAACATAAAGGAACTAACGTGCCACTTAGCTTCAATCAGTTGATATGAGTAACCTAATTGAGTGATTACACGATCTCATTTTGCACATCAGTATATTTACATAATTAATTAATCACAGTTAGCATAATAATTAACCCCATTAACGTTGTATTTGGCTGCCCAACGCGTGGCATATCTTTGTATTTGGCGCTCCAGAACACGGGGCGTAATAGGGATTAACTCCCACATCTTTGTACGGTAAAAGTATCTATTCGTTCGAAACGTGATGTTCACTGCAGGACGATACGAATAACATACGGAAACTGCAAGACGCATTAATTGATTCACAGTGGAATAAATCGTAGTCTTCTGCCCGTCCGGGTTTAAGCTTTCAACCTATTCCGCACCCAATTCACCGTCTCGACTCACATTTTGTCTTCCATGTGAGGCATACTCCACTGTTGTCATCGGTATTCTTCTGGAGATACATGTAGAACATCATCATGAAGAGCATCTTGTAACGTAAGCTGTGGTCACCAACCCCACAACATCTAATGCAGCTCGTATATCATCGTTACTCACTGTATACGGTCTTGTATACTTACCCCCCAACGAATTGTATTCTGCTGCTTGCAAGGTCCTTAACACTAACCTAAACAAGTTTATCAAACTTCATTAAGATACCTCAAACCTTCCTAGAGGTATAAAGTTTGTCCTTAAAAAAGAAAAAAATGGCGGCCAGACGGAAAACGTAACGTTTCCGGACCTATGTTCATAAAAATGTTTTTCCTTATACGAGGTGTGATCAAAAAGTATCAATCTTGGCTCCAAAAAAGCAACACATACGTTTACTTTACAGTATATAATTAATCGGTATACGTTTTATAATAACAGCTGATCTGGTTTGTTTGCAAACGCCTATTATTTTGTTGTGTGTTAATCTCGTTTAGCGGATTTACCATGTCAGAAAAAAATTAATCAGAGAATTTGTAACAGATTTTGTCAAACAGTTGGTGAAACATGTAAAGATACATCTGAAAAGTTACAAAAAGTTTATGAGGAACATTGTATGAGTCGTACACAGGTTTATGAGTGGTTTAAGCATTTTAAAGATGGGCGTGAAAGTGGTGAGAGTGACGATCGTTCAGGAAGGCCTTTAACCAGCAAGACTAACAACAACGTTGAGCTTGTGCGTGCTGCTGTGCGAGAAAACCGCCGAATCACCACTCGTGAGCTAGCAAATGATTTAAATATTAGTTTCAGATCAGTTTAGTCCATTCTTACTGATGAGTTGGGAATTATACTTGTTTCTGCAAAGTTTGTACCAAAAGTGTTCACAGCTGACCAAAAAGATGCCCGGGTGTCAGTCGCTCAAGACCTGCTTGAATGTGCTAAAAACGATGAGAACTTCATTAAATCGATCATAATAGCTTATGGGTTTATGGATACGATCCAGAAACTAAGGCCCAGTCTTCAGTGTGGAAGACGCCAAATTCTCCAAGACCAAAAAAGGCAAATAGAGCCAAAGCACAGTCAAGACCATGCTCACAGTTTTCTTTGATAACAAGGCGATTGTTCATCATGAATTTGCTCCACCAGGCCAAACAGTAAACCAGGATTACTACATTTCTGTTTTGAGGCGATTGAGGAATGAAATTCGACGAAAAAGGTCATAGTTGCATCTGAGCGGTGAATGGTGGCTTCAACACGACAATGCACCCGCCCACACGTCACATGCTGTTCAGCATTATTCTTGCTAAACACAGTATTCCACAGCTTCAGCGTCCTCCATATTCGCCAGATATGGCTCTCTGTGACTTTTTTCTCTTTTTGAAAATAAAAAATGAATTGAAGGGGAGATCTTTTCAAGACATAGAAGAGATAAAAGAAAATGCGACGAGATAACTTAAGGCTCTTACAGAAGATGACTTTAAGGCATGCTTCGAACAGTAGGGAAAGCGCTGGAAGAAGTACGTGGCTGCGGAAGGGGACTATTTTGAAGGAGACAAGTTTACAAATCTGTAACTCTTGTATATTTATGTAAATAAAATCAATTCTGATACTTTTTGATCAGATGATCAGAGGTACAATCTTGCTGCATAGAATCAGAAAATGTGTAGTAAGGACACCTTTTACGTTGCATCCTGTAGTCTACATACAGTGAGGATAGGAAGTGTTGGAGAAATATGCGTAACATATCCTAAACATAGAAAACGAAAAAATTCGGCTAATTATTGAAAAGACTAAGTTCTCCCTTAATTATTAAAGCAGCAGAGTAAGGGACGGTAGCCTTATGCTAGCTGAGACGGGCTTCATGTCGAAACAGATGAACTATATTGTTACGACATTACAGAAAATTCTACGTGTTTCTCGGCTGTAATGTGTGTGTGCGTACATAGGCCTATTGCTGCTACATTGAGATGAAGGACAATTACGTACCATTTCTACTAGTAATTTTGTACATACCACTATGTTGTCTTTGGTTTGTACAAAATTACTAGTAGAAATATTTGAGACCACTAACACTCCAATACAACAATAAATTACGTAACACTTGTCACGCGTCCACAACGAGACTTTTCCAGACCACACCAGTCCACGCGCGCTGCGTTTAAGGCCGCAATCAATTACGCTCTAGCGTTTTCTTGTAGACGCCTATTACGGAATATTCTAGAATCTCAGCGGGGTATAAATACAAGACTTCAGCGACGCTTAGCTCAGTTTTAGTAGCGATTTATTCCAGTGCGTTTCGAAGTATTGTGGCGAAATGTTATGTGTTTTATTATTGTGGGGCCAATTGTAACAGAATTGTGTTTTATATTAGTTGACATTTTTATTGCGTGTGAACAATTTTCATTTGATTTATTGTAAGAGCCTCTTCTGTTGATTACAAACTGTTTTATTGTGATAATTAAAGCTGGTGATTAGTGACTTAATTGGTGTCTTGTATTTTGCTTTCCACTGTACCATACGACAATTAAGGAGGCCGTCGTAACAATATTATACGCGAAATAGAATGAGTGCTCACAACAGGAAGCTATTTCTCACCTTGGAGCGATAACAAGTATTTTTCTGTATCTCTGCAAACGTGTTCGTTCACAGGACCCGTATTCTTTTATAAAGCTTGTTTAATACGTGAGACAGTTCCAAGTATTCTAAAAATACGACAGCATATAGCCGCATGCCTTCGAGTACAAAAATAACGAATTAGTGATTCAATTTAAAACAAAGGATTTTTTTGTATGATATGGCGTTACGATTGGACGGGCGGCGGATCGCGTTAATGAAGACAGAACCAGAAGTAGCCAACGCTTGAACACGTAATGGCGCATGAGCAGTGAGTCCAAATTAACCGAACCGTTTTATTAATGAGTCACCGCGCTGTCCCCACCTGTCATCCCTTTCAACATCCAGTGCATTGTTAAAAATGACTCGTTAAATTATCCAGATAATTAAACGTCCTGCGACGTGTGTTTCGTGGTGGAGGAGACTTACGGACAAATGGCACTTGTATCGCGCCCGCGGCAACCAAAACTATCAATGACGTGCGTGTATTTGTTTTGTCATGAGAATAGTTTTTTCGTAAGAAGCAATTTTTTATTTTGACGAAATCAAGGCGCTGCCTTTTCTTTTTTATCACACTCACCATTATTAACTGTATACGAACTAAATGTGCTTCATAATCATGATAATATTTTTAACCCACAGATAACAAAAAATAAATAAAAATAAAAATAACGACCTGCTTACTTCAATCGTAATCATTCATGTTTTTCTAGTAACAACTGCATTATTTTCAGTAAAATTAGTGTCTGTGCTGTTGGACTGTGGTCCTATTCTTGTAGTGCCAAACGTTTCGTCTGCAGCTGCGGCAGTCATCTTCAGTGGTCTTCTGTTCTGCTCTTCTGGGAACTAAATGACGACGCGACCCCAAACCGTCGTACTTATGTAGCCGTCCGGGTGTAGGCTGCTCTATTATTGGCCGAGAGCTTATCAGATAGCACCCCGCACCCGGACAAGTGCGACGGATTAAGGTCGCGTCGTCATTTAGTCGACAGAGGAGCAGAACAGAAGACCACTGAAGATGACTACTACAGCTGCAGTCGATACGTTTGGCCCTACAAGAAGAAGACCACGGTCCAACAACGCGGAAAATAACTTTACTGAAGATTTCTCCGGCCGTGAAAGCTATAATGTTATGATGAACAGCAACCATTGTTGTTGTACCTTGGCACGTGTGTCCGTACCATTACCCTACACAACTCTGTTGTTTTTGAGATTGATTCCCCTCAAAAAATAGGATGGCGCGGGAAACGAACATGTGAGGAAGCAAAACTGTGAAAAAACACAAAAAGTCCCTAAAAGGAATTTTAACCGCAATCTGAATGCAATGTTCATTTTTGAAAATTTCAAAATTTTTGGACGTCAGAGCACAAAAGATGGGTGAAAAGTTTGATATATTCGCTAAAATTCGAGTGGGGTATCAAAATAAGGAGAATTTTAACAAACATCTTAATGTAGTAGTGTTACGTTTTGAAAATTTTAAAACTTTCGGATCCCAGGGCCCAAAAATGTGATAAAATGTTTTTTTTTATTGTGAAAATCCAGCACACTGCCAGACTAAAATGAATTGTAACCTAAATCCAATTTTTTCGAATTTGTAGTGTTTATTGTATGATTGTGTCCTCTACAATCATATTACTAAAGAAACAGGAGGGTAATTGAAGTGTTTGTAATTTTCCCCATAATTAACAAAATTATCTAATTTTGAATTTGTGTAATAATAAATGTACTTCTTTCCATACTGCAATTGAAATTGTATAGAGTGCAAAAGTAGGAATTAAATTCCGAGATAAGATCGGATGGAGAGGGTTAGAAAATTTAAGTATCTAGGGGAAATAATTCAAGAGAATGGTTTAGAAAAATCTGCTATAGAAGAAAGGATTCATAAAATGGAAAGAGTATGTGGTATAACTAAAGATACTTACAATAAAAAGTGCGGCATTGAATTATATTAGACAAACTAGAAATATTGGAAACACAAATTATTAGTAAAGTATTAGGCCCAAGAAAAACTTCAGAAAGTTGGAAATTAAGAAGTAATGATGAAATATATCAAAGTATAGAAAATATAACAGAAACAGTGAGAAAAAGAAGACTAATATTTTTGGAAATTTATATAGAATGGATTTAGAGAAGAACAGACTTCGGAGACGGTGGCAGCGGACGCGAGATCCGGACGACAAGGCCAGCTTCAATCGGGCGGCCGGCAAGTTACGTTGTGACTTGCAGGCCTTCCGACGAAGCTGCTGGGAATTTGCGGTCGCCAAAATGGCCGATGATGTACAAGAGGGAAGCTCCGTTTACAGGATTCCTACCGCGATTACCGGGAAGAGGCGCCGTCCTCCACTCCCGGCCATCAACGGACCTGGGGGGCATCCCCTTGCCAAGCCGGACGAGAAATCTGAGTTCCTGGCCGGGCACCTGGAGCTTCAATTTGCTCCTAACCCGTCCGGGGACCCAGACTCCGATGAGGAGATAGAAGCCGAAGTTGAGGCTTATATCGACAGCCCGATCACCTCCGAACCCGAACCCACTTCGGTGGAAGAGGTAACGGACAGGCTTTTAGCGCTTCGGCCCCGGAAGAGCCCTGGATCGGACGGTGTTACTAACACCGCCCTACAGAGACTTCCGGACCGGGGAGTTCGCTTCCTGGTCGATTTGTTCAATGCCTGCTTCCTATTCGCCTACTTTCTAAGAAATGGCGTTCGGCTAAGGTCACGACGATCCCGAAGCCGGGGAAAGACCACAAGTTCGCCGAGAACCTCCGGCCTATCAGCCTGCTGTCGTTCACTTCGAAAGTCTTCGAACGACTAGTCCAGCGGCGGCTAGCGGATCACCTTCAACGGTTCGACATTCTGGTCCCCGAGCAATTCGATTTTCGTGCTGGGCACTCCTCGACGCATCAACTGATGCGCTTCGTGGAGACCGTGGCCGAGGCCGGTTGCTCGCGAGAGCAGACCGTCGCCTTTTTTCTTGATGTCGAGAAAGCTTTCGATCGTGTTTGCCATCCAGGCCTTCTATACAAACTCATGGAGATTCTGATTCCGGATTGCTACATTCATTTGATTGCTAGCTTTCTTCGGAACAGAACCCTTTCGCGTGAGAGTAGATAACACCCTTTCTTCGGCAAGGGCTATTACTGCTGGTGTACCTTAGGGAGCGTCTTGGGCCCCCTGCTTTTCTCTGTGTACGTCAATGACGTGCCCAAGTTGCCTGGCACCAGGTTGGCCATGTTCGCTGACGACTCGGCGGTGTACGCCGTCGATCGTCGAGCTGAAACGGCAGTTATCTAGCTCCAGGAACAATTGGACGAATACGTTGAGTGGGCAGAGAGATGGAGGGTTGCCATCAATGCGGCCAAGAGCACAGCAGTAGTCTTCCCCAGACGCTTAAGGCTCCCCGACAGACTTTACGTAGGTGATACTCAGTTGCCCTGGTCTCGAGAGGTCAAGTAGCTTGGGGTCCACCTCGATCGTCGTCTTACCTGGCGGACACACTCCGCACAAGTAGCCCGCAATGTCGCCAATCACCTATACCAACTCCTTCCTCTGCTATGCAGCACCGCCATGACCCGCCGCCTAGGGAAAGTCCATGATCCATGATCCGCCATGGATCTCCACCTATGTGGTGCCGATGGTTACCTACGCGATACCCGTTTGGGGCTACTTGGCCAAGACCCACAAGCGAAAGCTTCAGTCTCTCCTTGACCGAGGATTGCGCTGGGCATGTAAAGCCCATTACCTAACATCTAACAAAACGATCCGAGACTCCCTGCATGTCCGTTCCCTGGACGCCACTATACGGACACTGTCCCGAAAATTTTATCGCCGCTCCGCCCGATTCCAGGGCAACCACCTGATTAGCGCCCTCGGTCGCTACCAATCTGTGCCAGGAGAATCTTGGACCCGGCCTCGGCGCACACTCACCCTCAATTACGTAATTAATTGAAAATCCATGGCCGGTAGCAGGCCACACCATAAATTCAGACCTATCAGTCGTCCCTGCAGCAGGAGCTCTATTTGAAGCTCGAAACGTAGTATACGAGCGGGCGACGGGCAAGCCCTTCGTCCCGCACAGCCATTGAACTTGTGATGACAATAGGTTAACAAATCAGACATTCAAATATCTGTGGGGGAAGAAGTCAACATCAAGTTGCATTTAAAAAGTTCAAAAGGATTTAGAAAAAAAATAATATAAACGCAGGAGAAGCGATTAAAAGAGAAGTTTTTTCTGGAAAAAAAATGGAAGGAGTCCAGGGTAGGTGAGAGAAAAACGCAGGATCAAAGTGAACTACAGACAGGAAGAAGAAACACAGTGAAATTATGAAAGAATATTGGCGAAAAAGAAAAGAACAAAGAATAAATACTATTTCTTTTATGAATTTGCTAAACTGCTACAATTTTTGTTCAGACAAAGCTTTTCGTCATCTCTGACATCATCAGGTCTTGAACAAAGAATAAATAATTGAAATTGGCTTGTGGTCCTTAGATGGCCGATAAAAAAAAATGTACTTCTTTCAAAATAGTGAGCGGGTTCTGCTGTTCAGGGAGCTCACTGCTATATATTTAATATTAAATAACATAAAAAGTGTGGAGTGACGCCGACACAGATTCGTTCAAACTGCTACAGACGTGTAAAGCTTCCTCGCTCAGAATGATGACAGTCGACATCAAAGCTACTGTTATGACTGGTAATGAATTCTTTATCTCTCATCACTGTTATTACGATGTTGACATGATTCTACACAAGGATGGGTTGGTTCCATATTGAAGACGATAAACTACAGTTGATGGGGGTCCAAAGGGGGTGTGACATGAATATATGCTTTCATAGAAAGGCACTAGCCTCTCCACCCCAACTCCACTCTCACCTACACGTCAGTGAGCCCTGTTACAACGAGCAATCCACTCCAAGGTTGTGGTAACCAATCACTTCGGCGGAGTGTATCGGTAAGCAAACGAGAGATGGGGGTTCTGTCAGGGCAGTCTAGGGGTACCCTGGGCCCTGGCCTGGCAGGATGTCGCACATCGGCAGCAGGATGTGCATCTAGTGTAGAGGTGGATGAGCCTACAGTAGGCCAACGGCTGCATACATGGGCTGAGTCAGCCTACTACGACCGGGCAGAGAGAGCTCATGAGCTTAGGTGAAAGCAACTCTCTAGGGGAAGAGCACCCTGAAACCAAAGTTCCTGGTCCTCCTAGTTGGGGGTTGGATAGTAGAATTCACATATCCCATCTGCGAATCTCGTTTATGTGCATAAAGCTATCAGTTTCACAGCCAGTCAGTTGTCTGCACTTGACCGGGACAACTGGCGAAAGCTGTTAAAGGAGGCCTTGATTCAGTAAGTAATTTGTTGTCGCGCCGCTGAAGAAGAAGAAGAAGAAGTAGAAGAAGAAGAAGCTGCTGCAGTTGATGATTACTAAATGTGGCAACGTTGACGCAAAACGGTAATCATCTCACCTTACTAACGGTGCAATCTGATTGGTACACAGACACAGTACAGCGCAGTCAAGTACACGTTATTACATCGTAGACTGCCGAACGTTATCATTCTGACCGAGCGAGCTATAACACAAGCTGAGTGACAACGCTAAGAGACCGCGATCAGCAACTTTACGCCTTGTACATGTATCCGATATTATGTGGCAAGTGTTCCGTCCATAAAAGATTTGTAAGAACTCCTTGCAAGTCAAATCAAGACCCGACGAGCATCTGTATTTGAAAATAATTACGTACAAACATCGCAACAATAATAACAACACAACACATAAGACGTGCAATTATGTTAATGGGGCGCGGTATAGATTAAAGCCATCACAACGAAGCGACGTCCGAGCGGATGATATACGCAATAATCGTTCTCGTGTCGGCACAAGTATTAATTAAATCAAACTGGACTTTTTTGTGCGCGTGCGCGCGCGTGCTTCTCGCGACTAACAACAGGTGATACACACAAGAGGGATCTCACTCAGGTGTAATGCAACACAGAATTGAGTTGTTCGCACTGCTATTAATTAATTACATTCGTCATGCAGTTGTGACAACGGTGCGGCTATAAATTATGGTGGATTCTTTGATGTGAACACCACTGTTTGTTATTATGCATCCGGAGTACAAACGACAACGCGCGCGCGTGTTTCACAATCTTTAATTAATCTTTTTGATGTTGTGATGTCCCTTTTTGATGAAAGACTTCTGTGTTTAGTGTTGGAGTTTAATTAAAATCTTGTTCCAGAAACAGGCCGTTTAGGAAACACATTTTGTTTAACACAAAATTAACTCGTACGCTTTGGAAGGTCTTGTCACTTAGTGCTACACGTATATTAAACATATTTCTGTGGTGGTGCCTGAAATGTGTTATTCAGAATTGACGATTGCTGAGCAAGTTGCGCGTGCTCGTGTGGGCACACACTCGCCCACATATATACGAAACCATTGTTAAAAGTCAAGACAAAGACAGGATTTTATCATACGTAAATACGTACTCTAATCTGTCATCATCATCATCTTCATGGATTAAACCAAGGATGGTTTGTTCCGTTCTCAAACAGGCAAAAATTAGAGCTGGTCACTCCAGCGCTTCCTCGGACGTCCCACATTTCTCCGTCCCCTCGGCTTATAGTTCCATAGTTTTTTGGGGATGCGGAAATCGTCCATTCGGCAAAGATGTTCCCACCAATTCAGCCGATACTGGGCGATCCTGTCGAGTATACTCATAACATTCAGTTCCTGCCCATATATCTGTGTTTCATCTATTATCATGGAGAGTATACCCTGCCACGTGCCTGAGAAATCTCATTTCAGCCGCTTGGATGCGACTGGCCTGGCATTTCGTTAATGTCCAATTCTCAGACCCATAAAGAAGTGTGAGAAGGTCCATCCCCTTGTAGAATTTTAGGCGTGTTCCTTTACTTGCTGACTTGAGGGTTCGCCTAATGGTCCCGCACATAAGCTTGAACTTATGCAACTTATTCACAAAGTTCAATTCTTATTCACTTATTTTTACAACATATTCACAAGTTCGCCAATATGCAATCCTGATTATCAGCAAACCACAACGTGTCAACTGAAGATTTACCAATCACGAAATGCTCCAGAAGGCTCACCACCGTAGAGAAGTGTGGTGAGGTCCATCAGCTTGTAGAACTTTATACGTGTCTCTTTACTCGTTGATTTTAAGAGTTCTCCTGGTGGTACCAGAACTTTACCATCGCAACAATTTTGCTTGTATGAGATCAGCTCCACGAAAAGCTATCACCTTGATCTTCAATCTGGAGATCTGTAATCCGAAATCCACATCTGTACTCTATGTCCACATTTCAAAGGCCTGAACCTCCTCTCCTCATTGTTCCTCAATGTCCCGTATAGTACCACCCTTCAGACATCCTCTTTCACAGCTTTATGTCTAGTCGCCCGCACAATAATCTTCTCTTTCTATTAATGGCTTTCTCAGCTAAGGCACTTCTGCATTTCACCTGTTTATCACATCGCTTGTTCTCTCTAACTAAGCATCCCAGATATTTAACAACTCCCACTTGTTCAATTTCCTCATTTGTTATTTAAATATGTGTATAGCCTACCTGCTCATTTTCCTTATGACCATACTCTTTGTTTAAACGTTTACAGTTGCACCAACAAAATTAAAGCTTTTGATTAAGACGTTCATATTGATTTGGATGGTAACCTAACAAAATTTAGACGCATCTGTGGAACGATTCATAGTTACCTGAAAAATAAAACACGAATGAAATTTTATAAAACTGTGCCTGTCCCCACATTCCTGTATGCTAGTGAGACATGCACTCTTGGTAAAAGAGACGTGCAGAGGATTCAGGCAGCCGAAATGAAATTTCTAAGAGTGACGCAAGGTTGTTCTCTCTTAGATCGGAGACGGAACGAGGATATTAGACGCGATTTAAAGATTGAATCATTGCACCAGAAGATTCAAGACCACAGAAGGAGATGGTGTGAACATTTGAATCTCATGCCTGATATCCGTCTACCTGTGGCTGCCTTGGGTTATCACCCTACTGGGAAGAGAGATGTCGGTAGACCGAGGAGGAGATGGGTTCCGGAACAGGTCTAAGGCGCCCGCACAATAATCTTCTCTTTCTATTAATGGCTTTCTCAGCTAAGGCACTTCTGCATTTCACCTGTTTATCACATCGCTTGTTCTCTAACTAAGTATCCCACACAACAAGGGCTATGATTATGACATAACAAGGGCTAAAATTACATAACTTAAGGGCATAATTAGGGCTTAACTAGACATAACAAGGGCTAGTGATTATGTGACTGACGGGCGTCGGGTGATTAACGTAATCACTCAGTGATAAAAAAACTAAAATAAAATTCTGGTGTAAAAACCAGAAAGTCAGGGCGAGTCCACTTCTACTCAGTAGCGCTTCGTTAATTACAACGGGTTTCTAATTTCATATTAATGGCTGCCATTACGGGCTCTATTGTCGGAGGGTTTTAATTAGACAAACGCCACTCGGGAGAGGTGTGCGACATCACTCATTGTCGTCAGGCACACCTAGAGTAAGTTGTATTCTCAGCTTTATTATCTAATGTAATTAAAATCTGGACGACACTGAAGGCAGCTCGTTTAATAAATTGGGCACGTCCGATCTTGAAAACTTTAAAAACTCTACTTTTGATTTACATTTTTAAGAATTCACAGAGATATTTCAGATTTAGTCAACATTCTTGTTCTGGTAGTGTTGTCTCCCAACTTGTCTTTTTTATTCTTTCCAGAAGCAAATTCGTTTTATTCACCACATGTAGGCCTAATATATAATAAACCTACCTAATGACTGACCGGTTTTCATAATCTCGATCAATCGTACAAAAAAGTCTATGAACAGATGTTTATTCCATATTAATGTAAATGAATGAATGATTTTTTGGGCGACTTCTGTAATTGCATAATAGACAAAACGAAAGTGATACACTGAAATGGATAAGTTTTTCTCCGGAAAAATTTGATTTGCCTGACCGGAAAGTTACCGGATGCCTGACGGTAACTAGTCAGACATTTCTTTCAGAACAAGGAAGGAAGTGCTGATGATGATGATCGATATGACATGTGTGTGTGTGTGTGTGTGTGTGTGTGTGTGTGTGTGTGTGTGTGTGTGTGTGTGTGTGTGTGTGTGTGTGTGTGTGTGTGTGTAACATCTACATTTAAATAAAAAGAAATTTAACAACATACATTCCCAACGAATTACAAAATTGATATTAACTCGAGAACATAGCCCTATTAAGGAAAATAAATATTAAGAATATGTTAGTAAATATAAATTATTTACTTTTTTACTTCCATGTTCCGTAAGGAAATGGAAGTATGGTGATCGCGAAAAAATCGTGTTCGATATAAGGGCTGATTCTGACTGTACTACCCTCAAAACATGAAGAAAAGTCATTTTCCAAAAAGTGGCTCTGTGTGTAGAATGTTTTCTATGGTGAACGATAACTCCCGCAAATTCAAACAGAATCAAATCATTTTTTGCATATGTGCCCGAGTTGTAGAGGACTCAAGGCCTATTGATTTTAGTGAAGTCGGTTAAGGGAGAGGGGTAGTTTACCTGCAACGTTTTACGTTTTAACTAGAGTAAAGTACTTAAAATTCATTTAAACTTTTTAAAGAATGGTAGTTGTTAAAAATAAAATATTTTTGTTGCCAGGTAACCATGTTGTTCGGTTAGGAGGGAGGAGTAGTTTACCTGCATAGTTTTGTGTTTTAACAAAAGTAAAGTACTTAATTCCAATAAATAAGTATCCCGAAAATAAAGTCATATTAATCCATTGTAAAATGGTAAATAAGATAATTATAAATTGAGTGGGTAATTGAAGGGGAAGGGGGTTATTTTTTGAAAATTGCTATGCTGCAATCAAGTATAATATGAATACATAATTTTGAAGGATAAGATATCTTAGCAATTACATATGATAAAAGCATTACTCTATGAATGTGTAAATATCATTAGTGGTGGTGACCGGTTGAGGAGGAGGAATGATTATCTGCTTAGTTCATTTTCTTTATAAGAATAAAGTACCTAATTTTTATAGATAAAGTGACTCGAAAATAACATTATATTAAACGACTACCCTATAATAACAAAAATATTTATAAATAGTGAAAATATTTTGAGGGTGAGCGATATTTTTTTTTTAGAAATTATTGCACTTAATTCAAGTAAATGATTTTAAATATAAATCTTAGAACATGGAAGTCACGTACAGTTCTCCATACCGATATTTTATTAGATAGTTTAAATGATTGCACATATCGATTTCCATATATATTTCCTTAATTAGGCATAAAAGGTTCTGTTCAAAGAAATATAAATCAGAACGATAAACTAAAATTTTAAGAATGCAGCACTTTAGATTCTGTATGAAAGTTGAATGGTTAGCACATGAGACACTTATTAAAGTTAATAATTTTACGAAAACTTGTAAGCTCACATACGCAAGCACGGGTATCATCATCATCATCATCATATTGAAATGCAGCATATTAAAATTAAACTTAACGATAGATATTTTTCTGTTTTTCATATTTTTACTCACTTTTAACTTTTTACATAATTTTTACCATTTCTAATTACATTTATTACTACTGAATGATCTTATTCAATTTTTGATTGTAGGGTGTAAATATTGGTATAGAGAACCATACATGACTTCCATGTTCTAAGATTTATATTTAAAATCATATTCGAAATGAAATATTTCCATAGAAACTACGTCTTTCTACTTATTGCTTCAGCATTAACCACAGTACTGTGGTCACTAACGTATACCACCTCACGTTTTCGCACTCGATTTTCACCGATGATGGCAGTCGATGGCACTGCCGAAAAGTCTGGTTTTGCAGAAAACATTGGACTACGGCTAAAGAGCCCGGGAAGCAATTTTAACAAAAAACTACTTCTTTGTTGCCGATAACGTAGTACACATATACAAAATTCTCCCCTCTACCTTCAACTATAATTTTTAATAATAGAAAATTACCCCGACCCCGTTCACCTAACTTCTTCATTTATAGATATTTCATCTACATTTCTACAGTGGATTACTATGAGCTTCTTATCAGGATACTTTATTTATAAAAATTAAGTACTTTACTCTTGTTAAATCATAAAACGTTTCAGGTAAACTACCCCTTTCTCTTAACCGATCTTCTCCAAAATCAACAGACCTTCCGTCCTCTACAATTCAGGGAAGCATGCAAAAAAATATTTGATTCTGTTTGAATGTGCGGCAGTTATCGTACGTCATGGAAACATTTCTCTTGTTACAACATAAAATGTTGCTGGTAAACTACCCCTTTCCCTTAACCGATCTTCACCAAAATCAACAGACCTTGAGCTCTCTGCAACTCAGGAAAGGGTGCAAAAAATTATTTGATTCTCATTGAATTTTCGGCAGTTATCGTTCGTCATAAAAAAATTACCCTTTTTAAAACATAAAACGTTGCAGATAAACTACCCCTTCCCTTAACCGATCTTCAACAAAATCAACAGACCTTGAGTTCTCTTTAGTTCAAAAAGGTATGCAAAAACCTAGTTGATTCTGTTTGAATTTACGACAGTTATCGTTCGTCATATAAAAAATTACCTTTGTTGAAACATAAAATGTTGCTGGTAAACTACCCCTTTCCCTTAACCGATCTTCACCAACACCAATAGGTATTGAGAACTCTACAATACAGGGCTGTATGCAAAATATTATATGATTCTGTTTGAATTTGCGGCTGTTATCGTTTGCCATATAAAATACCCTTGATAAAACAAAAAACGTGTCCGGTAAACTACCCCTTTCCCTTAACCGATCTTCACCAAAAACAATAGGTATTGAGAACTCTACAGTACAGGGCTTTATGCAAAACATCATTTGATTCTGTTTGAATTTGCGGCTGTTATCGTTTACTATAGAAAAAAATTACCCTAGATAAAAAACTTTTGCTGGTAAACTACCCCTTTCCCTTAACCGATCTTCACCAAAAACGACAGGTCTTGGGTACTCTACAATTCAGGCCTGTATGCAAACAATTATTTGATTCTATTTGAATTTGCGGCTGTTATCGTTTGCCATAGAAAACACCCTTGATAAAACATAAAACGTTGCTGGTAAACTACCCTATTCCATTAACCGATCTTCACTAAAAAAATAGGTCTTGAGAACTCTACAATTCAGGGCTGTATGCAAAACATTAGTTGATTCTCTTTGAATTTACGTCAGTTATCGTTCGTCATAGAAAAAATACCCTTGTTAAAACATAAAACGTTGCTGGTAAACTACCCCTTTCCCTTAACCGATCTTCAACAAAATCAACAGACCTTGAGATCTGTATAATTCAAAAAGGTATGCAGAAGAGTAGTTGATTCTGTTTTAATGTACGGCAGTAATCGTTCGTCAAAAAAAATTACCCTTAATAAAACATAAAATGTTGCTGGTAAACACCCCTATTCCCTTAACCGATCTTCACCAAAACCAACAGGTCTTGAGAAATCTACATTTCAGGGCTGTATGCAAAATATTATATGATTCTGTTTGAATTTGCGAACTTCGAGAACATTACTTTTCTAGACTCTCACAGTAAACGTGCATGTGTGCGGGTTGAGGCTCCGCCCAGGCAGCTCGACCGCCCACCGCACAATACAAACTTTCACTTCTACAATGACAGGTGCATTTACTTAAAAATGAATGTAGAGTTTTCTAGTATATTCTCAACATCCTCTCTAAAACTCTACATTCTCACAATCACATTAATTTTAATAAATTCTTTTTACTCTTAAGTCCAAGTTTAGATCTTAAATAAACAAATTTTGGTTTTGACAAAGCTTTCGTAAGTATATCAGCGACTTGTTCATCACTTTTAACATAATGTACATCAATTTCTCCATTTTGAAAACAATCACATACATAATTATATTTCACATCAATATGTTTTGTCCTTTGATGGAATTCAGGATTACTTATAAGTTTTAATGCACTCATATTATCTATATATAAATCATATTTATCAGTCTTACAATCACATTCATTAAATAGCTTCTTTATATTTCAGTTGTTGCTAATGCTGCACTTACAAATTGTGACTCGGTTGTTGATAATGATACAGATTGTTGCTTCTTACTTCGCCAAATAATTGCAGCATTTGCATACGTACAAGCTACGCCAGAAATTGATTTACGTGTAACTGTATCGCTAGCATAATCAGCATCACTATAAGCTTTAAAGTTGCCATCCTTACAATATAGTAATCCAAAATCAATCGTACCTTTTATATAACGTAAAATTCGTTTAATAATTTACCAATGAGCTACACTTGGTTTGTCTAAAACTCTAGATACAACATTTACAGCAAAACTTATGTCCGGACGACTTACAATTTGCAAAAACATCAAATTGCCGACAGCTTCACGATAAGGTACATTACTTACAATAGTTTTTGATAAATATTCATCATGATTACAATCAATTGGCGTGGATACAATATTAGCTTCTGACATATTAAACTTTTCTAAGACTTTGATGAATGAAAACAGACCCATCATTCAATCTACAAATTTCCATTCCAAGATAATTAGTAACTTCTTTAGTACTGGTAATTTTAAATTTTTTACTCAAATCATTCAACAATTTATCAATCAAACTTTCATTTGAAGCTGCAATAAGTCCATCATCAACATAAATTGCTAAAAAGATCTTATTATTATTTTTGTTATATATGTATAAACATGGGTCACCCATACTTTGACAAAAATCTAAATTTACAAGCAAATTAGTGAAGTGCTCAGTCTAGCATCTTGGTGCTTGTTTTAAGCCGTATAAACTTTTCATTAATTTACATACGCGTGAGCTTCCATTATCAAAACCTTCAGGTTGTTTCATATATATATATATATATATATATATATATCTTCCTTTAAGTCACCGTATAAAAAAGCCGTTTTTATATCAAATTTACCGATATGTAAATTTTCACGAGCAGAAATACTAAGTATCAATCTTATTGTATCAAATTGAACAACCTGACTAAAAGTTTCTTTATAATCTATATCTTTCTGTTGCGAATAACCTTCAATAACCAACCGCGCTTTATAACGTTCTGTACCATCTGGATTGAGCTTCTTCACAAAAACCCAACGATTGTTAATCACCTTTTTATCTTTTGGCTTTTCCACTAATACCCATTCATATAATGTCTTATTTTCATACAAAGAGTTCATTTCGTCCTGCATTGCAGTTTGCCGAATCTTTTTCTTTACTTGAAATTGCTTCGTTATAATTAGATGGTAACTTTTCAGCAATAAACGTGATCGGACATCCATAATATTCTGTAGGTTTTAATTTTGTTCTATCGCTCAATTGTCGTCCAGTTTGATTGTTATCGCTATTTGAAGATTGTAAAGGTTCTCTTTCTTCAAACTCATTTGATTCATTTTAAAGTAAAAGTTCATTATTCTTAGGAGTTATAATTTCATTGTCTTCAGTTTCTTTATTATTATTGTTCAAAGAATTCAAAATAATTGAATCAGCTAATACTCTTACAGGTTTAAAAGTACATCTCTACTTATAATGACATCTCGCACTTCCGGAACATATACACGATAACCTTTACAATCCTCATGATATCCGACCAGATAACCTCTCATCGATTTTTTATCAAGTTTCTTACGCTTTTCTTTTGTTATATGTACATAACACATGGTTCCAAATATTTTAAATCTATCAACAGTAGCTGTTTTTCCATTCCATAACTCATAAGGAGTTTTATTATTTTGTTTTGTTGGGCCTGTTCTATTAATTACATGTACAGCAAGGGATTCATTGCTTCTGCCCATAAGAATAGAGGTAAGTTTGAATTTGAATATAACATTGATCGAGCAGCCTCTACAATGATTCGGTTATCGCGCTCTGCAATTGAATTTTGTTCGGGCGTATATGGAACATTAATCGAATATTTTATACCTTTACTATTTAAAAAAGAGATCACAGCTTTATTGTCGTATTCTTTACCACCATCAAAATGAATTTCTTCAATATTTGTTGCAAATTGATTCTCAACACCGATAAAAAATGATTTTAGTTTTTATATTACTTCAGATTTTTCTCGAATAAAATGAATATCTCTATAACTTGAAAAATCGTCTTCAAAAGAAACAAAATATAACTTTCTACCGAGAGACTCTACTTCCATAGGACCACAAACGTCAGTATAAATTAGTTCGCGAGTTTTAGTGGCACGATCGATCTTTTTGTGAAAAGGCAATCTATGATTTTTGCCATAAGCGCAAACTTCATAAAAGAAATTTTCATCCGTAAATTTTATATTTAGATTTTTCAAAAAATTCTTCACATGTTTTACATTTTGATGGCAAAGTCTTTCGTGCCATAATTGTAAAACATTACCGTTGGCAATGCTCGATCTACTCTTTTGTTCTACCCCGTTACATTCTTTTGGAATTAAAGTTTGAATGTATAATTTTAGCAAACTACCAGGCTCATATTCGGAACAAGTTACAAGAATTTCATTACCATGCTTTAAAGTACATCTCGTAGCATTATGTGTTATTTCATACTCTATACCCCTTTTACCCGCATATTTAACAGAAAACAGATTATACATTCAATCAGGAACATATAATACATTATAGATAGTACCTTCTACTCGTTCACTATTTTTATAAGTTTCAAAGTCAATATTACCTTTACCATATGCAGACATTGTCATACCGTTGCCCATTCTTACACTGACTGGTGTTGTATATTCTTCGAACGTTGAAACCATTCTCGATGCTTCAACATATGATCCGTCGCACCCGAATCCACAATCCAGAGATCATCCCGATTGCCACAGCTGCCTTTGTCACCTATTAGTGCTATCCTCGATGTTGATTTCTTCTGTCCAGAAGACGAGTTACTTCTTTCTTGATTATTCGACCATCTTCGCTGTCCATTATTCTTATTCATGAAGCAATTGTTACTTTTATGACCTTTTCTTTTGCACGTATAACACCTGAAGCAGTCTCTTTTTAAATGACCTTGTCTTCCACAATTATAACACTGCTCTTGTTTCAAATCATTCTTCTCATATTTATAAGAGTCATTCTTCTGTTCCTTATGACCGATTTTCAGATTAGCTAGCAACGCTGTCGTCTCTTCGTGTACTTCCTTTTGCTCTTGTAATCTAAATTCTTCTGCCATCAAGCGCTCAGTCAAATTTTCGAGATTCTTCTTATCGTCAGATACCGAATCCCAAGCAATGTGAAAATGATTAAACTTTTGTGGTAAAGATGTTAAAACACGAGTCATCACCATAGTCTTTTCAATTTTTCCCCCGAGATTTTTCATTTTTCTAGCCAACTGTTCTATTTTTTGAAATATTATACGTAACACTTTCACACTCTGTCCACTTAAACTCCAAAAATTGTTTTTGTATCAACGACAGATTTTCATCAGATTTTAGATCATATGCTGTATTCAATTTGTCCCACATCTCCTTGGCAGTAGAACAACCCATTATAAGTTCGAGAGGCTTTCTCTCCACTGTTGTAACAATTAACTTTTTAGTGCAATTATGCTAATTATTATGAATTATTAAATTATCCAATTATATATTAATAAATTGGGGTCTAATTAAATTTTTATGCCCCCACTTTCCTTGGGTGTCATTTATGTTTTACTGAATGGGGTTGTAATTGACATTTGTAGAGCCCTACGATTGGCCGTGCCATTTATATTTAATATACATATGGAAAAGTAAATTATGCTTGTCGGATTTGACTCAATATATTTATCAAATCAATATGATTTACATGAGCATGTTAATCTGACATTTCAATGGGCAATTTGGGTGTGTCCACTGATAATTAGCATAACTCTTTGTAAATAACAAGATATAATCACCGGATCGTGATAAATTAATTGTTAAGGTTAATTGCAATAATGAACGCAAGATACATGTATAAATGTAATAATTACTTATTTATTATATCATTGATTATGTAAATTACTGAACCGCAAATGAAATTATGTCCTGTAAATACATAACAAAACACATAATAACATAAATCACAATAATATTCGTTCGTTGTTTCCTGATAACAAGACATATAACACAATCAAATACAACACAATAATATACATATACAAACAACGAGCAATCAAATCTATTTTATTCCTAGCTAAATGCGTTCATTAATGCCCCAGATGAATGACTTTAATATTAACATTATTAAATTTATGATTTATATAGATCTCTTGGGAGTAGTTCTTTGAAAAGAAGAGACAGTGCAGTAGTATGTATCAACTAGCATTTAAGAAACATAAAGACTTAACTTGCAAAAGGTTTATCCACAAATTCCATCGGTGTAAGATTACATCCGTTGGTGAGTTCCTTGTACATGATAATCACTATTGATCGAAGAACACTTCACTTTCACTCACTGAATATTCCACTCGCGTTATGTATAGTGTGGTGTTGGACTTTCTCCGCTGGCGTTAAGTGTTTTACGGCTTCATGTGTTAAGATGCAATCATCGACACTGAAGTGGTTTGTTTTAAAGTTTGCTGTGTGCGTGTTCGGGTAGCTAACTATTTTGTCTACCTTGGACGTAATGTATGCAATGTGCGTATTAGTGTTCGTGTTAATTCACTTAGTACATATGCCCAAAATTGAGAATCATTATGGTTGAATAGTGTCTGAAATCGTCACCACTGTTTTACTATCGGATTGTTACTCACTCGTATTGCATTAAGTTGCGCGTCGGACGTAGTCTAGAGTCACGTATACACTGGTATTTAACGACAGTTATGTCTATTCGCACTGTTGATTACTACGGTAAGTTCGGTAACTCATATAAACTATCGAACATACGTTTTGTATAACTGCGATTGAGTTGAATGTCTAAGTCCGATTAAGACCGCGACTTGGTTACAATTTCACTGATTGATTAACCGAGTTGAAAGTTGAGTAAGTCGTGTAAACTATTTCTACTCCTACTACTACTTTTACTATTACTATTACTGTTCAAGTACCACTTGGCTCCGCGTCCTCGCGAACAGTTTTTATCAATCATTCTCTCCCAGAAGGCAATTTTCTCATCTCTACGCCTTCGGCCGTTGTTGATAGGTTCATAATTTCCTACCACCTTGTAGATTTTTGTCATCGGTTTCCTGATTCGTCGTTCAAGTCGTCACTACTCTCTCCACCAGTTCCTTTGGAAGATGCCAAACTCTGGTTGGTCGTCCGGCATCCCCGGAATATCCCAGCGACGAACGCTGTGCTGATTCTCAGAAACTAGAGCAATTGCCCGCCTGTCTATCAACCTTTTGTTTCCACGTTGTCGAGGCACCCTGACATAGCTTTTGTTAAGAGTCTGCAGTGTCTTGGTCAATTGTTCATTTACCCTTCGCTCGTTCCGCCAATTATCAACTCTTCGTTGGGCGTCATCCCTGGGTGGCTCCCACGCTTTCTAGTTGTAAATCTGACTTGACGTCAGGGCGTGCTTTCCTGCTGGGCTGTGTATATCTCTAGTATTCATTGAATATCCGTCCTATTGTCTACATATTTGTCAAGATTTCTCTGCACCCTTTGTTACTGGGTGTAGCGTTCATACGTGTGCTCGTTACAACTTAACCCCACAGCATGTGTTCCATCTCACTTCTGCGTAACCAGGCTACTGGACTATGCCTTTTTTTGATTGGTTTGTTTGGCGTTGTAAATCGTAGCTAACTTCGTGCTGTCAACGACGTTCCCTGTTTTCTATTGTTGCGTGTACACAGACGTTTCTTCATTGTTTTCCCACTGGCGTCGGGTCTGACGTGTCTCTAATTCGTTCTTATTTACGACTCGGCCCGGGTTTGTCAACTCGAGTGTGCGAGCGTGTCTCTTGATCATGAAATTATAAATTTTTAAAATTTTGATCACTATAACTTTCTGGCAATTTTGTCCGCCTTCTTGAACTTTTCCAACAACGCGTCACGATCTTCTGCACCTGCAGCTGGCTCGGCTAATCTTCCTTCGCAAACATCCAGCACATCATCAGCCTCTTCCATCAAAGTGCGTACTACGAAGCGCCATTGATGCCAATTATCTTTGTCTCGAAGTTTTTCAATTTTTATATTCGGTTCCATTTTTGCACAAATATTTTATACTTGCACTCCAATTACACACTGCACTCCGATTTTTAAATGCCACTGGGCCCATAACCTGTTGAGGTATGGGTAAAAATAATGAATAATTCAAGTACAGGAGCAAACACACGCTTTATTGAAGGAACAGTTTAGTAGCAAGTATACATAAAACGGATACACGAAATACACATTACAAGAGCACATTTAAAACTGAACTGTACTTGTCGAGTGCATCTCTATTTATATAGAAAAACAGCTTCCAGATCTTTCCTTTTATTTAAAACTTCGAGAACATTACTTTTCTAGACTCTCACTGTAAACGTGCATGTGTGCGGGTTGAGGCTCCGCCCAGGCACCTCGACCGCCCACCGCACAATACAAGCTTTTTCACTTCTACAATGACAGGTACATTTACTTAAAAATGAATGTAGAGTTTTCTAGTATATTCTCAACAGGGGTAGTTTTCTATAAATGAAAATTATAGTTGAAAGGGAGGGGAAATTTTTTATGTGCGTACTACGTTATCGGCAACAAAGAAGTAGTTTGTTGTTTAAAATTCCTTCCCGGGCTGTTTGGCCGTGGACAATGTTTTCTGCAAAAACAGACGTTTCGGCAGTGCTATCGACTGCCATCATCAGTGAAAATCGAGTTTTCGCTAACGTGAGGTGGTATCCGTTAGTAACCACAGTACTGTGGTTAAGGCTGAAGCAAGAAGTAGAAAGAAGTAGTTTCTATGGAAATATTTCATTTCGAAAATGATTTTAAATATAAATCTTAGAACATGGAAGTCATGTATGATTCTCCATACCGATATTTTATATGTGTACTACGTTATCGGCATCAAAGAAGTAGTTTGTATTCAAATATTTCATTTCAATTTGTTAAACATAAAACTCGATTTACAAGGTGGGGGATATTTTTTTTAGAATCGAACCGAATTCAAGTAAATGACTTGACTTATAAATCTTAGAACACTGAAGTCATGTATGGTTCTCCATACCGATATTTTGAATACCTGATGACGGTATTTAACAACATTCGTAGCACTTGGAACAAACATAACGTATTATTATTCTTTTTGTTTCAGAAAGAGTTGACATAATGCAGGGACCACTAGTCACCCTGAGTAATCATGGAACCTCATTTCGGTAAGTGTCAAATTATTTTATCAAATTATCAACTGAAAATTACTATTTACTATTAGTTATTAGGCTAATACTATTTATTCACCACAATGAATCGACATGGCGCACTTAATGTCAGGTTACACAGAAAACGTTTGTATCAAGTTGCAATTTTGTTCTTAAGTAATTATGATTACTTATTGTGTGTCCCAGCCAGGCTAACAATCTACTCTTTATAAACTTACTATATCTGTCCCGTGTATTAGATTATTTATTTCATGATTCCTTCGTATTCTCCATGAACCGTCGTTATTATGCACGGGTCAAAAAAAATTTTCTCAGTATTTTTCTTTCGAATGTTATTAGATACTTTTCGTCTTTTCGTGTCAATACCCAGGTTTCACATGCTGGTCTAATTATGCCGCTGTATATTTTAATGTAATTATTTGTTCAATGCTTTCGAGTTTTTTTTAATTTTGAGTGGGCGTAGTAACATTGGTTACCACTAAGGATTCTCGCCTGGATATCATTGCTTGTGATGTTAGTGTAGTTTATTAGTGAGCCTAGGTAGGAAAATTCACTTGTGTTTGCAAATACAAATGAACTACGCTCGCAAATTACATTCATGTGACTGGATGGACTTAATTTCTTACGTACTAAGAAGCGATGATTATACTCATCATCATCATTGGTTCGACAGCCCTTTGTGGGCCTGGCCTTCTTCAGAAGATTTCGCCATTCTGCTCTATTCGTAGTCACACTCCTCCAGTCTCTAATTCCAAGAGTACTCATGTCCTGATTCACCCCGTCCCTCTATCTCAGTTTTTGCCTTCCAACTTTTCTTTCACCTTCTGGGTTTGCAGTAAATATCTTCTTAACAACTCTGCTTTCACAGGCACGTACAATGTGTCCAGTCCATTCAAATCTTTTTAATTTAATAAAGCTGACGATATCAGCTTCATCATATAAATTATAGAGCGCTAAATTATATATTTTCCTCCAGGCTCCCCCTTCTTCCACTGGATCAAAAATTTCCTTTCAAATATATTTAGTTGCCTCTCATCTGACCTACGTAGCATCCATGTCTCTGATGCATAAGTCAGTAGGCCTACTGGGTACACTAGGACCTTATACATCAATACCTTGGTCTTCTTTTGTATTAGCACAGACTTTATACGTTTCCTGAGGCCCTGCACACACCTATTTGCTGACAAAATACGCTTTCGGATTTCCACACTAATATTATTTTTACAGTTAACTTCAGAGCCAAAGTAGGTAAAACTATGTACTGTCTCGAATTTATAAGATCCTATTTCTAAGCTTTAGGGCCCACACAACAGTCTTTTCTTGACACTGGCATAGACTATACTTTGTTTTCCCTGATTGATCTGCAGATGCATTTTTGTTGCAGTTTTCTCCAATTTCACAAAGGCTTCCGTTATAGCTGTTTTTGTTCTTCCTATAATATCGATGTCATCTGTATAAGCCAGAATTTGAACTGACTTATAAAAGTTGTTTCCTCTTATGTTAATGCCTGCGATGATTATATTAGTCTGCTGTATGATCTAACTGATGCTACTCTTGGAATAAGTACACACAACAGAAACATTCGTTTTAAAACCTGCTTCTTAAGTAACGGATTATTCTGCACCATTAGTTGGGGTTTTCGTCCAGTTAATTGATAAACAAATTCACTGTGCAGAGAAATGTCAGACAAAAAGAGATACAAAGTGTATCTGTGTGTGTGTGTGTGTGTGTGTGTGTGTGTGTGTGTGTGTGTGTGTGTGTGTGTGTAACGCTGGCAGCTGTAAGAAGTACGAACGACGTGGAAAAAACGTTTAACCAATATGGTGAGCGGAGCGAATGAAAATAATCTTCGACTCACGCGCTTGCATACTAAATTTTGTTGATGATTGACTGATCGATTAAGAAACGATCGATTAGTCAGTCAGTCCACGGGTCAGAGACCCGCACGATACTTACTGGGCGAGCGGAGCCGCCAGTACTGTGCAACAATTGCGCGGCGATTAAGACATAAAACGCGTGCGACTCCATGGAAATAAATGAAAAAAAGCGAGGAAGAGAGAGAGAGAGAGAGAGAGAGAGAGAGAGAGAGAGGGAGTGAGTGAGTGAGTACTTGGTCGTTGCGCATACAACGTCGGTCGGCGCTGGCATGTCAAAAGTCAGTAACACAAATTAACGTTCGCAATATAATTGCTACTAATTAATCACTGGATTGTCGCAACGCAACAATTTCAGTCCATTAATGAAACCGCGCGACGACTACTCTGAACTGGGTAGTAGCGCGGCATAATACAAGGAGTGGCCTGACAAAGCTACAACGACGGGTGGTGGTGGTGTTGGAGGGGGGGATAGAGAAATCCGTTTCGACAATAATAATACTGTATAGCTATACTACTACTACTGTTGTGTGAACGTTGTAACCATAGAAACCGCTGCGACTTTATTATGCTCATTGTTTGTATTGTATGGTATTGTTAATTTCTCGGTAACTGAACGAGAAGAAAAGATGTTTTTCAATTTATGGCGCGAATAAAATTTTATATTTATCGACGGCCGGGACGGAATTCGTGTACACGTCGAATGGAGAATAAAAAGAATGAGCAGAAAGAACGTTTCGAGCATTTGCATAAACACGAATTCATTGATACGGTTAAAAGAACAAAAAAAATGTTGAACGACACAAAAGTCCGGCATATCAGCTGGAGAGACATTTGAATTAAATATTGAAACATCTGCGACTGGTAAAGCAATAATAACGCGGAGTTAAGCGGCGACCGGTTAAATTATGCCGTCCAACACCGCTGTTCCACGTCGTTATGAACTGTTGTGTGGGTGGACGGATCCCGGGTAAAATGAAAACAGGTGGACAGAAATTCACACGTGGACACTGGTTAAAAAGGAACAAGAAACGCTGAGAAGTCTGAAAGAAAGATTGTACGACGCGTTTATGGCCCGGTTAAGGAAGATGATGAATGGACAGTAAGAAATAACCCGGAGATACATGAGCTCTTCAAGATCGTAAAAGAAATGTCGATGTACGGCAGAAACTATATATTATGAGTATACATGATAGAATTGCCCAATATCGGCTAAAACTGTTGAAATTAAAATCCGAACTACTGAGCCGAAACGTCTGAGAACATCTTTCAGAATAATAACTATAGTAGACCACGGCTCAATAGCCCAACGATTATGACACCGGCCGTGAAAGACATAAATAAAGGTATCGGCTGAATTGGATCTTAACAGAAACGATGACTGCCGCAGCCCCAACAACTATGGAATTATTAGCCGAAAAGGCGGAGAGGTGTGAGGTGTCCGAAGGAGGGTTGCAGCGATTAGCTCTAATCTATTCGTTTCGCATCGGAACAAACCATTTTTGGTTTAATTCTTGCTGAAGATGATGGTAGACGAGCTACTGAAGCATGAGAACATCGTAAGATTCGTAACAAGCTCAACAAATGCAATGGCTAGGTCGCCCAGAACGGATGGATGATCGGAGTATAACAAAGAAATCCAGAGGGCACAGGTATATAAAAGTAGAAAGAGGGGGGTCGACCTAGGCTGAGATGGTTGGATGGTGTGCTGGAAGATCTCAGAATAATGGACGTGAGAGGTTCCTCTGAGATGGTAACGGATAGAAAACATTGTAGAATATTGGTATTGGAGGGCAGGGCCCACATTGGGCTGTAGTGCTGAAGAAGACGAAGAAGTGATATGATCACAAAGCACACAGTGGAACAACTCTGTTCACAGGTCTGTGCTTTAATTCTGCTGAGGGTCTGTTGGATTCTAGTATCAATTTTTTTTCTAAAGCTCTCCATGCTTGCTTCGTGTAGTGGATATCTAGTTCTTACCTTGAGTCTAACTACCTGACTCACACCATCTCAAGGTATGTCTATGATTATCTACGACCTTCGTCTGTCCTGACAAGACGCCCGAAATACGCTTACGTATGCCTTCTTAATCCAATCTACTTCTTATATGCCGAATGTTCTCTAGATGGCTAAAGATCTGTGCTGCAAAATCACGGACTAAGGCATTTACAAGTAAACATCCAATTAGAACAAAAAATAGTTATAGACAACAAAACTTAAAACAGAGTGGTCATTTTAATTACCTGGGATGTGACATCTCATATAAAAATGACGCTGATTGGGAAGATAAGTTAGCAAAGTTCAGAGGCATCTAAAAGATTAAAGACAATAAGAGGTGATCGTGCCAACACTTGGATCGCATGCGGGATAACCGATGCATATATGAACCTAATGGGAAAAGGGATGTTGGTAGACCCAGAGAAGATGGGTTCCGAAACATGTCAACTAGAGACTAGTACTTGGAACGAAGAGAAGAAGGCGAAGAAGAATTAGAAGAAGAGAAGAAGAAGAAGAAGAAGAAGAAGAAGAAGAAGAAGAAGAAGAAGAAGAAGAAGAAGAAGAAGAAGAAGAAGAACAACAACAACAACAACAACAACAACGACGACGACGACGACAACAACAACAACAACAACAACAACAACAATTAAATGCAGATCTTACAATTTCGAAAGTTTATATGTTTTGCGTACTGTCCACGAACGACACTTTAAGAAAAGTATCTGTAGATCCATAATTCGAATTCGTTTCTGTTGTGATCTGCCTGTTAAAACGTTCACGTTTCTTACGCTTACATCAGAAAGTTACATTGCATCATTATTGGAAACATCAGAAAACGTCAACGTCAACATTGTGAGAACGTCAACTGTTTAAGAAACGGTTTGCTTTTTTCAATTTTTGTGAGATCCGTGTTTTGCGTTCAGATAATCTAGTGATAGTAATGAGGAAGGCTAAAGTAATAGTAGACAAAACCCACTCGCAGATTGTAACACATAATACGTCGAAGACGAGACCAATCTTGTAAACGTAGTACTACAAGCTTTATGTAGCGGGAACCAGTAACAAAGTAGACAGTACCTCTTTAACTACTTAAGATGCGACGAGGGTTATAGTTGTGTCTTTGTTTATTGTAAACGCTGCGTTTACTGAATGTCAGTTTGGAAACACGGAGAACAGACCTCCGTCAAACGCGTTCAAATAACAAACGACACAAAATTTATTTAACCGTCGTAATTCTTACCTAACTGTAACGTTTCTACTGGATTTTCTTATCTTTTTTTTATCTGCATTCGTTGTATTTGTCTTCTAGTGCACGAACGAATTAAACACCAGAAAAGCCCATTTAATCCTAAAATACACAACAGACAGTTAATTTCAGCCGTTTTTTTTTTGCGTATGAGCCACTGTGGACTACATTTGGTTGAACTGGTTCCTCCCTTCTTCTCCTCTCTCTTCCTTCTCACTCATCTCTCCTTCATTCTTGATCGATGTCTCTCCTTCCTTTCGTCAGTCTAGATGGCACCTGTCCTCTTCTTGGGGTTTTCCTGAAAACCTTGGGCATTTTTTAAATTCTTTTTGAGTGCCAAGCATTCTTCAATGTCTTCTTCAGTAATCTGGAGTTCTTCTATGTCTTTTCTGTTTCTTTGAACCACGCATTGGTCATTTTGAGCTTTTTGAAATAGTTAAAAAGCTTCCCTGTTAGTCTGTCAGGACTCATTCTTTGAACATGTCCGTAAAAAGTAGTTCTTCTTTTTCTAATTACGTCTGTGATTTTTCCAACATGTGTGTACATCTCATTATTGTGGCGCTTCTGTTTTATTTATGGCGTCATCTTTTATTGATCCCAAGATTTTTCTTAATACTTTCTGTGACTTCCAGTTCTTCCATCATCATTTTCTTGTTCAGAGTGAGACACTCATCTGCACAAAGTGCTTCCGGGCGAATTACTGTTGAATAATGCCTAAGTTTGGCAATAATGGATATTGATTTCTTGTTATATGTGTCCTTGGTTAAATGGTAAGCAACTTTCATCTTATTAACCATGCTTATTCACCCGTTTAATATACATTTCAAAACAATTTCTATAAGTTACGGAATTTTGGTAAAAGAAGACTTTTAACATTGTTATTGTACTAGCATGCTCCTTGAGCTGTAGAACTCCCTCACTGTTTTGAACCAAGTACACTTATTATTACATAAATTTCTATATGTTAGACAATTTTTCAATTATGGAAAAAATTACAAAACTCCCGAGTTCTCTACTATTTCTTTAGTAATATAACAATTCTAGAGTACACAATCATACAATAAACACTAAAAATTCGAAACATGAGGTATTGGATTACAATTTCTTTTAGTCTGACACCCGGCTGGATTTTCATAATTTTCTTCAAATTTGTGATCTTGTTTTTGGGCCTAGGGTCCAAAATTTTGAAATTACAAAACTTAACACTACATTCAAATAGTTAAAATAGTTAGTTAAAATTCTCTTTAATTTGATACCCCTCATGAATTTTTCTGTTTTATCAAACTTTTCACCCATTTTTTTTTTAGGCTCTGACGTACGAGAATTTTTGAAATTTCCAAAAATGAACACCAAGACTGTGATTTAAATTCACTTCAGTTTGATACCACGCATGAAGATTTTCGATTTTTTCGCTTTCGGTTTAAATCCACTTTTTGGTCTGACGTCCAAAATTTTTTTAATTTTTAAAAATAAAGACATATTCATATTTTGATTTGTTACCTTTAATTTTGTACCCCATGTGGGTTTTTGCGATTATTAACAATTTTGACCCCCACTTTTTTGCCTCCCACATTACAACTTTTGGAGGGATCAATCTCAAAAACAATAGGATTCTGTAGGATAGAATTATGGACACGCACACTAAATCCTACAAAAATCGGTTTATGCGTTCAAAAGTTATCATAAAGCATACCCCAAATAGATAGATAGATAGACAGACCAATGCCAAACGGTCGAGTCAAAACTAAGAACTCGCTTTTCTCACTCAATTAAACACATTATTAGTTGTTTGTATTAATTTTATAGTACAAAAGAATAGTAAATCCAGAAAAATATCGTCCAGTAAACAATTAGTAAACTACTCCAAAAAAACTGAAAATATTAAACTATTGAAAGTATAATTTCAATGTTTCATAATCCGTACTTCCTATGAAACTTATCTGGCTTAAAAGTACTGATAATAATCGTTGCACGGAAGCTAAAATCCAAATTAATTTGTGACACTGAAAGACCTCGTCCGGAGCATGACAGGTAGCGGTTCAGCAAGTACGTGGTCTAGGACTTGAAAATGGTGGAAACACTGAAAGGCGTCGTCCGGAGCATGAGAGGTAGCAGTTCAGCAAGTAAGAACGACAAAGCTGGAATTACAGAGATTGCTAATTCAAACAACAAGATGAACATAAGAGAACAGTTACAATTTTTAACTTGAATTAAAAATTAATAGATTATAAACAACGGTGGAAAGAGTGTAACAACCAAAAATTTTAGTATGACTGAAAAGACGTTACATTCAGCATGACACACCTACTCAGGCCTCGAGCAATAAATAAAGAAATGTGTGTCGAAGTGTCAAGTGAACGTTTACTTCAGACAATGCAAGTACGTTTCACATAGATGTACAATAGGGAACAAGGTTGGCCGTGACAGACTCGACTAAAACACGAGATTTACAGCCTGCAAATGTAAGATAATGGAAACTGTGTCAAGTACCAATTTAGAGGAGAAACTGTGACGGACACACTGCCGGTTATTTTGAAAAGTACCAGTAAGAATAAAAGGGTGTAAGTCACACAATAGTATATACCCTATACGAGGACGGACATCGATACCTAAAATAATAGAATCGAACTTGTAAACAGCAGGGGAACGACTTACTGGCGACAACGGATATTTACGACAGGCAGAAGGTGTGCCGTTTTGGAAACGACGTCACGCTGCGCCAGGATAGCGTTCTGGAAAAAAGGGGTCAAACACAGCGAACAATAACAAGATACGACACATTGTTTGCGTGAGAACTGCAGTGAGATCCGGAGTACGCTTAGACAATAGCTTGATAGACAACCATGAAATTGCTCCTGTTCTAGGAAAAGGAGTACGGAGGCTTTCGACGCGGACTCGTGGGGAGACAGGACATCCAATCACAACCCAGCATCTACCCAGAGAACTGGTGGAGAGGACCGTCGCCAGCATAGCAACGGGAACGTCGAATGAGAAGTGAAGAACGGTGGTCTGAAAGAAGAGTAGGAGCTTTTCCGTCCTATCATGTTCAACTTGAGGCGTGTTTTCCAGAAGGGTGCATTGTGGTACACGATGTTTGATAAAAACCGTTTGCAGAGCACGCGGGAGGACAGTCTTTCATAATTTTTCACTCATATACTTTGAGCAGTCTTCACGTACTTTTAAAACAGTATATTTATAACTTTCAACAGTCGGTCGTCAAAGTTCGATTAACATACGGACGGCAGTGGGACTTTGAAACTTTGCCACGCGTCATATAACTAAGAGACTTAGACATTTCGATATTGGCGCGTATCCGGTAATAGTGTACTTTCAGTGTCTAAAAACATGCGACATACGCCAGTGCTTAACAATTATAGAATTCTTTATTATACTCTAATTCAGAATTGAACTAACCAGTCACACTTACATCAATAATCGACGCGTAGAACTATCGTTGATGTAATATCGGACGGCGAAATCATAACATTATACAGTGCGGCGGAGCGATACAATATCATGTGGAACAATTACGCCGCGGCATCAAAACACTAACAGTAATGAACATACCAAACGTTGAACGATAGACAGACATATATATATATACACCATAGTTAACGATGAACTTATCTTCACGACACATAATTTCATGACTCGAACAATAACAGCAGAATCAACAGAATATGCACACACAGCGCGAGTGAATCTGTTTCGCGTGTGTTAAGTGTCAGTGACAGCACAGCTTCCCACACATGATCCAGCAGAGAGGAGTTACGCCGATGGAAATATCGGATAATGCATCTAAACAAGTAATCTTTATGCTATTCTTATCATAAGGAACTCTACTGTCCTGTCTCTTTTTCAAGAAACACCCCTTGAGCATTTAAATTAAACATGACAAACATAATTAACGCCATCCAGCTGAGGCATACGATGAACGCATTAGTATAGGATTTATTGTTTGAATATTTGTGTTTCTATATATCGATTACATTATATATGTATGTGTATGTTTTTCAGCAAACAACGTATTGGATTTACCTTGTAATTTGATGTATAAACATGTGTTCTTTTATGTTCTTTTCATGAGTTTATGAATGTATGTATTTACAGGGAATCATCCATATTTTATATATTGAATTTAATGAATAATATAATGTTAATAAATAAGTGTTTATTTTATCCATATGCGTTCATCATTGTCAAATTACCTCAGAACGAGAAAGTAGTGGCATTTGAGTGATTTATAGTAGTTTATTTTATTTTATTTTATTTATTAATACAACAACTAGAGTCTCCATGCAATAGTTATGCTAACGTAAAGTAATTAACGTGTTATTTAATTTTAATCGGTTTAGTTGATATGAGCAACCTAATTGACTACACGAGCTCATGATGCAAATTAATATATTCAATAATTACTTAATCACAGATTAATTAATTCAGTAGCGTAATAGCATAACACCCCACAGTGTTGTATTTGGCGCCCAACGTGGGGCAAAGAGCAGGCAGTAGAGATAGGATAAGCGTATATATTAATATTTCATGTTAGTAGTTGTAAGAACAAATATTATTAGTGTGAAGCTAGTTGGACTGGGACTGAATGTTAACGCGTAGTAAAGCTGCAAAAATGACGACCAGTAGTACAGATTCCATGGATTTCGACATTAATAACCAACAGGGAGTACCTGGTGTCGAACAAGAGGAATCACCAACTTATTCACGAATGACCGAGGAGACGTCAGACGTCAGAGCGCGGGGACAGGAGTCCCAACAACAACCGCAGGAAGAGGTGACGTTGCGCGCATTAATGGACTTTATGAGTAAGAAATTTGAGAAGCAGGATGAAAAATTTAATGAAATTAATGAAAATTTTATAGAGATTAGAAGAGAACAGAAGGAAAATTTTAGAGAAGTGAATGGAAAATTCGAGAAACTAGAAGAGAAGTTCGAGAAGCAGAAAGAAGAAATCAATGAAAAGTTCGAGAAGCAGAATGAAAATTTTACACAAATACGCGCAGAAATGCGTGAATACATAAATAATTGTGACCAGAAGATAGACGAGGTACAGAAGCAGCAGAACGAGATCATAAAAGAGTTAAGGGGCGACACCGACAAGAAATTCGAAGAGGTGCGTGAAACAAGAGAATTAGACTGACAGGAACTAAAGAGTGTTGCCCAAAATACTCAAACGAGCATCAAAAAGATCCACAACAGAGTGGAGACACACGCAAAAGAAAATCACAAGAAGCAAGAGGAATTGAGAGTCGAACTATTCCAAACAGTAAGAGAATTACAACAGGAACAGGGAGACGTAAACAACACAATGCAGCAGAAGATCAGTGAGGTAGATGAGAGCACCAGAGAGAAAACCACCCGTATCAACGAATTAAAGTCCCAGATAGAACGACTACAGCGTCAGCTAATTGAAGGTGAGTCTGGAATAACCAGTAGAATTAACGGACACACACATACAGAGTTAAAGTACAACGGCACTGACAGGTTCCCAATGGAGTTCCTGAAGGAATTGTCAGAGATCCAGGAACAGTACTACAACAACGGTGACATTAAATGGATCGGGAGACACTTGGAGATGGACGCTGGAATATGGTGGCGCGTCATACGGAATCAAATCTCCACGTACGAAGAATTTAAAGAAGCTTTCACCTTGAAGTACTGGGGTCAAGAACGCCAGGACAATATACGCGACAATCTGGAGTACGGCAGATATGAGTGGAATGGACCAATCACAGCTGTCCAGTATGTAGAACGGATTTTACTGGAAAGTCGGCAACTGTCACCAGCATTAACCGACACTCAGCTGATACGAAAACTAGCTCGCCACTTTGGTAAGGACTTGCAGCTCGCCGTGGTCACACGTGGTATCACGAGTATACCAAATTTCGAAGCGTTGATTACGGAATTTACAAGTATACAGTCAAGCGGAGATAACACTCGTAGGCCACATTATAGACCTTACAACGAAGGGAGGAACAGCCCGAGAGAAAGGGAGACACAATACAATAAAAATGAAAGTGACCGGCAGCCAGCGAGGGGTCGGTATGACAACAAACACTACGTCAATACAGTACAGTTTACACCAGCTGAGGCAGGACCCAGTAGGACGGTCGTTGCCACTACCCCAAGGACGAACGGTAACAGCGACAACAATAACAAAAAAAAAAATGCGTCGAACGAGGGGAGAAGATAGAATTTCTAAGCGACTTCTTTCCGAGTGAGAATGTAAATATATTGTTACCTGATTTACGAAAGGACCTACTAAAAGAGGACGACGAGATTGTAAATAAACAAATATTGAAATGTCCCGAGATTACTATTAAATTTAATAATGATGTAACTGTCGAAGCCTTACTTGATACTGGTTGTATCGTTAACGGGTTATCGGAAACTTGGTTTAATAACCATAAGAAGAGTATAGAACCATATGAGACACTACCCGTAACGAATACATTTATAATAAGTGCTGTAGGAAGTAAATCCAAATTAGTTAAGAGACAAATATTGTGTGACATTGAGATTGATAGTATCCGATATGAATGTGTGTTTTTGGTAATACCAGAATTAGTGAAACCGTGTATACTAGGAATTAGTTTTTTACAAGAAGTTGGGTGTCGCATCGACATCGGAAACAAAGTAGTTAGTTTAAAAAACGATACTGTTGATGGGGAGCACATTATCCCAATCATGAATATTGACGTGATAAACAGTGAAGAAGAAGAGGAAGTACTGCGATGCATCGATGAGAAGATTGGGAGCATAGACTGCGTGGATGAAGGAATACTGCAACGCCTGAAGGATGTTTTGGTAAGGAACCGGAATGTTTTTAGGGAGTGCCCGGGAAGAATAGAGGGTTACACGCACGAGTTTCACGTCACGGACAGGACACCTTACTTTCAACGAGGGTGGCCTGTGCCGCTTGCCTACAGAGACAAGGTGAACGAGGAGATTAACCGGATGTTACGATATGGAGTAATCGATCGTTGCGCCAGCCCGTACGTCAACCCAATCGTGACAGTTATCAAGAAGGATGGGAGGGTTCGCCTATGCCTTGACGCAAGGAAAGTGAACAGCGTGACCGTGCCCGATTACGAAGGAGTGTCCCCGGTAAATGAGATATTGGCTAGATGTGGTGATATGCAGTACTTGTCGACAGTCGATTTATCCAGTAGCTTCTGGCAAGTCCCATTAAAACGAGAGTGTAGGGATTTCACTGCGTTTATGCATGAAGGGAGGTGCTACCGATTCACAGTGACACCATTTGGACTCAGCACCAGCTCTGCAGCGTTGACACGTGGATTGGATGTGGCCCTCGAAGAGGAGGTCAAGAAGAACACGATCATCTACGTGGACGACTGCTTGTGTTACTCTAATAATATACAAACACACTTAAATCATTTAGAAGCGTTGCTAAACAACCTCAATAAAGCAAATATAACTGTCAACCTCACCAAGTCACAATTCTTCAGACGAGAAATCTCCTTCCTTGGTTATCGCCTTACAACAAAAGGGATACAAGCAACCGATGACAAGGTAAAGGCGATTATGGATTTCCCAGCACCGAAGAATACAAAACAACTCAAAGGTTTTCTTGGTCTTACCAATTTTTATAACAGATTCTCGAGTAAATACGCAGAAACAACGCAACCTTTACATGAACTGCTGAAAGGTGGACGAAAGTTTTCATGGACAAGGGAAGTGGACGAGTGTTTCCAGAGAGTCAAGAATTTATTTATAGACACAGTAACTCTACGGTTCCCACGGCCGAACCAAAGATACTATATTCAGTGTGACGCTAGTAATTTTGCGTATGGTGGCCAGCTTTACCAGATTGATGAAGATGGAGAAATCGGCGTCATCGCTTTTACAAGCAAGACATTTAAGGGAGCAGAACGCAATTACTTCACGACGGAGAAAGAGCTCCTGAGTATCGTTAGATGTCTGGATAAGTTTCGTATGTACATACTTGGCCAACCACTCACGATAATCACCGACAATAAAGCATTAACATTTATGCACAAGTGTCACTTAAACAATTCCAGAATTACAAGATGGATTCTCGCCATACAGGAGTACAATTTCGACATTATCCACTGCAAAGGAAAGGATAATGTCGTTGCGGACATACTGAGTAGATACCCGGCTGACACGGAACAACACGAGACAAACGAGGAGACGCACGAATATTTGATTAATCACCTAGTTATTAAAATGAGTCAACAATTAGGTAAAATAATTAGAGGTATGGGCAAATACCAAAATGAAGATGCCAAACTTGGAACGCTCATAGATAAGATTAAGAATAACGATGTAGATAGTAAATTAAGTAAATTTTATAAAATTGTTAATGATAAGTTGTACCGACGACGACGTGGCGAATGGAAACTATACATTCCTGACAGCGTGTCGAAAGATCTAATTGCAGAGATACACCAAATGTACGGACACCTAGGCCCGAAAAGGTGTATAAAAATGTTACAAGAGCACTTCACGATCGACAGCTTGATCAAGAAAGTGAAAGTATATATCCAAACTTGTGACTCTTGCCAACGGTACAAGGATACGAACAACAGGATGCTCTTTGGCGGAACAAAGGCCATGATACCATCAGCCAGAGGTGACATAGTAAGTGTTGATTACTATGGACCCTTACCAACAGGTACAGGAGGTGTCAAATACTTACTTGTCATGGTGGACAACTTCACAAAGTTTGTCAAACTATTCACACTAAGAAGAGCGACAACCACCACGACACTACGACGGATCAGCGACTACTGTACGAAGTATGGACGACCGAGAGTCATTTTAACCGACAACGGCACGCAATTTACCGCCGAAAGATGGGTTAAAGGTCTCGAGGAGCTGGGAATACAACCAAGATACACGGCGATAAGGAATCCTCGAGCGAACTTAGCGGAAAGGATTAACCGCCAATTGGGAAATCTATTCAGGATCCTGGTACACGACCAACATAGCAAATGGTCACGATACGTCGGAGTAATTGAGACATGTATCAATGAAACGTACCACGAAACAATAGAAATAACACCCCACGAGGCACACTTAGGAAAGAAGCCGACCCGCGCATGGGAGAAGTGGCTGGACAAAGATGTCATCAACAATGAACACAATCCCAATATTAATGTGTTTGTAAAAATAAAAGACAAAAGAGAGAAATATGCTAAACGTATCAATGATGGTAAGAATATTACTAAATTTGCTACCGGCGATAAGGTGCTGTTGAGGAGCTACCACCAATCCGACGCCGCAATGAAAAGGATTGACAAGTTTTTCGAGTTATACACCGGACCATACAAGGTTAATCGCGTCCTTGGTAACGCGACATACGAGCTCGCTGAGTGCGATAGCAATGAGAAACTGAGGGGTATTTTCAACGTACGATTGCTGAAGAGATACTTTGAGACGAAATCACAAGTCTCAAAGGAAAACGAAAGTGCATCGACAATCAGTTAGACTAGTGGATTAGGAGGCGGATCAACACATAAGGTGAATGTCCCGCGAAAACCGGTCCAACTAGCTAATCGGTATGATGTATATCTTATTAGTGTATAATGTAAAGATTTTGTACAAGGAGTTCTTAAGTCACAATGTGGCAATCTAACGACATTAATTACATGTGTATAGCCAGTGTTAATGGAAATTTAAATAGAAAAGACACTTAAGATGTGAAAAGTTCAATTGAATGTACAGCAATAAATTGCGAAAAGACGTTATAACGAGTTTTATAGACACCCGATGGTGTTAGATTAATTAATCAAATCTGAGTGATATAAAACAAAGTTATCTATAATCATAATGATTTCAAGTGAATTGTTAATTGTTCCTGAATAATGTATATAAATCTATAATCAATATAATCAGTATAGATGATAGTAACACGTATTGTGAGTGATACTCAATAATAATTAGTGAATGTATCAATGTGTATTTACAGGTCGTAAATTGTATTTTAAATGTTCAAGATAGACTAAGAACATTAGCTATCATAATGATATTTAAACGATACATGAATAATTGTATTTCATGTCGAAAATCATTATTTCATGTGTTAGATTATAAGCGGACGGCACAGCCATCCACAGCTATTATTATTATTGTACATAATCCCATATCTAATTAGATATGCAAATGTGTGAAAATGCGTTCATCCTTCCTCAGATGCACGGCAATAAATTCCCAGAGGTAGTTTACGACCAAATATAGGGAATATATACCCATATACCCCAAGCAGAGGAAAGTAGGTCAATGACCGCGACTTTATCAGAGGGGACTCCCACAACAAACACAGAGCGCAGAAATCGGATTAGAGTGTCTTCCGCTAATCCAACATCAAATCCGATTTGGGGACCTAGAGCACTAAGAAAGAACGACAGATTCCAGATCGACCAAACAAGTCTGGAAAACAAATCTATAGGACACAGGTGTGTGGGTGGACCCAGGAAGAGATGTCTGGAGGAGCTTTAAAGGCGGAACAGGCAGCACCTTGCCTACGCCGCGTTGTGAAGATGATGATGATGTCTGATACTGATTTTGGTAATTAATTTCTTCATTTATTTGTTGACATCCATTCTACTAAATAACATTTACTATTTGCCAGAGGAATTTTCTTCGGTATCTCTGTAAAATTTTAACCTTTGAGTTGCCAGCTGATTGCTAGAATTACTAACTAGCTATGTGCCAGTCCTGATAGTCTCCCAGATCACTAGCTTGATTTCTACTGACGGTTGCGATATTATGAAATTCAGTACATTTGTTGAAATTTCAGTTCCATTGTTTTCTTTACAAAATACATGAATCTACCATGTCAGTCGTCTGCCATGACAAATATCTTGATTTTTTAAAGTTTTATCTTCTGGTACTTGTTCTCCGTTTAGCATCATAATACGACGGTTTTCTTTGTTTTTGAGATTTGTAAAGTCATTGTTACAACAGTTTGCATTGCTATCATGGGCGGCTCTAGGGTCGTGATTTTGGCAGAGCGACTTGATGGGACAGACTACTAGAGGGGGGGGTAGATTTGGGACTGAGGTCTGGGAAATTTCCCAGACGTTTTTTAAAAAATGAGGTTAAGAAAAGTTAAAGAAACGTTTAAGAAAGTTGCAGAATTGATTCATCAAAAGAGTAGAATTGAGGGCAAAATAGTCCCAAATTAAATTTTTTCATAACTTGAGATGTGGACTGCCTTTAGTAGCTATAAAGTGTAACAATACTATTATATTGGTATGGACGAGATATACTGTTTCAAGTGTTAAATTACAACAAATGTATTTCTAGCGATTTCTGTAAAAGTACAATACGTTACTTGAAACACATCATGATTAACACAGTAGTATGAGAAGCACGGGAATGGACATGCAGCAGTACGTAGCGGGACCGCTGAAATATATTCGCACGATTCGGTCAGTAATTTGGAAACCAATAAAGATAGAACATTAAGAACTGAATCAAAATTAAATTTGAGTCTTCCTGTACAATTCTCATGCTTAATGTCTATTATCATATCATGAATAGGAAAAAGGTTCTCGCAGGCTACTTTTTTATGCTTCATGACTGAAAATAATTAAAATTTGATATGAAAAATTATTTTTTATTTTGTTATTACAAGGATATTATTAAATTGAATAGAAAGCATGTTTATCACGTACGTAACCTGGACTACATGTACAACAAAAAATTATTGTTAAGGAGCAAGAGCATCTTGTGTAAGGACAGTTTACATTTTAATACGTACTAAATCGAGTGTGCGATGGTTTTTATTGCATTTTTTATTTTTACCGACTCAGTTTTTAGGCTAAATTTATAAAAATATACCAAACATGAAGAATTAAAATACTGTCACTACTGTGTACATTTTGTAGACTTATCTAGTACTTCATTTTTATCGGTCGAGGTTTTCAAGTCGCTTATTAGTAGCGAACGTAAAACCCATAAGCTCAATGTATTTCCCTAACTCGCCCATTGTCTCTTCCGACTTTAAAACCAAGAATAGGTCTATATGCTAGCTAGTGATGGTGTGCAGTTTGTTCACAACTGATTGAAGACAATATTTATGTTCTTAAAAGCCATGTAATTAATTTCAAAATATTCGCGGATTCGATTAAACTTTCAAATTTGAATTTCTCAAAAATGAGGTCTTTCAGTGTTTCCACCATTTTCAAGTCCTACACCACGACCTTTTGGTCCTTTTAAGAACCAAACCTAAATATTTTGGTTCTCAAAACTCCTACGTCATCAGGACCTCTACGTCCTTTTGGTCAAGGTCCGGAACATGACAAGTAGCAGTTTAGTAAGTAAACACGACAAAGTTGGAATTACAGAGACTGCTAATTCAAATAACAAGATGATCAAAAATGAGGCTTAACACTATCTTGTACTGACCCTGACAATTATGGGTCGACGAATTTAATTATTCTAATTAAAATCAACACTTAATTTATGGGTTCAGAAACTCAAATCTTTCCACGATAATTTTTAATTTGGAATGTTATTTTAAGAGCCTGAATTATGATAACAATATTTACTCTCTGGGAAATTATATTCTTAAGAATAATGTATACATTCAAAATTATTTATTTACCAACCCTTACAGCGACTTCGCCCCTGTTGTTTCCCCACTGGGAAAGGTTGACGTCGGAGAAGTGTCGTGAGGTAACTGTTAATTTAGTGGAATGGTCTGGGAGACAACAGGGTTGTGGCGGGGTGCTGTTATCTGTGCCGCTGTCACACTGAGATAACGGCTACCACAGCCACAACGCTGTCAGACACTGGTGAGGCTAACATCAGATAAGAGACACGGGACTCGACAAAACACGGCGCGGGGCGCACACGTAATAAGCGTCTCTCTCTCTCTCTCTCTCTCTCTCTCTCTCTCTCTCTCTCTCTCTCTCGCCGCTGCCTGTTGCATACTAACTAACGATACCACTAAACATTTTGTCATTCACGGACCAGTTTCGTGTTCACAAAAACGTTGGCGCTCTCGACCTTCGCTCTTAACACCCTTCCCAGTTTGGAGCTTCCTATTCCTTTGTGTTCAACCGTTTTCTGGAAACATAATACGTAATATTGTATAAAAATAATTAAATATTGTTTAAAATTAATGACGATTTGAATCTTTCAGAAACCATCGTCTACAGAGACTATTTCCGGGCATCTTGTTTTGGAAGAACAAAACGGTTTCAGGAAGAGCAGATCTTGTACAGACGATGCTTTTATTATTACACAAATCTTTGAGAAGCGTCGTGGCTTCAATAAAAAAACGCATGTAGCGTGCAGCTTTCGTTGACTTTGAAAAGGGTTTTGGTAGAGTAGATAGGAATTTGGTGTGGCAAATATTTAGAAGAACGGGGATATCCACAACTTATAAGAATTATAAGACACTCAGTATAGTCAGTGGAAGTATGGTGTATGATGTCGCCCCCCCCTTCAACAACTGTCCTCCTGATTTATTTACAATAAATGGAACATAATATGCAATATTGTATGAAAATAAGTAAGTATTGTTTAAAATGAATTACGACTGGAATCTTCCATAAACCACGATCTACAGAGACTATTTCCGAGCATCTTGTTTTGGAAGAACAAAACGGTTTCGGGAAGAGCACATCTTGTATATACAATGCTCTTTATTATTATACAAATAGACATTCGGTACATGTGTATTGATTATCTATTTCCTGCTGATGGTGATAATAAATTTTCGAACTTCAAAAATAAAGTATAGCTTAAGAGTGCGCCCGAGAATAAAGATAAATAAGAAGATATATGTGATCACATAATCGTCCATAATTCTGAATGCGACCTCCATAGAGCGACATTTCAGTTACAACAGATCAACAGATCAGTAGGATGGCTCACAACCTACAAACCCATATTGTATTTATCGATTTAACTAAAGCATACGACAGCAATATTAGCTTGCAATATTATGGACAGCTATGCAGAATCAAGGAATAAGTAGTAAATATATAAAAGCAACTAAACAACTATATAAAGATACGACAGCTCAAGTTGAAATAGGGAAAAGGATATCTAGCAAGATAAGTATTAGTAAGGGCTTGAAACAGGGTTGTTGCATAGCTCCGTCTTTGTTTAAGATCTATCTAAATGAAGCCCTAACATCATGGAGGAAGAAATGCCGTAATATGGGTGTACCAGTTGGAAATGACAAGATGTTTACAATACACTTTGCAGAGGATCAGGCTGTAATTGCAGAGGACGAAATTGATATAAGTTATATGCTTAGGAAACTAGCAGATGAATATGCGAAATGGGGTCTCGAAATAAATATCTCAAAAACTGAGTACCTTATAGTAGGCGGTGAAGGTCAAGACCTAGAACTAGGAACAAAAGTGATATATATTAAAAACTTCAAGTATTTGGGTGTAACAATGACATCGGATTGTGACAGCAACCAAGAAATAAAAGTAAGAATAGGCCAAGCTAAGACAGTGACAAAACAATTAAACAATCTGCTTTAGAGTCCACGAATAACAAAAAACAATAAAATCAGAATATATAAAACTATAGTCGAAAGTACAGGCCTATATGAGCCAGAACTGTGGGAAATTAATAAAAGAAATAAATCCAAAATAAGATCTATGGAGATGGATTACTGGCAGAGGTGCTGTAGACTGACAAGACTAGACAGAGTGAGAAATGTAGAGATAAGACAAGCAATGGGAAGAAGCAAGAAGACTGAATTGGTTCGGACACCTAAGATGAGAGATGCCCAAGGAAGGTATGGGAATCGACTCCACCCTCTAGAAGAAAAAAAGGAAGACGTAAACATTCGTGGAAAATGGACGTCGAAGATGCAATGAATGCAAGAGGACGTACAGAACAGGACTGTTTAGACCGGCGTCAGTGGAAGGTAGGATGCACGAGGTGGCGCCAGCCATAATTAAATCGCAAAGAAAAAGGTGTGCCAGTGTTATTGTATGGTTATGAAACTTGGGTTCCGGAGAAGAAACATCCGAGTAGGATACAGCAGCCATCGGAGATGGGATTCTTGAGATCTGTCAAAAGTTGTACACGACGAGATACACTCTACAGTCTACATTCGCAAAGAGTTGAACATTTTTAATATCCAAAATAGCATTGCAGACAACAAAGAGAGATGTATTGCTCATCTGAATAGAATGCCAGATGGCAGGTTGTCTAAGCTAGTATAGTAATACAAGTCTGTTGCACAACGAACTATAGGAAGAATTGGGAAACGTTGGTGAAGTGGAGATGTTCCCTTTAGGAACAAATGGAAGAACATTACACAAACGCATTCGATACAAATTTTTCAAAATTACGTGCAGTAATTTTACTCAATCAAGACACAGTTTGGATATTTTATTATGCCCAGACGACTTCATCTTAATACAAGAAACGAAAGATGAGTTGCAGTATTAATTTACATCGTTTAAAGCATATTATCAGTCAGTACGATTTCAAAATATCAAGGGAGAAAAAAGATCTTGGCTTTCTGGGGGAAAGTATCCAATCATATCAAAAACTGTTCTTGAGGGAACACTTTTGGAACAAGTTTCGGAGATTAGTTAGCTAGATTGTGTTATCAGTATTGCGAAACAGGACGAGATATCACGACGAATTTATCGAAGTTTCAGACGATGTGTGGTATCACACACAGGACGCTAAAGAATAAAACAAAGAAAGAAACAAGAATTACACTTTATAAAACAGTGGCGGTGCCAGCATTTATAAACAGGTGCGAATCATGGGTGCCTATGAGGAAGATTATAAACCAACTTCGAAGTTAAGAAATGAGGTTCTGAGACGACAAAGGGTTGTACAAGAAGAGGACATTAGGAATGAACTACATGTATTGTCCATAAATGATGGACTTGAAAAATTTCACCTTGAATGGTCGCAATATCCGCATAGAATGGACGATAGACCCATGTTGCCTAATGTAGCAAATAGGTATAGAGTCTTTGGAACAAGCGATGTAGACAGACCAAGACCAAGATGGCGAGATATACTGTGAAGACAGAACAGGCAATGTGCCTAAGAAGAAGAAGAAGAAGATTACGTGTAGTTAATGACCAGAGCCTACAAAACTTTTCATCGGTATAAGTTATCAATAAGTACATTCTTTGTCGGTTTATCTGTGGCCCACTCTGTGGAATACGTTACTAACGAATACTCACACTTAAGACAAATAGCGAGAGTTAATTAGGAGAATCAAACAACAGAAATAAAAATACGAGTGAGTTGGGCATGGACGGCGTTTGAAAGTCTTGGCAAAATCTTTTAAAAAATAAACAATATCCACAGAATAAAAATATTTAAACAGTATCAAGTATTCTTTGTCTTTAGCTGTGGGTCACAGGTTTGGATGATCACAAAGACTTCATATATACAACAAATTAATGCCCCTTGCTTGTCTTTTGTACGTAATTTTCATATGCAACTGTGCATGAACCAAACGTAATTTTTACATTTCGATTTTACTTGTGTTTGGTTTAAATTATAAGAGAACAAACCAGCAATAAATTGAAGTTAATCCATGCACATATATAATTCATAAAAAATCCGCTTTCGTTACCTTGGCTTGGGAAAACGAGTAGCATTTATATAAAATAAAATGTAAATTGCATTAAAATTTTAAAGATACAAATACGCAGTACGAACGCTTAGATATTGGCTTAGATACTAGCAAAATATTTATTATAATAATCAGATTAGGTTTAACAACAATCGTCGCGACATCGAGAAGGCCGCGTGAGAGCGTACGAGGCAAACCGGCTGGCTGGCAGGGCTCGAACCCTCGACACCGTCATCGTGACCGGATTTAAGCCTTCGGCGGCCGCAGCTTTGTGTTATCTTTATTAGTAACTGTCCGCCTTCGAACTCGCGCGCGCGGTCGAATTTGTTGAAGACTTCCCTTTTGTTAATGTCAATGTATTCTCTTCAACTCGAGGCAATTAGAATTGTAAATTTATTCTTTATAATGTCATAACCCGCTACAATAAACTAATTTTGAAAAATCGCTATTAAATATTCATTTACACGAAACCTCACAAAACACTTGAAATTTATGTGTTAATTTTTTCTCCTTTCACGTGGCATTAATGCAAAGAGCGCTATTCATTTATTAATATATGTAGCAATTTTCGTTATTTGGGCGTGTAAACAAGCAATGTCGATTATTCAATTCAGCGGAAATAAATATATGTCACCTACAAGGTATGAATAACAATAAAGAACAACCCCACCTCACCAAAATGTTTCAATTTAATAATACTGAAATATCATTGTTTTTTTTTTATTGTTACGACGGTCTCACGGATCGTAGTGTTATGCAGTGGAAACAAAATACAGACACCAATAAATTCACTAATTACGACCTGTAATTAATTAATCAAGTCGCAAATAACGATTTGAAATCAACAAGGTTTTCTCATCAATAATTCACGCTAATTTTATCCACACGCAATAATAATAGCCAACTGTTAGAGTTTCGCACTAATTATAACACAATAATCACTTTCCACTAATCCGGAACAATCACTTGATCCACACTAAAGAAATCGCCCAGTGTAACTGACTTCTGCCACGTGCCTGAGAAATCTCATTTCAGCCGAGTGGATGCTACTGGCCTGGCCTTTCGTTAAAGTAAAATTCTCAGACCCATACAGAAGTGTGGGAAGAGCCATCACTTTTTTAGGCGTGTCCTTTTTTTAGGGAAGAGCCAGAATTTTAGGCGTGTTCCTTTACTTGCTGACTTAAGGGATCGCCTAAAGGTCCCGCACATAAGGTTGAACTTATGCAACTTATTCACAACGTCGTTGCTTGCATTATAAGACACACTGTAGCCCAGGTATTCAACACTGCTAACTTGTTCCAGGACACATTGTGATTATAACAGATTATTATATCATGAATTTTGTTCTACTGTAATACTGAGAGGAGGAATTCAGTGCGGTGATACGATTTTGGTCGATTACAGTGAGTGAAATGGGCTGACCACCTAGTACGTGCGGACGACAACAGGAACCCGATCAGTGCTTTGAAAGGGCAATGGGGATAAAGAGAATCCCAGAGGAAGACTCCGAAAACACGATGGGTTGACAGCGTCTAAGAAGATCCGAGACGTTGTGGTATTATAAATTGGAAAACAATTGCTGGGATAGTTGGGATTTGACTCTGGAGGGAACCAGCACTCTGGACAGATGAGGGCTGTGAAAAATAAGAAGAAAAATTGATAATATTCCCAAGACAGCATTACGAGATCACCAATTAGCCAGTATTGTTTTCTTATTTTGATTACTTCAGTTGCTTAATTAAATTATTAGATTAAGTTTTAATTTTCAGTTTAAATATGCTACGCTGAGGAAATAGACAGACCGTACCGTATCGTTGCATTATTATGTGACGCATTGCGCGTATGTTCGAGAGGCACAATTACTTAATTATTGACATTTATTGTTGTTTGTTGGACATGCATTATTGTATAAGAGTGCATGATGTTTGATTTATAACTGTTGTTTGTTCTAATTAAAGTTTGTAATTACTGACTTCATTGGTGTCGACTTCCTGCGCTTCGAGAATACTACCGCGGAGCTATTGGTCTCGTTGACGGCAACTTTCAAGTTATGTGTTCAGGGCGCAAACGCATCGAGTGCGAGCTGAAGTCGTCCTGTCAGAGTTCCTCTCGCCCGTATAAACCGCCATGTCGTCGCCAAACAGGGTAAACTGGCGATGTGATTGCCTATTGATACCTCACATAGACTTTTACCAATTTGGACCACTCACATTTTTGCCTCCCCCCTGTTTGAGGGGATCAATATCCAAAACATTAGGGTTCCGTAGGATGAAAGTATGGACGCGTGAGCCAAGTTTTACGAAAATCGGTCGATGCGTTCAAAAGTTATCGTGAGACATACTCCAAACAGACAGACAGACCAATGCGAAACGGTCAAGTCAAACTGAGAACTCGCTTCGCTCCCTCCAGGGAGCCTGAACGCCAGGCTCTATGGGGTACGTTGTTGACGTAGACTGAAAACAGGGGAGCCCCTGAGACACTACCTTGAGGTACCCCGGCTGTAATACGTCTCTCGGAAGAGACGTAGTTGTCTATTCTCATGCAGAAAGTCCTCTCCTACAAAGCTAACAATCAAACGAATGTAGCGGTCTGTGGGCTGGATTTCCTGGAGCCCGTCGTGCCAGACACTGCCAGCAGTGCCTTTTACACATCTAGGAAACAGCCTAGGTCTGCTCCTTCCGACACCCGGCCTCCGTGATGTATTCCACCAGTCGTATCAGCTGATGAGCAGTTGAATGCCCCACACGGAGCCGAAAGTTCGGGGACCAGAACGTCGAATACCTTTGACGTAGCTGACAGGAGACTAATAGGTCGGAGGTTATCGGCGCGGCAAGCGGCCTTTCCCTGCTTGGGGATCACTATGACCGTCGCCTTCCGCCAATTCTTGGGAAAGTCGGCCAGTCTAAGACACAACATCGCGACCAAGGAAAGGATCCTGACTCCGGCCACCCTCTTGGATTCTTGGCTATATTCTTGCCGGCAGATGTTACCGGCCAACTGGTCCTTGTAAAGGCCGACCCAGTAATGGTCGTAAGAAGGCCCGATGCGCTGGCAGGTCCTGTTGCTGAAGTCCTCTTCTTCGGTAAGGAATTTGTTCCTCCATTTAACTGATGCGGAGATCATCTAGAGAAAGAGAAGGTCTTCAGAATCCTCTACACAACACCAGAGAAGGGCAGCGGTTGCTAGCAGAGCAACGAAGCAGAAAGCAGTTCCAGAGTAGTAGATATCGCCTTCTAGAGAGATCTTCCAGAGTAGATGTTACCACCACGACAGCTAGATGCAGAATGCCACAGGGTGCAACTCTCTCTTGAACAGGGTGACTTTGCACCCGTGGTAGGATTGCAGCATCTGGGTCGAGCCCAATGGTTGCCAGAAGATAACCTAGTGGTGGTAAAATCAACGGCTAATCTAATTCTGGAATTGAGACCACGCACGCTAGGAAGTAACTTTACACACACACACACACACACACACACACCGTTTACTTAATGAAACACTTAAAGATTTCTGTGTTTTGATTGAAGGGAGCTGTTTGTAATTTCGTTTAGTTTGTACGGCACGGATACATTGGGGTAAGCGTTACTACTGATGCGCTTGTTTCTACGTAATAAGAAATCGATTTTCTATAAGTCTGAAATATTTAAATAAATACTTAAGAAGTGCGTTACTTTAACATACCGCTTGAAGATCTACAGAGATTAATTAAGACCGGCTTCGCACTAACCATCCCCGCTGGACGTTATGTCGGACAGCAAGTCAAAAACGACAGTGCGTAGCTTTGACATCCATCCGCACGTCGTGTATTTTTTAAGGATGTGCACGACGAAAAATGAGTCCAGCAAGACCATCAGCTCAAGCCGCACAACGTGCGGATGGATCGTGTGTTGTGTTGACGGATGTCAAGGAATCCTGCATCGTGCATGTTTGAACATGCGTACGCTTGCTGTCTATCAAATCGTCATTTTCGAGCAAGTTCAGTACATGTTTTAGAGCACATTCGTTTAATAAATGTTTACTGTTTAATTTTACGTTACATTCATTCTTTAGTTTATATTTAATAAGTAACGATTCAGATAAAATTTCAGTTTAATATTTAGTTTAGTTTAGTCTTCGTTTAATATCATTAGCAGTTATTATTTTAAATATTGTTATTATTAATTTGTTTTAATTACAATTCATAATGGATCGTGAAATAACATAAAAATGAATGCAAACTCAATGCAATAATAAACAACACCCATTTTTTTGATGTCTTGATAAAACAGGTGGCATGATTTTCAGCAAATTTAATTATCAGAACAATTTTTTTAATTTTAATACAGAAAAAATAAATTAAATGGTTTTTACAAAACACAACGAGAACATCTGGCCTGCTGGATGAGTTGCACGACAGTGTGGTGCGCACATCCATCACCGACGTCGGGCATGCTGGACAGCGGCGATTGATAGTGCGTATTAATACTGCTGTTGGGGCCAGAGGAAAAGAGCGGATTGACACTAAACGTTGGTGATTGTATCCAAGGCAATGTAGTCGCTAAGGGTGAAGAAATACAAAGATCTGAATGATATTACTATCTGGGTGATTTTGTTAATGACAAAAATTATTATACGGAACTAATGATAACGTGATGTATTTATAATATACACACACTTGCTGTTTACTAATGGTACCTATAATCTCAATCTTTTATTGTGGTGTATTCATTGTTCATAACCTAAAGATATACCATACATACAGAGGCGTATTTAAGCATACGCAAAGTAGGCAATTGCCTACGGGTGGCAAAATTTGAGGGGCGGAAAATTTTTGAAAGGTGAAATTTGACGGCTGTTATGTTTGTTTTATATCTAAGAGATGTTTTAAATGCCGCTCCATTTCGTCATTGGATAAGAAACTTTCATCATTGGATAAGACAATATATATTGTTTAGTAACTAGGCTTATTACATATTTACATGCATTATCTATGTGATACTTCCGTTGTATTAATTAATTATTTAACTGTTGCTTCGTTTACATTCGTATTTCGAACATCCTTTACCGACTCTGTAATTTGACGTGAGTGCCTGTCGATAAATGCCACTACAAAACAGGCATAATTTCATGACTATAAAAGTCTGTAACGAGCAGAAAATTTTAAAATTTTTAAATTTCACCTCGGCAGAGTACGTTCACACGAGGCAAGTGTCAACGACTTATGGTGGAGCAATAAATAAGGAGTAATGAGAAGGTGTCAGTGAAGCGTTGCTGACTTGACAATAGAAACGCATTAAGTGCAATCCAACTATAGAATTTGGTGGCGTAAGATGACAGGGAAAGTTTCGTCCAGAATTATTGCTCTCCGCAGCTGTAACAAAGTAAGAAGGACATTCACACCCGTACCAAGAATTGTAGCAGATGTGGCCGTGTTACGTCAGTAGACGATAAGGGACAAAAACAAGTGATGCTCCATACTACAATGAAACGGATTCGCTGCACCTTAAGTAACAATACTGGAAGATAGGCTGACAAAAACTAAAGTCATGTTACACAGCTGGAGGTATCGTCTAATTGACAGACAAGAATTTACGAAGGGAAAGTTGGGGTGACTTCAACGACCAGCAGATGTTCGAAATTAGTAATAGCCAGAAAAAAGGGGTTAGAGCATAGAACAATACGCCAGGAAGACTGTAAGTACAGATAATGGGAATCTATAGAAACGCAGAGTTTACTCAGACAATAGGCTGATAGACAAGTTGTTAATAGCCATAGTTTCTTCGAAGCGGGTCAACGATCGTCAAGCCAGAGAGCAGGGAGACCTAAGGACCTATCAGGGACCTTCAGCCAGCGAGAAATTTGTTGGTGAGGGATGTTTCCATAGCAACTGAGACGAAGAACCTATCGGAAGAACTATGACGTAGGATTTTGACAGAGTGGGACAGTATTTTCCTAGAAAATCAAAAACTGACCAATCTCGAAAAGAAGTGGGCGTGAAGCGCGCCAGAGACAAAATTTTGAGTAGGGACGAATTAATAAAACTAGCTGTCCAGGAAGACGGAGAGGCAGTTATACTTAATTTTTTAGGCAGTCATACTCAAATTTTAGACAGTGATATTCAATTTTCAGACAGACAGTCAACACTTAAATTTTGAATAGTTATACTAAAGTTTTTACAGTTAGAATTTTCAGACAGTTTACATTTAAATTATCAAGTAGTTTAACTTCTAGTGCGAGAGACGGTACATCATAAACTTTCCATTGTTTACTCAAATCATTCGGAAGTTAGATAAATAACAAGGAACTTAAAACTTAATAATACATTCATATCGCGGTAGTGAACTTTACCGGAGTGCGCAGTAACGGACTTAGTGAAATTTACACCAAGTGAACAATCAGACCGTTACACTAACAGACAGCATCACTTAACGATATACAAATTATTGGAACTTAATATTGTGTATCAACAACATAATGAACACGAAACATTAAACAAACTAATCAATTATAGGATCGTTTGTGGAAGCAGCGACAAATGAAACTAGACATGTATATTGAGTTTAAAACGAACACACAGCAAACACAGTAAGATAGAACATTGATTGAACACTAAACTTCAACTACTCACACATATACAAACACCTACGCGAGTGGTCGGAAGAATAAAGTGATAAGTGGCAGTGATAAAACAACTAACGACGGAATGTATCTACGAGTCATCTCCATCACCAGAACGAGGCTTCGTCAACAACTAATGGATATTCAATAACCAAGTAACCATTATTATAATTACTTCTAATTAATAACTTCTACTGACCTGGTTTCTTTCAAAGAATTCACACCTGAGAAAATTATTAAGAAAAGTAATGAGTAAACCTGATAAGGTATTTAATGAACGTATAAACAAAAGCTTATTTGGGATTTAATGAACGCATTAAATAAGTAGAATATTGAATTGTAACATCATTTGATTTATATATGTATGTATGTTTTCCTTTGTTTCAGCATATATTAAGATATATCTTTGTTTATTATAAATATGTATGTATTTCAGGTACAGCGACGTAACCTATGTACTATTATAATATATCATAAATGATAATTAAACTAGTATTTTAGTTAACCAGAAACATGCGTTCATTATTACCAATGCAACCCAAATATTAACCTAAAGTTTGAAAGAATGCAAATAGATTTTAAGAGTTTCTTATGTTCAATTAAATAAATGATATCACGTATGTGTTGATGAGCATAGATAGTTAGAATCATCATTAAGATTAAATTATACACATACATGTCAGAGATTGATAAATTTACATATATAATAAATACCCCATTCATTAATAGATTTAAAAAAAATCATGTTGTAAATGGTTGCCCAACGCGTGGCATAATAGATTTATAACCCATTTAAATCATGTTGTAAGTCATAGACTGTGAGCGTAGCATAATTTCGTACCCAACCATGACCGGCACCGCGTAATTTTTGGCGAGGCGCTGCGTGGTGTCTACCTCTGCGTAAAGTGTGAGTCGTCTGATCACTTTTTCTTAACCCCTCTTGTTTGTTTACTTATTAATATATTTTCCTTTAGTTATTATTCTTTAGTTCGTTGATTCAGACTTCAGTTAAAATGTTTTGGAATAAACACGGCTACAGTAATTTAATGCTTATTGTACTCTTCCTAGTACGTTATGTAAATTGTTCTATAGAAATGTATTAAGAAAAAATGGGAAGAAAATATATAAAGAATAAATTTTAGGGTAACTGAAAATATAAAGGGTTGAATTAAACCTGTAAATCCACCCCCCCCACCAGAGATTTGTGGGAAGGTGGCAAATTTATACTGCCTACGGGCGGCAAAATGGTAAATTCGCCCCTGCATACATATGATTTATAATAAAGTTTTAATTACTCACATTCTTAATTTCAATCGATTTCGGCCATAGACCATCGTCAGAACATACTTATACACTGTGCACTTGCGGTCACAATAGGCTATTGTAAAAGAGATACTATTTACAAAAAAACGAACTCGTAGACATTGAATTCGAGAGTGAGTAATTAAAACTTTATTATAAACCATATGTATGGTATCTTTAGGTTATGAACAATTATTACACTACAACAGAAGATTGATATTATACAGAAGAGATAAAATCAAGATTAAGACAGGCTAGGAGGGTCTTCAATCGAATGAGGGAAGTGGAGTGTAGCCAAGATCTTAGCGTGAATATCTGAGTCAAATTGTTGATGACTTACGTTTTTCAACGATTTTCTTTACTGTTTGGAAGCCTGCACTTTAAAGAAAACCATCGAGAAGAAACCAGAGGCGTTTCAAATGTGGCCCTACAGAAGGATCTTGAGAATTAATTCAAGGGATAGAGTCGTAAACGACGAGGTACTGAGAAGAATGAGCAAGACAATGGAAGTAATGAATATTACAAAAGTGCGAAAACTCCAATATCTAGAGCATGTGATGAAACGAGAAAAATATCATTGGTGGGATAATCTGCAAAGGATGACAGAGGATCGATTGGGGAAAGCGGCACTGAACTACAAAGGCATCGGTAGAAGAGACGTGGGTCGTCCGAGGATGAGATGGGTGCCGGAACAGGTTTATAAACCCCAATCCTTGAAGAGTAGAAGAAGAAGAAGAAGAAGAAGAAGAAGAAGGAAAGACAAGAAAGTGTTTCTTGCAGCGAGCGAGCGATCAACGAAGTGAATATGGCCGTCCGCCAGTCTCCGGATTGAGATTGGAAGAAGAGAAGATTCTATAACAGTATTAAACAGTAAAACAATTACTGATGTGATAAATATAAATACTTAGAAACAAACGTTGTGGATGCGAAAGTAGGACATTCACGGGAAAGACGGAAGAAATCCTTGACGTTGTACAAACAAGCACAAGCTACACAGACTCAGATAATATCGAGGATATAGAAAGTATGGAAGAGGAAAGGATACCATGGAAGGGGATAAAAAGGACATTTCTTGGAGCAGGAATGTAGAGTCATGGACTAGAGATGTTTGGAGGCGGATATTGAGGAAGGCTACAGTTCAGTAAATGATTGCCGTTCCACAGGATAAAGAAGAAGAAGAAGAAGATCAAGAATAAGAAGGAACAAAGCTTAGTAACAGCAAGAACCCATAAAAGGAAGCTAAAAAAACAGAATTATTGAAAATAAAGTAAGAGGAGCCGTCTCTTTGTTGTATATGACAGTGAAATCGGTAACTGAATAATCGACTTAAAGAGAGACTGACAGTTAGAAATTATCTTAAAAGTAAAAACTGATGGTGACCTATTCCTATTATTCCAACTTTGTCGTGTTTACTTGCTGAACTGGTACTTGTCATGTTCCAGACGAGACCTTTCAGTGTTTCCACCATTTGAAAACCAGCCTTTCAGTGGACTTGAAAATGGTGGAAACACTTAAAGGCCTCGTCCGGAACATGACAAGTAACAGTTCACCTAGTAAACACGGCAAAGTTGGGATTACAGAGACTACTGACTCACTACTGACTCGGACCACTAATTGTTATTGGTAAAAATGTTAAACTTTTACCATATAGCCTGAACTAGTTTTTGCTTATTACAAGCTTCATCACAGGCGTGTAATAATAAGCCTTCATGAACCTCTTCATGAACCTCTGATGAAGCTTGTAATAAGCGAAAACTAATTGAGGCTATAAGTTTAACCAATACAAAATTAATGATCCGAGTCAGTAGTGATATATTTATAATTAGTGAATCAATGGACACGTCATGGACAACAAAACCAGGAATCTATTACTATTGTTATTATAAATTATTAGATTCCGGATACTAGCCATCGCGTGTACAGATAAATCATAACGTTTCGAGCCCTAACCAAAGCAGAGGTCGTCTCCAGGTGAAAGAATAAATTAATATAACACAATAAAAAACTGACATATCATTAAACCGTAAATAAAATATATTATTCAAATAATAGTAATAAAATGCACAGTGTACTCACCAAGAAGTCCGTCCCGCAGAGTAGGAGGGATTCCACCTACAGTCAGAGAGCGGCAGGAGAAAACAACCTGCAAAGAATAGCGAACGGACGAATTAGATATTTTGTGTTTGTCAAAACTATTGTAATGGAAAACGTCTAACAAAAAGAAGACAATTAATTGGCACTAAAACTTTGGCATAAAAATGTGAATTCCCCACAAAACTAATTCCATCATAATCATCATCATCACCACTCCAAGGACTAGCCCTTAGACCTGTTCCGGAACCCATCTCCTCCTCGGTGTACCGACATCTCTCTTCCCAGTAGGGTGATAACCCAAGGCAACCACAGGTAGGCGGATATCAGGCATGCGATTCAAGTGTTCACACCATCTCCATCTGTGGTCTTTTTAATTTTTTGGTGCAATGATACAATGTTTAAATCGCGTCTAATATCCTCGTACCTTCTCCGATCCAAGAGAGATCAACCTTGCGTTCCTCTTAAAAATCTCATCCAGTTCTTCTATCATCAATTTCTTGTTCACAGTCAGTCATTCAGCTGCATAAAGTGCTTCCGGGAAAAATACTGTTGAATAATGCCTAAGATTGGCATTAATGGATATTGATTTCTTGTTATATGTGTTCTTGGTTAAGTGGTAAGCAACTTTCATCTTATTAACTCGTGGTTTAATGGCTTCTTTCTATGAGACGTTGTGTTCAATAACTTCCCCAAGATACTTAAATTTGTCAGTTCCATAGATTTGCCCGTATCGAGTTTTAATTTTCTTGGATATTGTCTTGAAGTTTCTCATGAACTTGGTTTTCAAAAGAAATTTAAACCGTTTATTGTTATTTGTTGATCGGACACGGTCCTTCCCTCTTGAATATGTCACCTTAGTTTCACCTGCAAAGATTACTGCATTATACCGAGACACAATCTGAGCAAGAAGGTAGACCGACATTTTGAAGGTCGCCTTCACTGTCTTTACACCTGTACGCTAAGACTAGGAGAATGATAAAACAGCCTATTAATGCCTGTTCTGTAGAATAACGGTCTATAACACTCCAGAAGACTGAAAACACGAAGTCGCTCAGAATTCGAAGTCTTTTGTATCACGGTCTTCCCGTCTAAACATCAAAGCAGCGAAGTGTCCCTTGCCCGAAAAACGTTATGTGTGTGTGCAGTTACAGATTACACTGTATGTCAGAGGTGTACTTAAGTGGTATTTGAAAATAACAGGTACGAACGAAACCGTTCCAAAAAAAAAACACTTACAAATACCTGTTATTATATACTTATTATACATATACATGTATTATATAATTTGTTTTAAGAAATAAATTGAAACTAAAATTATTAACGGTGTTACTTTACACTGTGACTTTATTAAGCTGTTACTGTTTAAAAGAAAATAAGAAACAAAAGAATTTATAGGCCTATCTTCCTTTGGGAATACTAATTTACGTTTTCACTAGGAGTAAACAGACTGACATAGATTTAATATTAAATTATTAATTCCATTTTGGATAGACAAATCTGTTGCAAAACTCAGCCAATGAAATTTAGAGTGCACGTAATAGCACAAGAAATAGGCCTAATGTCAAAAAAATTTACGTGAGATGTGCAGTGAAGATAATTTAATCATATCCGAAATCACATTAACAAAATGTACTATACGACCTATGAATTTTTTTTATTTATTAAAAACAGCTAAAATGGGGATACCTCTAATTGACAACACAGTGTACACACTGTGTTTTGCTGACGACCAAGTCGTGGTAGCGCAGGACTATCACGACATGGAATACATGACACGAAAACTTATACAGGAACATAAGCTATGGGATCTTGAAGTAAACACACAGAAAACGGAGTATATGTGCATTGGTGGGGAACAGAAGCATTTAATTTTAGAAGACGAACAAGAAATAATAAATTGCAGTAGCTATAAATATCTAGGAACAACAGTTACACAAGATGGTAGTCTAGGTAAAGCGATAAGAGAAAGAAATAACCTGGGAAGAAAATCAATAGTATTGCTGAACAGCATATTGTGGGACCAACAAAAATATCAAAACAAAATAAACATCGTATATACAATACAATCGTGAAACCAATTACGTCATACGGGTGTGAAATATGGCTAATAATACAAAGAACAGAAAAGTTGTTGGAAGCTACTGAAATGGATTATTGGCGAAGAGCGGCAGCGAGGTCAAAACTGGAAAAAGTAAGAAACGTCAGAATCCGGGAGATAATGGGGGTACAGTACACTATTGTCGACGACATAAAAACAAAACAGCTAAGATGGTTTGGGCATGTGCAAAGAATGCCGGATAATCCAAGCAAATTTTGAGATGGACACCATACGGTCGTAGGCGAAGAGGAAGACCTAGGTTGAGTTGGAGAGGAAGGTATCAACCGGGCGATGAGAGACCGGGAATTGGAAGAAGAGTCTTGGTTAGATCGAGACAAATGGAGACTAGAGATCGGAAGACGTAGGATAACGTTATGAACCGATTTATTATTAAAAACAGTTTCGTCTCTTTGGCATAGAGAGATTCTGAACCTAGCTGTTTTGCTTCGTTTCGTACTTGTACGGCAATCGGCTATTGCCCAGAATGAAGTATTCAGCACCAAAAGTTGCTTTGTACTCGTGTACTCGTAATACTCGTAGTACTCGTTTACTTGTTTAGTCGTTTTAGTCGTTAGTTGCGTAGGGGGGTCCCGCGACTTGGAACCGCGAGGCAGCGAGTAATCGGAACGGGTATTCAGACTTTTCAGTTTTCAGTTATCGTTGAATCGGAACAAGTATTTCATCTTTTCAGTCATTGTTATATCCGTTCCATAAAAGTAATCGTTCCAAAATACCTGTTATAGTATATCGCCCCACGTCTATTTGTATATGTATTTTAGTGTAATCAATCGGGTAGGACAGTTAAAAGCGATTATTAGGCAAGTAACCACTGTGACATTTAAGAAAAAGAGACTGCTTATAAACAATATCTAACGATAGTCCTGGTTTGATAGAAGAGGAAGAAATCGAACGCAATTTCTAATGGCAATCGCGTAACCTGTTCCGAAAATTTGAAACAGCTATTCAGACGAACGCTGTTATTCGTTGGGAAATTACGTTTTCTATTGAAACAACCTAAAAAAAAGTAAATTAAAACAACAGGAAGCGTGAAAGAATGCAAAACGAAGGGAGAAAAGAAACAACAAAATTCTATGCAGAAGAAGACGTGAATCAAACGTGAAGGCGGGCGAGGTCGGCGCTTTGTGTGGATTTCTCGGGAAATACGATGGCGACCACACCACTACAACGTAATCATCATAATTTCCTCGTTTCTCCGATTCTTTCTTCTCGTTTTCACGAATGTCTTCATTTGTTTGCCGGCGCCCAATTATCTCATCCTCTTGACACTTTTCCCTACTACTGAGTGGTGTGGAACCGTTAATTATTACATTTCCATACTCTTTATAAGGTCGACCTCATCTGCGCACATATAATTAGGTGGTTGGTTGTCTGTGTAATAATAATGTTGTTGCGTGCCGGTACCTATACGGGGGGCGCGCGCGTACATACACGCGCACTAATACAAATCCGTTCCGCTACACGCTGCGTTTAACAAACTACACGCGATTGGAAGTTGAGGCCACACTGTATAACACCTCATATGAATATTATTTTAGGTTTTTGATTTCTGTAAAACAACAAAAATATTTTATTGAATAGAGTTCCTTAGGCTTTCATGGTCGGCTGTTAGGCCGTCGTCTACAGTTTGAGTTGCAGTTTATTTATTGGAAATTATGATTTGGGTGGCAGATTTAGAATTCACATGGGAAACATGTTTTTAAAGCCGATGGTCTGAGCAGTAGCTGTTAGCCATGGCTGTGGCTTGAATTTCTCCGTCAAAGTTGCTTGAAGTGTCTCCGTCTGATATATAATGGTAGAAGAGTTCACAGTGGATTCCTGCTCCCGTTTTTCCAACCGTATTTAGTTGTGATCCATGAGTATAAATCCTCAGGAATTCATTTTGGGGAACTATCTTTCTTTGCTAGTGCCAACTGTCGATACTATTGGGGGAGTTCACGTCCGAAGCATCTCAAGCTGTACGTGTCTCCTGGGTGCTGCTAAACGAGCAACGCACTTGGCAAATCGGATATCCTAAGTCAGGACAATAAAAAGAGTACTATTCGTTCATTTTACGCCACTTAGATGAAGCTGTTCGTAGAAAACGGCCAGACAGATGGAAGCATACGTATCGTAATTGCACCCCTGATGGAAAATGTATTGCGTGTTCAACACGTAGTTGCTTGTTCAACAATGTTACGCAAAAAAAAATCATCGTAATGAGACCGCAACCGCCGTGATGGTGGTGGGGCCTTTTCCCCCTTCCCAAGACTAAAACCAGTCAAGAAAGGACACCTTGTCATGGTCTCGTTGAAGACATAACACAAAAATCGCTAAGGGGGCTCAAGATTACGCCAAAAATTGCGTTCCTCAAGTGTATTGAAGACTGAAAAACACGATGGCATAAGCGTAAAGTACACTAGATAGGGTAGGGGCGTGAGAATGTGTGCTAACCCTTACGTGCCCCCTCCTATTCCTTATGGCGCTCTTCCCCCCCATTTTAAGAAATGGATCTCCTCTCTCGTAGGCGTTGGGCACACTTTCCATCTGACAAGTATGTTCTTAATAACACATAAAATATATTAACAGAGTCACAGTGACAGAATACAGTATCTCAAACGCTTAGTACGTTAGTGGATTAAAATTTAAAATTGATTTTAAGTAAACTGAATGTAGGTCTAATTAAGTGTCAGAAAATTTTAAATGTTTTTATCGATACTTATATCAACAAACACCTCTCCTTTTTTACAACTATTTCCTACTTAACCATTTATTGTCGATATTCATCATCATCATCTTCTTCTTAACGGTTTTAGGCTTTAGCGGCCTGTTCCTATTCCACAGTCCACATTTCTTAGGTCTACTAACTGTTCTTCTGCCCCTAGGGTTGTAATCTTTCGCCATCTTCGGTATTCTACTTTCTTCCATTCTACTGATGTGTTGAATCCATTTTCCTCTGTACTCTTTAATTATTTCATTACCTGCAAAAATATCTAAATCACTTCTTACTTCCTCATTTCTTTTCACTATCTCTTCATTTTGTCGATACTCAAGTTTGATAATTATTTGACTACCAACATATTTTGGGAGGCATTAAATTTTTACTTTTTAACTTCAGACTGGGGGCGATTTTTCACACATACATATTTTGTGGGGCGTTGAATACATATTTTAAAAAAACCCACTCCGAATTTCAATGACACCAATGGCGATACGTTTCCCTATTGTAGGCACCCCAGGTGGACTGAGAAGAGAGAGAGAGAGAGAGAGAGAGAGAGAGAGAGAGAGAGAGAGAGAGAGAGAGAGAGAGAGAGAGAGAGAGAGAGAGAGAAGTCTGGCATGTTTGTAGGTAACCGTTATAATCTAATTAGGTAACACTCGTCGTTTAGAGGCGTAATGAAAATTAAGCGTTGTCCTTATTATTTAATAAAAGCGCCTCGTTGGTACTGAACATAATTTTAAAGTCAACGAGCAGTGAGGTTAGTAGCGGCAGAGACGTGGAGTACTAGTGCTGCAGTAGTAATCCATTATTTATAATTTTCCTAACAAAGTAGAAATTATAAACAGGAAGAACATAATTCAAAAAATGTTTAACCTATCTGGAGCGTACTACAAGGATAAAAAGTAAAAACAAAATCGGAGACCCGAGCGAAGTAGAAACAAGTTGAAAAAGTGAAGGCTGGCTGATAGTGATGAATAACTTTATCTTACTTATGCCCGGTAATTATATAGCGGGAAAGCGTAGAGATAGGAATTTCGCCTGAGGACGCGCAATTACCGCAACGAAACGTCGTTGTGTATTCCGACAGCTACAACACAATCACTGTTGACACACCGCGCTACGCTCTGTTCTGTGAAGCACGACCCACCTGCCACCTGTCACTTCATTTCTATATTTCTATCTTCTATCTGCGAGCGCGTTCGCGTACTGAAATGTGTGCAGTAGACAAATGTGCCGTGTACACTTTTATAAAAAAGTCCAGTAAAGAGTCTAAAAAACGTATCGAAATAGTCTGAATTTAACACAACGTATCTTCTTTACTACATGGTTTGGACTATAGCCCGTTCCGACTTCACAGAGTCTCTGTTATTGCTCTGGAGCGCAACCCAGATTTTTTTGGTTTATATTCTTACGTAATGCGGAAAAAGTGTTACGCCATTACGTAACGTTCTGGTACATTGAAGGACGTTGTTCTACTCTTTTCTCGGCTATTCCCGCAGTTGTAATGCGCACGTGACGCTTGACATGCGAGGTAGTAGTACGTAATGCGGAACGTCTCGTGCTTTCGATGGTGTCGTTCGATAAGCTTCTTGACTAGCCCAACGGTGTGTGTTTCTGCCATGGCCCCGCTGAAGTATTCTCTAGAATTTTCACGTGTTTGTTAAAGACGCATATTATGGAAGCCTGCAGATTATGAATAGCCGATACCTGTCGCTTAGTGTTCAGTTATTGTCGGGCGATTTACACAGTGCGGTTCGAAGTATTGTAGAGAAGTGCGGGACAATTGTAATATAATTGTATTTTATATTATTTGACATTTTTATTGCGTGTGAACAATTTTTATTTGATTTGTTGTAAGAGACTATCTTGTTGATTACAAACTCTTCTTCTTCTTCTTCTTCTTCTTCTTCTTCTTCTTCTTCTTCTTCTTCTTCTTCTTCTTCTTCTTCTTCTTCTTCCTCTTCTTCTTCTTCCTCTTCTTCTTCTTCTTCTTCTTCTTCTTCTTCTTCTTCTTCTTCTTCACTACATGGCTTGGACTATAGCCCTTTCCGACTTCACAGAGTCTCTGACTATTTTTTCCAGAGTCTTCCACAATCTCTCGTTCCCACTGGCCTATATTCGAACGCTAGTTTAGGAATACGCGTGACTACCATGCGTTCCACATGGGACTTCCAATTCTGCCTGTATACCTTTATTCTCTCCAGAGCCGACTTGGAGACTTCAGGTCTTTCCTTGTGCCGTCGTTTCGTAGATGATCTCTCAAACTACCTCCCTTAACTGCTCTTAAAAATTTCATTTACGGGCCCTGTAATTTTGAAATATGTATTTTTGCAGGAGAGTCCATGTTTCACATCCATACATTAAAGTCGGCACAGCCACGACCTTATAGAACTTTAGATGTGTTTCCCTCTGCGTTTTATTCTTCAATAAATAATTCTTACAGTTCCACGGGTATAGGCTAACTAAATTTATTTAACTTTCTCTCGATATCATTGCCCTTCCTATATGAGATGTCACATCCCACATAATTAAATGTGATGCCTGCTCCAAAACACTATTATCAATTACAACTTTTGCTCTTACACGGTTCTTCCCTTGGAAGGTCTTAGTACTTTTGTCTTAGTATTTGAGATGTTTAAGTTTTATTTCTGGCAGATTATAGACAAGGTATAAATAGACTTTTGTAATTCATTTTCACTTTTCCCTATAATTATTTCGTCATCTGAGTATGTGTACAACATGTCAGTTGAAATCTCTTAATGTTTCAAAGCGATTTGTTGCGGATTCGAAGCTATCCTGTAAGAGGATGGTGGTTTAGGGGTTGAAAAATAACTTCGATTGGCTTACGGAAGGATTTTAATTTTAAACTGATAGTAAATTTAACGGAAAATAATAGCATCCATTTTATTAGAAAAAGAACTAGTCTGATATATTCTTTTGCGGAGGCTGTCACGGTCGTGTCATTAATTAAGGGGAGATTAATAGTTTTTCTGTCAAAAAATTTAATTTTTGTTATTGTCCCAAAACATTCTCCATTTAATCCTGATTAAGAAAATACATACTTTAAGAGGTTACCTACAGTAATGTGACCATAAAAAAATGTAGTAAAATGTATTACACGTTGTTTTCCGATTTCCATTGTTTAGCTTTACCCGCGTTTTTCCGTAACCATGGATTTCATCAATTAGGTATAATTATATACTTTTCTCAAAACTGTAAGTGCTATTGAGTTCACATTTTTTGCGGTTGAACAGTACAATGTAACAATCAAAACGTACTAGAATTAATCTCTTTTTTAAATTAATTTTGTAAAAAAATTAAAAAAAAAAAGTTTTCAAAAAATTTATAAAAAGTAAATATTTCTTATATTGGTATTTTTTCTTAAATTGTTTCAAACTGACAAATTATGTTTCAAATATATGTGTTAAGGTATGGTAGAAATTTCAAATACATAGCTTCAACACGTCATTAATTAATGGTACCTAACTAAACCCTTGTTCGTCCATTTAAAATGCATTGAACAAAAAAAGCGCGGATCACCCCTTAAATGATTAAGTGGGCCTTGGTCGATTGCTCACTGCTATTGTCGTAACTATAGACGTTTCGGCCACCCACCCACCGGAGGCCTTCTTCAGTAGTAAAAAATAAAAATCGTTCGGCGAAGGGACGGTAGCCCGAACGTACTCCTAGTTGAGGCGAAAGCAATGGGGCCTAATGATTTGTAATTTCTGCTACTGAATAAGGCCTCCGGTGTGTGGCTGAAACGTCCAGTTATGACAGCACCAGTGAACAATCGACCATGGCCCAACAGCGCGGAAATATTTTTAAGTATAATATGGCACGATTAATTACAAAATAAGTGAAATTTCCAAAATATTTTAAATTTCTTAAACCTATTTCTTAACAAAGTTAGTTGCCAACGATAAAACATTAGAAGAGGTTTGTGATTTCATCTGTCTAAGATGCAGTATCTCATTTGACTTCTACAGAGATTGGGATCAGAAACTGTCAAGGCTCAGAAGGATATGTGGTACAATATGTAGTGCTTCGAAGAACAAAGACAGGATGGACACATTCATGGAGTTTTATAAAACATTGGCTGTCCCGAAATTCGTTTGTTGCTGTGAGACGTGGATTCTGGGGAAGAAGGAGGTAAGGAAGTTTCGGGCTGCAGACATGAAGTTCGTGAGAAGTACGAAGGCTTACCCGGCCGGTGTCATTTAGATTGAAACTAACTCCCGGGCTGTTTGGTCGTGGTCCAAGGTTTCCGACAAAACCTCGTATGTAACGAGCAAAAATACAAGATTTGTTTGGTTTTGTATCTTAGTAATGAGCGTTAAACTCGCTTTTAACGAGTAGGGACGCGTTAGTGGTTTGGTTATAACGAGCATTTTATCGCAGGCTTGTTCATGGGTCTAAAAAAGTTCGTTACAATACAGCATTTTAAACATTCGTTTAAAATCATTAACGCAGTTTAGTGAAACTAATAATGTAAGTTATGAATTCGTGGAATATTTAAATATAATTACAAAACTGTTTTGATATTTACACATACAAAATTACTTAACAAACAAAAAATAGATGACTTTTTTAAGGTTAATCAAGTTCTTTGTGCGAAATATAATTTTGACGATTCCATTTAGAATGAAGAACAAAAAGACAAATAAATTTGAGTGAATTTTCTTGTAATTTAAAAATAAATATTGTACAAGTGGCATGGAAAATTTTGGGTTTTTTGTCAGATAGCCGGCAGTTTTTTTGTAAGTTTTTACTATACAGTTGCTTTTAAATGCGCTATACGCCAATATTCAGAAAAGAACGTTTGCGTCTAAAAAATGTTTGAAGTCTAAATTTCACTTTAAGCTTAGAATTTAAAACGTGCCAAAATTGTATTGTGCAAAGTCTCTTCTATAGCAGAGTTTTTTTCTTGTGTGCTCAATAATCACAGTATAAAAATCTACGCTTTCGAGTCTACAACTCGGATGTAGCGAGCACCCGGTTTTAACGAGCACATTTGTCCGGTGCCTTGAATCTCGTTATAAGGAATATTTCCCAGTGTATTAATATCAACATGTAAGCTGTTTACTCACATGTAACATGTTTCGAGGAACAACCTGTATGCTCGTTGTAAGCATCCAGTTTATTGTCTCCGTCGTCTTATTGTCACATAATAAATGAAGATCAAGTATGATTAACATTCAGTTAATTAGCGGATTATCCATAACGCAGGGTATGCTGCAGCACCGGGCACCACGGCCTCAGCTGTCAGAGAGGCAACATCCAGCTGAATTAGCTAAGCGAAGCAAAGCTTATAGGAGGGGCAGTACGTTATGCCCAACTGTTCGGTTTTCTTACGCAGTTATTAACTATGGAGAGTGTCGAGTTGGAAAATCAAGTGAAAGCTCTTATAGAAGTTTACTCGAACGATTTCAATAACGAACTTCTAATAGAAATGAAGCACTTTGTGCCACGATTAAAATTGCAAGAAAGAGTTTTTTTTTCAAATCGTTCGAATGAAGACGATAGATTCCATGATACTACAGTTTTCCCGCTCAAAGTATTATACTGGATTATTGATTGTAAAATGATTGACGTATTTCCAAATATATACATTGCTTATCGTCTGCTTTTTACAATTCCAATTGCTAACTGCGAATCTGAAAGATCATTTTCTGTGTTAAAACGCATTAAAGATATGTTGAGTTCAACTATGAAAGATGAGAGATTGTCTTCGTTAGCAAGGTACTGAAAAGCGAGATACTTGAATCGTTCGATTTAGAAGAAATTGTACAAGACTTCGTTAAGGCAAAATCAAGAAAAAAGTGGATCGGTTAATATTTTAAGATTATGTACTACTGTGCTCATTGTGATCACTATTTAGTTAAATATTTAAATTTGAGAGTTTAATAAAATAATTGTCAATATTCGAAATTGTGTATACCATTTATCAGTGTAAATAATGGATAAAAGGTTGAATTTTAAATCGGGGGGGAGGGGGCACCAGTCTGATGTCAGCATAGCGCACCACGTGCTTATAACCCGCCCCTGTTAACATCGATTTGTTAACATCGTTTCAATTAACTTCCAACTTTATATTTTTGTTATTCAGGAAAACATTCAACAAACTAAACGTACCCGTACAATTGTATAATTATACAGTATAAAGTGAGCGTGTATCGTGTTTAGTAGGTAGAGGTATATTATTTATTATCGTGTAAGCACAACTGTGTAAGGTAAGTCGGCGGCGGCGGTGGGGAGCACAAAGTGCCGGGTTACCGACGACTAATTAGAATGCGTCCAAACGAAGATTCGTCTGGGCAGGTACTGACCGAATCACGCATACGGGCTTGAATTACACCGGACTTGAGTCGTCGCATTGCGGTCGCGTTGCTAAATACGCCGTTTTACTGACGCTAAACCTCGTCCCATGTAAACTGCACACCGCCACCTACTTAGCTGAAAAATGAATTTAAGGGCACTCGTAACCGGGAAATCGGCCCAAAAATCGAATTTTGGTTCTTTGCCTTTACAAAATCTTCAATATTTTCTGAGCAATTTGATACCAAAGAGTATCCTGGGTTAAGAGGGGTCAAATGCCCTTAATCACGGATTCCGAAATAAACTACGTATATAATACTGTTTCTTGAGGCTAAAAAAAAAGGTAACCCATAGTCTCCATACCTCGGATTCTTCCTCGTCCGACTCCCAAGGGATGAAAAACCCATTTTTTCATATTTAATTTTTTTCCTCCCGTTCTTGTCCATGAAAACTTTTGAAAAAAAACCAGGTACATACTTGATTAGAAGACCTTTTATGTGAATTTTTTTTAAGGTCTATGGCCCTTATTTAGGCCCTTAAAAAAATTCGAGAATCGTTAAAATCAAAAATCTCTGAAAACTGTCCATGTAACAAAAGTTTCCTTTTTGGGATTATGTGAAACTTTTAGTAATTTAACTACAGTAAATTACCTTGACAAATACCTTTTTTTTATTGAATATCGGTTAAAAGTCACTTTGCTGTGTCAGAAAACGTCAATATTTTAGTTAAAAAGCAACATAAATTTTAAAGTTCAGTTCATATTAGATTATGAGCTCTAACTAATGAAAAAATAACTTATTAAAATAAAGAATTACACAGGTGCATAGTACATTTAATCTCTAAACAATGGCTTTTACTTTTTTTCAATTCGAAAATTAGTTATAAATCTACAAGTGAATAACTGGTTCCGCGCCGTGTGAAATTTGAGCGATCTAGCTTCGCCCTCGCTCTCCCAGCAAAAAAATTTACTTACCCTTCAATAATTTTTCAAGAAAACTTTTCAATTTTGTAAAAAAAACTATAAGGACTTTTGATCTGAATATTTTTCTACTTTACGCTCGTATTTTTCCTTTCACAATACACGAATCGTTTAAAAGTGATAGGCTAATTAAAAACCCGATTTTCCGAAATTTCGAGGTTGTTTTCGAGTGGTTTGATACTGTGCTGAGGGGTGCATAATTTCGTAAAATAATGTTATATATGTAAATATTTTACTAAAAAAGGTCGCTTCCTTCTTCAATTTAATATGAGCTCATAATGTAATATGACTGGGCTAAAAGAGTGAGTCTAATGTGACTAAAAATTATTTATGTACGTTTTTAAAATTTATGTTGCTTTTTAACTAAAATATTGACGTTTTATGATACTGTTAAGTGACTTTTAACCGATATTCAATAAAAAAAAGGTATATGTCAAGGTAATCGTAAAAGGTTTGCAAAAAATGGGTAAAAATACCTAAAAATGTCAAAAAACGTGTTTGTGACCAGGAACCACCATTCCACAAAATCTGAACAAATTCATGGAGTTAAATTCCTAAAAGTTTCACAAAATCACAAAAAGGAAACTTTTGTTACATGGCCTTTTTCCTGATTTTTGATTTTAAAGATTCTCGAATTTTTTTAAGGGCCTAAATAAGGGTCATAGACCTTTAAAAAAATTCACATAAAAGGTCTTCTAATCAAGTATGTACCTGATTTTTTCAAAAAATTTCATGGGCTAGAACGGGAGGAAAAAATAAAATATGAAAAAATGGTTTTTTCATCCCTTGGGAGTGGGACGAGGAAGAATCCGAGGTATGGACTATAGATTACCTTTTTTAGGCTCAAGAAACAGTATTATATATTTTATTTCGGAATCCGTGATTAAGGGCATTTGACCCCTCTTAACCCAGGATACCCTTTATGTGAATATGCCTGATAATATTTTAAATGATTTTTAAAAGAATAGAGATCGTAGGAAAAGTTCTGTCAAAAGTCCTGATAATATTACCATTTTTTACAAATCTGTAACTCCCTTATAAAAAATCATAGACACGCGGTTTTTACCATTGGAACGAGAACTTCGTGTTTACAAAGGAAAATTGTGTTTTAACACAAATGGTTACAAGTTGCTGATCTGTTTAGTTAAAAGAATGTCTTCATCGTAGTAAACAGAATGCAAACGATTAGCTAACCCTTTGATTGGAATAGATTGCCAAAAAATACATTTGTTGGAGTGGATAATTTGGTTTTGGGTGTACATGATGCTGTGTTGACCTTCAATGAAGGTAATATAAGCAAGTGTCAAGTCTGACAAAAATTAGGGATCAAAGCAGGATAAAATATGGATGAAGTAATGAAAAAAATTGTCTTGGAACCAATACTTGAGGCAGAGACAGCAGTAGATAAATTGATGAAAAAGGTTAGACAGTCAACTAGAAATCTGAAGAAAAAACTAGAGGACCAGATGGACATAACTGAAGACCCCGAGTATGGGACTGGACTATTTTAAATCAGGTAAAACAATAAAAATCTGTTTTAAAACTTTAAACGCTTTTTTCTCAAAATCTACTTTTTTTAGATAAATGACCCATTATTTTAGAATCAAAGTGAGTCAGCTTTCAAGCTGAATTTTTTGTAGCTATTGTGCTAATGGAGATATAACTACACTACTAGAACTATACAGTTTTACTGAAAAATAAAAACGTAAAAAAGTATGATTTTGTATGCAGATTTGTAGAGCAAAACATAAAAAATTACAAACAATCAGGAAATTGAGATATCTTCATAATTCTAGTAGCGTTTGTAGTGTATAAGCTGCTTACCTGCGTGCTACGATTTCAGACTTATAGCTTTTAGATGTTCTGAGATAATGGATCTCATAATTGATGAATTTAACATAGTAAGTACAGCCGGTTAGGAGTGCCCTTAACAGGCCATAGATGCGAAGGGCAGAGGATTGTCCCCCGGCGCAATCGGTAAACTCCCTGCGAATGTACAAAAATGAAGAAAATATTCTTATTAAAGTTCTTATTGAATAATTTCTTATCGACCAGCGTCTTGGGTTAGACGAGATGGAACCTGGAGTTATGGGAAATTAAAGCCATCAATAAAGAGAAATAACCAGTAATATAAATAATTTTAATAATAATGTCTAGTGTGATATATCTATATGAATATTATCGGTTTCGAAATATCCTGTTGCATATGGAACAAAGAGAAGGTGAATACATGTTTTACTAAGTAATTTGTTTTAGTTACCATAAACGTACAGTAAGGAGGGGCAGCAGCGCCCGTGCTCAATAGATGAAAGCGTTCGGCAGCTTTGTAGTTGTTTGTAGTCGCTAACCCAGTTTAGGTGACGCCCTGCTAATTAAACGTGGCCATTCATATTAACTGTGATCGAGTTTAAACATGCCGATACTGGCAAATACGTGAACTAACTAATTTTGAAGTAGACCGTTCAACCTATAACTGCTTTAGTTTGAGAAAGGCAGTCCAAAGGGTCTGTTTATCTTGATGTAGAAAAAAAATCTTCTGAATAATTAAGAATGGTTTCATTAGAAACATCTTTCATCGACTGTCCACCCAGTCGTGGTTATGGTTCGAGTTTGTTCAACGCCTAACATCAGTCTCCAGTTCCCTTTGGCATTGCCTTCTGTAAGATTCATGGAACTCACCGTTTATGATTCCTTATATCTACACGTTAGATCTTCCTCTTTTTTTCTTTGACCAAGATTTAGTTACAGCAATTTTAGAGACATAGCGTTACACTACACATTCATTAGACATGTTTAAACCGTTTTTACTGTTCTTGACAACTGCTTCTCTCCTGTCTTTTCCACTCGACTTCCTTTTATCTTTCTCATCATTCAACCCACCCTTAGTTTTCCCATATGACACTCTTAAATGAGAGCTTTTTCGATTTAATTCAAGGATCGAAAAAGAAGAAGCTTACTTTACAAAACAGAATGATAAACATCTTTTCGGTTTATTTGCTTTCATATTTTTACAAAATGTTACATCATTGTACACAATTAATTCTCTATTTCTTCTTGTATCCTTTTTTGGCAAAGCTTTAAATCGGTATTTCATCAGACTACTCCTGATGATGACACCAAATACTGTCGAAACGTCGACACAAATAATGTAAAATTTGTGCTATACTTATTGACCAATCCTCGCTAAACCTTCCACCGTTAAAATTTATTGATAGACGTCACTACTAAATTAAAGATTCATTCCAGAACTGAAATGTACAATGACTGTGATCGGTCAATTAAAAAACATGAGAGTACATGAAGTATTTTACCCAAGCAACTGAAGTAGACATGAAAGAACTATTGCAGTTTACAAAAGGAAATAACAGATCTTTTAAACATCTTAAAGTACATAAATCAACCATGGTATTCGTGGTGGAAAATTGGTTTCATCAATAATCGACTCAGGAATCGAAAGAGACCGAGAACGTAAGTGGTAACACAGTAAGAGAGAGAGAGAGAGTTTGGCAATTTTACTGATGGCATTTTAAACATAAATGTCGATCGAGCGTTTAGCATAATGGATATACATTGCAGAGTGCTTATTATCCTAAAATATTACATCAAAGCGGGATATTATGTAAATATGTAAGTACATAATAAGGTTCGTATATTTGTGAATTAAATATAACGGACTTCGGTCGGGTTTCAAAGCCGCCGTAGTTTAGTAATCATAATTTTCTTCATTATTATAAATAATAGCAGAGCCGGCCGGTACAGTAGCTTCTGCACACGCTCGAAGGTTCCCACAAAGCGGAACGACTCTCTCGAAAGCAGTGGTACATTCTGTTTCTTCTTGGTAAAACAACTGCTAATGTCTTCGATATGCAAATAATACCGCAATTGTACTGTCCACAAGAGTACACTTTTTTTATTATTCCGGCTGAACAATGTTCACTTATTTTCTTCGGGAACCAAAGATGACAGAATTGATTAAATTCTCATCTTCCACTGGTGTTTGTCCATCCAAAGATCTTCATAAATTTCTCTTTCCCTCAATATAGTCTGAATTTCTTCTATCCAGGTCTTCCTCTTTTCCTTCTTCCTGGGTAGGGTCCATTCCATATCTCTCCTTGGCAATCTTTCCTGAGCCATTTTTGTGTGTGTCTATACCATTGTAATTTTTTGTTCGAATACAATCAACAATTGAATTTTTCACATTCATTCTGTCCTTAATAACTTCATTTCTAATATTCTCACGTTTGGATGCTCTTGCCGAACATCTTCAGATGTCCATCTCTGCTGTCGTTAATTCTGTTCTTGTGTGTTTATTGGTAGTCTAAACTTCTCAGCCGTAAAATACTTCTAACAATGGTTTTAAATATTTTGGTTTTAGTTTCTGCTGTAATGTTCTTATCCCACAGGATTCCATTTAATTTAGGTATAACAACAGTACACTAGACGGACTTAATACAGTGAACAGAAGAGACGAGTGGCTAGACAACCTTTCAAATGCTTGTTAACTGACACGTCGATAGAGAAGGGTTGTTACAACCACGCGGGAAGCTGATGGTAACATTAACAAGTGTTCAGATCAAAATACATATTTAAGGAATTAAAGAACACGACGTTACAACATTCGGAAAGAATACTGATAGGAAAACAGAAACAAAATCGAATGTTTCCGCCATTTTTCCTTTTCACTCATTTTTTTAATTCTAAGAAAACCATATTTCTTGGATACTTTCTCAATCCTTCAGTGTTATCAGCACCTGTAAGAGATCAGGGAAGATTGTTTTTCTCAAACAATTTTCCTTATTTTTTTAACTAGTTTCTTCCATACGATTTCGCGTCGAACTAGTTTCGCGTATCAGGTAGTACAGATTACCTATTAAAATTTGTCTTATGTACTTGTTTACCTGGTAAAATTGTCAAATTTTTGGCATCTTTTAACTTGGTATGTTTTTGCCACTTTATGAGCAATGTTCACAAAATTTCTTCAACTGTGTTAGTTAGCGGACAATGATATTGTTTGGTTGAAAGTAAGAATGATCGTTAGAACACTTTTCTCGTTACAGAAACCATGTACTTGAACTTGGCAAGAACATTATTGGAAATAAGACAGATCCGTCGATAGGTGCAGACTATCAGGCAAAATTCAAAGTGAAGATGTGAAATGGAGAGAGGTATTTGTGTAACAGGTACACCAGAATGTCCAGATTAGTACTAGGTCTCTATTTGCGTAAAACAAAAAGTTTATTGAGAAGACAACTTTTTGGCAAAAATGGCCGTTACATAAGATTCAAATTTATTGATGTGTTGATGTATGAAATATATTTATATTTATACATCAATATATATATATATATATATATATATATATATATAAATTTACATAAATATTTATATTTATAAATATAAATATATTGAAGGACACATATTGAATGAAATATATAAATATTCACTATAAGTTTATCGTGGGCTCGGCCGTCTTTCATTATGTAGCTACTTCAGCTTTATTATGTAGGCCTAATTCTTGTTTTCTTGTTTTCCTTGCCCTGTAAGGATCCTGCCAGGGCTAGAGTTGCCAAATGGTCAACGGTCCTAGAGACGAAAGACGAGGGTTTACCAACGGCATTAGGGGCGGAAGAACCTAGGAGGTAGGTCTACGAATAAAACCCAGATCAGGACCAGAGGCTCAAAGGTAGCACTCCTACCACTGGTCTTACTCCGCAGGACGCTGGTAACGTCCTTAGAGGACATTTATGCTACTCGAAAGTCACAAAGGAACAAATCAGACCGAAACAGATGATTCGCCTAGTCCCTGGTAGCAGAAGAAGAAGAAGATAATGATGATGAATGTCATTTCGTAATCTCGGTTTCCTAAAATCTGAATGTCACTCCATCTCCACTTCCTAAACGCCACAAAATCCATCCTTATCTCTTTCCCCCACTGTCGACGATTTAAAAACATTCAGAACCACTTTCGTTTTTCTGCTTCTTCCGCCACTTGTAGGCGTATTTTCTTTGCTTCCTCTACATCCTGTCGTCGTCGTTCCTCTGTCTGAAATAGCAGCACCTGGAAATTTTCCATCCTCAATTCTCACGCCACTTAATGCTTACTCTAATGCCTATCTCAAGTAGCCTCTTAAAGAGTCTAGAACAAACTTGAACGCGGCCTTGACTGAGGCACACCTCCCACACTGGACGGAAGGACGGGGCGGGGATTCTCTCGGCTATTCTAGGTGGTTCCATTCGTAACACTGCCTCCCTCCCGTATACTTCTCGTCCTCCTTTTAGTTCATCCATGTTTATCTGTATGAGCCTCCCCTCCCACAACCAGCCTCAATCATTCCCTCGATTAGGGCGGTGAACCAATTTCAATTTCGTAGTAGGTGATCAACCACACTCCTTTCCCCAACGGTTTTAAACATAATTCTCCTTTCATCCAATCTCTTCAATACCTCATCATCAGTCACTCTTTCTGTTAAAACCATCACGGTATTCTTAAAACACCACCTCCAGCACCACTCAAAAACATCAAGGTAAATCCTTTCCAATTTCATCAGGGTCCAGGTTCCTATGCCATAAGTGCATGTGCTCGAAATTTCTTCCAGCCTCCGAAGGGCACGTTTCTGGGCGCCAGAAGAGATCTTTTCTTGAAAATGCTGCTCTTGCTTGTGTAATTCTACTTTTTACTTCAGTGTGCATCTCCACCATCATCATCATCATCTAAAGGCCATGACTTGTCGAGTTAGCCACAAGATTAAAGAGTTAAATCGCAGTACGATAGGAAGTTCATCTCCTTTCCCATGTCTTTGAAAAACGCTGTTCTTGGTCGTCCTCTTGCCCCCCAGCATCTTGGTCGTCCTCTTGCCCCCCAGCATCTTTCCTTCAAAAATGTTACTTAAGAATTGATTGTGTCGTAACACGTGCCCGATCAATTTTGCCCTTCTTCTTCCAATCGTTTTTAAAAGTGATTTCTGTTGTAACTCAGCTCCGAAGATATTTAAAGGTCTAATAATGATGATAATGCGTTTCTGTGGACGGAGAACAGTGGAATCGCTAGAGTCAACGGAGAGACATTTGAATCTTCTGCTTCTTCTGATATTTCTTATCCGTTTCGGATGTTGGATATCATATAGACTAGTTTAACTTTCTGTACTGCTGCACGGAGTAAGTCAGTTGTATTCATTCCAAACAAGGTCCTTAAATTTCTCAGCCATGAGATTCTCGATAGCCCAACTTCTCTCTTTCCAAGTACTTTTCCCTGTAGTATGGACTGCAATAACTAAATTCTCTGTTCATTTCTCATGAGATGTCCCAGATACTGAAGCTTTCTTATCTTTACTGTGTTAATAACTTCCCTGTTTTTCTTCATCTTTCTAAGAACTTCAACATTAGTTATATGTGCTGTCCATAAAATGCTCAGTATTCTACGGTAAAGCCACATTTCGAAAGATTCAAATTTTTAGTTGTGGCTTCAGTCAAAGTCCAAGATTCTACACCGTAGAAGATTCTGGACCGAGAATACGTAGCAGCGTAAAAGTCTTATCTTTGTGTTTATTGTTAAATCATGACTTTTGAATAAACTGCTCATTATTCTAGTGTACACTGCTCTTGCCTTTTCAATTCTGCTCTTTATTTTTCTTGAGAGTGGTCCCATTGTTCATTGACTATAGTGCCAAGATATGACGTATTGACGTACGTATGTTATCGTGCCAAAGAGTCCTGAGCGCGCGGTTTAACTTCCATGAAAGCGTGTATATTAGGGAGCGGGTAAGTTACGGTCTCTCAGCATGGCGACATTGCGGCTTCTAATTTTTTTCCATTTGTAGTGTACGAGTGTAGTATAATATACCTGTTACTTAGAGAGAGACCAGCTAAACAGTTCAAGTATTTATTATGGATTTAATAAATCCGACAGACGCAGCTGAAACAAGGGAACACGCGCGCGTGAGAGAGAGAGAGATTGGAAACGCGAAGAAATCGGAGAGAGAACACGACGAGCAGTTAAGTCTGTGTACACACACTATCTCGTCAAATAGCCTCGAAGCACTTACGCTCTCTTTATGGCCTTTAATTGCTTATTCTTATTGTTTCATTTTTATTGGATTGTTCCGAGAAACTGATAAGCCTGTTGGTGAAGAAAGAAACTCTGTTTTTTTCTTTCAAGTAAGAAAGAAAATTTTTTTGCTGTATTTATAGTATCCTTCATAGAGCGGCGAAAATTCTTTAAGTGCATGGGTGTGACGTGCTTAACTCTCTCTCGCACGCACACGTCAAACGTTATGTCTCATAGTTAAGCTTAATGAAAACCCACCCGTAAAAATAATGTTTAAAATTTTATATTATATAACGTAAGAGGTATAAAAAAGTTGCCAGTAGATATTAATCGACCTGAAAATTCGATCAAAAAGGCGTATTAAATTTAATGGCTCAAAATCTGCGCACATTAATTTTACTATACTGTAGACGTCTTGAATGTGTAAACCTGAACCTATAAACAACCAAATAGTCTCGTATATGAACACAACTATATACCATGCGTCTCTCATAGCCTCTCCTCGCCAAATAGCAACTCCTACCTTCATGTGGTACAGCCTCTTCTCACCTCACAGAGGGAGCTCTGACGACCGAGTGACTCCCAGTATAAGGAGTCCAATCCTACCAAGTGCCAATGGATTCTTCGGAAAGCGGATGAGTGGGTAGGAGTAGGGCTCTCTTTTGCCCTTGGGATAAGAAATGGCCCCAAAAGGTTGATGAACCAGTAGTTGGTCAACGGCATAGAATGCAGAAGGCAATTGGAAACCACTGCATTAAAGGTTTATAGTGATCGAAATTTTAAAAAATTTTAATTTCACGATCAAGTGGCACGTTCCCACACTCGAGTCGACGGACACAAGCCCAGGTCGTAAATAATGACGAATTAGGGACACGTCAGACCCGACGCCAGTGCGAAGACAAGGAAAAAACGTCTGTGTACAGCACACAATAAGAATTTGAGGGCGTCGTTGACAGCTCGCAGTTTGTTACAATTTATAGCACCCAGCAATCGAAAACAAAGACTTCGTCCAGCTGCCGAGTTACGCGGAAACGAAATGGAACGCCTGCTGTGGAGGTGAGTTGTAACGAGCACAAATATGAAAGGCTTCACTCTGCTACAAAGGAGTACAGAGTAATCTCGACAAACAGATAAACAATAGAACGTAAACTCAGTGAATACTGCAAGTGCACCCTGCACAGCGTGAAAACAAACCTTTGACAGCTTACTGGAATTTACGACTAGAAAGCGTGGGATCGACGAGAGACGACTCCAACGAAGGGTTGATAATCGGCGGAACGAACAACGAATAACTTGAACAATTAACAAGGACTCTGCAGTCTGTTAACAAAAGATAGGTCAGAACCTTGACAAAGTCTAAACAAAGGTTGACAGACAGCCGAAGAATTGCTCTAGTTTCTCAGAATCCGTTCCACGTTCGTCACATGGAATACTCCGGGGATGACGACGACCAACCAGCGTCAAGCATCTTCTAAAAGAGCTCGTGGAGAGAGTAAGAAGGGTTCGGACGACGAATCGGGAAACAGAGGATGAGATCTGCAGAGGAGTAGGAATTTGAAGAACCAATCACGGATCCGAAAGGGCGTAGAAATCCAGAATTTAGACTTATGGGTAAGATGTTTTAATAAAACTGTTTTGCGAAGACGAGGAGCAGCAGTCTACAGTCTACAAGTCAATCGGTCATAAGTTAATAAGTCAGTACGTACGACGGTAAGACGGTTGGTTATAGTCGGAACGGTAATACATTCAGTGATAGAAACAGTTTGCGCGACCGACCGAACTTCCAAATCGGTGAATTCATAAGTGAACTTAGACATACTATATAGTCTCAATTACACACAAGTCTATTCGACAATCGTATATGTTCTGATAAACTATGGTGCGCACGGGACTTGAAACTACAACCGACGCGAACGTAATAACGCAAGTAATTAACATTCCAAAGTATAACAGTGAGTGACATTTCAAACACTCTCACATTACAATGAGTCGCTACGTTGAACAATTAACTGAATGAACTATATCGAACAATTAAGCACACAGTATACACTACATCCAGATAGACGGAACAGTTAATCATGTACACGAACACGGCAAACTCTCAGAGTAATTCAGCTTAATGACAATATTAACATCTTAATATTCGAACTCCAAACACTCAACATCAGCGGGGTACAACAACACAATACACGTAACAAGAGTGAAAGTTCAGTGAAGTGAAGTGAAGTGATGTGCTCGTCATAACAAAGATAAGATGCGCGACAAATCCTCCAGCAGACGTCATTTCACACCGGCGGAATATTGGATAAACACTTTCACAAGATAAGCTATTATGTCTATTAAATCTTAGTAATATGTACTACTGCACTGTCTCCTCTTTTCAAAGAGCAAACCCCAAGAGATTATATATAAATCATATGAATCATAAATTTTATAAAGCAATATTAACGTAATTCATCATCTGAGAATAATGAACGCATTTAGGTAGAGATAAAATATATTTGTTGATTGTTTATTGTTCGTATATGTTTTGTATATGTATATTATTTACTGCATTTGAATGTAACATATGTTTGTGTTTTCAGGAAACAACGTACAAATTGTATTTTGTTATCATGTGTTTTTATTATGTATGTATTTGCAGGATATAGTAACTTACTTAAATAACAAGTATAATAAATAAGTAATTATTTTATATTTAATCTTGCGTTCATTATTGAAATTTAACCTTGATTATTAATTTATTTAATTCTAAGCATTTCACAAAGAGTCTCAAAATTTATGCTAAGTATCAATGGACACAACAAACTCGACCATTGAAATGTCCGATTAACAGACTCATAAATCATATTTATTTAACAACTGTGTTGAGTCTAATCTGACGAGTATGAACTACTTTTATATATGTATTAAAGTTAACGTCCATCATAACTCTTTTAATTAATACACGAAGTTAATGAGATACAATTTACTAATTCACATTTGGATAATCCAAAAATACTTACAATTAGCATAATTACGCTCAACATAAATGGTACAGCAACCCTAATTACTTAATTAATTGCCACCCCGTTTATGACATTAAATTAAATGGCTCCCAAGGAACGTGGGGCATATCAAGGTTAATTAGAGTCAAAGTTGTTAAAGGTTTTCGGACATCCTTAGTATCAGTAGTATTTCATGACTCGATCTTTAGTAAGAGGAAAGCACAAGATCGATCACAATGGAAGACTGCTGCAAACCAATCTTAGGATGGGAAGAAGGAGGTGAACACACCTTAACGTGACTTCGCTAGTACATATAAAACAACGGCCCATATGAAAAATATGAAAAGAAATAACAGAGAATCAAATACTTGTAATTAGAGACAAATCACCTGCAACAAACTTCTTTTTATATAAACAGAACTGTAAAGTCGTAATGACAAATATGGTCACCCCAGTTTCGTGATTACACTACAAACTTACGTTTTATAGCGTTTTTTCAAAACGAAGTACTAAGGACTGTTGTTGGTGTCCCTTGGTTTATCAGAGACAGCGAACTCTACAGAGACTTCGAAATGAGCCGCATAAGCAATTAAATTTAAAGAAGACAACGCTGGAATACAAAGAAGCATGATGAAGACAATACTGGAATTATCCAGCAACTAGTCAACGATTCAGTAAGAGTCAGACAAGGGCTCAAAATTGCTCAGATTAATTTTACTATAGACGTCTTGAATGTGTAAATCTGAACCTATAAACAACCAAAATAATCTCGTATATGATCACAATAAAATACCTTAAAACGTGACTTCGATAAAGCAAAGGCTCATATGAATAATATGAAAAGTAAGAACGGAGAATCAAATACTTGTTCTTCTTCTTAGTCATCATCTTCTACCCGTCGGGTGTCGAGGTTTTTGAGAGAGCTCTCCATCTCGTACTGTCCACTGCCGAAACCCTGGCACGGCCCAAACTGCTCCTCTGCCTTCTACACTCTTCTTGATGTTATCCTCCCATTTCGTTCTGGGCCGTCCTCTTCCTCTTCTGCCTTTTGGTTTTGCCTCCCATGCTCGTCTCGGGTACCTTTCCTCATTCATCCGACAGACGTGGCCAAACCAACGCAGTTGCGAGCTTTCGATTTTATCATTTAAAAAGAACATCTTCACATTCTTCCGGATGTTAACGTTTCTCACCCTATCTGTACGAGTTTTCTTCTCAATTCTCCTCAGGAATCTCATCTCCATTGCTTGTATTCTCTTTTTATGTCTGTTGTTCAGAGTGCATGACGCGCAACTGTTACGTCAATGTTGGAGCATATAGGCCTACAGATTTTATACTGCCAGTTTGGTTTTCGGACTGGCAGTATTAATAAATACTTGCTAATAGAGACAAATTAACCTGAAATAAACTTCTTTCAGATCAGTAAACTCGAGTGGACAAATATAGTAACCCGAATTTCGTGATTACACTAAAAAAAATTACGTTTTAGAGCGGTTTTTTTTTCAAAACTAAGTCCTAAGCAATGCCATTAGTGTCCTTTGGTTTATCAGAGAAGGCGAACTCCACAGAGATTTCCAAATTGGTGTCGTGACAAATGAAATTTAAAGGTTTACACAGAAACACGAGAAAGACATCACCATGAGAACATTGGAATTATCCAGCAACTAAACAACCACCCAGTAACGGTCAGACAAGGGGTGCTGTACATTTACATTGACGATGTTTTGAGCGAATGGAAAATGATATTCAAGGTAGGTCCGTGATGCCACCTTCACTACCCTAATAGCAGTCACCTAAAGTGACTGTCAGGTAGGAATATATTCACTAAGAGAGATCCATAAGGAAATTAAAATCGATCCCCGGTCATTTATCCGAATCCGTTTTCCCGAATGGACATTTCCGAATGACGAAATACCCGAAATCATTTTTCCCCAAATTCTTTTATTCCGAATCCATTTTCCCGACCACCCTGTTTCTCGAAAAAATTTATTTAATTAAACAGGAATCAAAATACCTTTTTCTCGAGTAGTAGTTTTCGAAATAATGTATTCGTGACCATGGTAACCGTAATACACAAGATGATATACAAGGTTTTGTAAAATGAACATTAATTTATATTTCTCGTTCAAAATGAACATCCGGAGCAGCCGCCTGCGCGGTTATTGCGAACCGAATTATCAGGTGTTAGTGAGGGAGTTTTAAGCCAACTTCCAGACTGAGCAAATTTTTAAAAATCAATCAGAAGGCAACGTAGAAGGGAACTACCGCCTAATCCAAAATTGCAAGTTCAAAAACAAAAGAATGGCATTTCTAGGAAACGACCATTTTAGTCATTGAAGGTACGGTCATGAAACAAGTCCAGCGTTTTAACTACCTTGCGTGCGAAATGTCATCAGGACTCGAAGTCCTTTGAAAAAAACAAATAACAATAAGTTTGTTCATATTTGTGGCGTAATAAACCGGCACCTTAAATACAAAACCCCGAAGAAACACAAGAATTAAAGTGTACAAAATGATCGTAGTGCCGACGTTGCTTTATGGCAATGAGTCGTGGGTTCTTACTAAGATACAAGAAAACAACATACAGTCAGTAGAGATGAAATTCCTCAGGGCTTTGAAGGTATGGAGAAAAGAGCACAGGACAAGAAAAGCGGACCTAAGTACGGAACTGTAAGTATACAGTTTGGAGGACAAGATAACAGTAAATATAAGAATTGTTGTTGGCTCAAGTGAACCACCAAAATCTATGCAATCTCCTCCAGCTCCATTGCCTAAAAGCCTCAACTCATTCCTTATCTCGTTCTCCCACTATTGATGATATTGAACCATACAGAACCACATTCTAACTTGTCTCCTCAACCCAGAGGCTGGTGAACTTGCTATTTCTTCTCATCCGATGGCAGTCTCCTAATCAGTGCATACTTTCATCTTCCTTTTGTTTCATCCATGTGCTTCTGTATGGGCCTTGCCCTCCCACTACGCCCGTCAATCAAGGTGGTGAACCAGTCTGATTGGCGTAGTAGACGACCGACCATACTGCTTCTCCTTTCCGAAACGTTTTAAACAGAATCCACTGTCATTAGTCGTCATCCTTTCAGTACCTCGTCATTACGTCACACTTTCTTCATTTCTGTAGACATCCTCTTGATCACCGCATACCTTTTTCTTTCTTTTGCCCCATTTATGTACTCCTGTTTGGGCCTTCCCTTCCCATTACGCCTCTCGATCAGGGTGGTGAACCAGTATGAATGGCATACCAGGTGATTAACCACATTGTTTCTTATTACCACAATGGATCCAATCAGCATTCTTTTTCACCCACTCTCTTGCAAACCTAATCATTACGTATTCTTTTCTTCCACGGTATTGTTAAGGCCCTCTTCCAGCACGACATCTCAAAAGCTTCAAGATACCTCTTTTCCAATTTCCTCAGTGTCCTGGTTTGTAAGCCATATGCGCATATGCTTGAAATTTCTTCCTGGTATCCAAGGACACGTTTCTGGACACCACAAAAGAACTTTTCTTGGAAATGCCTATTTTTCTTCTGTAATTCTACTTGTTATATCAATGGTGCATATCTTATCTGATTTAATGCAGCTACCAAGCTATTTAAAGATACCAACTTGCACTAGTTTCCCTCAGGGCAAAAATATCTCAGCCTTCTGTTTTCCATTTCTGGAGCATTTCATTACTCTTGTTTATTGTCATGTCGCATTTATCTTTTAGGATCTTTTTAGCTTGGTGAAATATATTCTGCATTCTGCAGTACTTGCTCGTTGTTCCTAAAAGCAAAGCACAATGCTATTCAAAAAATGGATGGATTTATAGCATTCGCCACTAATTCAATTGTTGGTGGTTTCCACTAACTCCTCAATCGCGTACTTTACATAAAAGTTGAACAGTAATGGGAATAACCCACAATTGTCTAACAGCTTTTGATGTCTTTGCTTCGAATCCATCCCGGCTTGTGAGAGCTCTCTGGTCTTTGTAGAGTTGCAGGATTATTCTTCTATTCCCATAGTCTACCTTTATATCTCTGTGGACTTTGAACATCATATCCCAATTAATGTTGTCAAATGCCATTTCTATTCAAAGCCACATTAACATATACTAATTATACATTTGTTACGGGTCCACTTAAACTCTACTAAAAAAAAAAACCTTGACCGATCTCAATTGTCAAAACAACCGAGCTAGGCTGATCGCATGCTATTTGTTGCCATAACCTTCGACACAAACCGATGGTTATACTCGTGAGCAGTAGGCAGAGAATGTGTATGTGTTCACAATGGTAGCCCCATAAATCAATTCTGTACAACTCACGCACGCGGGCTCACGCTACGTCCGCGCCCAGCCATCCTCCTACGCACTACACTACCCGGGTGCGTTGATAAATGCGGTACGGCTGCGAACAAGGTATTACATCATGTCAAACAGATATATCTCGTATATGACTGATATTAAACTCCTCGTCCACTATGTTTGTTTTATTAATGATGCCGATATTTCGGACGATAAATCTCCGCAGCGACCGGGTTAATATCGAGAAGCGTCCCGTGTTTTACCTTACGACCAGAGCGCGGAGCAGTTTGTATGATTTCCAAATTTCTGCTTATCATGTTCGTTGACTACTCTGACATCAATCGACGGAAATTATTGTTTTGTGGTCGACCAACACATTGTTTATTTCTTCTTTATTGGCACAACAGGGCCAACGCGCTTCACTAAGCGCCATCCATTGCTCCCGGTTTAATCCCTAACCCAAATGTTTTACACTTCAATGTACACAAATGTAGCGACTGCACTAGAGGTATCTTCTGTGGTCAGTTTCACACACATATGTCATGGACATACGCATCCTATCTCTGTCTACCCCTCTCTCTCTCTCTCTCTCTCTCTCTCCCCCCCCCCACACCCCCTCTCTCAATATTTCTTGAATTCTTCTTTTGACTTCGAGTCAGTGTACTAACATGGATAAAGTGCTGAGTAAACGAGGCAATGTTCTTGTATGTTTCAAAAAAATCTGACGATTTGTAAGGCGACAGAGACATAAAACACATGGTGTAAATGGAGGTGCACCAAGAAGACCTAGTAAAAGAGCAAAAAAATGAAATAAAAATAAATAAAAAATGAATAAAAATATAGAAAAACTAATAAAAGTATATTCGTACATGGCATATACAGACCTGCAACAGTTTCCTCGGTCACCAACCAATAAAAGGCTTAACGATTTCTCTTCAGCAAAGATAATACATTTGCGTCGCCCATATTTTGGTTGCATGTACTCACCTCAGATGTTTTAAATATGTTTCCTGAAGTAGGTGTAAACATTATTCCAGTTTCAGGAGCTCTATATACACTGTGAATTCAAATTGATTTTAAGTTGAAATAATCAGATCATCGTTTTCTGGGCTTTCCTACATTACTACTATCCTGTGGAGCAGAAAAATTTGCGACATTTGGGATAAAGTCTCTTTCCATGCGAAGAATACGTTACGTCCATCTATTCTTAATTCATTAACTTATTCAACCGATGGGGACATACTTTAAGCTCACTCCGCGTGTCCTCATTACGAAGCACATATAACCATGACCACACTTTGACTGTCACGTCATTAAAAACCTTTTTTCTGCCACGGTGATCTAATGACATCCATTATTATTTTCCGGAATTTTCCCCAGGGTTTACACATTTTCCGGAACAAAAGATTACAGAAGTGATTGAATTCTCATCTTTCACTGCTGCTTGTCCATCCAAAGATCTTCTTCATTTTCTCGTTCCCTCAATATAGACTGAATTTCTTCTATCCAGGTGATAGGTAGTCTTCCTCTTTCCTTTCTTCCTGGTGAGGTCCATGCCATGACTCTCCTTGGCAATCTTTCCTGTGCCATTCTTTTCGAGTGTCCTTACCATTGTAATTTTTTTGTTTGGATAAAATCAACAATTGAATCTGCATTATAACCTTATAAAATTTGATTTTGGTTTCTGGTCTAAATTTATTTATTAACGATCTTTGAATCGTCCCATAGATGGATCCTAAATTTACTCAACCTGTTCACCACATCTCTGTCTAGACCCCACGAAATATTGCATCCCAATAATACTGGAAATCCCGTACCTACTCCAAACAGTAGTTGTCTACCACTACTTTCGTCCGCACTGGATAACAGTTCTTTAAACCGTAATATAAAAGATGTACAGTAATAACTCAAATAATGTAAAAGAAAACTTACGAGTTGTGGTTCGTAAGAGAATGGAAGTGTGGAGATCGGGAAAAAATCGTGTTGGGCTGAATAGTACTACCCTCAAACATGAAAATAATTCATTTTCCGAAAAGTGTCCGTGTAGCTGTGTGTAGAAGTTTTCTATGGTGAACGATAACTGTTGCAAATTCAAACAGAATCAAATAATTTTTTGCAAATGTACACGAGTTGTAGAGGACTCAAGGACTATTGATTTTGGTGAAGATCGGTTAAGGGGGAGGCGTAGTTTACCTGTAGCGTTTTACGTTTTAACAAGAGTCAAGTACTTAATTTTGATAAATAAAGTATCCTGAAAAGAAGATCATAATAATCCAATGTAGGAAGGTATATGAAGTATCTATAAATGAAAAGGGTAGTTGAATAGGGAGGGGGTAATTTTTTGTATTAATGTTATAAATTTATTCGACCGAAAACTTGAAAATTTCAATAAAATATTAACAATGGATATCGTTCCATGCTATATAACCACGGATATATAAACAAACTAATTTTTCGTTTTCAGAAATTCAGATAACAAACGCTGGGCGGTATTCGCTTTCTTTCGCGTTGTTTAAATAAAAGAAAATTTAATCAAATTAATTCTTTATTTTTAAAATATTAACAACTAGGTACAATTCGTATTTTTATTATCTTTCTCAGCGTATTTACCAAAAGCATGCTGATATATTTAGTTTCGTTCTGAGTGTACATAATGTTACGACATCACAGAACAATCTGCGTGTTTATCGAATGTTCCAGAGGGATCCGGAATGCAATGCGTATGGCGTACGTGCTTCTCGACGCATTTGCTAGACTGTATCAGAATTCGCGCGGTCGCTCGCACTGTATCAATGCCGCAATTAATTACGTCGTACACACTGGCGCTAACACGTAGTTTTGAATCTTCAGGTCTGTGAGCGTTGTATAAATACTAGGCGGCAGCGGCCTTAGTTTTCAGTTATAGTTGCTATAAATTACAGTGCGGTTCGAGAGTTATTATCGGGCGAGATTACTGTGTGCGTTCAAGTGGTTATTAGTGAAGTGTTGCGTTTTATAATCGAGCGGTATAATTGTAATACAAATGTGTTTAATATTAGTTGACATTTTATTGCGTGTGAACAATTTTTATTTGATTTGTTGTAAGCGACTGTGTTGTTAATTACGAAATGTTTAAATGTGAAAATTTAAGCTGGTGATTAGTGACTTAATTGGTGTCTTTTATTTTGTTTCCACTGTACCTACGATCAAGTAGACCGTCGTAACAATATTAAAAATAATTTTATAATTAATTAGAACATGTAAGTCATGTATGGTTCTCCATACAGATTTTTTACTTCCATGTTCCATAAAGAAATGGAAGTATGGTGATGGCGAAAACAATCGTGTTAGAGACAAGGGCTGATTCTGATTGTACTACCCTCAAAACATAAAGAAAAGTCATTTTTCTAAAAGTGTCTCTGTGTGTGTCTGTGTGTCCGTGTTCTGTGTGTTTGTGTGTAGAATTTTTTCCTATAGTTTCATTTCAATAATTTTTTCATTAACTGCCGCAAATTCAAACAGAATCAAATAATTTTTTGCAAACAGTCCTGAATTGTAGAGGACTCAAGGCCTATTGATTTTGGTGAAGATCGGTTAAGGGGAAGGGGTAGTTTAACTGCAACGTTTTATGTTTTAACAAGAGTAAAACTTGAAAATTCATTTAAACTTTTTCAAACAATGGTAATTGTTAAAAATAATTTTGTTGCCAGGCAATAAAATTATAATTTTTTTATTTTAATTTAAATCATGTATTAGTGAAAATATATCGTTCCTGGCAGGCAAGCATATTATCTCAATTATGTAATGTTTACGTTTCCAAAGTTTTATTATTGTGATTACCGTAATAAAAAGGCAGCCAGGACACACACACACACACAATTCTCGTTATTTCTGGCCTCACTCATTTTTGTTTTCTTACTTTTGCACGCTTTTTAATTGGAAAGTGCCGAAGCCCACACCAACACAACGCGTGCAAGCCGAAAAGGTGTCCAGCGTGGACAGCGATTTGCTTCCTGTGGATCGCTGGCCAGTGTAACTTCACGTGTTTACAGAGGAACGGTTCATAGACAGACTTTTCGTCTTTAGGGAATGAACCCTCTGCAAGATGCTCAGGGCCTATGAGAGACTTCGGAGCGCTCCTTCTTTTCCGCGTGTTTGTTCTGTGAAACGTACACTGTAGATTCCCAGCTTGACTCTGAGCAACGCTCCATAGGGAATGTTGAAAATGTTTGTCTACGGTGTACCCTCATACACATTATAACTAGCTCTGATGTTTTGATTACGGACATCATAATATTAAAACTTTTAAAACTTGAGCACTACTTAATGGAGATCAAACATTAACTTTTACAGGCCATTAATTTTATGGATATTTTGAAGCAATAAATGTTTTAATAAATTAATACAATCTGTGTACTTAATTCTATTATGATACAGTTTAAGAATTACAAATTAATATGTGCATGTGTGTATGTATGAAAAATATATAATATTTTTATCCTGTGAATAATTGTTTGCCCCTCCTGGAAAATATTTTGACCTCCCTGATGGCTAGTTATTCACTATCCTGTGTGGAATATAGCGTTATCACATGGATCAGAATGGTGGGTGTTAAACAGAAGACACAAACGTATTAAGGAAGAAATGTTTTGCTGAGAAATTTATAATTATACTGGTGAACAGAATCGTCGTTCAGGAAATCAGAAGACGAATTGAAAGAAAGAAAGAAAGACTCGATTTTAAAAAAGAAAAATGACTAGTATAGTATTGACAGGAAAGACTTTGATAACAGTATAGACATCATTCATCTTCGGCCGATAACTCGCAGCGAGAGTCCAATTCCATTACAGGAATCAGATCGCAGCTCCCTCCTCGACCTACAAACATTTTATCCAAAAGTACAGTCCTTCCTCACGAAGGTTGAGGATAGTCTTCACCCACCTGACATGGGGGTACCATTTTAGCTGATACGTCATTTCTTCAGAACTCAAGCATCCACTTATTTAATTAATATTTAAATGATTTTAAATATAAATTTTAGGACATGGGCAGTCATGTTTGGTTCTCCATACAGATTTTTTATATGTGTACTATGTTATCGGCAACAAAGAAGTAGTTTCTATGAAAATATTTTATTTCAATTTGTCAAACATAAAACTCGATTTACAAGGAACACACCTAACTTGTTAGAAATTATCGAACCGAATTCAAGTAAATGATTTTAAATATAAATCTTAGACCATGGAAGTCATGTATGGTTCTCCATATCGATATTTTATTATACATATCTGTAATCTGTAGATGAAACAACACAACTACTTCGCAGATTTGATTCCATTTAATTTTGTTATGTATCCTTTGCCAAAGCTATATTTTCGCAAATACTACAGTCTTTATTTCACATTCATGTAATCACGAAACAGAGCGAGTACGATAAATAAAGTTAAACATTAATTAATATGAACCAGCCAGGATTCGAACAGATGACATTTTGCACATTTTTCTGTCATTGCAGTTGACCCACGCATAAAATAAAGCTGCTCAGGATTTGAATTATTTTAAACCACTACAAAATTATCAGTCCTTAAAGGTCGACTTGTTAAACGTAATGGCTTCCAATAAAAATAAATGAGGTGTGTAATTTTATATTTTCCGTGTACCTCTTTATCTGTTCTCATAAATAACGTAGTATTTATTGTTAGCTCGAGTAAATAAGCAATGTATAATTAGGAAATGGTCGCATAAGGATGACTGTAAAGCGAGAGATAGTGGTGGCAAGATAGTGGCTTACCCACCTCGGGGGTTAAGCGAAGGAGATCATTGAATTCTATATTTATAGACGATAAAGTTAGCTCACGAGTTATTGGGTCGATAAATTGTCCCCTCCCAGAGCGACGGGCACACAACTTGTAGGTTGACATTACACTCCATCTACTGGGTCTCATGAAAGTTGAACACTGAACAACTGCATCGATCACGCTTCGTTATTGTTCTTCTTTTTCTCCTCCACCTCCGCCACCTTCTTGTTCTTGTTCTCCTCGTTGTTGTTATTCTCCTCCTCCTCCACCTCCCCTCCTCCTCCTCTTCCTTGTTCTCATCCACCTCCTCCTCCTCCTCCACCTGATTATCTTCTTCTTCTTCTTCTTCTTCTTCTTCTTCTTCTTCTTCTTCTTCTTCTTCTTCTTCTTCTTCTTCTTCTTCTTCTTCTTCTTTTTCTTCTTCTTCTTCTTCTTCTTCTTCTCCTCCTCCTCCTCCTCCTCCTCCTCCTCCTCCTCCTCCTCCTCCTCCTCCTCCTCCTTGTTGTTGTTGTTGTTGTTGTTGTAAAATATTGATCACAAGTTTGGACCCCTCAACTGCAGATATCTCCAATTTAAAAGCGATTAAACGGAAAGTTGAATTATCGCCCTGTAAACGAAGGAGACATCTGGAGAATGAGGAACAACTATGAGATGGATACTATATTCGAAGGAGGAGATCTAGTACGATTCATTAAGTCCAGAAGGAATTGCCTGCTCTAGGGTATGTGGAGAGATTGGGTCGAGACAGGAACAAAGAGAATCCTGTATGGTGAAGTGGGACGGATAGCTGCAAGACGTGGAAGCGGAAGGAAAGTAAGGATGGAGACAACTGGTAGGAAGAACAATTGAGTAGAGCTGAATAGTGGAAGAAGTCAAAGTGCATGCAAGGCTGCAGCGCTTTGCGCTTTGGAAGAAAAACCAGATGAAAAGGAAAAAGAATTTGATCATTTATTTTGTTTTTTGTTAGCACTGCTTTTGTTTTGGCATATTGTATTCGAGCTACAAATAGATTTCCGTAACTCACCTTCATTATGTTGTACAGTCATTTCGTTATCAGAACATTTCGAGTCAAGTGTTCGTTCACTTTTAATTTTTTGATAAAATCACAGCATATTCACTGCTTCAAGAACGTAATGTTAAGGCCAAATGAAGCGACCGGCCGGTTCTGGTTCCGCACACCAAATGACATTTATTTCAGATGAAAGTTTGACGAGAAATTGTCACACATAGCACACTATACTTGTGCTGTTTAGGTATGAGATTGAGATTTGTGGGTGGGGCCGTGGTCGAATAGAACAGAAGTAAACAATCATAACGTTGTTGTCGTAGCAACGTGATATCAGTTGTACGCTGAAATTACCATACAGCAGTAGGCCTAGTGATGACGACTTTGATATAGAGGAATTTCAGCCATTGCTAAACGATAGCCCATAGTATGCAAGAAAACTAGTGTCGTGGGTATCTATTGAGTTCGGAGACATGATATTATCATGCCTGATTACCTTTTGTTATAAACCGTCAACTCGCACGCGCGCGTGTTGCCAGAGAAAGAAAGAGAGACGATAAATACTGACAACAGAGCTGTGTGGAATCACGCCCATCGAATAATTGTCAGAACCATTCATTAAATAATAATAGTACTTATTATTAGTTTTATATATTTCTTCTTCTTCTTCTTCTTCTTCTTCTTCTTCTTCTTCTTCTTCTTCTTCTTCTTCTTCTTCTTCTTCTTCTTCTTCTTCTTCCATCAGGGACTAGGCGAATCGCCTGTTCCGATCCTAAAGGGAATAAATCCACTTCACCAACGCTTTCTAGATCTTCCTGTACTGTAATGTCCATAGGCTTGTATTGCCAAACGTCTATAGGCGCCCTGCTATCTGGCATCCTATTCATCTGACAAATCAGCTCACTTTGTTTTCTGCAATACGATCTTGGATATTGAAAATGTTCAACTCTTTGCGAATGTCTTCTTTGTAGAGTCTGTCTCTTCGTGTGCAGCCTTTAACAGATCGCAAGAATCTCATCTCTGATGCCTGATCCTGCTCAGATGTTTTCTCGTCGGAACCAAAGTTTCAGAACCATACAAAAATACTTGGCACAACCATTACCTTATAAAATTTTAGTCGAGTCTCTTTCCTAGTTTTCCTCGATAACGCTCGACGAAGTGTGCCACATATTGACAGAAACTTACACAACTTATGATCGACATCATAATCCACATCATAAGTGATGTCACAAACCAAGACAGCGGAAATGTGACACGTGCACTATACTCTTTGTTATCCAATAAACTCTTAGTCCGTAAGCGGTATTTATTTTGAACGTAGCATGACAGAAGTAATACCAGGTGTCTACAGCTGAAGAAAACCGACATGGGTGGATAAACAAGGTACTTTAGCTTGTCATTAGGTTAGGTTAATGTACAACATAACCTAACTTGTTCTAAACATTTCATACGATCATACAATACACATTTCACACTGTGACAGTGCTATCTTGTTGTGTTTTGATTAAACTTAGTGTTTTGTGTTACACCATGTCATACATTTATTCATGTAAGTACTTAATTGAGTGAAGTTAGGTTATGCGCACAAAACCTAACCGAACCTTACATTTCGTACGATCCCACTCCTAATTATACCCACTCCTAAAATTGTAATTATACTTGCCTTCTGTAATTAAAACTAACTGTCTGTATTCGATTTCAGTTTTACAGAAGTTTCATTTTACACTGGATTAATTAACTTTGGCAGTCCCTATTCGAACTAATAATGAATGGACACTGATGTTTACAATTTGTAAGTTTGTCAGTCAAGCAAAAAGAAACCGACATTTTTAGAATCTGTTCCTCCCGTAAAATGTTAAGCCTGTGCAGAAAAAACCCTGTGGTCTGTCTATCTTAGGACAACTTAAAATAAGGAAATCACTTAGAACAATGGTCGCTGAACGAATAACTGAATTTTTAGAGAAGTAACACAGGGAAATGTCTTGGAAAATTCACTATAGAGGCGAAGAGGTGACAAAACGTACCAGTAGGTAAACAGATCTCGATGTAAATGTTACGAGACAAAAAAGTGGAAATGAAATGAATGTAAGGTTATAAATAAATAAAGAAGAGATAATAAATAAATAATTATAAATAAATGAAGAGACAAATTAGAGGCAGAAGATACGCAATACGCATATAGAAGGGGGTAGGCTCGAGTTGTAGCCTATATTGCGACAAGACTGCGAAAACTCCTACTAGACAACTATACATGTCTGCTTTATAGATCAAAGTGCAGAGTGCACAAAAGTGGAGTATTTGCACAATATGGAGATTGACGGAGAAACAACAGACATACTGAGAGGTCTATTCTGGGACAGACAAAGTGTGTTTCTGCTTTCGTTCTTTATAATTGGTGATTTCAAGAAACAAAGTACTGAACTGAACTGAATAAAATACAAACTTATGTTATACAAAACTTCACCAAGCTTTATACACCATCTCGTACAATGAAGATGAACGCCACTTAAATTAGATAAAATTCATTCTCTTAGGACATTACAAAAAAGTGGCCGAGAACCGAGCAGAATGGAAAGCCATAACAGAAAGGAACTCACGAATTCACGCTGTTCAGAATCTCGACAATCGATTGACTAAGAAGAAGAAGAAGAAATTAATACTAATAATGTAATACGTAATGGTTTTAGTTTAGAGAATCGATATAACTGTAATGTGTGCTCCAGAATCGAACCGCTGGATACTTTCAATCACGTACGTTTGAGAGATACTGTGAAGGTCGCTTACAACAAACAGTGATATATTTCAGTGAGTGAGTGAGTTCCTGCTGGCCGCTCGCGATGAAGTCGTCCTCCGTCCCTGCACGAACAATGAACCCTACTACTATCTCCTCTCTTTCTCTTTGGGGTGATAAACTGGAATGACAAGGTCACAGTAACAAGGTCCAGTATATATATATATATGAATTTGATGGATTGTTGTTACTCTGACTCTCTATGTGCAGGTACAGCGTGTATCTGTCTGTCTATCTAGCTATCTATCTATCTATACAGCTAGATACTGCTTCGTATTTGTTGCTAACAAGCTATATAGCCTATTTGCGTATCATAGAGAAGTACGTATGACATCATTGTTCTCTGACACACCCGTGTCTTAAGTTCTTCAAGCATATAAAATATATTTTTAAAACCTGTGTGGAATCGTAACGGAGGTTATTTCCCATCTGACGATTAGCTGTGAAGCTTGAAAGCGCTAATCGGAATAATTTTTCTATAGTGGCGTCCAACACTGATAATTCTGTTAGTGTTATTTCTGTTTGAGAATACTATTTGTAAAACTTCTATAATATAAAAAAAATATATATGTATGCTCATATTTTTCTTGTATTTATATTTTTTTATATTTTATTAATTACTAGCTGGATACCCGTGCTTCGCTACGGTGATTATCAGAAAAAAACAGAATTTAAAATCAGAAAATATAAATAGGTTATTTGTGAAGCTTAGATACCGGTATTTTGAAACTAAGAGAAACTATTTAAGCTATTTAAGATCGATCAATTTGAAGATGATCAAGCTTGAAGATGATCCATTTGATCAAGCTTGATCAATCAACTATTAAAGCTGAAAACTAATGAGTTGTTAAAAATGACGCTGTATTTTTCAGTTAGAGAGGGTAAGCTAAGTTTCTGTTAGAGATTAAGACGACAGTCCTTTATTGTAAGTCTAACAACAATAAAATAGATGGGCTTAAGCCCTTTGATCCCACCACCATCCCTGGTTTTTTGGTCTACGTAGCCAGGCTAATAACTTGCTTAGCATATACTTTCAATTGCTCCTTCAGATTAGGTGCTCAGGACCTCCCTGTAAACAACATTCCTGGTTTTGCTCTCTGGCTGGAGGATAACCAGGCTGTCAGGTGAACTGACTCTGGAGAACGCCACGTACAACTAGCCATGGGAGAAACAGTCACTCCTCAGATCCACACCAGCCACTATGAAACTCTCCCCCTGTGCCTTATTGATGGTCATGGCGTAGCACATCTTAACGGGAAGCTGCAGACGTTTGAACTGAAAGTGGTAGTTTGATGGGATCAGAGGAATTCGGGGGATGATGACGGTTTCTCCCTTACCGACGCCTGTGAAAATCGTGGCTTCGATGACATGTTTGTGCAGAAACCTGGTACCATTGCACAGTTTCGGAGGGTTTAGATTGCGCAACAGCATAATTTGAGCGCCAACCTTGAGGTAGAGGACGTGACGTGGTACTACTGGTGGGTCGAGAGTATGCAAGAACTCCACAGGGTAATGTACAGCATCCTCGACCTCCACGACAGAGTCAACAGACTCATACTTCATATGCTCAGTCGGCAGCTTCTCCAACAGAAAGTTGTTGATGCTGTTGGCTGAGTCGTTTGTTGGAGTGAGAATAGCTCCTTCCTTCAGCCATGAAGTGCAATCCTCTCTAGCCTGATGAATGTTGGGGTATATTCTGTCACTGAAGCTGATCAGATCTCTCACAACATCGCAAAGGTTACAAGGAATATTTATTCTTCCCTCCTCTTCCAAGATCTTGCCATCACCAATATCAAGCAATAAGTTAGGAAACTCCTCTGACCACAAGTCACGTTGGAGGTGGACACGCATGTTAACTCTCAAGGACAGGACTTTGACATTAGGCCATAAGAGGGATGACTTGAGACAGGCCTTGACTTCATCTGCACGTCTCCCTCGTGGCACAACAGGCAAGGACTGTCTGAAGTCACCAGCCAAAAGCACTGTAACTCCACCCATAAGACGGTTGCGGGCCAATGTCCTGGAGCATCCTGTTCAGAGCCTCAATACCTCCCTTGTGGGCCATGCTGCACTCATCACACACAATAACTTTGGCTTCTCGAAGCACCTGACCCATGTCACTCTGCTTAGAGATGTTACAAAGTGCAGACTCAGAATGATTCAGGTTGAGAGGTAACTTGAAGGCAGAGTGAGCCGTCCTGCCTCCGTCGATCAAGGTAGCTGCAATACCTGAGGAAGAACATCGCAACGGCGGTGTTCCTTTCTCCCCTAATTGTGGTTAGCAACAGATTAATCAAGAACGTTTTGCCAGTGCTACCAGGAGCGTCAAGAAAGAACAACTGCCCAGAATCAGAAGAAATGATGTGCATGATTTCATCATAGGCTTTCCTCTGTTCTTGATTTAATTTTGGGACATTCACAGCAACTGTTTCGGACAGCTGAACGGTATCATAAGACAGTTCCTTCAGATGTTCACGGTTGGCGACAACGGCTGCTTGCTCTCGTGAAGGTGGTGGAAAAAAGTACTCCAGGAAGGATACAACTAAAAAAGCGGCATTATCAGTGTTGCGGTTTTCCCGTTTTTTCCCGGATAGGCATTAAAGCTTTCAAAACTCTGTTTTAGTGAGCACCCAGAAGCCAAGAGGAATATATGTGCCGAACTTAGAATTCAAAATAAACACTCAACGACACATAGCAAGGAATAGAGGGACAGGGTGAACTGTTTCGCGATTATTTTCGCACTTCCTCGTGGTTATAGGTTAGATGAAAAAATACTGTTTTAGTAACTTCCCAAAAGCCTAAAGGAAAGTAAAAAAATAAACATTAGACTTCCAGCAAGCGTACAGTTAAAAAAAGCTGCATTATCGGTGTCACGGTTTTTAGCGGTTTATAGCGTTTTTTCGTGGTTAGGCGTTAAAGTTTTCAAAACCCTTTCTTAGCGAGCACCTGGAAGCCAAGAGGAACATATTTGCCGAATTTCAAGTTTGTAGGCTTTATAGTTACTGAGATTTCGTGATGAGTGAGTGTATGAATGAGTGAGTGGTATTTGGCTTTTATATATATGCCTATAGATAAAACTTTTCACAATAATATATTTTTTATTATTTTGTAAATTTACACATGTTTCGATAGTAATCCAACTATCACCAGATCAGATATAAATTAATAAATTTATAATATAAATTAATACATTTATAATACAAATTAACAAATTTATAATATAAATTCATAAACTTATAATATAAATTTATAAAATAATAAAAAAATATGTTCTTGTAAAACGTTTTATTATTATTTATTTATATATATATATATATAAAGTATTTACAATTTATAATTATATTACCTCAAGATGTTCTTTTCCTTATTTGGAACATGTTTCGAGAGTTCCTGTTCTCTCATCTTCAGCCTTCGCCATCTTGTTTCTGGTGAAGTATTTGTGTGTTGGCTGCTGGATGTTATTAAGGTAGTTTGTTGGTCTTTGGTCTTTTAAAGTTGTATTATTGTGTGTGGTTGTGGTATACGTTTTTGTATTTTGTGTATTTTCGATGTTGAGTGCTTTGAATATTGTGTCATGTTTTGTATAGATTAGTATTTGTTCTGGTATTAGTTTGTTTTATGTTTGTATATTTGTAAATTTTCCCCAAATATTCATTATGGTGCCTTTGTGTGGTATATGTTTTATTAGTGATACATTGGTTATGTTTGGGAATTCGTGTCCTGTGTTTATTGCATGTGTGGCTAAATTGGATTTATATATTTCTGTTTTTTTGTATGCGTTTAGGTGTTCAAAATAACGTTTTTTCAGCTGTTTTTTTGTTTGTCCTATGTAACATTTATTGCAATCTTGGCATTCAATTTTGTATATACCGTTAGTTGTTGTATTATCTTTGTTGTGTGAGCTATTTAGAATTTGTAATTTATTTTTATTAGTTTTGTATGCTATTTTTATATCTGTGTTTTTAAATAGTTTTGTTAGTTTTGTCATTTTATTATTTATGTATGTGAATGTGGCCTATTTTTTGTTGTTGTTATTATTTATTTGTTGTTCATTTAGGACAAACAAAAAACAGCTGAAAAACGTTATTTTGAACACCTAAACGCATACAAAAACCAGAAATATATAAATCTAATTTAGCCACACATGCAATAAACACAGGACACGAATTCCCAAACATAACCAATGTATCACTAATAAAACATATACCACACAAAGGCACCATAATGAACATTTGGGAAAATTTACTAATATACAAACATAAAACACAAAACAAACTAATACCAGAACAAATACAAATCAATACAAAACATGACACAATATTCAAAGCACTCAACATCGAAAATACACAAAATACAAAAACATATACCACAACCACACACAATAATACAACTTTAAAAGACCAAAGACCAACAAACTACCTTAATAACATCCAGCAGCCAACACACAAATATTTCACCAGAAACAAGATGGCGAAGGCTGAAGATGAGAGAACAGGAACTCTCGAAACATGTTCCAAATAAGGAAAAGAACATCTTGAGGTAATATAATTATAAATTTTAAATACTTTATATATATCAAGGAACGAACTGTAGCAGAAAGTGATTGAATATATATATATATATTTTTTTTTTAAACTTATATTGACTTTACCTCAAGGTGTTATTTATCCCTTACTTGGAACATGTTTCGGGACCCTTAGTGTTCCCATCATCAGCCTTCCTAATTTTTGAATCTTGTGGAGTACCTCTGTGCTGGTTGGCTGTTGTTATGGCTTCCCATTGGTTTTTGGTTTTTTAAATTGTTATTATTGTTTGTGATTGTGGTGTATATATTAGTATTTTGTGTATTTTCGATATTGAGTGCTTTGAACATTGTATCATGTTTTGTATTGATTTGTAGGCCTAATTTACGCATTTTCTCGTAACTCTTTTTCTTATTGTAAGTGCTAGTACTTTTTAACCATGGAAGCGGATAATTAGAGATTACAGTACACTCTAGCCTGAACCAGTAGAAGACTGCGGATTTTATTGTACCTTCCGGTTAGTGCATCTAAAAAAACAAAACTGTTTTTGAACTTCTTGTTTCAAGTCAAATAAAATATATATGACATTTTTCGTTCGTAAATTGTAAAGTGTAAACATTGTCTAGTGAACTGAAAAACTTTTGTTTTTTTCGCCGAATCATCATGAGAAGAATTTGGATATCAAAATCACTTGATTGTGAGATTCACAGAAAATTCACCTCTTCTTCCTCTCCCTTCTCCTCCTCCTGCACTATTAAATAGGTAACATACTCCTATTTTTTTACAGTTTCAACCAATCTTGTTTACATGATCTTCCTATGCGTCTCTTTGATGCTTAGGTTTATATTAAACATTTACTTAAGTAATAGTTTCTCTTCTATTTAACTTACATCTAAATCTATTCTATTTAAATCATCGCTGCTCGTCTAATAGACCGCAACAGATTTTATTTGTTGAAATACCCTCTGCTAACTGTAACACAAAGCAGAGAATTCTGATCACGTTTTCCTCAAGAACAACCACGTACGTAATTTTTTAGCAACAACATAACTGAAATTAAGTTCTAGTTGTAAAAAAATAGATAATTAAGTAACGTGGCGTCTATGTAACCTCTGTTGCAGGCGGCAACAGTACTGGAAATAAGAGAAAATAATATTAATTATGTCGTAGAATAAATACTTTAATTATTGAACAATTTGAAATCCGAACGATATTGGTAGGGAACTTGAAGAAAAGCATAGCATTGCTTTCGAACTGCCGTGCACTTGCACCGTCTTGTGTTGCTTTCTCAGACATCGGCAATGTTTTACTGTGTACAGTCATTGACCTCGTAGTAGTTGCCACTATACAAATGGGAGGAAGACACATTTGTCCACCCAATTTGTTGCCGCTGTATAAACCGGCAAAACGTTCAGTTAGCAGATATGTTTGTTATCGAAACCAACGTGCAGCAGTTACTACCTACCTATTTGTGTTTTGTTCGTTCAGTTATTTGTTTCTCTGTTTGTCTTTATTATTTTTAATTCGATTATTTGTGTCCTGATTTATTCTGCGTAAACATAATGGAGTCAGATTCCGTTAAACCGGGACCCTTTTCTTCTGCCAGCGAATGATAGAAAATACTCTTAAAAAATATTTTGGCTCTAAAAAAAACACTTCGTACTAGAAAAAATTCGAATTGATTTTTAGTCTAATTTTGAGGCCTATCACAACCGATAACAGCTGTTACGTACCCACGCCACGCCACTGATTAATTAACATTATTGAAGACAAATTATGTTTTTAATTTTTGGGGTCCAGAGAACTCCACCGTGAGGTGCAAAGTATAAAATATAAGGATGAGGTGAGAGGATAATCCAATCGACATACACTCCTCCAGTTCTGTACTCACAGAGAATTATTTGAATCACTGTTTACATTTGTAATCCATAAAAATCCTATACCACAAAATAAGATTTCTATAATAAAACTTCAAGTTTAAAATTTCAATTAATATTTCTGTCTTGTTTTTAGGAAAGTGGTTACTAATCAAGCTATATTTAAGTTTGTTAGTATATTATAATAGTATATTTCAATTTTGCTTTTGTTTTATCTATATCATTAATCAATATCAATGTATATTTTTAGCTTTATGGAAATAATTAACGAATTCAAAGATAAACATCATATATAGTGGACGGAATAGTTTGCGAAACGAACGTTTTCGCCACGGATAATACGTTGTAATACAGGAGAGCCGGTGACCGATGTGAATCGGGCTGCGCAAGCGGGGATAAACGTTTTCATAAAACGTAATAAATATTGTTGTGGTTGTATTATTCGGGGGTCATCGCTGGCCGGTCGCGGGCGCGCGTACGTGAATACCTGCGTGGCAGCCGGGGACAACGCCGCGGCCGCGGGAATATTTTGTGTCCAAGAAAAACACTCGGTAAATTAATAATAACGTCGTAAATTTAAAGTTTATTGAACTGAATGAAATTGATGCCGGATAATTGTGCACGAGTGAGAGAGCAACACACAACGCGGCCAGATTGGTAGAAGAAGAAATCACCTTCGGGCTGAGAATTATAACCTGTCGTGTTTTTGATGGATTACTTAGTTTGGTTTAACCATCTTGTAAAGGCAATAACTCTCTCTCTCTCTCTCTCTCTCTCTCTCTCTCTCTCTCTCTCTCTCTCTCTCTCTCTCTCCTTCTTTCACCCCTCCCTAAAACCCACTCCCGCATTTGCAAAACACAGATATAATGTACGCGAGATGACAGTTTTGTGCGTAAGTCCAAGATTATGTGTGTCGTTGAGCCGTTAATGCCGAAGAAACGATTATTGGTTGCAGGTTGCTCAACTCTGAGCGCATGAGTGTGTGTGCGTGCAATTTATTACAATTTCAAAAAGTAAATAAATAAATGAAGATATGCGCACACGTCACACACTACCGTTCAATATATTTATAATTTAATTGATGACTTGAGAGTGGAAAATTTAATTGGTGTGTATCGGACGCGCGGCCAACGACGGTGCGGGCGTCTGTTTAAAGCTGTCAGCGGAGCAGCCTTCACACGGCGATAATGCCCACTGCACCAAGAAAGACTACAACGCAATACATTTGGCACTGCCTCACCTCACCACGCTTCGTGCCTGCGGCCACCTTAGCTATTTGTGTAAACCGTAATTAAGAAGATAAACACGCGTCTACATAAATCTTTTTAATGAATGCAAAAAGTATTAAAATTTAAATAATGTTACTCGAGACGTTTTATTTAATACAGGTATTATTTTTCTAATTTCTCTTACAGAAGAGAGAAATATTAATTTCAAAAGGTGACTTAGGGTTAAGAAAGAAATTTTTTAATAATAAGACGTTCGAAATCGGGCAAAGACGAACGTATTTTAGTAATTCATACGTTCTGTTGTTTGGCTTACGAGCCCTGAAAACAGAAAAGCAAAACTATAGTACCTAAAAAATGTTAATGAAAACAGCTGATAAAAGGAAATGAAAGGAAATATTTGAGAATAGTCATAATCTTATAAAGAATGGTGGAATGAGAAACATAAAAGTAGAAGAGGTTTAAAGGTACGCTTACAACTGCATTTATTAAGACAATTGAGTTAGTGGGATCAAGTAAGAGAAATGGAAAAGCCATGGTCAATAAGATGAATTTGGGAAGCGAAAATTGATAAAAATACGAAAAAGGTCTAGACAAAACCTTTGGAAACAAAGATTTGTTTGGAGATAAAGTATTGTTTGTAAAGTATTTGTTTGGAAACCTTTGGAGATAAAGTATTTGGAGACGTTTTGAGAGAAAAAGACGACCATGAGAGCAAACAACAGAACGGTGTGAAGACAGGGGAGGGGGACGAACGGGACCGGAACCCCCCCCCCCGCAGAGGTCGAAAAAGTTGACGAATTTTGTTAATCTCTTAATTTTTAAGATGTTTTATTTTATTTTATTTATTTTTTTTTCAGCTGTATTCTTCGCTAATATAGTAGTAGCTCTTTTTAAAATATAGAAACAGGTTATTACACAGCATTTAAGGGTATACGTTTGAAATGTGAAATATAGAAAAAATCAATTCAATCAATAAGTAGCCTAGTCTATCTTTTAACAATGTTTCAGTAACGCGTATTTTTGTTGTTTATTACCGTTTACTCTAATGGGACTGATTTCAGGATGTTGTCACACGTTTTTCAGCCAATTTCAAGAGAATAAACAACTAATGTTGATTAGTCTTAAATAGTTTTTTCCCTTGTATGGAGCCGTTCCGACACCGGACCCCCCCCCCGCCCCAGGCCAAATTCTAGGTACGCCACTGTGTGAAGAACGTTTTGTTCAAGGCCAATTAAAGTTTAGTTACTGAAATTTACAATATTTTATGGAATCTGAACTATATATTTGTGTTTTGAATAGAATACTTTATGAAACAAAACGCTTTGCGCACAATATGTTCTAACAAAAGGCGATGACGACTAAACGACGATGACGAAGTTACAAAAAAAGCTTTTTATCTTTAAACGTGTACTGTTCGCTGGAAAAAATACTTTTAGGTAAAAAAATTGTTAGCCGCTTCTTTGTGTGCGTTGTCCGAAGGTTCAACACTAATTTGTAGAATAAGCATCCAGGTGTCGGTGACGTCATGATGTCTTCACATTAAGTCATTAAGTACAACAAGTTAATGGTGAGTCTCTGCATCACGACCAAATAAATCTTTCAACGGTGTAGTGTTATTGACCTGGCCCGACCAATTCCACAGTGAATAATTATCTATCCTTAAGGGCTAACGTAATGATACTATTACAAGCGTAACCACGTGCTTTTATTTTATATATACTGAATATATATATAAATATCATTATTACCTTGAATTTCTGTTTGCTTATAAATTTATTAAAATTTCTTAGACAGATTTTATTCTTTTTCTGTGTAAGAGAGAGAGAAAGAGAATGTGTGTGTGTGTGTGTGTGTGTGCGCGCAAAAAAAAAATATGTATAAAGAGAAAAAGAAAGAGGGAACGTTGCATCAGTACAAATTATTTAATACGTTCAAAATTATTTAATACATTTACATTATTACATTTAGTTAGAGGCTATCGACTTAACAGATTCAAAATATAATTCAAGTACATGCTTACAAATTTTTATAACAATTTATGTGAGTATGTCTGTATGTGTTCTTCTTCTTCTTCTTCTTCTTCTTCTTCTTCTTCTTCTTCTTCTTCTTCTGCGCCTGACGGAGTAGGCACTTTGCCTGTTCCGTCTTCACAGGGTATTTCTCCATCTCACTGTCGGTTTTTCCACATCTCTTGTACCAAAGGGTCTACGTATATCGAAACGCAAGCTTAGGTAGTCGTCCATCCTCCATTCTGTCCAGATGCTGTAACCATTCCCTGCGATATGTCTGGATCTTATCACTTATGGAGAATACCTGTAGCTCTTCTCTTATATCCTCATTGCGCAAACGATCCTGTCTCGTGCAACCCTTTGTTCTTCTCAGAAACTTCATTTCCGAAGTTTGAATCCGGTTTTTAATCTTCTTTGTAGAAACCCATGTTTCACATCCATATAGTACAGCAGGCTCTGCCATTGTTTTATAAAATTTAAGCCTTGTCTCTTTCATTGTGTGTGTGTGTGTGTGTGTGTGTGTGTGTGTGTGTGTGTGTGTGTGTGTGTGTGTGTGTGTGTGTGTGTGTGTGTGTGTGTGTTTTACTACTTTTAATTTAAATTCCAAACGAGATTAGAATCTTTAAATTCAGTTAGTGATAGATTCGTGAGGTAGAACGTAGCATGTTATATACTCAAAAATGAACATATAGATTAAAGTCTTTCAGGATCTTCAACTAGTGTTGAATAACACTCACATCTGGTTCAGCGTAGCCCGCCTACATACTGCGGATTCAAGTGAATATACACAACATCATATTGTTATATAAACTCCGTCCTCTGCTGTGCAGCAATTCTATGACCCGCCGCATAGGGAAGCTTTTCGTCTCCACCTATGTGGTGCCGATGGCTACCTACACGATCCCTATATGGGGCTACTTGGCCAAGACCCATAAACGAAAGCTCCAGTCTCTCCTTGACCGAGGATTGCGCTGCGCGTGCAAAGCCCACTATCTGACATCGAATAAAACCATCCGTGAAGCCCTGCGTGTCGGTTCCCTGGACGTCACGATATAATACGGACACTGTCCCGAAAATTCTGTCTCCGCACAGCCCGATTTCAGGGCAATCACCTCATTAGCGCCCTCGATGCCAGGAGAATCTTGGACCCGGCCTCGGCGAAGTCTAGCGCTCAATTAAATAATTAATTGAATCCCCACGGCCGGTAGCCGGCCACACCTATCTACAGTCCCTGCGGCAGGAGTTCTACTTGAAGCTCGGGACGCAGCATACGGGCGGGCGACGCACATGCCCTTTGTCCCGCACAGCCCCACAGATCGTCATATTGTTATAAACGGTTCGGGGCTGCCTTCCTCTAATTCAGTTTTAACCACACGAGGTGCTACAATTAAAAGAAGGAAATTTAATTTGTGTTTTCATTTTATTTGTAAAGAGTATAGCCTACCTAGATTTAGTCGTGATGTGAAAGTGTTCATGAAATGTTTATTGGTGACGTCAATTTTGTCATAATAATTTCGTTTTATTTGCAAAATGTATGTCTAGATTTAGTTGCGATATGAAAGTGTGCATGATTTGTTTACTTCTGAAAACTGTAAAAACTGAAAAATATTAGTTTAATTATTTTATATACTGGATTTTCCTGTCCATCACGTGTCCGTTGTTAATTAATTAACTAATAACTAATTATACAATTAATTAACTGTATAGAATACTACAGGTTCGGATCACAAATTATTATTGATAAAAATGATACATTTTTACTTGATGGCCTAAACTAGCTTTCACTCCGTTAGAGCTTCATCAGAGGCTACCTCTAGGACCCGCTTTTTTATATCATTAATAATCCTTGTTAATAGTATATCTTCGGTGTAATGATTAATGTGAATTCAGGTTACAAAAGAATTATTTCAGTTGGTATTTAGGCTATTTTGAAATGTTCAGGATCTATTTTTTAATACACTGAAGTATCTGGTGTAATTTGTATAACGTTTCAATGACTGCACAATGAATATGTGACAAAAATTGTTGGACCATAAGAACTAATCGGATTCATAAAAGATTGCTAAAAGAAGTCTCCTCACTCACTAATCTGATTGTGTGTGTGTGTGTGTGTGTGTGTGTGTGAGCGCGTATTGCCGGCCGATGCACGTTCGGTTTTGTTTATTCAAATTCAGAACACGGCGCGTAGTCACTGAAACGAAACACGAAGCAGAGGCCACGGATTGAAGACCTGTCATTCAGATGCAATTTACAGTTGAGCCGTGAACCGCCTGTAACCCGAGTCTCGGTAAACACGACCGTTTGTTCTTGAAATTATGGCTTTCTATCGACGTAACTCTTCGAAATTTATCACTTAATTTCATACACGTCCATTTTCAATACAATATTGTTAGCGTTTTTACGACGAGTCTCGTTCAGTCTTCTATTTGGTTCATTTTCTTCCTGACATTTATTTATTTTTTTGTTATTTCACCCAAAGTCCTATGCGTGTAAAAAGTGCTAAAAATTATTTCCAATTTTAGATACTATTAAACGTATTATAGACAACTAAAAGAATCTTATTTTTCTTGTGTCTTAAAGAGACTTCTTTTAGGCTTCTTGTCTGTTCCGACACAAAATATTATTCTTACGCTTCTGTGACTTTCCCGTGTTTATGTTCTGCTATAGGTCTGATGTCATGTTTCTTTTTTCAAGATTCTGCTCTCAGTCGCTCGTTCTGTATGTTTACATTTTTCTTTATCCCATAATTTCTATTTCACCATATATTGTTACGATCTTGTGATCATCCAAGAGAATGAAAATGACCTCCAAAGGTCGTTGTTTTATCTTACTAATATTTTAACAGATTAAAATCAAAACATTTCCTTACCCAAAACAAAAACTATGGCTTTTTCTGGGGCAAATCATATTAGAACAAAGATTGTCATAGAGGACTCGCCAATAGAACAGGTGTCAGACTTCAAGTATCTAGGCTGTAGCATCACATACCAAGATGATAAGGAGGTTGAAAGCAAAATTAGTCTCTTCCAGTCACTTTGTAGGTGTATTATTAAACACTTGAAGAAGAAAACAAGGAAAGAGACACAATTGAAACACTATAGTGTAATGGCCATACCTCAACTACTGTATGGTAGTGAGACTTGGATTAGAAAGGCCAAAGATATATTTAGAATACAAGGAGCGGAAATGAGGTTCTTGAGGTCTGTAAAGGGTTGTACCAGGAGAGATCTTATCAGAAATGATCATATTAGAATGGAGCGAGGCATAGCTGAAAGCTTAAATGAGAAAATCTCACGGTACCAAACGGAGTGGCGGTTACACGTAGAGAGAATGGATCCAACTGTATTTTAAAGAAAAGCCCTTGACTGTCATACAAGGGGGAAGAAAAGTGTGGGAAACCCCGTAAACGATAGTTGGATGACTTCCACTAAGACTGGAACAGGCTGCTAGCCTGAGCCGTAAAGTATGACGACGACGACGGCGACAACGTCCTAATACATCCATGTTTATAGTGCAAGCAAATCCTTATGAAATACAAATAGTTCGTAACACTTTTAGTTTCTTTTTTTTTGCGTTGGCCCAGTGGCGTAGCGTAAGTAGGAGCTGCTCCTGGGGAGGGGATGAGTTTAACTTCAGGGAGGATGAGACTAGCTTGAAGGTTAAACTCCCTCATTTCCACATGACAAATGATAAATTCATGATTCCTCCCATATAATTTTATAAATACATTTTATACGTAAATTCTTTCCATCTCAAAATTTTTGATTGAACCATCGTGAAATATAAGGCTTGAAAAGAGTACGGAAAAGCATGACTTCAAAATATTCTATCTCGGTTAACTATTATTCAAATTAAAGGTGATAGGCCTAAATCTCATGTCGTTAGGAATCGCTTTACTTCTAAAATTGTATTGTTAGTAAATCTTCTGATAATGAGTCTTTTAGAAGACATTCTGAAAACCCGGTTTTAATACTCCTTCGCGTTTTAATTTGTGCCAAGAATGTGTTTACCAACTTGTAGTTCGTGTTAAATTACGTTATTTTTTTATGTAAAATCCAGCAATACAATCCTCTAATTATTCCGAATTAAAGTCAAGAAACTGCCGGTTTACATGCGCAAAGTCGACTGTTTCAAACCATAGAGACGCTGAATAGATGAACCAAGACGCAGACAACCCTGTGAGAGAAGTGTGTCTGGGCGAAAAATATAAAGGTAGATTAATATGCTCTGTCTTTGTTTTCTGACGCCCGCGCAATTGTCTTCACGAACGTTATTTACCAAATGTCGAGTATTTGTTACCGGAAGAAAACTCTGTTTTATTCATTTACAAATTTTGTAATTCGTCTTATGCCTACAATGTTTAATAAGCCTTATTTTAACATACACAACTGGTTTAGGAATAGCCCTACGTTAAGTGACTATGGAATTTTTCTAAAAATTTTAATTGTACTGAGGGGATACTGATGGCCCCCGCCACCCAGTAATTACGCCACTGCATATGCCTATATGTGACTGCAGATTTTGTTGGAGAAAACAAAATATATGTAACAAACTACACACTCAACCCTTCAAAACCTTGAAATAGACACAAAAAATACAGAGGCAGTAAAAGAGTCCATATATCTTGGCTCCTAGGTAAACAGCACTAACGACACCAACACTGAAATAAGAAGAAGAATATATGTCGCAAATAAAATATATTATGAATTAAAAAAGCACCTGGCATCTAGCTTCATCTCAAGAAGCACGAAATGCGAAATTTACAAATAACTTATCAGACCAGTGCTGACATAAGCTCCAGAAACCTGGACGATGACAAAAAATAGCGATTGACTTCTAGGTTGCTTTCAAATACGGATTCTAGGAGCAATATTTAGAGGAACACAAGAAAATCGAATATGGGGCACGCGCTATAATTGTGAACTGTACTATCTTTACAAAGAGCTGGGGATAGCTTGATACTACTGTATCTTGATAGCTTCGGGGATAGTACTGAAAAATTAATTTTAGAAGGGTAGGTCTTATGGAAAACATAAAAAGAATTGGGCCTACGTATTTCAACAGCTTTCTTTACCTATCGTGTCAATCGTTTCAATCCTTTCAGGACGTGAAGTTACGAGTGACACTGATAATAGGATCAAACCATTTCCGTATCTAAAACAAAACTTATGGCTTTTTCTGGGGCAAATCATAATAGAACAAAGACTGCCATACAGGACTCGCCAATAGAACAGGTGCCAGATTTCATGTATCTAGGGTGCAGCATCACATATCAAGATGATAAGGAGGTTGAAAGCAAATTTAGTCTCTTCCAGTTGTTTTTGTGTATGTATCATTAAACACTTAAAGAAGAAAACAAGGAAAGAGATGCAATTGAAATACTATAATGTAATGGCCATACCTCAACTACTGTATTGTAGTGAGACTTGGGTTAGAAAGGCCAAAGATCTATCTAGAATACAAGGAGCGAAAATGAGGTTCTTAACGGCTGTAAAGGGTTGTACAAGGAGAGATCTTGTCAGAAATGATCATATTAGAATGGAGCGAGCCATAGATGTAAGATTAAATGAGAAAATCTCTCGGTTCAAAACTGAGTGGCGGTTACACGTAGAGAGAATGGATCCAACTAGATTTTCAAGAAGAGCCCTTGACTATCATCCAAGTTGGAAGAGAAGTGTATGGGAAGACCCCATAAACGATGGTTGGATGACTTCCATTAAGACTGGAACAGGTTACTAGCCTAAGCCGTAAAGGATGACGACGACGACGACGACGACGACGACGACGGCCGAAAACAGGAACCACTGGCGGAACGTAAGAAATTCGTTACCTGGCATCTCGAGTCATGAGTCAATGTGTTTGGAATGGACGCTGACAGAAAACGAGTACTAATACTCTTTAACACTTTTTAGTGTAGTCAAATGGTTGGGACACTGTAAGCTGCAAACATGAGGTAATGTAACGGTAGAAACTCTGGAGGGGCTGGTAAACGGGAAGTGGAATAGAGGAGGGTGGAGAGAATCAGATCATGGACGACCTAAGGATACCACATAAAGAAATGAAGCGACTAGCCCAGGATAGGACGCACTGAGGACTCATTTACGGAGGCGGACACTAACAGGACCAGGCCCTCCCCCAGAGGGTCTAAAAAAGTTGACGACGAATTTTGTTAATCTCTGTTTTTTTTTCAGCTGTGTACGCTAATATAGTAGCAACTCTTTTTTAAACATACAAACTTGCTTATTACACAGCATTTGCATGTACGTTTGAAATATGAAATAGAAAAATCAGTTAACTAAATAAGTATCTTCTAAACAATGTTTCAATACCGCGTATTTCTATTGTGTTATTACCGTTTACTTTAATGCAATTGATTTCAAGATGTTATCACAGGTTTTTCATTCACTTTAAAGATAGTAATATTGACTAGTCTTAACTTTTTTTTCTTTTGTATGAAACCGACTAGACCGGACCCCCCCCCCCCCAGGCCAGATTCTAGATACGTTACTGCTTGAAATTGGGAAGAAAGCACATAAGCCTATATGGTGATTCAAAAAATTCTAAATATTGAAATATCCTAAATACATCTATTATTAGTTATTTTAAGGAAGTATAGTATTAAAATGACCGACAGTCAAACGATAATACTCCAGTTCTTCCTCGAGGGTAGATCATAACTTGACTCGAAACTATTGTTATAGAATGCACAACGATTCCATCGATAATATATTGTGCGTAATAAATATTCATATAAGTGAAATAATTTGTATAAATTGAAATTTACAATACGATATGTAGAAATTATGTTTCCTTCTCAGTGACATTTTTTATTATTCTCTCTTCTTTTTCCCCTTAGAGATTATTCGATCCTTCCCTCCATAAATCTGTGTCTGCCCATTCGCTTTCTATTAACCGTCCCCATCCGATGATTGGGCAATATATAATTACCATGATAAAGGGGGTCTCCGTCCTGAGACCCTCTCTGAATTTTTAGTATCATCGTTCATTTTTCAGAAACTCGTTTAACACGGCCATACCACGTGACTAGTTGTGAATCGTGCTACGTCCGTCCTTCGTCACGTCTCTGTTACTTTTATTTCGTTCTCACGAGTAACCTCTAAGCATGTCCTTCTCCTCCTTCTTCTTCATCTTGTAATTTAGAACCACATTTTGGAATTTATGTGGTAGTTTCTTCGTAATGAGGCATTTCGCTCCATTTTTGTCACGTCTCCACTTATATTGTAGAATATACTTTTGTAAAATTATTTGTATTAATTTTATTATTTTTGATGATTAAATAGTTTACTTTCTTTTATCGTTTAATCATTTATTATTTAATTTATAATTTACACCTACATGTACACCTATTCTCTTCTCCTTCCTTACTATTTTTGGTTTCTCTTGTTTCTTCCGACATTATTTCTTCCTTTCTTTAGCTTCACGTTCATCAATATTTCCTTCTAGATTTGCTACATCTTGCGCGTGATTGTGTATCCCAGGGAGTGACTTAACTATGGGGTGATCAATCACCACCAGAACAACTAAATATTTCAGCAAATTCTATAACCACTTAACTTAAGCCTATTTTTAAGCCAGCTGCGTATGTTAAAATAAGGGTTATAAATTATTGTAGGAATAAAGGAAATTAAAATATTTATCATCATCAGCATCATCATCTTCAAGGAGTAAACCAAGGATGTTTGTTCCGGTTTCAAATAGGCAAAGATTAGAGCTGGTCACTCCGGCGGACCTCGGCTTATAGTTCCATAGTTGTTTGGGGATGCGGCAGTCATCCATTCGGCAAAGATGTTCCCACCAATTCAGTCGATACTGGGCGATCCTGTCGAGTATACTCATAATATTATATCTGTGTTTCTTCTATGATCATGGAGAGTATACCCTGCCACGTGCCTGAGAAATCTCATTTCAGCCGCTTCGATGCAAATGCCCTGGCCTTTCGTTAAAGTCCAATTCTCAGACCCATAAAGAAGTGTGGAAAGAGCCATCACCTTGTAGGATTTTAGGCGTGTTCCTTTACTTGCTGACTTAAAAGGGTTCGCCTAATAGTCCCGGACATAATGCTGAACTTGTGCAACTTATTCACAACGTCGCATTTATGAAATATTTAAAAATGAATAAAATACAATTATCCTTAATAATGATAACTGTGATAGTATTAATTATGAAATATTAAGCATCTATTTTTTTTTAATATACTCTAGAATTTAGAGTAATCTGTATAAGGATTCAGTGACTGCACAAAGAATTTGTAACAAAAATTGTTGGCGACAAGAGGTAACCGTACTACAAATTATGCCTACTGTAAGTTGATTGAAAAATATAACTGTGACATTAACAAACCATAACTTGTCACAGCTCACAGTCAGTGGCGAGCAGGTAATTCCTAGTGCTATTGTGAATGTACTGAATATTGTAAACTTTAATAATAGGAATAAAGATATTATTATTGTTACAACAATACAAAAATATCGGTATAGAGAACTATACATGACTTCCATGTTCTAAGATTTGTATTTAAAATCATTTTCGAAATGGAATATTTCCATAGAAACTACTTCTTTCTTCAGCCTTAACCACAGTACTGTGGTCACTAACGTGTACCACATCACGTTAGCGCACTCGATTTTCGCTGATGATTGCAGTCGATGGCACTGCCGAAACGTCTGGTTTTGCAGAAAACATTGGACCACGGCCAAACAGCCCGGGAAGGAATTTTAAGAACAAACTACTTCTTTGTTGCCGATAACGAATACACATAAAAAAATTATCCCCTCCCCCTTCAACTATCATTTTCATTTATAGAAAATTACCCCCTCCCTCCTCAACTACCCTTTTTATTTTTACATATTTCATCTACCTTTCTACAGTGGATTATTGTAACCTTCTTTTCAGTATACGTTATTTATCAAAATTAAGTACTTTACTCTTCTTAAAACTCTTCTTCCTTAACCGATCTTCACCAAAATCAACAGGGCTTGAATCCTCTACAATTCAGGGATGTATGAAAAACATTATTCGATTTTGTTTGAATTTGCGGCAGTTATCGTTCGCCGTAGAAAAAATTCTATACACAGACACACACAGACAGACACTTTTCGGAAAATGACTTTGTTTCATGTTTTGAGGGTAGTACAATCAGAATCACGATTTTTTCGCGATCACCATACTTCCATTTTCTTACGGAACATGGAAGTAAAAAGTATTGTAACAGTACAAGGTAGGCTATTAGGCCTATTGTTACAGTTTTCTTATTTCTTACAATAGTAAAATAAATTTTATTGGATTTATTATCTTATTGGTTACAAAAATCCTTACATATCTGCTTAATAAGTTATTGTTGTCGTTTGGTTCTGTGGATAAACCATTAACGATACGGTCATTATAAACGTGAAATACAAAGAAGGAATGAATTTAAAAAAGAAAAATAATAATAAAGCCGGCAAAGAAAATAAATAGCCGTAATAATTAGATGTAAACAGACGAGGAGGAGGAGGACTGTGGCGTGGCGTTGCGGCGGCGGCGGTCCGACTGTGAACTGTGCCGCGAGTCTGGTTTCAACAGAATGACTTTATCTATTGAAAACACGGTGTGTTGATGTATTGTAAAACCTCACGCACGACTGGAGTATCTATCATAGCTATAAGGTCGATATTCAACTTGTACCTGGGTAAATAGTGAACCTTAATGAAACCCACCGCCGCGTTGTATGGAGAGAGAGAAAGATAGAGTGAGCGGAGCAAGAATCTTTACGGAGACTTCAACGCGCGGTCCGTCCGAAGAGAAGAGAATAGACTCAACTGGTCGCTCGTCGCCCCCTCTCGCGGTCACTATCGTAATCTCCATCTGCTTGTTTCTCTCTCGGTGCGCTAAGAACCACCAATTATTTTAAAATTAATGTTTTTATTATTGAGTAACAAGAAGAACAACAACAGCAACAAAGTTATTAAAATTAATTGATTTTTTATAACGTTTCAGAAACTTTATTAAGATACTGTAAACTTTTATGAGCCAGCAAGCAGATAGTTAAGCGAACATATTAATATGATAATGTATGTATATAGAATGTGGGTTTTACAAAGAGTACGGCGGCGGCAGTAAATACTTTATTATGTTGAGACCGCGATACATATTTAAGCGATTTATTTACTGAAATTAATGAGTAAAGCTGGAAATTATAATTAAATACCGCGCACAAGTGATATATATGTATATACTGAGGCAGCCAAGTGCTGTTGATCTGCAGATAAGCAACATTAAGAAGCCACGAATCTCAATTATACGAACGGTAGTGATGCTTTTAAACGAATCAATTTTTCAGTTGCACGAAAATCACGCACACCCGTTTCGAAATAACAAATACGACCGATAAACTCCCTGAGCTACAAAATTCGCTTCGTTTTGAATCTACACTGCGTTTTGAAAGCTTCCCGTGCACTTCGTTTTGAACAAAATACATTTACTGTTACATACATATCAATATTAAATATGTTTTAACTACCACAAAAATTATGAAAACTCCGATTCTTTCTCTTCTTCTTCAGCACTACAGCCCAACGTGAGCCCTGGCTTTCACCACCAATCTTCTCCAAAGTCTACTGTTTATTGCCACCTCATTCCATTCTTCTAAGATCTTCTAGCACATCATCTAACCACCTTATCCTAGGTCGGCCCCTCTTTCAGCTTTTATAGTCTTGCGCCCTTACAATTTTCTGTGGCATACGCTGATCATCCATCCGGTCTAGGTGACCTAGCCATTGTATTCATTGAACCTTTATTCTCATGAAATATTCAACCTTCATACTCATGTCCTCATGATTCAATAGCTCATCCACCTCCTGGTTATTTCTTATTCTCCAATTGTCATCTTCCTTAACCGGACCATAAACACGTCTTACGATCTTTCTTTCGAACCTGCTTAGTGTTACTTGTTCCTTTTTTGTCAGTATCCATGCCTCACCTCCGTAAGTAGCAAGTGGAATGATAAGTGTCTTGTATACTTTTATATTTGTGTTACGACTAATGAATTTGCTTCTCAATAGTCTGCTATTGGCATAATATTCCCTATTTCCTATTTGTACAGAAAAACTCTATTATTTTTTTCCAAGTAAAATAACAATTATAAAGGAAGCCATCATCACAACGAACACTAAAAATTCCTAAGTACTGTATTGGTTCTTTTAGTTAAATTTATAACGATAGTTCATAAATAACTAAATAACTAAAATTCGTAGATGTTAAGGTTATGTCTGTTACCACAGAAATCATTAGGGGTATACCTAATACTCTTCACACGCATACGTAACCGTTATGAAAATGCAAAGACTTCTTGCCAACACACCTCACAAACCTTTTGGAGGGGATGGTTCTGAATTAGCGAGGGGTGTTGACAGATACTAATTTTGCCAAATTGTTAAAGACACCAAGTTTCTATTTTGAATAACGCTACTCATAAATTGATGCCCTACATCTTCTATACTCCTACAGTTTCTTTAAATATATTTTAACTTCCATATTTGGACCATGGGACTTCAAAAATTAAAACGTTTCAAATTAAACTCTCGATTAGGATATAGGTTACAGTTCTTTTTAGTCTGATAACCGGAGGGGTTTTTAATTGTTTTTCAAATTTTTGATCTCCTTTTTGGGATCTGGCGTCCTAAATATTGACATTTTCCAAAACTGAATACTATATTCAGATCCTGGTTTAAATTCTTTTACTTTTGATACCCATAGTGGGTTTTTGAGATTTTTCAAAATTTTGAGAACTTTTTGATTCTTGGTGTGCAAAAATTTTGAAATTTCAAAAACAGAACATTGTACTCAGATCGTGGTTAAAATTCTCTTTAACTTGATACCGAACTTGGATTCTTGCAATTTTTGAAGATTTTGACCCCTCACTTTTTTAGCTCCCCTATTCCCCTTATATTCACGGAAATCAATCTCAAAAACAATAGGAATATGTAGGGGAAAGAAAGTATGGACACGCGTACCATGTTTTACCAAAACCGGCTGATGTATTCAAAAGTCTTGGTGAGACTTACCGTTAACAGATTGATAGCCAGACAAATTTTAAATGGTCAAGTTAAAAGGTATATCGATTGCTTGTACAGGTTTTAAAAAGAAAAATTTTGGAAGAAATGCTTGAGGAAAGCGAAGAAAGGGCGTCTTCGATCGAGTGTCTGCAAAACCATGGCCGGCTCTAGTAGAAGGCCGGAACATTAAACGTGGCAACACTGGAACCAGCTGATATTTGAGGCCGACTAAACGATCTCTTAATTTAGGTATATCAACAATCACATCGCGTCATTTTTAATTGCCGGTTAACAGCAGTTTATAATTCTTCATTTTTTGGAAATTAAAAGTTTATTGTGTACAATACTGTTATATTATTTAAGAAATATATAATAATATATTATATAACACGGAATTATATATTTAATAATTAACCCATCCATACGATACGAATTCAGTAATTCGAACAAAATTAATTCATTAGGCCTAACACTAATTTCTTCAACTTAAACGTAGGCCTATAGTATTAAGTGCGCACAGACCTATAATTTAGTTTTAGCTATAAATAGACCTACTCATGATTTTAGAAATGCTATGAAATTAAATCAAAATATATCACGTTCACTTTAGCTATTTTATTACACTATGCATATACTCCTCAGACGCAACGTTACCACGGTTAATATTCCGGCTTTCCACTAGAACCGGCCATGGCAAAAACGCGTTCAAAAGAATACACGAATGTTAAACTGAGGCTGTTCATCAGAATTACCTGGTTGTAACTATCAATCTACGAAACCAAGTTACAAGAAGAAGTAAAAACATAAAGCAGCAGACAATGTGATTAGGTTGCAGCTGCTACCGCTCGGTAATTCTTCTTCCGGTGGTGTTTCGTGTTGTTTCCTGCACACTCTCTTCTAAATCGCTTGCACTTTACACTTTGTATTTAGGCCCACGGACGGATACCGTGCATTAAGTGTGCTATTGGGATGCTGAAGATGAACGCCAATAACTATAAAACGGTCGCGGACACAGGATGTAGTCGTAATAACATTAACGGGGAGTAGATTTTGGCAGTGCGTGCACCAGTCTTGCCACGTCCCGACTCATCCTGCCGTGCCGTGACCAGACACGTGTCGATTTCCGTATGCAGCACGGATTAGGGACCGGAAAACCTCTAAGTAATAGGCCAATCGTGTAAAGTCTGACAGCTAATTTAATCCGCACCTTCTCTTCGTACTGTAGAAAGTAAATCTTTCTGTGTGTGTGTGTGTGTGTGTGTGTGTGTGTGTGTGTGTGTGTGTGTGTGTGTGTGTGTGTGTGTGTGTGTGTGTGTGTGTGTGTGTACGCGTGTGAAATGGAGAATTACTTGAGATAAAAGTTAAATGTGCTCTTCTGTGCCTCTGGGTTTACTGCCAGTCAAATTTAGGCTTTTTTCTTCCATGTTCCGTACGGAAATAGAAGTATGGTGATCGATAAAAAATCGTGTTCCAGATAAGGGCAGATTTGGATTGTACTACACTCAAAACGTGAAGAAAAGTCATTTTCTGAAAAGTCTCTGTATGTAGAATTTTTCTATGGCGAACTATAACTGTCGCAAATTCTAACAGAATCAAATAATTTTTTGCATATATACCCGAGTCGTAGAGGACTCAAGGTCTATTGATTTTGGTAAAGTTCGGTTAAGGGGAAGGGGTAGTTTACCTGCAACATTTTACGTTTTAACAAGAGTAAAGTACTTACTTTCGATAAATAGAGTATCCTGAAAAGAAGGTTATCCTCAAAATTTGGTACGATTCATATTTTGCTTAACCTTCTCGTCGTTTTTACCAAAAGAATTTTTATATTTACATTCGTTCTGTGTGTAGGCCCACATATTAAAAATAATTTTATAATTAATTACAACATGGAAGTCATGTATGGTTCTCCGTAACATTAAAAAAGCAAAACATGGCCAGAAATGTAGAACCCCATTTAGTATTTGTAGACCTCAAGAAAGCGTGTAACAGAGTGTTGCACTGAACAAGCTATGTCCAGTGTTATTAAAAAATGGTGTCAATGCTGTATACGTTAGAACTGTGGAAGCGCTATACGTCAAAGACTATCTGATGACTTTCCAGTCACCATGTACTGCGACAAGGTTGAGCTTTATAGTGTCCACTTTATTTAGCCTACTTTGTAGTGCCCAAAATAGCCTATAGGCCTACTTGAATTCAGCTTTATAACGTTGGAGACGCACCAGTCGCAATATGGCGAAAAGCTGTCAACTTACAAAATCTCTTTAATTTGCATTTCATGGACGATCAGGTAATTATAGCTGAAGACGAGGATGACGTCTGTTATATGCTCAGGAAGTTAGATGAAGAATACCAGAAATGGGGGCTTAACGATAAATGCAAATAAGACTGAATATACTGTTGTCAGAAATACGTACAGAGATATACTGTTGGAACAGGGGAGTGGTGCTTGTGCGGGAGTAGATTCATACAAATGTCTTGGTGTCATGATTACAAATGACTGCACGAGTGTAACAGAAATAAAAAATCGTGTGGGGTAAGGGACTAAACTGACGAGACAGTTACATTGCACTTTATGGAGCAATCAACTAAGGCACGAAACAAAAATTAAAATATAGGGCTATAAGACAATATAAAAAAAATTAAAATACACTATGTAGCCCCGTGGTCAAACATACAATAGAAATGTATTGGTTTTCATTTTCAATTTTGGTTTTATCACTGTTGGACACCACTATAGAAAAATTATTCCGATCTTATATTTATCGGAATAATTTTTCTATAATGGTGTCCAACAGTGATAATCCTGTTTGCAATTATAACCACTAACACAACCTTCTTAATTAAATTTTGGTTTTTTCCTGATAAGTGGACAAAACATACAAAATAATATAACATCTAAACGCATACAAAAAACCAGTAATATATAAAACTAATTTGGCCACACATGCAATAAACACTGGACATGAATTCCCAGACATAACCAACATGACACTAATAAAACACATAACCACACAAAGGCACCATAATGAACATTTGGGAAAATTTACAAATATACAAACACAAAACACAAAACAAACTAATACCTGCCAAATACAAATCAATACAAAACATGACATAATTTTCAAAGCACTCAACATCGAAAATACAAAAAAAAAACTAATATATACACCACAATAATAGACAATAATACCAATTTAAAATACCAAAAACCAACAGGAAACCATAACAACAACCAACCAAAAGACAAGTACTCCACAAGATTCAAAATTAAGAAGGCTGAGGATGGGAACTATAGTATTCCCAAAACATGTCCCAAATAAAGGAAAAACATCTTAAGGTAAAGAAATTATAAATATTAAATATATTATATATGCATCAAGAAATTGACTGTAGCAAAAAGTATTTGTATATTGGTAAATATATTCAAGATTTTATAGTCCTATATATGAATGTCTAACAGGGGTGGTAGTGCAGATATTTAAGAAAGGAAAGAGCCTACGCATAATCAAAACACCTAAAGACGAATAAGTTTATTGACAAAATCTAAAGTAGGCTATTTTAATCTAATAAACCATGTCGAACGTGTAACAATGGAACAACAGAAATTGAATCTTATTTAAACAACGCCAGTTGTAGCCATATTTAGTTTTTTCGGGACAGAGTTAAGTCGTTTAAAAAAAAAGGAAAAACAAGAACTGAAAGAAAGAAACAAAAGTTGTGAAAACAAACAAAAACGTAATTAATGTTAGGTAAGGTTAGGTTTATGGCGGTTTCGCTTTACATGCTTTTAACGCGGCGTGTCCACAGCAAAGGGTGTCGCTTAAATTGCCGAGGAACGTTTTACAAAAAAATCTAGAGGGGTTGTTATTATTACTGCCGCCACCGTGAAGAAACGATTCTAGCCGCCATTTTGTTCTGGCAACTCCCCATTACGAGCTCCAGTTCCATTGTGTTTCCGCTGTCAGCCTTTTGTTGAAAAGCAGATAAAAGGCAACAGCAGCAGAAGCCCGTGAAAGGAAACATACATCACGGCACGGCAGGCTGGGCTAGGTAGGTGAAAACGAGACACTGAACGCTAACAATGTTGAACAATAAGTGTCAAAATGGTGTCATTCCGAGGGGGGTAAACTACCCCGCCTGGTTCTTCTTCACTTTACCTCACTTCTTAGAAACTTTACATTATGTCTTCACTAATCCCGGCCATTATATGTGCCCATTAGTTGTTTGGAATTCATTTAGCTGGCGGTATTCAAACAATTCACAGGGAACAGAACTTTTACATAAACATATAACCAAATATTTTAAATTTTTTCGGTTTAGTTAAAATCTTTATTTTTATTTTATTAAAATACACTTAATGTAACGTTTAGCAAGAATAACGTATAAAAAATGTCATTGACAGAAGTTGAGAATTTTATGATTACAATTAGGCCTATGTTCTAACTGATTGATGACAATGACAATGCTTACACTTACAAAATATTCATGAGGGCATACGATGAGGAGGTATAGGTAGGCTAACTGAATCCATAATTATTTGCAAATATAATTAAGGACTTATTGCATTATCAATATTTTAAATTGTAACACTATATAACATCTATATGTTTTAGAGTATTATAATTTCGCCTGTGTATATAAGTAAAAAATGATATGTAAGGAATGCAATTGTTTTGCTGCTGTAAAACAAACTGTCTCAACTGTTATACGTTCAAAACTGCATACTGTACGTACAAGGTTCTTATGATGACAGCAGATATCCTCGAAACGTGAACACAAATAATGTAAAATAGTGACCTATCCTCACTAAACTTTCCGTCATTAAAATTTGTTGTACATATTATTAAAATATCATAAAAATTAGAAATACTATAGAAATTGGTTAAATATACAAAAGTCTCTTTGGTTTAAAATTATTGAACGTTTAAATGCAATATGCTTAAATATTGTATAAGGCAATAGATGTACCTATCAAAAAATCAACTATGTAAAATTACAAAACTCATTTCTGCGGTAAACGGGATGCTGGTTACTTGAGGTATTGAATTTTAGGCATTATTTTGTAGCGGTTATTTCAAATTTTCAACATGCGAATGTAGGTAATAGAAGATGTTAGATATAGGCTATAGTTTGTTGTTTGTGGACGTTGCAGTAGATACCGCCTCATATAACACGAGGAAGATACTAAAAAATTTTAGGAAGAATATTCTAAACGGAATGTTGTGATTAACATTGACAAACTAGCATATGTGGTAATAGGGAACGTACAGAAGGACTGACGATGAAAATGTTACATTATACGTTTGACACTTTCCAGATCTCGGTCCGGTGTTCTCAACTATGACACGGAAGTATCAAATAAAAGTAGCAAAAGAAGAAGCGGTGAAAATGTGAATTTAATAGTCTTGTAGAATTACAAATAACAGAAAAATTTGTATTTGAATACTTGCATATCAAACTCCACCTAGTAGAATATATATTTCCATTTGGGGAAACTGAAACCTCCATAGGAGAAGAAAAATGGGCTATCAATTAAATATTTGAAAGGCTCAGCTTTCAGTAAACAACGTATATGAAACGAAAGTGCTCATAATGTCATTATAATACGAAGGCCCCCGAACCTTAAAAGATTCACAGAATTTTTCACCGTTTTTCTCCAAACACCGCAGGATGGAGGCGGGGGGCGGTCGGTAATCGATTAAGACCTCGTGTCAGACGGCCGGCTGCTATCGTTTACAAAAGCCAGGTTTCTCAGAAGGTAAGAAGAAGAAGAGCAACAACGTCAGCCAGCCAGATAGACAGATATTAAACACTTTGTTTAGGCTGTATACTACACAAGCCGGCCCATCTACCGTCTCATTTAATACCGGCGTTGCTTAATCTTCGTGCTTCTGTGAAACGGATTATTAAAAACGTGTCATTTATATACACGCCGGGTCTTCACCGTCAGATTTCGGTAACGATTGTCTTCACCGCTAAACTATCATTATGTAATTACATTCTTCTGTGCGTATGTAATTATGCGCTCCCGTTGTATGTTCTTCAACGGTATAATACACCGCACAGCTTACAATGTATGAGTGGTGCGACCGTGTGATCGTTTTACTCGTAATTTCCATATTCCTCCGCCTTCCCGATATTTCCGTCCTGACACGTTACGCAGGTTTTTAATTTCGTTCATTACCATTGTTATAATAGCCTATGTGGCTTACTGATTCTTTCACTTTCCACAGTTACAAAAACGTCCTGTGGAAACCGAATTTCGAACAAAGAAAAAACTACTGCCCTCGTTAATCTTCCTTTGACACAAATATAGCTTCAGTCAATCCATTTTTGTTGTAACGATTAATGCCGTATACAAATTCATATTTCTACTGAACATCATTGTTTATTATGAAGAACAAAGAAAATTATATATGCCTATATATACATATAACTTATATAATACAAGTAATATACCCGTTAACTCAAAAACGTTAGGTTCTTTATGTTAAGTGTTAGGCCTACTTTATTATAAGCATCGTATATACGCATTAAACGTTATGTTTTCCTCAACCATGGCTTTTATTTATTCCAGCAGTAAACTAAAAACCAGAAACCGTAGTCACCTAACCTCACAAATGAAAACAACACGTATTTTCGCTTTGAATTAAGAAATAGGACAATTTACAATTAGTACACTTCTTCTTTTCCACATCGTAATATATCGATACAATCGCATATTAAAAACACCGAAAAAGTACTGCAGGAACGGATAAAGGTACAATTCAGATCCCGCTAAATAGCATTTGTTTATTTACTTGTTACTGAGGTAATAATTCTGGTATCCATGGTGTTTTTTGACATCTTTATACGCGTCAATAAAACGGTATAATTAAAAGTGCCTAAATCGTGCGAACGGGGCAGAATATCAAATTCCATGTTAGACAGTGTTTTTTGCCTTGTGTGTTACCTGTGAAAAACTTTGGTGGCAATCGGTGTAATGGTGTAACGGTGTGGATTTGTATTTGATACAAAGAAACAAATCCTCGGACTTTGATATATATATATATATATATATATATATATATTACATTTAATATTTATAATTAAATTTACCTCAAGATGTTATTTTTTTCCTTTTTTGGAACATGTTTCGGGTACTATCTTGTACCCATCCTCAGCCTTCCGGTTTTTTTGTCTGGTGAAGTACATATGTGTTGTTGGTTGACTATTATTATTGTGGCTTCCTGTTGGCTTCTGGTATTTCAAATTGGTTTTATTGTGTGTGATTGTGGTGTATGTGTTAGTTTTTTGTAACGTAATAATATTAAATGTATTATATACATCAAGAAACGGACTGTAGCAGAAAGTGACTAAATATATATATATATATATATATATATATATATATATATATATATATATATATATATTGTATAAAACGCAGGACTACATAAAGTAGTCCTGCGTTTTATACCTGGGGTAAAAACACTTTTAAATTTCCAAAACGGTACATTATTGTCATATTTCGGTTAAAATTCATTTTAATTTGAAACACCAGATGGTTTTGCGATTTTATCAAAATTGTGTCTCAATTTTTTTTGGCCCTGAGGTCCAAAAATTTTGAAATTTTTAAATATGGGCACTGTTTTTAGACTGTAGTTATAATTACGTTTAACCTGATACCCCACATGACTTTTTGCTACTTTTTTTTCACAACGTTGACCCCTCACATTTTTAACTCTTGATCTCCCCCCGTATTTTGGGGAAATCAGTCTCAAAAAGAAGAAATTTCTGTTGGATAAACGTGCAGACGTGTGCAAAGTTTTACGAAAATCGGTTGATGGTTGACGAAAGTTGACGTTCGAAAGTTGTCCTGAGTCATACCCCTAACCGCGAGATAAAACAGATAAATCTCAAAAGACCTAGTTAAAACTGAGAACTTGCTCGCTCATTCAAATATATATCACTAAACTTTTTATTAACTTTGATGTTTTGTATGAGTATAAAATGGTGCAAAGTAATATTCACTGCACCATTTTTGTATGCCTCGATTGAAACGTGGCATATTTGAATTAAGTTTCTAAATAAATTATCCAAGACTGTAACATTAAAAGAGATGATAAAAGGCTATTTCGTAATTATATTTTAATAATCATAATATTAAATGAACTTTTGCGGTGAATTTAAATTTTGTAAATGCTCTGATTTAAGTTTGTAATTCTCTACAGTTATTGTGTACAGAGTTCTTTAAATTAATGACGGTGTTTTCAATATCAGTAGTGAGTGAAACATGATAAAAATAACTTTTAATAATATACATAATTGAACAGCCCTATAATCTGTATTCAGCTATAATATGTTTTAGTATGATATATGTTGACTGGTATATGTATAAACGTTTTCTGTACCAATTCTAATATTTAATTGTCGTCGATTACTGCTTTTATAATTAATTACAAATACTGTTACATTATGAATAATTTAAATTGTAATATTGTATAAATTTAGTTCTGTGATAATATAATTTTCTCGTTGTCTTTAAAGAAAACATTTGATGATGTAAAACAAACTATCTCAACTCCTTCACATATACAAGGATACACACATACGCACGCACACACACTCACATACACAAACACATTCACTCAAGTAATTGTTCTGTTGTGTTTGACATTTCATTTGTATTAATACACAGGTCCTGATGATGACAACAAACATAGTCGAAATGTCGACACAAATAAGTTAAAATTTGTGTTAATTTTTTGACCGATCCTCACAAACCCTTCACCGGAAAAAATTAATTGATTGACGGTCACTACGAATTTAAGGATATATTATTAAAGCTTCCACGGCCGGAGTATTCTTCAATAAAATTATTTTCCGGGGATGTTGGGCCGTGGTCCTCTTCTTGTAGGGCCAAACGTTTCGACTGTAGCTGCGGCAGTCATCTTCAGTGGCTCCTCAGGCGACTAAACGACGACGAAGCGACCCCAAACCGTCGCACTTAATTATCTGATCAAAGAAGAATTTTGTCAATAAAAAATCATTGTCGGCTGTAAGTGGTACAGCAGAATTCAGTACTGAAGTCACTGACTATTACAATACGCATGTTGAAACCGGTCTTGTTAAGATGACGTAAGTTACTTCAATAATCATGATGCGCTTACCTGCCTTGTACGTTGCGTTACAACCTATAAAATTAACGCGTGATACCTGTTCCCTTTACCGTAGCTAACAATCTTAGATCTCACCAAACGGATACCGTGAAACGCCACAGCATCATCATCATGTGTTCCACTTCGTGTGTTGAGGTTTTACAAGGTGCGCGCGGCGGTCAGTTCTGGTCGCTCTAAGCCGGATGTAACTCTTCTGTAGAAGTGTGCTAAACTAGTATTCGAAAATAACAGGTGCGAACGAAACCGTCCCAAAAAAATAACACGAACAAATACCTGTTATTATATACCTTTTATACCTGGTTTATATAATTTTTATAAGAAATAAATTGAAACTAAAGGTATTAACAGTGTTACTTTACATTGTGACTGTATTAAGCTGTTACTGTTTAAAAGAAAATAAGAAACAATAGAATTTATAGGCCAACCTCCCTTTGGGAATATTAATTTAAGTTTTCACTAGGAGTAAACTAACTGACATAGATTTAATATTAAATTATTGATTCCGTTTTGGTTAGACAAATCAGTTGCGAAACTCAGGCAATGAAATTTAGAGTGCACGTAATAGCACAACAAAGAATGTCAAAAAAAATGTACGTGAGATATCCAGTGAAGTTAAAATTATCTCCGAAATCACATTAACAAAAAGTACTATATGGCCTATCAGCCACTCTGTAGGTTATAACACAATATAATTCGCTTTTTCAAATTTTACCAAGTTGGTGACTAGTATAATATATAATTTGTATCATAATCTGTATTATACATCTGCATAACACAGGAGAATAAATGTAACATCAGTATGAATTTTTTTCATTTATTAAAAACAGCTTCGTTTCTTTGGCATAGAGATATTCTGAACCTCGCTGTTTTGCTTCGTTTCGTACTTGTATGGCAATCGGCACATGCGCAGAATGAAGTATTCAACACCAAAAAGTGGCTTCGTACTCGTGTACTCGTAATACTCCTAATACTTGTAGTACTCGTTTAATTGTTTATTCGTTAGTCGCGTAGGGGGTCCTGCGACTTGGAACCGCGAATAATCGGAATGAGTATTTCGACTTTTCAGTTTTCAGTTATCGTTGAATCGGAACAGCTATTTCAACTTTTCAGTCACTGTTATATTCGTTCCAAAAAAATATCGTTCCAAATTCCTGTTATAGTTATATCGGCCCACCTCTATTCCTCTGTAATTCGACAGTACCTTACTGCTGCCTTTTTTTCGGAGGTTGGAAGTACATGCACTTTTCCGTTCTAGAGGAAGCTATTCACCTTTTAAAAGTAGGCCTAATTGAAGACATATGTCAAAAGGTCCAGAAGTAAGTCTGTCCGATATTTAAAGAGCTTATACGGAGTCCATTTGGACCTGCTTTCCGTCCATTTTTCACGGATTTTAGAGTCTTAACTTAGGTAACAGGATTTTGTCTTCCTAAGACAAACGGTACATCAGAGAGCTCATTCTCGTGGTCATTTAATATAAGTTTTTTTTTTATTCGGGACCAAAACGTCCAGCGACGTTGTCCGATGCCTAATCTCCATTGTTGACTGTCGTTGCAGTCTTCGTCGTTTAGTCCTCTATCGCTCATTAGTCTTCTTATGCCCTCTATCCATGTTTTCTTGGGTCTTCCCTTCTTTCTGTGCTCTCTAGGTAATATAAAAGTTAATTTCCAAATTTATGTTATTATTTCGTAAAAAGCGAATTATTTCATATTTATTCCATAAACCGCGCTCAGGGCGAAATAGGTAGGGATGTTTATCAAGCTAGTACAACGAAGTGTTCTTTAATGTTTTACAACATGTCTATAGTCTGATTAAAATTACTTTCGACATGGCTTACTGCCACGGGCCGCTCGATCAGTGGCAAATCGTTTAGAATTTATAATGCTGGCATATTAATTAAAGGATGCACTTTTCTTGGGACAGGCACTGTTACCCTCAGTGACAAACAGTTGTTTGCATACTGTAATCTCAAACGAGAATGTTTATGTATATTAGTAGAAACTGCCCGGCTGTGAGATTTTTTGACCGCCGCACCTTGTAAAACCCCAGGCCTATAACTAAATTTTTGCTTAAAGAGGTGTGAGAACAATTTTCTATTCTGCTGTATTCATTGTTCATAAGCTGCAGATACCGCCCATATGATTTATAATAAAGTTTTAATTACTCACATTCTTTTTATCGATCGATTTCGAAACGAGAAACTTTTGACACAAACATACGTTTCATAGTCAGTGTTTACGTATTCGTTTTTTGTAAATAGTAACTGTTTTACAATATTGTGACCTCGAGTGCATAGTGTATATGTCCTGACGATGGTCTATGACCGAAATCGATCGAAAGTAAGAATGTGAGTAATTAAATCTTTATTATAAATCATATTCTTACGACCGACGGTCTAGTGATCGTCGTATGGTACAGTGGAAAACAAAATACAAGACACCAATTTAGTCACTAATCACCAGCTATAATTAATCTCAATTAACAGTTTGAAATCAACAAGATAGTCTCTTACAACAAATCAAATAAAAATTGTTCAGACGTAATAATAATGTCAACTAATATAAAACACAATTGTATTACAATTGTACCGCACAATTATTAAACACATAACACTTCTCCACAATACTTCGAATCGCGCTGTGTAAATCCCCCGACAATAACTGAACTAAGCGCCGCTGAATGCCTATATTTATACCCAGCTAAAATTCCAGTACGCATCAGGGCTACACTAGAGCGTACTTGATCGCGGCCTTAACACAGTGCGCGCGGTCGGCGAAGTCTAGAAAAACAACTAATATAAAACACAATTGTATTACAATTGTACCGCACAATTATTAAACACATAACACTTCTCCACAATACTTCGAATCGCACTGTGTAAATCCCCCGACAATAACTGAACTAAGCGCCGCTGAATGCCTATATTTATACCCAGCTAAAATTCCAGTACGCATCGGGGCTACACTAGAGCGTACTTGATTGCGGCCTTAACACAGTGCGCGCGGTCGGCGAAGTCTAGAAAAATCTCGCTAACGCATGTTGAGATCACGTACGCACACAACATTACAGCCGGATTCCACTGGAACATCCGAGAAACACGTAGAATGTTGTGTAATGGTGTAACACTTTTCCGCATTACGTAACAATATGTATGGTACTTTTAGGTTATGAACATGAATACACCATAATCGAAGATTGAGATTATAGGTACCATTAGTAAGCAATAACTATGTGTATATTATAAATGTACATCACATTATCATTGGAGGTGTGAGAAGTATATTTTCCGCTACGTTAGTAAAAGAATTGACACCTTGAAAGTTTGTAGACAAACTATTAAGACAGCAGGCTGGAGGTAATTCGTTTTTATGCCTGTTATTTTATGTCGAAAAAAGGGAGAGCCATATTTTGTATTGATGCGGAGGGTCGAACTCTACAAATTGCAGAGCAAACTATAAATCTGACCACGAAGTGGCACAACTTATTGCCGGCACAAGGATCTGTCGGTCCACTGTTTAAAACGCTTCTCGTGTTCCTTGCTCTGTTCTACCTCACACCCTACTCTGCTTCCAATTAGTCTCTGTCCCTCATAAATTTATTGGCATGAGTGTGTGAGTGCGTGCGAGAGTAACTATCACATATATGAGAGACTTGTACTTGTCCTGATTACTCAGAACGTAATAAATTTCGTTAAGGTGTCTTTTAGGAAATCGTTTTTTTTTACTTCCATTTTCCTTAAGGAAATGGAAGTATGGTGATCGCGAAAAAATCGTGTTCGAGATAAGGGCTGATTCTGATTGTATCACACTACCCTCAAAACGTGAAGAAAGGTCATTTTCTGTAAAGTGTCTGTGTAGAATTTTTAATATGGCGAACAATAAATGCCGCAAATTCAAACAGAATCAAATAATTATTTTCATGTGTGCCCAAAGTTGTAAAGGATGCAAGTCCTATTGATTTTGGTGAAGATCGGTTAAGGGGAAGGGTAGTTTACCTGGAACGTTTTACGTTTTAACGAGAGTAAAGTAGTTAATTTTGATAAATAAAGTTTCCTGAAAAGAAGGTCATAATCATCCACTGTAGAAAGGTAGATGAAATATTTATAAGTGAAAAGGGTAGTTAAAATGGGAGGGACTAATTTTTCGAAAACTACTTTTTTGAATTAATAAAGTACTTCATTTTGAAGTATAAGATACCTTAATAATTACATATAGGCTAATGAAACTGTTAATATGTGTGGCCACATAATTACATAAATGTGTAATTAACACATCTGCGTAGTTCAGTTTCTTTATAAGAATAAAGTACCTAATTTGTATAGATAAAGTGATTCGAAAATAACATTATATTAAACGACTACCCCCATAATAACAAAAGTATCTATAAATAGTGAAAATAGGGGATATTTTTTTTTTAGAAATTATCGAACTGAATTCAAGTAAGTGATTTTAAATGTAAATCTTAGAACATGGAAGTCATGTATGTTTCTCCATATCGATTTTTATTTTACAGACGTAAGATATAACTGATGGTGGTAGTAGCCTACATGGGATCCGTAAGCTGCCAGCTACACGATTAATATTTCAAACGGTTATACAAGTCTATACGGGGTTTAATGTCTTTTCACAGAGTAGCATATTGCTATCTTTCTCTCATCGTATCTTGCACATTAGGAGATTCCTAAAGAACAGGTGCTTTAAAACTGAAAGGAATCCCATTCCAACAAATCTAATATATTGGCTACTGGATTACACGTAACCTCGAACCTGATCTGAAAATTAAGAACCGTATCGAAATAGCACGAACCAATTTTAAGAGAATGAAGTCACTGCTACACGAAGATGATCTCATTTAAAACTCAGACAGTGTATGGTAGAGTGTTATCTATGGTTCGCACATCTGTACGGAGTTGAGTCTTGGACACTGGGAAAGGGCACAGTTAAACGGCTGGAAACTCTGCAAATGTGGCTGTATAGGAGAATGCTGAAAATCACGCGCCACCAACGCGTCACGCTAGAATTTCCTAGCGTCCCTAGGAAGTCCTAGAGGGTCCCCCCCCCTGCTACACAACCTGTCCAACCCGCTTATTTTCTTTCACCTATATATTCGTTGAGCAATTTCCATTATTTTATTTTATTTTTTTTTGTATCTAAGGACCACATTCCACTTTCAATTCTTTATTCTTTGTTCCTTTCTTGTTCTCCAATATTCTTTCATCTTTTCACTATGTCTCTTCTTCCTGTCTTCAGTCCACTTTGAACCTGCGTTTTTCTCTCTCCTACCCTGGACTCCTTCCATTTTTAACACTTTTGCCCGAAAAATTTCTCTTTCAATTGCTTCGTCTGCATTTATATTAATTTTTTCTAAATCCTTTTGGACTTCTTTAATCCAACTTGATGCTGACTTCTTCCCCCACAGATATTTGAAGATCTGCTTTGTTAACCTATTGTCGTCCATTCTATAAAAATGTTCAAAAAATAATAGTCTTCTTTTTCTTATAGTTTATGTTATATTTTCTATACTCTGATATATTTCATCATTACTTCTTAACTTCCAACCTTCTGAAGTTTTTCGTGGGCCTAATATTTTCCTAATAATTCGTCTTTCCAATATTTCTAGTTTGTCTAAATTATAATTCAATACTAGACATTCACTTGCATATAGGCATTCTGGCTTCACTACTGTACTGTAATGCCTTATTTTCGCAGTTTTAGATATGAACTTTGTATTGTAAATATCTTTAGTTATACCATATGCTCTTTCCATTTATCATTTGTATACTTTACCGTTTTTCTTTGAGATTAATTTGAAAGATCATATTGAAGCTTAAGAGTCGGCAAATAGATTAGGTGATTAAATTAATCGTGTGTTCGTAAGAGGTTCAGAAATAATTCGACGAATGAATCTCATTATATGGTTCGGAATGGAAACGATCTCTCTCTCTCTCTCTCACTCTCTCTCTCTCTCTCTCTCTCTCTCTCTCTCTCTCTCTCTCTCTCTCTCTCTCTCTCTCTCTCTCTCTCTCTCTCTCTCTCTCTCTCTCTCAATTGGCGCTACAGCTCTTGGAGGGCCTTGGTCTCCTGGACAATCCGCCGCCAGTCATCTTGATCCTCTATTCTCATTCTCCATCTTCTTATACCGAGCCTGCGCATGTCGTCCTCAAGATCATCCTACCATCGTTTTCTGAGCCAACTCTTCCTTCCTCTTCCACCAGGTCTCCCTGTGAAACATTTCTTTAATATGGATGTCTCTGACATTCTCTGGATATGCCCTGCCCATCATTTGACTTTTCTTTATGTCATTGACGATATCTGGTTCTCCAGAGATTTGCTGGACTTCTGCATTCGTTCTTTTTCTCCATGTTCCTTGGACGTTCACTGTACCAAATATCCTCCTGAGGACTTTTCTTTCCCACCTGCGCAACCACTCTTCCTCTGTCACTGTCATTGTCCAAGTTCGGACCGGTACATGTCAAATGGCTTAAGAACTGTGTTGTAGAGCCGAATCTTGGTTGTCTGCTTATGTTTTTGCACTTAAATAATGAAACTATATAAGTTATGAAAAATCTCCATACAATACTATAAAAGAAACGTCGCAGTGCCAAGAGTCGTCAGTGTGGATGGAGTAAAACAATGGAAAATGAGCGTGGTCTTACAAAATCTAACAAATTAAGAACGATACTGTAGACCTATACCATGTGACTTTGATACTGACAAAACCAAAACAGAAATATTAAGAACCTAAAATTTTAATTTTATTTTTGATGCCAATTATACAAATAAATTCGTTTCTAATCAGTCAACTTCTTTTTAATACAAAAACCGTGATTCTCTTTTTAACAAACACGTTTTATAAGTGAATACGATTCAACGGAGTCACACAAATTCTGAACAAACCGCAGGTGCGGTACCGTGTACACACAGATTCAATTCCTACCGTATCTGTTTCATTGGTTTGTAATGGTTTTTGTGTAAGGGGCGAAAAGCAGTGTAAATAAAAATACCTTACCGGATTACACCCCTGTTAGGGCGGAGAAGAAGGGAAACGAATGAAAGAACTGAATAAGCTGTGAGGTAAATTGTGGTACACCCTTATACACACAGACACATAGGGGAGAGTATAATCAATTCGTATAAGTGTAACGTATCTGTGACCTGCAGAAGTGTACCTTACAACTTGTCAAAGGGACGAATAGCAACTGTGAAATCAAGAAGCTTATGACTTCATCAAGCAAATGATTGTGACTATGTTATGCTTAACTGTAAACAAGTTTAATGCAGTAATAGCAGCCTACGCCTACATTGCGATGTGATTTCCCAGACTTAAACCAAATTGTATTACAACTTACAGTTTCCTTGTGGTTTAATCACTCACCTTCATTCTAATTTCTGTTATTCTAATCTTTTTTACAACTTTTAAAGCTGATGTAATTCATAAATTTTCAAATCTGTAAATAAAAAAAAGCAGATTATCACTCTATAAGTTACTGTGTAAGAAAATATGTAGACAGTAATCTAACTACGTATTCTAATACAATAATGTATTAGAATTGTTGGGTTTTGTTGTCCATGACGTGTCCGAGTATTAAGAACTAAATTTTTTTCCTTAAATTTATTGCAGATTCGTAATGTGTTCGACTAAGCGAACATTGAACAAATTGACTGACAAAACACATACATGATTATGAAGAGTCGACCATTGACAGCTCTTCTGATTTTTGTTTACAGATTAAACAGATTCACAAACTAAAAGACTAAATGGCAAAGCATGTAAACAACTAAACAAAAATCACTTCCAGTTGCCGCTGGCATGATACTATAATTCAATATATTAAACACTGGGCCTATAAGGCAGATATACTGGTTGACATTAACACTTTATGTTGACATCAACACAAAAGAAACACATATTACAGAACAGATAACACAAACTTACAATACAGATAATACAGAATACACATTATTCGTTGAATCTGAAGGGTAAGTCTAACAATTTATGTGTTTTTAGTCTGTAAATGTCTTCACTATTATCCAACAAATTAATTGCTATGGGGTTAGGACGCCATTACAGAACATTCTACGTGTTTCTCGGCTAGTCCAGCTACAATGTGTGTGTCCATACATATTGCTGACGAAGGACAATCACGCGTCCGCAGCCGAGACTATTCAAGTCTTCGCCGGTCCGCGAGCACCGTATTCAAGGCCGCAAGAAATTACACTCTTGTATTTTCTACTAGTTTGACGCATATTATGGATTATTTTGGAATCTCAGCGGGGTATAAAATATAGACGTTCAGCGACGCTTAGTTTCAGTTTAAGTGGCGATTTATTCAAGTGAGGTTGGAGTTATTGTGTGTATTAGTGAGCGGTGTATTAGTGAAAAGTGATTATAGTGCAGAATTCTTTATAGTTGACATTATTATTTGTGTGGACAGGTTAACTTGACTTATTATACGAGTATAATCTTGTTGAATAACGTGTTGATTACAAACTGTTAATTGTGATAATTAAAGCTGGTTTTTAGTAATTTTACTGGTGTCTTGTATTTTGTTTTCCACTGTACCATACGACGATCAGTAGACCGTCGTAACAGTATTCTAATTAAGATATGTGTTTCCTCCTGAGGCGCACTATTTTTTTCTCTTCCAGTAGGAACTTTTAGGTCTTGGTGTATAGAATTGTTGGAGACAAACCATGGAGCGTCGACTATTGACCTTGAACTTTAAAGACAAAACATTTTAAAGTTTTTACTTCATTGCCTGAACTAGCTTTCGCTCGTAGCGAACTTCATCATCAGACGCTGCTGCTAGGAACGCTATCCATTCTGCTAATGGTCCGCTCTGTTCCAACAGTCGCGCGCGCGCACACACACACAAACAAACCTGCGTCACCACCGTAAACAGACCGTATTGCTAGTTTAGACAAAACGGTAAAATTGTTTAATAATTAATTAAAAATATAGCAATTTTTAATAAATAACTGGTAAAATGTAAAGTTTATCTATAAAACTGAAAAGGCGGGAATAATTCGTTCATTTGTAATTTATTCATTTGTTTCTTAAAGCAACACAACTGAATAGCCTAATTATCGATCCATACGTTACAATCTTTAATCCACGCGTCCATGATCAGAGCCATGACACTCAATCAGAGTCCGTGCATTCTTCGACTCCTCTGTCTTTCGCTGTACTTCTCCATCTCCCCTGTTCTAACGTCTTACGTGAACTAGCCGTTTCTTTTGACCAAGCGCAAGACTTTCCTCAGGACCCTTCTTTCTTTGTCTTCCAGTTTCTCGGTCAAACGTTTACTGTTGGTCGTGAGACATTCCGCTGCACACAGGCCTACAGTTTAAAGACCGTGCAGTAGAATGTAAACTTGGCATTCAGGGACAGGGATCGTTTGTTGTAGACCTCTGGTTAACTGGTGTGCCATTTCCATCTTGTTCATCCTTAATGCCAGGACTTTTCCTCAGGAGATGTATTCCATCCACTTGTATAGATATTTAAACATTTCTGCTCTCTTAATTTTCCTTTTTCCACATGGCGCCGCCTTGATGTTAGTTATGAAATACATTTTCTCAAAGGGGATCTGGAGGCCCGTCTTTGCCGCTTGAGTCTTGAGTTGTTCCGCATCTGCCACTAAGGAATCAGAAAAGGTCGCAAGTTTATCTGCGAATAATAGACTGTTTAATTATTGAAATTAACTTCCAGACTATTGGGTCGTAGTCTACTGTAATTATCATTCTGACGGATGTTGATATCACACGTTTCGGGCTCACCTGTGGAGGCTATTTTCAGAGATCAACGGTTTTTAATACAACTGATAGGTGTACACGAGTAACCACAGTACTGTGGCAAAGGACGTTTACTGTTCATTGCGAGGGATCTTTGCCACAATACTGTGGTTACTGATGACCTGTCAGTTGTATCAAAAACCGTTGATCACTGTAAACGGCCTCCACAGGTGAGCCCGAAACGTGTGATATCAACATCCGTCAGAATGATAATTACAGTAGACTACGGCCCAATAGTCTGGAACTTAATTTCAATAATTATATGACGCTGGCCGTGAAAGCCTTAGAAATAGGTAATAGACCATTTATTTTATGAATTCGCGAGACTTAATTTTCCATTGCTCAATCCTATTCCATTGTCAGTTCAAACACGTATAAAATCGCTATTCACTCTACGTGTCATAAGCAGTAATTACGAGATCATTAGTCATCATCACCATATTCTTAACGGTTTTAGGCTTTAGCGGCCTCTTCCTATTCCACAGTCCACCTTTTCTTAGGTCTATCAACTTTTTTTCTACCTCTAGGATTGTAATCTTTCGCTATCTGCGGTATTCCTACTTTCTTCCATTCTATCTACGTGGTGTGTAAAAAAATAATCGGACCTTTTTCATTCATGCGCGATCAAATGAAGCAAGAGCGTTGACCTTGAGTACAGGCATGCAGTGAATCCTAGCTAAAGAATACCATTTAGAGGTTATGCGTCACCTCCGTGATGCTGTGTAGCGCAAATTTGGCAACTCCATCATCACAAAGCACCTGCCCATTCTTCTCATCTAATTCAGACTTTCGTGACGAAACACAACACTCCTCAACTACACCAGGCTCCCTACTCTCCTGACATGGCTCCCTGTGATTTTTGGTTATTTCCTTAGTTGAAAATGTCACTGAAGGGGACCCGATTTGAGTCAAGAGAAGGCATCATACAAAATACGACGAGACAGCTGTACTCCATACCAAAAGATGACTTCCAGACATGTTTCAAAAAGTGGTAGGACCGCTGGAAGAAGTGTGTGCAATCTAAAGAGAAGAACTTTGAAGGGGATAAATGTTTAAAACCTGCAGATAAATAAATGTATTTTTCCTGACCAAAGGTCTGATACTTTTTGAACTCACCTCGTATGTGTTGAATTTATTTTCTTTTGTATTATTTAATCCTTTCATTAACTGCAAAAATATCTAAACCACTTCTTATCTCCTCATTTCGTATATGATCTCGTCTATTAGGCTACACCTTTTAACGGATCTCAGAAAAATCATTTCTGTTGTTTGTATCTTCTGTTCATGATTTTCTTTAAGATCCAAGTTTCAGAACCACACAGTAGTGTAGGTATTGCCATTGTTTTTATAAAATTTTATTTGGGTTTCTTTTCTACATTTATTTCCCAACGTTCGCCAAATCGTTCCACACATTCTTCTGAAATTCGTCACTTTATTTTCTATACCTCTGTCTTGACCATAAGTAATGTCACGTCCAAGACAGATGAAATGCCTTATTTATTCTATGCATGTGATGTTTTGGTCCGAACCGGTATTCTTTTCCTACTGTGTTGTTGCGCCATTATAGAACATTCTACGTGTTTCTCGGCTACTCCAGTAGAACCCGGCTATAATGTGTGTGTGCGTACACATTCCTGAGACTTGGAGATGAAGGACAATTACGTGACACTTGTCACGCGTCCGTAGCCGAGACTGGTCCAGATTTCGCCGTCCACGCACACTGTGTTCAAGGCGGCAAGCAATTACACTCTAGTGTTTTCTAGTAGCGTTCTTGACGCGTAGTATGGATTATTCTGGACACTCAGCGGGGTATAAATACAAGCACTCAGCGACGCTTAGTTCGGTTTTAGTGGCGATTTTTTCCAATGCGTTTCGAAGTATTGTGGCGAAGTGTTACGCGTTTTATAATTGTGCGAGACTCATTGACATTATTATTGTGTGTAAACAATTTTTATTTGATTTGTTGTAAGATGATATCTTGTTGATTACAAACTGTTTAATTGTCATAATTAAAGCTGGTTATTAGTGACTTAATTGGTGTCTTGTATTTTGTTTTCCATTATACCATACGACGATCAGTAGACCGTGGTAACAGTATGTAAGATGTATACTGCTCGCTGGAGATCGTCTTCTGAAGTGGCGAGTATCATTAGAGGCGAGATCATTAGTATATATGTCGTTAAGTGAATGGGTCACGAGAACGAGGTTCTCTCGTTCCGGTTAACTAAAACGGAAAATATGTAACACGACGCAAAACAAAAACACAGAAGCGAAAATCAGAAGGAGGAGGTCGAAAATTAATATACCGGTATACCGAGAAACTACAGACGACGTACGTACATAAAAACATTATGTTGAAGGTGAAACACAACACTTCGGTGGTAATTCTAGTACGATCAGGCGGAGAGAGAGAGTGAGAGAGAGAGAGAGAGAGAGAGAGAGAGAGAGAGAGAGAGAGAGAGAGAGAGAGAGAGAGAGAGAGGTGCGTGGATCCATACACAGCGGTCCTCTTGTAGCATTCATTGTTTATAATGGGGCCCCACTAAAAATACAACCGGTAACCAACTGTGAAATATAATAATTAATACGGTAGATCGGGTTCTGTGTAGCACCTGACAAACTGCCTGCCTTTGTCGCGCGCGCGCGTACACGCGCACACACATGCGCTCACAGGACACAATAATGATCCCTCCCCTCCTTCTCTCACACTCCCTCTCTCTCTCTCTCTCTCTCTCTCTCTCTCTCTCTCTCTCTCTCTCTCTCTCTCTCTCTCTCTCTCTCTGACTCTGTCTGTCCTGCTTCTCCCCAAAGTCACAAGTCATTTATAATCAGCAGTAATCTGAAATAACCGGATGTCAAAAGGTTGGAGGGGGAGGGCGAGGCGAAGTTGTAAAGAGGAGGAGAGAGAGAATCCGTGTAAAGTTGTGTGGTCATGGTTTGGCTAAGACAAGATGTATTATTAAACACAACAGTGACTAGACGTTTCTTCATGAAGAAGGAATGTGTAGACTCTGATCCTTCCATCTATCGTCGTGGTTGGCCCGCCTCCACTTGTGTCTCTGCCTCCTAAGTACGATCTTCTTTTGTTAACGATGAATGAATGAATAGAGAAGAGTCTCGCTCCATCGTAGGTATTTATCCCTGCGCGTTTATCTTTTCTTTACCGCGGTGTTTAGCAGGTGCTTCTGTTCGTGTCACATATTTGATCAAAAACATGATCAAATTGTAGAACAGGTGAGCCATTTTAACTATATTTGGGAAATGATATTGGCTATGATAAGACTTATGAGTAATATAAAGGCCTCATAACCAGATAATAACCAATAGTCCACAATCGAGAATCAACTTTAGAAGAATCAGTGTTTAAGCTTCATCAGTTTTGCAAATAATACAATATGAAAATCTAGGGAATAAAAACAAAGGTAATCGCTATTCGAGGCAAGGTACCAGTAAGTACCAAAATAACGAACATATTACACAACAGGTACAGAACAGGTAAGCCGTTTTAACTGTTTGGGAAATGATATTGGTCATAAGAAGAATTATGATATACATGTTAAGTTAGACAAGTTCCAGATGATCTGTGGGACAATCAACAGACTTTTTAGGAACAAGGTACGTTGAGAGACAAAATTAAAGTTTCACAAAGTTATGGCAGCCCTTGTACTGTCCTGTGGGTGTAAAATACGGACGACAACAAAGAAACAAGAAAGTAAAATACAGGCGTAGAAAATGGCGTTCTTAAGAGCAATTAAAACTTGTTCTAAACATGATCGTATAAAAAATGAGGCCGAAAGAGAAGAATTACAAGTTTTCAACTTGACTGAAAGACTAAAAGTTTATAAACAACGGTAGAAGTAACGCTTAGAAAGAATGTCAGATTCCAGACAAGTCTGGAAATATAGACCTATAGGACACAGCTGTGTGGGTGGACCCAGGTACAGGCAGCAGCTTGCCTATGTCGTGATGTGTACATGATGATGATGACATATAATCTTATTATCAGCGTCTCCGTCACTATCTTACACTGTTGGTTTCCACTGTAACTGCTAACGTAGATACGAAAGATTAGTTTTGAATTTTTGTAGTACAAATGGGAATATCCCTTTGTTTAACGATTAACGATTTTGTGGTATTGTCAATTTTACAATATATTGAAATGAATAATCCTTAACTGTGATGACGGAAATAAATCAGTGAACATAGCTCAGACAGAGATTTGACTGTATTCATATTAGACCTGAGCTCTAGAAAGAATTAATTAATTTATTAAATCTTACACGTTACGCTGTGGTGTTCCATACAACCTTCTTTACTCAAAATTTATATTAATTCAGCCTTAAGTAGATACAAAATACAGTGTCGTGAAATGGCGACTATCTCTCCGCGCGTCGTCGGTTCGCTAATGATCAAGTTGTGGGTTGCATTAGACGAACCGACTCCAATTACATGATCTGATAAACTCCATAAACAATACAGATCTTGGAACATAAAATTTCGAAAACCCGAACAGCTGGTTATTGGAAATGAAGGAGCCAATGTGACTGTACTATAAGAAAATAGTACATTTTAGGTATCTTAATGACGACGTCAAGACACGGCAGAAGCGATCAAGATACGTATCCTCTTCTTCGGTTATTATTCTCCTCCTCCTCCTCCTCCTCCTCCTCCTCCTCCTTCTTCTTCTTCTTCTTCTTCTTCTTCTTCTTCTTCTTCTTCTTCTCCTCCTCCTCCTCCTCCTCCTCCTCCTCCTCCACCACCACCACACCTAGTTCTGCTGCCGCTCCTCTTTCTCCCGCTCTTCTCTCTCCCAAAGATGGTTGGATGATGTGCTGGAAGATCTCAAAAGAATCGACGTGAGGAGTTACACTGAGATGCCAATTGATAGGAGACATTGGAGAAGATCGGTGTTGGAAGCCACGACTCACGCTGGGCTGTAGTGCTAAAGAAGATGAAGAACCGCGTGACTTGTATAGGACGCCTTGTCTGTCACCTCCGTGACCTTGAACCACACATTTCTTTGACCGCAAATACATCTCGTGCAATTCGATTCACACACACACGAAAAAAATCAACTCATTAGAACGAACGAACTCTTAGAGTGAATCGGTTCATTTAACTCGGAATGTCAGAGCTAGTCCATCTGAGGGGAAGTTTAATTAACATGCACATGATAATTGCACAAACCAATAACGGATTGAGTTTAATTGTGTGTGTGTGCGCGCGCGCGTGTGTCCGCGGTAGCTGGAATGTCTAATCATCGTGAATCGAGGGGGAGAGATAAAAACAAGTAGGCTACAGTTGTTAATTCTTTCTGTTAATTAAACATCCTGAACGAGTTTAATTTTATTGCGTTTCTCATAGTTGTGTTTAATAAACCATTCCGGGTTTTATCGCTGTTTCAAGTTACGACATACGTTAAGTTTTGACCTTTGAATGTATTGCAACGATATCTGAACTAGATCCCAGCATTTGTAAGTAGATGAAGATGTGAAGATAAAAGGAACAGTTAAATATTTAGAATTCACGTTATTATGGAACAGTATAACAGAAGCAGGAGTATGACTATGTTGTAGAATATTACTAGTAACCTCCCTGAGCTACAGAACTACCTCACTATTTTGAACGAAGTACATTTATTATTACATAAATTCATATAATTTTTCAATTATGCGAAAAATCTCAATTACTCTATGATTTATTCAGTAACATAACAAAATTTTAGAGCACACAATCATACAATAAACGCTAAAAATTCGAAACTTTCAGATTTGGGTTACAATTTTTATTAGCCTGACATTGGTTTTCAAATTTTTTAATCTTTTTTTTGGGGCCCTTAAATACCAAAACTTTGACATTTCTAAAACTTAACACTACGCTCAAATTTTAGTTGAAATTCTCTTTAATTTGATACTCCACATGAATATTTGCGATTTTATCAAACATTTTCACCCACTTTTTGGGCCTTTACGTCGAAAAATTGTAAAATTTTCAAAAATGAACACTATACTCCGATTGTGGTTTAAGTTTCCTTTAATTTGATACCCCACATGGGTTTTTGGTATTTTTTTCACAATTTTGAGCCCTCACATTTTTGCCTACCGTTTTGGCTATTTTTGGGGGGGCCTCAATATAAAAGACAATAGGGTTCTGTAGGGTAAAGGTGTGGACACGCATCACAGGTTTTCCAAAAATCGGTTGATGCGTACAAAAGATATCGTGAGACATATCCCAAATAGATAGACGGATATAAGACAGGCAAATGCCAAACGGTCGAGTTAAAACTGAGAACTCGTTTGCTCGTTCAACAATTCCTTACATCAGCTCTGAGTAACAAAACTGTAAAACGACAACGTGGTATTCCAATAAGTGTCATGAGAGTGCCAGAGTACGGAATATACATTGTGGTAGTTAACGTAAACTAGGCGTGTTGTGTTTAGCGACTCGTTATTACTTCCATGTTCCGTAAGGAAATGCACGTACGGTATGGTGATCGCGAAAAAATCGTGTTCGAGATAACGGCTGAGTCTGATTGTACTACCCTCAAAACATGAAGAAAAGTAATTTTCCGAAAAGTACCTGCCGCAAATTCAAACAGAATAAAATAATTTTTGGCATATGTGCTCGAGTTGCAGAGGACTCAAGACCTATTGATTTTGGTGAAGATCGGTTAAGGAGGAGGGGTAGTTTACCAGCAACGCTTTACCTTTTAACAAGGGTAAAGTACTTAATTTTCATAACAAAGTAACCCGAAAAGAAGGTCATAATATCCACTGTAAAAATGTAGATGAAATATCTATAAATGGAAAGGGTAGTTGAAGGGGGAAGAGGTAATTTTCTTTAAATGAAAATGGTCAAATTTTTTGGAAAATACCTTCCTGATGTCTAATAAACTACTTCATTTTGAAGGATAAGATATCTTAGTAATTACACATAATGAAACTATGACTCAATAAAAGTGTAGGCCTAAATATCAAAAATTGGGTTGTTCGTTTGAGGGGGAGGGGTAGTTTACCTGCATTGTTTTGTGTTTTAACAAGAGTACAGTACTTAATTTTGATAAATAAGTGCCTGAAAATAAAGTCATATTAATCCACTAAGAGGGTACTTGAAGGGGGAGAGTGTGATTTTTTGAAAATTACTTTTCTGATATCAAGTAAAATACGAGTATTTAATTTTGAAGGATAAGATACCTTAGCAATTGCATATTATAAAACTATTACTTTACGAAAGTGTAAATATCCTTAATGTGGTGATCGGTTGAGGAGGAAGGATGATTATTGCGTAGTTCAGTTTCTTTATAAGAATAAAGTGCCTAATTTTTATAAATAAAGTGACTCGAAAATAGCATTATATTAAACGATTACCCATAATAACAAGAATATCTATAAATAGTGAAAATAGTTTGAGGGTGGGGGGATACGTTTTTAGAAATTATCGAACCGAATTCAAGAAAATGATTTTAAATAAAAATCTTAGAACGTGGAAGTCATGCATGGTTCTTCATACCAATTTTTTAAATAGGTTTCGTACATGAGTACAGTTTAATCACCTAATTAACAATATGAAACGTTTATTGTAATCCGTGTTGCGATGTTGTAGTTTTTTGTTATTATGTTTCGAGAATAAATTCCCATCTTCAGGTGAAGAATTTTTATCCTCCTATTATATAGGAATCATCGGCGAAAATATTACACACACGCGCGCGCGCGCGCGCAAATAAACAACACAACCACAACTGTTACAAATAACATAATTAAAACCGTTATAACTAGACAAGTATCGAAAACGTGCGCACTGCTCGACTGTTACATTTCAACAGGACTGATTACAAAGTTCGCCGTTTATCTTCAATATGGTGTCATACAGGGTATTTGATTTTCACAAATCTGGTCGTTAAGCAAGGAGTCTTTATGAATTTAGGATGCTCTGTAAATTTCAAATTCCTGTAACGCATCCATAAAACGACCTTTGTTGCTAACCTGTATGAGTATCATATTTTCCGCGAATCCAGTGTAATTATGGTTTTCATTTATAAAATGTGATGCAAAATTAGATTTGGCCGATATGATACCTTTTTGGTATATGTTCTTTAAATGTGTCAATAAATCTCCTCCCCGTTTGACCGATGTAAAACTTATCACAATCATCATAGTGCATCCTGTATACGCCTGAGCAATTTTCTGTTATTTTTGGAGACCTTAACCTAAATATATTTTTTAAATTATTGATAGTTCTGAATAAAACATTAACGTTTAATTTCTTAAACTCATTTTTTATAACGTTATAGTGGTGACAAGACGGATTACAATAAAGGTATATTATAAATTTTAAATTAAATCTTAATGCGATCTGGAGACTGTATATAATGAATACGAAACGGTTAGTAAACCGAGAGTAGTAACGTTTCCAAAACGGTTAGTACAGTAATGGATAATGTGATGTGCGGGTGACTACAGGGGGCGAATCTACAGGGTGTAAGTGACAGCTACCCCCTGTCGCTACTCAGCAGGTTGCAGGTGTTTTGTATCAAACCATCCCAGCCCATCCCTCTCGACGTCTTCACTGACCTTCAACAGTTTACAACACATTCTCTTCTTCTTCCCTTCCCAATTCTAAGTAGAGAAGTCCTGCTTGTCATCAGCGCTCCCCCCCTCCCCACCATTAACACGGTGACAAAGTGTGGCGCATCTCGCTGCCAAATAAATTCACTTTAAAACGAGCACAACCAATGACCGACAGAAGGAAGGCACGCTGGTTTCCAGAAAACTTTCAAAGAATTCCAGACATTTAATAACATGACTGAGGGTTGCATTTTTGAATTTTTGTAAGGTGATTTGTCTCTGCGCTTCTGTTGTGTTTGCACGGTAATACAAGACTGTAGGAACCAGTAGGTCACACTCACTGTCTTTGCTCAGCGGTTTTCTTCTTACACCTCAACACCGGGTTAGTCAGATTACATTACTCTTTAGCGCAGGCGCGAATCCATGGACGGGGAAAATGGGAAAATCCCCCCCCTAAGTCATTTCAGACGAAGTTTTTATCGTCGTCCTGCGATTGTAGAATGGTTTTGTGATTGTGTATGTAATAAAAATTCATATAGAGTTAAGGAGGTTCTTGGTGTCACTCTAAAATTAGTAAATAATAACTGTACCTTATCAGCCTGTTAATTTTTGTTTTACACATGTTGTAGAAGTAGATATAGAAACAGTAGTGTGTGATTTTAAACTGTAAGTGAATATTATTAAAAGAACAATGGACTGACAAACAGAGATATGATTTTATACTCGTACGTTAACAAAGTTATTGTGTTGATAATAATACACTGTATCCTATAACTTTCGCTCATTCCTATAATTTATACTTTAGGCCTTTAAATAATGGTCGAAATTTCCATAACCCCTCTCCCAAAGTCAGCGCTTCCTCACCCAAAATTGGTTGCTGGATCCGATCTTGCTTTAGCGTTTGCAAATAGAACAAGCAAACGTTCTATTTGCAAATAGAACAAGGAACGTGATGGACGAAACGAGTGGGCGCGCCAGTGGAATAATAGATTTTAGTTTCCGTTCTTCCTCAGATGACCATCACGTAGAGTACGTGATCAATAAGTTACATCAAGATGACTTTTAAAATTTAATTATAAATAATTTAACTAAAACTGATTTTAATTTTAATTTTAAATAAAGGAATATATTATTGACAGTGAAAGTTAAGAACATTTTGTTTTTTATTAAAGCCACTTCGGACAGCACATTTTAAGTTCCTTTCCCTTTTTCTAGTAGGCTTTCATTCTTTCATTCTTTCATTCTAGATCCTTCTCTGTTTTTCTGTGATTTTACTTCTCAGCCTTGTCTGTTGATCTTTTTTCCAGCTTGAATTTCTGTATTACTTTTTTGTATTTATTCCTGTTATTAATTGTTTCTTCATCTACATTTGCGATCTATTCTAAATCTTCCTGTACTCCTTTGTGCCATCTAAATGTTGTTTTCATGTTTCTGACATATTCAAATAAGCTACCTCTTTCGTTAATGTTTTTTTATATATATATTTTCCATTCTAAATAAATGTCGATAAAATTTCAATCTTCACTTCCGCATTGCTGTAGAAAGTTTACAGAAAACTTTGTAAATTGCTTCATTTGATCTTAATTTGAATTTCAAACCTTAGCCTACATTTGTTTTGGGCCATAACTTTTCTTAATATACTTCCTCCTACTGCCAATATTTTTTCTACGGAACGATTTCCAGGCATTCGCATGCATATAAGGTTTCAGTACCTATTATTGTTTTGTAATGTCTTGATTTTGAATTTAAGCTTATACATTTTTCGTAATAAATGGTTTTGCTGTTAGATGGTACGCGATTTCCACCTTGTTTACTCTGCTTTTCATGCATTTTTTTCTGTTGCTATTGGTGTTATAATTTCTACTAGGTATTAAAATTTTTGTCGTTTCATATACTGTTTTCGAGATCAATCCTCTCTTTGCAATTTTAAATGTTAGAGATATATTGTTTTTTATTTTATTTTAATACTTGTAAGCCCATTGTTGAAGCACACATTTCCAATAAGTGTACTTTAATTTTTCCTTCTACCAGATTTTGTGTTAACACAACTAAGTCATCTGCAAACGACTAAAGCCTGTTCAGGTTAATATGAGGCAGCTGAAATCTATGTGGAACGGTTGAAGCTCACACACAAATCCTCTAGCGTTAAATCTGCTATATGGCAGCCAGCAGACAAGAAGATTAAAATTAACATTGCTGCTGGACTTACATTGACGTTAACAATTTGAATGCAATGTACATAATATGCCACTTAGAGAACATAGAGAACTACTTCTCTTCACGTCATGTATTCAGTCATAAATTATGCTTATTGTTTTGAAATTACACATGCCATAAATAAAAGAAAAATTTAAAAAAAATTTAGTGTGTCGTGGGACACACGCCAGAAATGAGAACTTGAGTGTCGAGCGGTGGAAAACTGATTCAACGTGTAAAATGTTGCTCGTATGTACTTGGAGTAAGAGAGATTTTGTTATAAAGAAGTAAGACTCAAATAAGAGTGAACGGATAATTGGATAAGACGAGGGCGCAGTCATATTTATATGTAGGCCCTACTTTATTATAAGAAATCGCTGTTTACAATTAACATAAATAGAATCATATCATATGCCGTGTTATATTCAGTAGAAATACATATACAAATAATAAGTAACAAATAATTTTTTTCAATGTAACAATATGATTTACGCAATATTTATTTGAAAAGTAGAATGTGATATGCGCAGTAGGTCTATAACAATTACATTTTTTTGAAATTATAAAACAGCCGTGTTACTAAATAGGACTTTGAGGCATACAAAATTCAAGTCAAATAAAATATAAAAACCATAATCGAAATCAATGATTGACTAAAACACGAACAAAGTAAACAAAGATAGAAAATTTTACTCTTTTGACTTTTCAGACAGGTACCGAAACATTCTGTTTGAGAATACTACAAATGTTATAATAAAATAGGTGTCACTGATTTTAAATTGTTTTTTATGAGTTAAAGAATTGGAAAGTTGTGTAAACATATTAGGCTAATAACGAACTAAATACGCCTACAAGAAGGAAAGGACTTCAAAAGTATTCCGCTCAATCTCTCAGTATGTCAGTACATTAATTTTCTTTTACCATAATATAAAATTAATTTTAATATTTACATTATTCTTGCAATAGTATTCAAATATTTCAAATATTCTCACATTCTTTAAAAAATTACACTCTGCTTAAAGCACGCATATTTGTGGCAGTGGGGAAATTTTACGTAGATATGTGGGCAAAAGATGTTTGATTGACCTAACAACACTGCTTTTTCGTTTCATCCATTTCGTTACACATTGAATCAGTTTACTGCCCTAAGAGCGCGAGGCATACAGGAATGAGCCGGGCTCCGTAGTGCTTGTACGAAGGTCTCACTTCAAAAATGAAATCAACTATTCAGAAAAATGTATCTTCGAAGAAAGTACCGATTAACGATAAAAGGAAAATTGGAAGACGAAGAAAGCAAAGATTTTTGCTGCCCAACGTATTATAAATATAAGACTGATTTAGCCAGAACGTAATTCAGAGAACAACAAAAAAGCAGACGTTCTAAATCTTCTCAAGTATACGTGTTCTTAATAGTAAGAGACTCTTATAGTCTGTGCAGACATCTTGCAATTGAGTTCAATCGTATAGGCTCGTATTTGCTGAGACCCTAGCGGGTTTCTTTTAGTTTCGTAAATTTTCGTATTCAAATTATATAATACAATAGTGGAAAGTATTCTAACACATGGGGTTGAGATGTGGCAGGCTACAGAACATAAGAAGAAAAGATTATGAGCGACGGAAGTGGGATACAATTGATGCTAAAAGATTAAGATGGTTCGGGCATGAGTGCTGTGTGGGTAATGATAGATGGACAAAGAGATTACTAGAGTGGACCCCTCCTGAGAGGAGAAAAATAAGGATGCCGCGACAGACTTGGATGGAAGGTATAAGAAATGCAATGACACGGAGAAATATGAAGAAACGTGAAGATTGAAAATATCGTAAAGTTTAGAAGCTACGACGCGAAAATGTTGTTCGAAAATCGCAAATATATATATATATATATATATATATATATATATATATATATATAGTAGATGACGAGTTTGCCTCTTGTGTTATACTTATAATTTTAATATTGAGTTTTAGTTTCAGTGTTTGAGTTTGCGAAACGTTATAAAGTCGCAAATCGGACGCGTTCTGTGTGATAAAAGCGTCGTGTAGCCTGTGTGTCCTTACCTGTCCCTTCTCACTCTTAATTTCTTCCCGATAGGCGCCAAATTGTTTTGCCAGAAAACAATTAAAAGATTCTATCTTATTTGTCTTACGGTGTTGTAGCATTCGATTCGAATTGTTCGCCAACTGGCTGGAACTCGAATCTCGCTTAGGTGGGGGAACGTGTTACCAACGTAAAATAATGTTGGTTAATTCTACTCGCTGCTACAAAACACAACTTACATAATATATGGAAAATAATTACTGGACAGTTATTCACGATTCACACTTTTTTATTTGGCTCAGAATTTGTTAAGTTCATTAATGCTTATACAAAATGTGATTAATATAATATGTTTAAGCCTCGGCAATAAATAATCGTTCACTCAGCGGAAGGCTGGGTTGGCAATACAATGTTTTTCTGTCGCCACAATAGACAGCGTTTATTATTTATACACAATAAATTTGCCAATGAATCCTTTTAAGTACGACAAAGAAGTTTTAAAACAAGATAATTAATTACAATATATCACTTTATAATCGTGATAATTAAAATTGAACAAGGTTTACATTAGATTCAAAGTTGTGGTGTCAAAGTGTGTGACGGTGTCATTCGTGTAGTACATAGGTTATAATCAGTTAATTAGTATGCATAAAATATGTTTTATTTATCAATCTTTGAAAAAAATACCATCAGTTATAGTGAGAGTTCACAGTTTAGTGAGAAAGTTGAAAGAGAATTTATTTCAGATATTTAATTAATTCAGCAATACTTATCATCAGTTGCTTGGAAGTGTAGTGTCAAATAGTTAATGTAGGTTGGGTTCATCGATGTTGGTTCATCGTTCTTCAAATATCTTGGGCTTCAGGTACGCCTTGCGTCTTTTTCTTGTTAGTTGACTTATTTTAATAGATTTGGATTTAATTAAACTGGTCCTTGGCCTGGGTTGAATGTGTCATCCTCTCATCAGTTAGTTCGGTACTTTTAAATCAAATTTGGGCCCTTCACGGCGTGGCGTCTCTCCTCGTAAGCGTCACTATAAGATTCTAACGTTCCTAACTGAAAATCATCAATATTCTGCTGTTGTCATGGTAACTCAAAGATTCTGATTGGTTAAACTTGACTTAAGACCATTGTTAGAAGATTTGAATTTTTATTCAAAATGGTTACAGATCTTCTGATTGCAATTAATCTTCGGTATTCTTTTTAAAGTATTAAATATCATCACCACTGTTTGTATTTTGTTTCAAAAATTAATTTAACATCCCATAAGGTTGGGTTTACTGATGAATTAACATTTGGACAGTTATGTTGATATTGTTTAAATACACTGTTTTCTTATTTTACATGATTACTTTAACATTTCTCTCTTAATATGATTACCTAATTGTCCTTTATTGTTTACTTGCCTTAGTTTTGCTAATGTTATAGTTTAAATCTTACAATTTGTAGTTTTTGTTGTTTTACAGTTAGGCATTTGCCTAGGCCTAAATAGCAATTGGCTATTTTCCTTAATTTACACAGATTACATTTTATTTTCCCCTTGTATAGGTTCTGATTTGTTTTATACATGATTTGTTCATTTGTTGAATGGTTTTATGTCTGTTCTATAGTAATTGTATGTTATTTTATTAGTTCCATATTCTGGCTTGTCTATTGTTATAACTGCTTTTTCAGTATTATTGGATTTGTCTCAATTTATTTTGTTTCTTATTACTGCTTTTGTTTGTAATTGAATTATTATTTCTTATTCTCTATTATTTAAAATATAACATTTAGTCTTATGGTCTACATAACTCCCACAGCCACATTCCTATTCATTAAACATAATTATTTGCATGTCATTACTCACAATGTTCATTCCCTTCATCTCCTCATACTCTTTGGTGAGTTATAATTATTACATAATATAAAAGATAAAAACATAAACATTAATTAAATATATGAACACAATGATATTTCCTTATAACTAATTCCAAATGACATTAGGTCATTAAAATGAAACTTCAACAACAGTTTACTATACGATATTAAAATCTTTTTAACGATTATATTATTATTAAATGTCTTTTCATATCATTTTAAATGAATAATATCGGGTTTTACCTCTGTACATCAGCAATCATATATGCTGTGTATTAGCACACTAATAGTCATTTTTGCTTAGATACATTGGTAATAATATGAATTGCGAACTTAGAATACTAATGGCTCACAAATTAACATATGATAGGTAGTCAATACTACTACTATCTGAACTCTATTAATTACTTAGTTTACTGCACTTTGGTTCAGTTGGTTATGTACACTTGTGTTCACTGATAATTGCTGTTAATTGCCACAGTCCTTTCTGTGTTTAGCGATTATTAGCTTTCACTCGTTTTTACTACTCACTGATTTATTAGTGTCTATCCCTATCAAAGGGGTTCTATTTAATTTGGTATTTTAACACTATCACCTTGCACTCTCTATGTTTGATTTAAGTGTTACTGGTGTGTATTGCTTACTTAAATTCTCTTTCTCATTTTACAAATGTTCATTATTACTCTAATTCCCTATCTCTCACTTTACCAGGTTCAATTATACCGTTAACAAGTTTATGTCGTATTAGATTGATTTATCATAGTTATCTCTATTCATTTGGTTAGTGTACCCTTCTAAATTTAAGTTATTGAAATTAACACTTCTCATTTACATTGTTTGTTTGGGTTTACATTAATAATTATCATTTACAATTATTATTCATTGGTTTCTTTTTATTTAGTCTATCACTGGTGTTCTGGCTGGTTCTATTTATTATTTTGTTATAAGTTATATAACCTTATTTTAGTGTTGTGGCTGGTTCTACTTTCTCACTTACCATCTATTGGGTTATTATGGTTAAATCGCCATGTATCATTGTTTTCAACGTTTCGGTCCGTTGCTTGTTACTTTTCTCTTATCAGAGGTTACTTTTATGATTACTTTCATATGCTTGATCGTATTATTATTTTAATTACCTTTTCTTTAATCTCTGACTCATCCCTTTTTCATCCTAGTGTTAAGTATTTAATAATGTATTCTTATCATGTTTCTTCATTAGTATTTGTTGAAGATATGTACCATTACAATATATATATATATATATATATATATATATATATATATAACGTCTCGCGTCTGACCAACGGCGAGTATCGTTTCTTAATGATTACTTATTGTTTATATTTGCGAATGTTCGAAGCGGTTATATTTTTATGTTTACCAAAAATACTGAAATCGAGTGTGTGTGATTTGGGAGAGGTTAATGGAGTTGTTTAATCGTAGTTAGGAGAGAGAGTAGGACCAAGGATATTAACCCCGGAGTATACAATTACTTATTTTATATTCGCCGCTCATAAGACCAGCTGATTTTGACGTCTGTCTTCAAATTTTAGGTTAAACAAACACCAATTGTCGATGATACTTCCCGGCGGTTCGTCCTCTTCTTGGCTTCCTGAAACTCTGTAACAACTACCCTCTACAAGAAATAATACACGTTTTATTATTTATAACAAAATATTCAGAGTATTTATTTATGTAATACACTGATTTTCTCTTCTCCCAGTACAAAAATATTATAATCGATTTTTTCTGTCAACAACACATTGGATCGATCTAATTAGGTAAACATTGGAATTATAACAAATTATTTTTTTGTTTATCCTTGATTAAACATTAAACAATAAAGAATTCATTTATTAATTTCCCCAGGGTTAAGGGTAAGTTCTTTGTGTTATGAGAAGGTCAGATATGAATAATTATATACTACGCTTTACAAGAAAAAACATAAATTTTTTTGGTTTTTCGTAGTATGTAGTTCCGGGTTTATCCGCTAGAGTACAGGTTATGTCTTTATTATAAATATGAAATCAGTTACTAATTATTGGAACTGCACAAAGATTCGATATGAAGATTTCTTGGTTAACAATTATTAATAAAGTTTATTTTACCTCTTTTCTCGAAGTGTTTACTTGGATGTTGCTGTTTCTAGTGTTGGAGTTATAGTTGTTTTGTAATTTCGTTAAATTTTCATCAGATACAATCTCACCAAAATCTCGAAGTGCCGTCCAACTAGGCCTGATCTGGTAGCTGGGTTATTTCAAATTTTCATCGAATAAAGGACGTTAAAGTTGATATTTGAAGGAGTTCCAACATAAGGTGGATACTACTAGTTAATTTTTATTAAATTTAGCACTGTTTCCAAAAGTTTTCATAAGGTTTTATTAAATTTTTGATGGCATTCCACTTTTTCCAAACGAACGGTTTTCAATCGTTTTAACAATTAATTTCATATCTTGTTAGGTGGTTACTGTTAGTAACCAATAATTTTTATATCATTTTTTATTGGTGCATCTATATACTTTTGAGTATATAAGCTGTTTTTAATTATTATAAATTTATTTCTTATTTACAGAAAAATAATCCTTTTTAAATTTGGTTTATTATCCAATTTGATTTATATAAGGGTTTTCCTTTTATTTCCTCTTAACTTTATATATAGGTCTTTAATATTTTTATTTTCTTTAATTGTATTTATATATTATTTATTAATTTCTTATAGTATCCTTTACACTAAACTATTTTCTTCTGCCATTTTACTCATACAGTATTATTTTATTTTTATTATTATTTTATATTTAACCCTTTTATATTTAACCATTTTATATTTAACCCTGGGTTATCTTATATTCAAACACAATTATTCTTATTAAATATAAAATTAGACCTAGGTACAAAATCTTTGTGGCCTACACAATACACATTATACAATATTCAAACAAAATACATAATTGGTCAGTAGCAATATAGTCTACTATTATAATCAATTGTTTCTCCATCTACAGCATAAGTCTGTGAGATGCTCCTTTTAAACCACTTATTTTCTCACTGGGTACACTATAACTCACTTTGTACTCTTTATATCACTTAATTATAGTTTATAATGGTTTGTGATACAAGGTAATCTAGAGCTAGGTATATTATACCCATTTCTGACCTTTATAGTGGGGTGATTACGTTATCATTTTTGGGACTGGGTTATGTAACGTTACAATATATATATATATATATATATATATATATATATATATATATATATATATATATAATTCCACCTTTAGAAATGATTAGAAGATTATCCTAGACCTCTCCGTCACAAAAATTTGAACACAGACACAAATTCAGTACATACAGAAAACCCACTAAAACTGACACACTAATACACGACTCCTCCAGTCACGCAATACAACACAAATTAGCCGCCTTGAGAACTATAATACACAGACTAAACAACATCCCACTAGATGAAAAAGACTACAAAGAGGAACTAAACATGATAAAATATCTAGCAGAATCCAACGGATAAAACAGAACAATTGTCAATAAACTCCTACACAAAACACAAATCAAACAACAGACAAAGACAGAAAACAACAAATTCATAACACTAACATACATCAATAACGACACTGAAAAATAGCCCACAAATTTAAAAAAGCAGGATACAGAATCGCATACAAAACTACAAACAAAACAGAACACACACTATGAAAACACACACACGAACAAAAAAATTTGATCTACCTGGTGTTTACAAACTAAATTGCTCAGATTGCAACAAATTCTACATAGGCCACACAGGACGTTGCTTCAAACAGAGATACATTGAACACACAAAGGCACTACATTCCACTACCGAATCCACCTTTACAAACCACCTCATTGAAGCAAACCACACATACACAAACATAAAAAACAACATGGATATTCTACACGTACACACAAAAGGCCGAAAACTAGACACTCTTGAAGAACTAGAAATATACAAACACATAAAAACGACATCCTAAAGGAACAGAGACAATTCAAATTACACATATTATTCGAACATATCACACCCCACACACACACAATATCGATATTTCAAAAGACGGCGCCGTCGCCAAGAATGAGACTGACAGCGCTCCCAGTGACAGCCTCTGACGAAGCTGTAAGAGAAAACTGGTTCAGGCTATAAGGTAAAAAGTTTACATTTTTACCAATAAAAAACTTGTGTCCTGAGTCGATAGTGTTATATTTATATTTAGATTATTTCTTATCTTTTTGAATCCATGGTGAGTATACAATTATGAATATTTCTAATTTATCCGAGTCCGCAGCTACGGGTGATCGAGTGTAGTAAGTACCTGAGCAATCCGTTTTAAGCAATCTGACGTTGCATCACATTGCAAGAAGCAGTTTGTAATTCGGATCACTTGCTCCCTACACAGCGACGGCTTCAACACAGCTGCGAGGCTATACTTTAGATTTTTATCAGTGAAAATCGGACCGCTGTAAACGGGGGAGGGGGGATTTTGTGTCCAGCCGACCGTAACGCGCACGCGTGGTGTAATCTGCCAAAACTGCCGGTCATTAAGTGTGCACTCTCTGACAGCGCTTCGTCAAACAGAGTTCACACTCCCCAGTCTCACACTTTACCGCCGTTACCGAAATTTTCTTGACCCAAAATGCCGTCAGCACCATTTGTTTCCAAACGCTCACTTCCTTCGCTTACCCTACCCTTCGCCGCGTTCTTATTATTTTCCTACTCTTCGTCTTCGTCGTTCATCCTTTACGGCTTAGGCTAGTAGCCTGTTCCAGCTCAACGGAATTCATCCAACTATCGTTTACGGAGTCTTCCCACACTTCTCTTCCCCTTTGGATGATAGTCAAGGGCTCTTCTTGAAAATTTAGTTTGATCCATTCTCTCTACGTGTAACCGCCACTCCGTTTTGTACCGGGAGATTTTTTCACTTAAGCTTTCACCTATGCCTAGCTCCATCCTAATATGATCATTTCTGATAATATCTCTCCTGGTACAACGATTTACAGCCGTCAAGAACCTCATTTCCGCTCCTTGTATTCTAGATATACCTTTCGCCTTTCTAACTCCAGTCTCACTACCATACAGTAGTTGAGCTATGGCCATTACATTATAATATTACAATTACGTCTCTTTCCTTGTTTTCTTCTTCAAGTGTTTAATGATACAACCACAAAGTGACTGGAAGAGACTAATTTTGCTTTCAACCTTCTTATCATCTTGATAGGCTACGTAATGCTTCACCCTAGATACTTGAAATCTGGCACGTGTTCTATTGGCAAGTCCTGTATGGCAATCTTTATTTTAATATGCTTTGCCCCAGAAAAAGCTATAAGTTTTATTTTAGATAAACCTATACTTTTCGTCTGAGGTTTTAACAGTGACACGTAATTTCTGCTTCTTCAGCGACCGAAATTACAAAAGCTAAATTTTTAACAGGCCAATCCATTGGTTGCTCTTGCCACTTCAAACGGCCATTTTACACTGGAACGGAGACGAGCGCATTTCAGAGAGTCCTCAGCCGAAGTGCCTATGCTTACTGTAGATTGACGAATAAAACTGTAGTATCTTACGAAGCAGTATTTTGGTATGTTGTAGGCTCCACAAGATTACTTTCAGTCCTAAAAATAGTGTTCCTGATTTTTAAAAGTCATTTAAACAGCTGCATGGAATGTCTGAAAAACACAGAAGGTACTGGATTTTCTTCCATTTAACTCGAACGCAAATCATAAAAATTGAAGACACAGGACTATCTGAAGGAGACGCCAACAAACAGTCGGAAACAGCTAATTGGGTGAAGTGGTCTTCGTATTACCTCTGTTAGACGCAGATGAAACAGAGATGATTATTCTCCGGGCTGTAAGGCCGTGGTCTAATACAATTCTAATGCTGATCGACGTTGTAATCAGACGTTTCGGCCTCATCTCTGGAGACCATCTTCAGTGAATGGAAGCACTGACAAGGTGTGCGTCAGTAAACCACAGCACAATACAGCCTTTACCACAGTGCTGTGGTTTACTGACGCACACGTTGTCAGCGTTGTCTGGATGGCCTCCAGAGATGAGCCCGAAACGTCTGATTACAACAACGGTCAGCATTAGAATTGTATTAGACCACGGCCTTACAGCCCGGATGATAATTTGAATAATCATCTCTGTTTCATCACACAGCACTGTGGTACAGGCTGTACTGTGCTGTGGTTTACTGACGCACACTTTGTCAAAGGTTTCTAAAACCGTTCACTGAAGATGGCGCACAGAGGTGAGGCCGAAACGTCTGATTATAACATCTATCAGCATTAGAATTGTAGTAGACCACGGCCTTACAGCTAAGATAATAATTTGAATAATTATGACACCAGCCGTGAAAGACTAAGAAACAGAAACAGAGATGCTTTTGTAAAGAACTTAATATCTTGGATATCAGAAAACAACACAGTGACAACATTTTGCGACTATTTGGTTAAAACTTATATAGGAAACGAATGTAAATTCCCTACAGAAATGTGGGCTTCATCTGAATTTAAATTAATTTAAATCTAAATTTCATCGTTCTATAGACGACTGTGAAATTTTCCACATTCATTTCCGATTATTTCCAAGGCGCTCGTCCCAATATGTTCACTTTTGTCCATGGAATAAAAGCTATGAAGTCGGAAACAGAAATGGATTCGTGAGGGCCCCTAAGTGAAAAATAGTTACCAGGAACAAGCGGTACAAACATTTATTTCATAGAAAAATAATTAAATTATTTGAAGGATCATAAAATATCAAGATTTTAATTCGTAAAATGTGCACCATATCACTAAAAAAAAAAAAACAAGGTAAGAGTAGGCCGAAATAGCGAGCTTAGAATCAACAAAATTAAGTCAGAGTGACAGAGATTTACTGTAGAAATAATTAAAAAATATCAGTAAAAGAGTAAAATAAATTAAATAAACAGTGATGAGATTAAACGGCCGAAATGAGATTTCTCAGCTACGTGGCAGGTTGTACTTATCGCAAAAGAAATGTTGATGTACGGCAAGAACTTAATACATTATTATGAGTATACTTGATAGAATTGTCCCGATATCGGCTAACATGATTGGAACATCTTCAGCGAATGGATTCCCAAACCATTATTGAATTATAAGCCGACGTGACGTAGAGCTCTGGGATGTCCGAAGAATCGTTGGAGTGACCAGTTCTAGTCTATCTGTTTAAAGGGACCGCAATAAACCTTTTTGGGTTTAATCCTCACTGAAGATAACGATGATGACTTTTTACGTGCTTTTTATACAATAAATTTTGATGAAAAAATAGAATAAACTTAAACTAATGTAACTAATACTTGACAGTGATTGTTTATACTATTTATACTTACACGTGTGTTATTAGGAATGAGATAATTCCGCCTGTACATCAGTAGAAAAATTCAGACCATTGAACCACTGGCACATTGAACTGGCAAAATCACGAGCGGCCACCTGCTCCAGGTGGATTGCCACCTGTTTTAGTAATAATATTTTATTTTATTAACTGAAATAATTTTTCGTTACTTTCGTTTATTTATGAGGAAAATAAACGTCGCTGATTACAATTAAATTTAAGGCCTTTGGGAATAACCGAATGGCTTGTTATTAATGTGGCGGACGTCCAAGAATATAATTAATAATTTAAAAAATATACAAACACTTGGTAAGCTTCACAGTTTATATATTTTTTTATATATAAACTGTGAAACTTATCAAGTGTTTGTATCCTTTTTTATAACATTTGTATATTAATATGTTTCACCAAGTGCCCAACGAGTCGTCACAGTCGTTATAATTAATAATACTTTTTACGTCTGTGAATCACGTCTTTACGACAAGTGACTTCTGTTTTTTATAACTTTTGCCGGTGAAGGGTTTGTGAGGATCGGTCAAAAATATAATGAAAATTTTAACTAAATATAATTAAATCACTACCGACTCGGAACACAAAGTTTTTTATGGGTAAAAACGTTAAAGTTTTACCTTATAGCCTGAACCAGTTTTCGCTTTTAATAGCGAAGTTGTCAAAGAAGCTTTTTAAAAGCGAAAACTGGTTCAGGCTATAAGGTAAAACTTTAACGTTTTTACCCATAAAAAACTTTGTGTTCCGAGTCGGTAGTGATTTAATTATATTTAGTTAATTAACGGACACGTCATGGACAACGAAATCCAAAAATTTTAACTTATTTGTGTCGACGTTTCGACAGTGTTTATTGTCCTTACGAACCCTTCAGCCGGAAAAATTTATTGATTGACGGTCACTACGAATTTAAGGGTTTTTTATAACATTACAGGAATCATCAGAAGCACAGAAAACGTACGATAAAACTGTGATCCGCACAATCTACGCGTTCAAAAAGATTACATCGGATTTTGACAAAGGGAAAAAGAAGAGCAGAACGAGTTAAATTAGCTGTAGATACTGTAAATTCTTTATAATGTCACTTTTGACCTTCGCTGTACCAACTAATTATCATATAAACTATGCGAACGATTGACTCAGACGTTGCAAACGTCGCCGTCGGTTTGAGCCGGTCATGTCGTTGTAGGCGGCAAAATAAATTTGATGTCGAGACATGACGCCACGTTGTCATCACGCGGCGAAATCCGATTCGATTGCCTGAGTCACGCGTAATGCATTCAGCATGGCTTACGATTTTTGTTAATATAGTCTACAATGCGTTTCGTAAAGTGTGTGTTGTCGTCTTACATCAGATTTCCGATCTGATGATGAGTTGTGAAGCTTGAAAGCGCTACTCGGAAAAATTTGTCTATAGTGGTGTCCAACACTGTTATTTCTGTTTGTGATTATAACCACTAACACAACTGTATTAAATATTGAAGATAATACTTTGATTTGTTACATTCTGTATATATTATGCCCAGCTCCACCTAATGAACAGTGACAAAAACAATGTCTGCAAAAAAACGGGGACATCCGTAAAGTGAGAAACAAGTGAGGGCGTCCTCTAAACAATGCTAAACAAAAACAGTGGCCAACTTGTCGCAATGGGAGCGGAGTACGGGTTGGGCTGTTAAAATCTCACTAAAAAACAGAAACTTCTTGCTGTAAACATTTACGACAAGCAAAATTTCATTATTAGCAAACGACAACAATGAAATGAAAATAGCGGTAATAAGAATTTCATTACTGGATTTCGTTGTCCATGACGTGTCCGTTACTTAACTAAATATAATTATTTCACTACGACTAGGAACACAAAACGTTTTATGGGTAAAAACATAAAAGTTTTACCTTATAAACTGAACCGGTTTTCACTTTTAAAAAGTAACTTTTAAAAAGCTTCAAAAGAGGCTTTTTAAAACCTTTGATGAAGCTTTTTAAAAGTGAAAACCGGTTCAGGTTATGAGGTAAAACGTTTACGTTTTTACCCATAAAATATTTTGTGTTCCGAGTCGTAGTGAAATAATTATATTTAATTTCATTACATTATGATGAGTGCTTTTACTATCTATGGTTTGCAGAACACAAGTTCCGAGACTACCGGCTTCTTTCTGTCCAGTATCCGCCCACCCGTATCCTATTTCGGACACAAAGCTCCCCTGAGACAAGGCTTGAAGGTTGGACTACTCATTTTCCTCAGGACAAATGAGATATTCAAGATTCCCTTATAATTATTTATACAGCCTTACAATTATTGTATAGTTCCTTTAACACAAGCAACCTTTAACACATGGACGTTAGTTAAGTGATTACGGAATTTCACTAAAATTTTCAATAGCTCCGGGGGCTCCTCCCCCTTTGGTCCTCCGTAGTTACGGCACTGGCGAAAATTTTTCATCAGCGAGAAAAATTCTCGTGGGAACGTACGTATGTGTCAGCAACTTTTGTTTTACACGTGTGAAAATTTTGGACCCAAAAATACCTGTCCTTACTAAAACTGGCCATAGCGACAGTCTTCATAAATAGGCTATATATTGTTACGATACCAAAAGCAGCCCAATACCAGAGAAGGGATATAAAGTAAAAAGCATGAAAATAAAGAAGAATTAACAATTTTAAATAAAGAAAAATAGAATGACTATAATGTATACGAGACAAATGACAATAACCCAACCCAAGTGATTGGCCCGATGACAAAAGAAATGAAATAAACACATGAATTAAGAAACTAAGCAAAGTAAATATTATTAAATGTACCATTAATCATGGAAAGTACAAGCCCAAAGAAAATATTGTAATATTAGTTAAGTAAATATAGAATAATAAAGAAATAAACAATAAAACACACAGACCATGATACAAAGAATGATAATAACAAAAGTGAAATATAATAAATAACATATTAATAATCAAAATAAAATAAACCAAGAGTGCATGATAGGAGTAGGAATTTAATTACCAGTTAACATTATAATAAGAGTGATCACACCGAAGTGGATAATGTAAAGAAAATAAATAATATGGAATAACCACTGTTAACACTAAAGTACTGTGAAACATTACAAAGTGCCAGTGTAACCCAAAAGATAAATAAACATCAATAATTATAAACAAGAACTCATCTGGAAGTGAGAGTGCATAAGGAAAGTGGATAATTAGAATTAAAATTAAACCACAAAATATATATAAAAACGCCCAAATAAGTGAGTAATTAGAGAGTTTAGTGGTGAAAAGGAAATAATAACACTAGTAGATAAGATATCATTACATTAGGTTGTTAGTCAGTATAAAAAATACATTAATGTAAGTCAAAGTAATATTGTTATTAGTTAGAATTAATAATTAAAAGGACTAAACCAAACTTTACACCAATAAGATGGTATAAAGGAAAGGTAGACCTAAAAAGAGAAATGAATGTTTAAGTGCTAAAATTATATGTTAAATGTTTGAAGTTATTGTAATGATGTTATAAAGAAATGCAGAGAAGATAATAGTGATATTATAGAAATATCCAAATGTTATAATTGTTGAAATAGTATTAAGAATAAGTTCTATTAATAGTGATGAAAGCCTAAGAAACAGTTCATGTTAAAGTTATAAAATTAGCTATAAAAAGCATTAAAATGTCAGAGAAGCTGTAATAGCCATATACTAAAGAATGTAAATCAATAATTAATGTAAACTAACTAAAACAAAACTAAAAAAAATCTAGTAATAAGAGTAAAATTAAAATAAAAACAATGTAACAAGAATAGGTCATAGTAGGCCTAAAACAATGCGAACCAAAATTGTAAAATATCCACAAATAACAGTAAACAGTGTAACATGACATTTAGAACAACATAATATCGTACCTGACTTAATGAAGACTTTGATTAAGAAGCTGACAAGGAGAACAATATCTTCAAAGATGATAGTGAAGAAGAACGACTAACAATTTTAGACTGACTAGTAAGACAACTGACCGTACCCAAATTAATGATTTAGGCTAAGTGATGCAGATATCTTTAAACCCCAACTATGACAATGAACTTTCAGTATTGACCAAACAAAGATTTATAAGGACAAATGGTTTATGAACCAGGACTATAAAGAAACAAATGGTTTCAGTTGATGTATCATTAAATCCAAATAATCAAAATACAAAGTGAGGGATAATAGACCCAAACATATAATATTATGTAAGAGAAATATTGTTAAATAATTAAGTTAATTGATGTAACAAAAATATAAATACACCTGGTTATAGATACAAGAACCATACAAAAAGTGTCACATATAGAGTTCATAGAGTTGTCCTGTGAACAACAAATTATAACATGGTCACAATTACATTCATAACAAGAGTAAAACCCAGATAAACAATAAATGTAACCAGATTATTAGAACTGTGTGTGAGGTAGAGCAACAGTGTTCACTTTATTGTAATTTTTGTAACACAAAACATCAGTAAGTATACGGATGTTTAAACCCATATGAATAGTCAATATGACATGGACAGTGTCAGAATAAGTCATAAATTAGCTGACAAAGGACTAAATAATTAGTATAGGATTTGTTTTGTTAAATGTGCATGTTTTATGTTATAGCACAGTGTTTTAGATAATAGTATTTGTGTTGTGTTTTTTGTATGTAACAGATGATACAGTCAGTTTAAAGGGATGCCAATTTTATGATATTAATTCCATTTTTTGTTTATGTTGTGTTCACAAATATACCAATAGAGCTGATATTAAGCCATGGTAAATAAATTAATTAACCAAGCAGAATGGACAATACAAAGATGTTTTGTTAAATGTCAAACACCTATACAGTTTTAGAAAACAATTATTTGTACAAGGAAGTGGTATAATCATAGCCATGTGGACATGAATTTAAATATTAGAATAATATATATTTTGTGTTGTTAAAATAACGTTATATGTTAAACCATTTTTATGAATGTTAGAAGTTAATTTAATTGTTAGAGATGTTATAACATGATGATGAAAATAATACCATTACAGAGGCCAGGTGAAACCAAATTTAGTAAATTTTGAACAATTATATTAGAAATTTTGTAAAGCAAAGGTGGAAAGGTAGATGTATTTATAGGTAATAATGTATATACGGAATATAGAACCAAAATAACACATATCAAGTTATTTAAGAAAATTCCGAATAACAAAATTGTAACATCCATAGTTCTTAAGCAAAAACAGGCATGTTTGGTGTCTAAATATAACACATGTGAAGATCAAAATAATGCTGATAATGGTTTTAAAATCCCATTCAGTATAGAAAAGTTACGTTATTTTAAAGATTTTGGACAAATTTAGATTCTGAAATAATAAAAGTTTATGACAATGTCTATTCGGATTGACCAACCAGGTTCCAAGTTTACCCTTAGCAACCAGAAATTTCGGATAAATAAAAGGAGACTTCTTTGACAACGATCTTAGCAGATAGACGCGTTCTTAAATCGTCTTACATTATATGTTACAAAGTGTGAAAAAACAATACAAATAGATAAATACTGTTAGAAGTACATTATACAAACGTTTTGCAACAACAGAAGACTACCCATTAGATGGATGAGAAGGAATAATAACCAGAAAGAAGCTTTGAAGTGGACGAGGGACGAGAAGGAAGACCTGACGTGTACTTAGGACCTATTTACAACTAAGAAGAGTACAAGAAGAGGATTTGGTGATCTGACATCTCATTATATCGTACTTCAACACATACACTTGCATACACGTATTTTAAGCAATAATCAACTAAATTACAGACACCATATAACACGAACACTAGAAACAACCACTAATAACACCATATAAGATTAACACCTTTTTAATCACAACAAGAACCTTTAATTCACTTAATAAATATCAAAGCCTGATATAGACATAACCTTTTTAAAACTGGTAACCACTATACGATTTCTGTGTGCACCTATCACTCTAACGTTGTAATATCCCATGATTGTGAACTTGTATTTTGATTAATAGTGTAATATTTTGTATAATTATAAATCCCCGAACCATATACGCCCTGAGATAATTGATGTATTTTTATTTAAAACGTTAACAAAAAGCATTGTTTTGATCTAAAGGAATACTGAACAGCTACTGCTGCCAACTGGTAAAGAAGACTTATATTTTGTACTACAATTGCGATTATTCTGTTTAAAAATTATTAAAACAAGTTAACCAGTGTTTTTTCCAAATAAAGGATTCCACAAGGATATATGTTTGATGATAATTGTGAGTCATTATTATTGCCGTTATATTTAGTAAATAGAATTCACAGGTTGTAGCTGACCCGATAGTTGGCATCGGTGAGTGACGTCACGTAAAAGAAGCAGCGTAGTGGGAGTAAGCGGCAATTTACGAAATCATTCGCCGTCCGACATAATACATTTATAATTTACATCGACGACTCCAGTGCGAGTTTGTCGCTACATCATTTATCCATATTACAAGTCGACATTTCTAACGGACGGTGTATTCAAGTGCACGCTACATAAATACAAGTAAACTGATCCACAATAACATTGTATGTAACGAAATATTCTCTGGTTACGAATAGACGAACCCGAGGTGAGGCTACGTCTCGATCGTAAGTAACCCGACTACATTACAACCACAAGAACCCCCTTAATTATCGTTACAGAATTGGCGCACCAACGTGTGAGGCGTGTAATTTAATATAAATTAAATTATTATTAATAGACAGATAAACCAAAATAAACAAGATGAGGAAGCGGGAGGTATCGCGAAAACGAGCGGCCGAAACCGAGAAGGTAGACGAGTTAAATATGGAAGATAAAGAAGCGACACCGGTCGAGGAAATAGAAATTATAACAAGGAAGGATCCGGAGAAACAACCTGAAGAACCCACACAAACAGAAGGCGAGAAGACGCAAGAAATGTTCAAATGTATGATGGAATTAATACAGGAAACTAGTAAGAAGGCGGAGGAGAGTAATAAGAAACTGAAGGACGAATTGAAGGAAGATTTGGGTAAGAAAATAGAGGAATCAAAAACGGAAAATAAACAGTCTACGGAGGAATTAAGCCGAAAATTGGAAGAGACTAATAAGAAAATTGAAGAAAAAATGGGAGAATTGAAAGAGAATAGCAAGAAAATGGAGGAAAAAATTGACGCAAATAATAAAGCATTGAGGGAAGAATTGAAGGGAAATTACCAGGAAACCATGAAAAAATTGGATGAACACAAAGAGTCATTAAAGGAAGATTGGAGTAACAAGATGGAAATTAATAACCGGCAATTGCAGGAAGAATGGGACAAGAAGCTGGAAGAACCGGTGACTGAAATTAAAAGGGTAGAATCCGAGACCAAGGAAAAGTGCGAGCGGATAAACCAAGAGATACTGAGCGTCCGGGAAGAAACGAACGGGCGAGTTGAAAACATAAGAACCAACCAAGCGATGATGGGAGAAAGGTTAGAAGGTATGTGTACTAGTCTCAATCGTGTGCAAGACCAGACAACTGCACATAGAGATGAAATTAATTCATTAAAAAACAGACAGTGTACCGGTGCCCATACAACATGCGAGGAAAATCGAGAGGTGATCGATTTTCAAAACTATAGAAGAAACCCCATGCTATTTTTAGAACGAGTCGAAGAGAAGATAGCCAAAACCGGGGAAGACAGAGGGTTTGTGATAAGGAGCATGTTGGACGAGATGTTCCGAAAGGTATATGACAATTGGTGGACGGCGATGCGGCCGAGTATACAGAACTTCCAGGAATTTAAAAAACAGTTCAAATCCAAATATTGGTCCGATGCCACACAACACATGATAAGGAGTGACATAGGATTGGGCAGATATGACCTGCACGGCAAGCAAACTCCAACCGCATATTTCCTTGGCAAAATAAATATAGCCAGACATTTAGAGCCTGCAATCCCTACGGAATGTTTAGTGCGGCTATTGGCCTACCACTATGGTGGCGAAATTACAAGAGACCGGATAAATGGACGCATACAAACCATCGAGGAGATGTCAACCTTATTGGCAGAGATGGAACAGGAGAAGAACTTCCTACAATATAGACGAAGGAACGATGAGATAAATAGAAATAATGGTCGCCGCGACGCCCCATATGAAAATAATGGACAACGACCAAACAATAGTTATAACTACAACGGTAACCAATATCAGCGCGGTTACCAAAACCAGAATAACACCAATAACTATCCACGAAATAACGCAAATAATAACAACAATAACAACAACCACTACTACCGTAGCCCTCCTACAAATAATAACAACAACGGATACCAGCGTGCCAATGACAGAGACCACCAGTACCAGAACAACCGGGGTTATAATAACAACTATGATAATCGATACAGGCACAATAATAACGGCAATAATAACAGTCAAAATCAAACATATAGAAGGCAAGTGAATTATGTAAGTGTTGACGATAGGGATGTGGGAAGACGTTGGTACCAGGGACGAGCAAACTATAATGGAAATCGTGGAAGAAGTTTTCAGGAGGAGAGGAACCAGCACTACCGCGATGAACATCGGCGAAGTAGAAGCTGCGACGACAACAGAAATAATCGAAATTCAGTGACGTTCAATAATAACGCCATTGAGGTACAAGAGGCGCAGAACAGAGACAGACCCAATCAATCAGACAACAGGACTGAGGAGATCAGCCCTGATTTAAACGAACTGCGGCAGTGAAAATCCACCAGGTCCCATCACTGAACCGGCAATTTGGGTACTTACTAGGACGAGACAAAACGACTGACGATACGTTGACAATAGTGCAAAATCATTTCCTAAAGAACGTTAGAGAAGAGCTACTGAACGAAGACTCGATAACACAAAATAATTCAAATAATGAGATTGTTTATATCATCGCCCAAGTGAATGGAATAGAGACAAGATGTATGATAGATACGGGCGCAAACGTGTCGTTAATTGACAACGATGAGTACCTCAAAATTCAAAAATATAGTAAGGCCATCTTACCAACTTTACCAATTCAAAATATAATTTTAATCGGAGCCACTGGAAGGCAAAACAAGTCAATAAGAAAACAGGTATCATTAACAGTGACCAGCAGAAATGTAGCTATACCTATGATTTTTCTAATAGCTAGTAATCTACCATTTAATCTACTAATAGGCTGTGATATTTTGAGAAAATACTCAGCTATAATTGACATGAGACAAGCCATAGTGTCGTTAAAGGTGGATAATATAGAATGGACAGCAAAATTGGTAGAAAACAAAAGTGTACCTTCATGCAACAGTATAAGAAAATTCAATAATAACCAAGATGAGTCATGGAATGTAAGAAGGGAATACTTTGGGTGTGAAGATAGTTTATGGTTGGAAAAATTAGAAGAGATCCGACAATTTCGGTCAGAACAAAATGAATGCAATTTAACCACACAACAAATAGAGAAGTTAATTTCAATATATAATAAATACCGCTATGTTTTTTCTGATGTACCTGGCAAGGTAAAGGATTATCAATTTACTTTACAATTCAAGGAGCCTGTCAATTTTAATAAAAAATCATATCCCGTTGCTTATGCATTAAAGGAAGCAGTGAGGACTGAACTAGACAAAATGATAGCAGAAGATATTATTGAATATAGCTGTTCCCCATATACCAGTCCGTTAATAGCAGTTCCAAAGAAAGATGGCAAAGTACGACTCTGTTTAGATGCTAGAGAGATTAATAAGATCATCGTTAATGACAGAACATCTCCTGGAGAGATTGAGGAGATACTGAAAAAGTTCAATGGCATACAATTTATTAGCACCTGGGATACGGTATGTGGGTATTGGCAGGTGGAGCTACACCCAGATAGTCGAAAGTACGTCGCCTTTATTTTCGAAGGAAGGAACTATCAGTTCAAGAGACTACCGTTTGGACTGGTAAATTCAGTAGCTGTATTCGTAAGATGTATGGATCAGGTGTTGGGTCCAGATACAATTCCATATACCACAGTCTATGTTGATGACTTGTTGATTACTTCAGTGAATTGGGAAGACCATTGTGACAGAGTAGGACAAGTATTACAAAAACTATCAGACAATAACGTTACACTAAAACTGCAAAAATCTAAGCTTATTGCCAGTGAAGTCCAATTCCTGGGTTTTAACCTAACAAGACAAGGAATAACGCCATCCAATGAAAAAATTGAAGCTATCCAGAAGTTCCCAAGTCCTAAAAATAAAAAGCAACTTCAGTCATTTCTGGGACTTTGCAATTATTATAGGAAGTTTCAGAGAAATTATTCTGAAATGACAGCAAAGTTTTCTCCACAATTATCCTCTAAGAACAAATGGTCCTGGGGACAGGAACAAGACAATTTACTCCAAATGATCAAGCATAATTTCCTAAGTTCAGTTGTATTAAACACATCCTAATTTCAACCAACCTTTCTTTATGAACTGTGATGCCAGTGATATAAGTTTAGGATCTGTATTATATCAAGAAGATAGTGAGGGAGAACATCAGGTGGTGAGTTTGGCCAGCAGAATACTTAATGGATGTGAACGCAATTATAGTGTAACGGAAAAGGAGTTATTAAGCGGGGGGGAGAAGTGAATGAGACTAGCGTGAAGGCTTTATGACACCTTCAGCACAAATGACAAATTTTGTGATTCTTCCCAAATACCAAATTCTTGTGTTGTAAAACTTAACATTTCGACTGCAGCTGCGGCAGTCGTCTTCAGTGGGTCTTCTGCTCCTTTAGCGACTGACCTATGTTCCCACTCTTTATATGGACTGGACATTAACAAGAAAGGATTCTACTCGCATCCAGGCTGCAAAGATGAAATTTGCGTTCAATGGCAGGATATACATTAAGAGGTGGTAAAAGGAATGATGATATCAGGAAGGAGTTTAATGTATTTTCATCATCATCACTACTCCAAGGTCTAGGCCTTAGACCTGTTCCGGAAAGGCGTCCCTCTTAGAAATTTCATTTCGGCTGCCTGAATCCTCTGCACGTCCCTTTTATTAAGAGTCTATGTCTCACTAGCATACAGGAATGTGGGGACAGCCATAGTTTTATAAAACTTCATTCGGGTATCCTTCCGTGTTTTATTTTTCAGGTACCTATGAATCGTTCCACAGATGCGTCTAAATTTTGTTAGCTTACTATCCCAATCAATATCAGTTCCATATGAGATATTACAATCCAGGAATCAAAATGACTAACCTGATCCAAAATCTGATTATTCACGACTATCTTAGTTCTTATAGGATACCTGCCCTCAAATGCCATCGTTTTAGATTTTGTAGCAGAGATCTATAGCCCATATAGCCCATACTCTTGTATGATGGTATTGAACGTAAATATCGCCCGCTGTAACTGGTCTTCTGTTTTCTGTATCATTACCTTGTCACCTGCATAAAGCAATGCAGTCACATGAATATTTCGCTGAAGTGATATTCCCAAGTCAACTTTAGCTGTCCATCGCCTAAATATGTCATCAATGTGGATATTAAAAAGTGTCGGTAAATAGGGCACCCTTGTCTCATACCTTTCTTTGTAGGAATGTCTTCTGATAATTTATAATTCAATACCACGACAACCACTGTCTTCTAATATAAGTTCCTAAGAACTTTAATTAATTGCGATTAATTTATTGTATTTTCAATAAATTAAAAAATTTACAGGCATTGCACAAATGCAATGCACAGAGAACGGCATTGAAAATGCTTCAATAAATCTAAAAAATATATATATTTATATTCATTCACCAATCAATGAATTCATTCTTCATTTACCAATGTACAGATTATAAGTTAAATGTAGTTACATTCATAAGCGAAGTTTTATATGTGTACTACTACTACGTTATTGACAACAAAGAAGTAGTTTCTATGGAAACTCACCGGTTCCCATTTTCGATAACGCACCAGCGATAGGCCGCAAATGTGCGACACGTCCTTATAAACATTTTCAATGTTAAAAACATAGAGTATCGCACCTAATGTAAAGAGACCATTCCAATAGGTAGACAGATGATAACATTGCCAAAATAACTTGGCAGTATACACTAAGAGCTATAAGAGATCCAGGACGCCCAAAAGCAAAGTGGACACAACAAACCTAAGAGACCGGAACAGGCGTAATCAATGCCTAATCCCTGGAGTAGATGATGATGATGATGATGATGATGATGATGATTATGATGATTTTTCGTCGCCGTTAACACATTACATCATGAGCATAGTCAGTTTGTACAGACATTAGCAAACCTATAGACTTTACTTATGTATGGCTGTATCCAGTGCAGAATGAAACGCTGACATCAACAAAAATGAAACGTCTGTTAAATCCACCCCCATCCCAATGCAGTTATCTTGATATTAAGTGGCGTATCTAGAATTAGGCCTTGGGGGTCCGGTCAACTCGGCTTTATACAAAAGAAAAAACAAGTTAAGATTAATCAACATTACTGTCTTTAAAGTGGTTGAGAAACGTGTGATAACATCCTGAAATCAATACCATTACAGTAAACGGTTATAACACAACAAAAATACGCATTACTGAAATATTGTTTAAATGATACTTATTGACTGAACTGATTTTCGTATATTTTATATTTCAAACGTATACGCAAGTACTGAGTAATAAGCCTGTCTGTATATTTTAAAGAGTTACTACTATATTATGGGGGATAAACAAATTACAGCAGAAACTAAAACCAAAATATTTAAAACCATTCTTAGAAATATCATGACTTACGGCTCAGAAGTTTCGACTACTAATAAACACACAAGTACAAAATTAATGACAGCAGAGATGGACTTTTGGAGACGTTCGGCAAGAGTACCCAGACGTGAGAAAATTAGAAATGAAGTTATTAAGGACAGAATGGATGTGAAAAATTCAATTGTTGATTTTATCCAAACAAACAGAAAATTACAATGGTATGGACACACGAAAAGAATGGCACAGGAATGATTGCCTAGGAGAGTTATGGAATGGACCCCACCAGGAAGAAGGGAAAGAGGAAGACCACCTATCACCTGGACAGAAGAAATTCAGATTACAGTATATTGAGGGAACGAGAAATTGAAGAAGATCTTTGGATGGACAAGCAACAGTGGAAGATGAGAATTCAATCAATTCTGTAATCTTTGGTTCCGGAAAATGTGGAAACATTGTACAACCTGAATAATAATAATATATTAGCGTACAGTTGAAAAAATAATAAAATAAATACCCTAGAAACTAATATATTTACATAATTCGTCAACTTTTTTCGACCCTACGTGAGGTGCGGTCTCGTTTGCCCCCCCCCCCGTAAATACGCCCCTGTTGATAATGAATACTACGAACTTTTCAAGCGAGACTTAACTTCATCATCATTATCAACCTCAAAGTTTAAACCAAGGGTGGTTTGTTCCGGTCTCAAATAGGCAAATATTACAGCTGGTCACTCCATCGCTTTCTCGGATGTCCCACACGTCTCCGTCCCCTCGGCTTATAGTTCCATAGTTGTTTGGGGATGCGGCAGTCATCCATTCGGCAAAGATGTTCCCACCAATCCAGCCGATACTGGGCGATCCTGTGGAGTATACCCATAACATTCAGTTCCTGCCGTATATCTGTGTTTCTTCTATGGTCATGGAGAGTATACCCTGCCACGTGCCTGAGAAATCTCATTTCAGCCGCTTGGATGCGACTGGCCTGACCTTTAGTTAAAGTCCAATACTCAGACCCATAAAGAAGTGTAGGAAGAGCCATCACCTTGTAGAATTTTAGGCGTGTTCCTTTACTTGCTGACTTAAGAGTTCGCCTGATGGTCCTGCACATAAGGTTGAACTTATGTAACTTATGCACCACGTCATTGATTGCATTATAAGACACACTGTAGGCCAGGTATTCAAACCTGCTAACTTGTTCCAGGACAGTACCATCATAACAATTTTTTCCCGTACGGGATCGGTTCCACAAAAAGACTTAAATTAATTCTTTAATTAATTTAATAAAATAGAATAATTTATTTGACGAAATTTAAAAAGTATAACTTTTAGTCCGCGCTTTAAAAAAGAAATAATGAATTGAACATCGCACCGCAATGGGAACCTGGTTTAATTTCGGTACGTTAACATAACCTATTTCCACGTTGCTATAGACTAGCGCTGTGTACATTGTTCGTCCCCTTTCTTTCTGCTATTTTATTCCATTGTCGTGCGGTTCCGGTATGCATTGTGTACTTAAATAATGGTATTATTCACAAAACACACAACGTTGGTGTGAAAAAATCAAAATGTTTTTGATTCGATTAATACAGACAGGTGCTAAATAAGACATGGACAGAGAGGACTGACTAGGCGTGTCTTCAGTACAATGGTCCTGGCTGGCATTGTTTCCCGCTGCAGCCACCAGATTGAGTCATTAGCTGATATTGTCTTTTTAACCCGTCCGACACATTCCATCCACCTCACCTCTGCTGCCACCACTTGCTGCTGCTGCTGCTGCTGCTGCTGCTCAGTCTCTGTCTGTCTCTCCCTACTCTTTACTCCTCTCTCTCTCTCTCTCACTCACTCTCTCTCTCTCTCACACACACACACACACACACACACACACGAATACTACTCTCTCTCTCTCTCTCCCTGCATACAGGAAACTACAAACGTATTTAGTTACTACTGCCTACCTATAAATCTATTCCACAACCCTACAAAATTATGATTTAATATTTATAAATTCTTTACCTCAAGATGTTTTGTTCCATTATTTGGTACACGTTTCGGGAAGCGTATTGTTCCCATCCTCAGACTTCCTGATTTTATATCCTGTTCGATATTTGTGAGGATTTTAAGATATAAAATCAGGAAGGCTGAGGATATGAACAATACGCTTCCCGAAACATGTACCAAATAAGGAAATAAAACATCTTGAGGTAAAGAATGTATAAATTATATATGCATAAAATAGACAGTAGCAAAAAGTGTTTAAAATTATATATATTGTAACGGTACATATCTTCGCCGTACATTTAACAACAAAAATAAGGAATGAAACACTCATTAACTAACACAAGAACACCTAAGAGAGGAAGGATAAATGAATAACTGTGTACTAAATGTTATATCCAGTCCACGAACTAATTAAAACAATTAAAATAATTAAATCAGCAAACGAAGAATAATAAATAGTGATGAAGAAGACAACATGATAATGTGATTAACCAAATGACCCAATAGATATGGTAAGTGAGAGGACAAAAACAAAATATAAGGACAACAAACCCTAACAAGAGACTGAAGAGAATATTAATAAACACAAGTAAAGTGATAAACGAAGAAGAGTTAACAAATCTATTATACAATGTGCCAATAAGTGTACCAAGAGAGAATGAAACCAATAAAACAAGGAGTCTACAGAATTAAGAAACAGTAAAGAGACACAGACATGGACAAACTATTACTAAAGACTTGACCATGACACAAACTGTTTATTCTAAGATAAAAATATAATTAATCAACCGTATAAACACAATGAAATAAGATATTGGAAGATAAGAATGAGTTAGTTATCACAGCAATAACAGAATACCATGCGTGCTTTTAATACAAGCAAACCCAATTAAAATAAATAAAATAAACCCTGGTAATCACCAGTAGACTTGTAAAAATAACGTGAAAAAATAATAAATAATGGTTAACAAGAGCAAAAGTGTAAAATAATAACCTTAAAACGTTGAGATCAGAAAGAAAAGCATAGACCATTATTGTCAGACAAGGGGGTCCCAAGTAACCTCAATTCTGGTACAAATCCACTTGTAATTAGAATAAATTAAGAATAAAACAATGAAAAACTAGTTTAGGTTATGTAATAATGAAAATAGACATTATAAAGACAAACCTAGTGCTACGATTTATTAATTAAAAGTGATATGTGTGGTTTTTAATGTAACTATTAAGGCCCGGATCTTTATTTAAATAAATATTTTCGTATTTAAATAAATATTTTGCTATTTTTTAGGATAAATAAATATTTTGTTTGTTTGAGAAAATAAACAAATTTTTTCTCATTTAATTTAAATATAATTCGATATTTTCTAATTCTCTTCCTTAAAAAATAATGTATAGATGAACAGAGACGTGAATAAAGAAATGAAGGAGTCATTCCTTCGAAATGGCGTTCTTTGAATCGCTGCTTGCCGCCTTCCAGTTGGGGGGAAGACGAATTGAGCCAGCTATACCTGGAAATGGTCGAGTTGAGCCCAGGGCCGCTGAATAGGGAAGGGATGTCTCACTACTTTGATGTTTCCACTGCCGCCACGGTACTCGGTGGCTTGGAGGGGGGACAGTGCCTTGACGTCACCGCTCAGACAACTCAAGTCTTGCGCGTGTTCAGTCAGTAGCGTTGTGACATCTGTCAGCTGTGTTGTTGTGAATCGAAGCTGTTTATGTTGTACAGTTATTGTTGTGTTATGAGTGGTGTAGAGAAATATTTGTGTTGTGATTTACAAGTGATTAAATTACGAAAATGAGTTGTTGTGCGGTCGCAACGTGCAATAATTATTCCCGTAAGACAAAGAAACTGGGAATTGACGTTGTATACCACTGTTTCCCTAAAGATCCTGAAACTGCAAAATTATGGGTGTTAAAGTGTGAACGGTTGGACTCAATAAACTGTAAGTACGCTCATATTTGTAGCAGCCATTTTGCGCCAACAGATTATTGTGATGACATGAAAAACCGATTATTAGGGTTGCCACAAAGGAAGATATTGAAAGTAACCGCAGTCCCTTCTTTAAATTTGCCCTGTCAAACTGACCAAAATGAAACCGCATCGACTGTTTTAAGAGAAGATCGATTTAATAATAGACGGACTCGGTTGGACGCTTTGGAAAGAATTGAACATTTAAGCCCTAAAAAGCCGCGTCCAGAATCTAGTGACATTAGTCCTGCACTAATTGAGACCGGTCCAGGCAAAGATAACTGTAATTGTGAGATCTACAACCTCGTGGTAGAAGAGAACGAATGTTTAAAAAAAACTGTTGTTGATTTAAAAAAACAAATAGATTTGTTAAGAAAAGAGAGGCGAATGCTTTTGAGGAAAATCTCACGGAAAACAAACAACCATTGTATGTTAAGTAAAAAAAGAGCTGGCGGAATTAAAGAATTAAAACAAAAAATAGTACAATTGAAACGTGAAAGTATACAAAAGTCAAATGTGATCACCTCAGTTAACAAAATCCTTACACCGACTCAGCAAAAAGCGATAGCTGTAAAAGGAAACGTTCGATGGGCAAGTGAAGACGTGTCACGTGCTATAATGATCAGGGCCTTGTCTCGTAAATCATATGATTTTTGGAGAGAAACTGTTGGTTTTCCTTTGCCATCTGCCGCCACATTGAGTCGATGGTGTCCAAAATTTACTTGTTTGCCAGGAGTTCTGAATAATGTACTGACGTTAGTCTCCAAGTTATCAGTAGCCGAAAAGTTGTGTGTGTTAAGTTTTGACGAGATGCACATCGACAGCAATGTTGTCTACGATGTTGGCTTGGACCAAATTCTCGGGCCGCATTCAAGCAGTATTCTCCAGAACTACCGCTAAAGCAGTACAGATGCTAAGCGGTAATAAAGAAGTAGCAGAATTGTTTGAATTGGTAGATTCCTTTACCGACGGTATGAACAGCAGTATACCGCACTCTTCTAACTCACACCCTATGAAAGCTGATTTTGGCTTTACGCCTCATTTTGACAAGCAAGCAGAAGTGCTGATTAAAATGAGAAATGTTACGTCTACAATGCGAGTTAAAAACAAAAGAAGTTTGTTGCCATTTCAGAAAGGTATAATTATATCTATAACATCCTTTTTTGGACTATTTGAAGATGTCCGTGAAATGTATGACATTAAATACATATTAACTACACGGCTAACGCAGGATGCTCTGCAGAGCTTATTCAGCCTTATCCGAGGAACTGGACAGTTCTATGAGCACCCTAGCCCAACGGAATTCACATCTTGAATTAAGAAAATAATGCTGGCTAACAAGATGCCGAAACCATCTAACAAAACAAATGTCTTTTCGTCATTACTGACATCTTCAGGTCTTAAACAACGATTGTCATCAATCGTCATTAAACATCTTCAGGTCGTTGTTTAAAACCTGAAGATGTCAGTAATGACGAAAAGCTTTGTCTAAATAATAAAAACAATTATAGCAGTTTAGCAATTCTATAAAAGAAAAGTAAGGATGGCTGCTAATTTAAACAATACGAAGAATAAAACAAATGTCACTGAGGTCGAGAAAGACAGTAGTAGCATACCAGTTTACTTGACAGCAGAGTACCTACAAACTGCATTTCACCCAGCCGAAGTGGAGGAAATCTGCAGCCTCCCTGTGGAAGGTAAGCCTTGCATTCTTAAAATCACATGTAAACAATAAATTTTGTATCTCCTATGAATAAAATCGATTACAATTTAATCATAGGTATTGTATTTACATTATATTTATTTCTTTGTTTTTTTTATTTCTATAAATATGGATTGCGTTGTTTCTATTTCAGAAAACGAAGTTGACGAATTTTGTATCTTCCCTTATCATCAAAAAGAAAGATGCTGGGCTGAGAGAGAAGCCCTCTCTTAGTTGCAGGGTATATAGCGTACAAAGTACGGGATAAGGATCCAACACTAGGCGCCTACTCGAAAGATGTCCCTTCTAATAACAGTGACAAATGGATTGAAGCTCTTTCCCACGGGGGTTTGACTGTGCCAAGTGAATCGTGGAAAAAAACAGTGGACGATTTTGAAATTGTTTTTAAATCACTCCATGGCGAAAATGATTTCTACAGTGTCCGGAGAGGAGTCATTAAAGAACTCCGAAGAAGACTTACGGATAAATTTCCAAATGTGTGTCCACAAGCTATTAATGCCTACGCTAGATTAAGGACATTTATTAGGATCAGGCGTTTTAATGAGAACAAATCAAACGATAGAAGCTGTATGAACAAAGCTAAGAAATGGATACGTTCCAAAAAATAAAATTGTTGGTTGTAAAATTGTTGTTTGTGTTATTTCATATCCCTAATATAATATGATTGAGTATTCTACGTAGCCCTTAATACCCAGAATGTTATTATGTCACATATTGTTTTTAGAATGTCTTATATTATTTACACGTTATTGCTAGCTATTGTTTTACAAATAATGTTATGGATAATTGCTATTTATAGAAGAGTATATACATGCAATGAAAGTATAGACATTTATTGTTAACTCATTAGGCTTATTTTAAGATGAGTAGCCGAGAAAGTATTAAATGTGTAGCTAGCGCAGAGCTGTGGCGCGACAGTGTCTGAGCAGTGACGTCACAACCGAGCAGCAGTGGGTACAACTTCCCGCGCGCCGTGAGACAGCCCTTCCCTATTTAGCGGCCCTGGTTGAGCCGGGATTACGAAAGCGAAAAGTTCCGAGTTGGGCCAGCTTTTGTTGACGATATAGTTTCTTCTAATCTCTTCTAATCCTTTCTAATCCCTCATTCTATACCTGACCAAAGAGTTTTATTTGGAAAAAGTGGTCTTTTTTGTATAAATATTCGTAGACTAAAAAAATGAATTTCAAGTTGAATTTTAATAATTCAATTTAATTTTAATAATTCAATAAAAATAAAATGAAAAAAAAGTGAAGCGTTGGGGATCGAACTCGATACCACGGGGCGACAAGGCCGTAACGCTAACACCTCGGCCACCGATACCCTTTGAACGCAACTCCTTTACGAACAAATATAAAGAGGCGCTTCAGTTTTTTTCTAGAAATTCTTCCTCCCATTCCCCCAGTAACAGTCTCAGTGCCAGTACGTGTTTAGACCCGGACCGTGGTAAGCTAAAAATGCCGAAAGTTAAAAGTAATTCAAGTTCTAAGATAAGAGCATTCGTTGCGGAGTTTCCGGAAATTTTCAAAAGTGATAGTGATGTTTTGTTTTGCAAATGTTGCAACATTCGCGTAAATCACGACCAAAGAGGGACAGTTTTACAACACTTAAACACAAATAAACATAAGGAGAATTCAGCAAAAACAAATTCCGCTCAACAAAGCCTGTTGACAACGCAACTGGCAAGTACTTCACGTAAGTCGAATTTAATTTTGATTTAGCAAAAGTTTACTAAGTGCTGACATCCCTTTCTGGAAACTTCAGAATGACAATTTTCGTATATTTCTCGAAAAATATACTAACCATAAAATTCCCGATGAATCTACATTGCGCAAAAACTATTTGAGCGATATTTATGACGACTTTTTGTCTAAAATAAGGAGTTTCCTTCATGAAAAAAAATTTGGGTTTCTATAGATGAAACAACCGACACAGAGGGTCGCTATATAGCCAGCGTGATTGTCGGCGTTTTATCTGAAGACAAAGAAGAGTCTGCAAAATCGTTCGTCCTGACAATGGAAGAACTTCCGAAAACCAACCATCAAACAATTGCTAAATGTTTTAATGATTCAATGAATCTTATTTGGCCGAGTGGAATAAAATACGATAATGTACTCTTATTTGTGAGTGACGCAGCACCTTACATGTTGAAAGCAGGTAAGGTAATTCAAATATTTTACCCGAAGATGATTCATCTTACTTGCATGGCCCATGGGATGCACAGATTGGCTGAAACTGTGAGGACAGAGTTCAAAAAAATTAATAATTTAATTTCAAGTGTGAAAAGGATTTTTTTTAAAGCGCCAAGGAGAGTTCAATTGTTCAAAGAAATGAATCCAGGGCTGCCACTACCTCCTCAACCAATCGTGACCAGGGGGGGGACATGGTTGTCGGCTGCATTTTATTACGCTGAAAATCTTCAGTCTATTGAACAAACTATTAATTGTTTTGATGAAGATGAAAGCGTGGCCATCGGTGAAGCTAAACAACTGTTGAAATTAAAAACAATAAAAAATGACCTCGTCTATATAAGTTCTAATTTTAAAAAGATTGCAACGACAATTGAAAATTTGGAAAAAAGAATGTTGCTCTCACAAGTAATTTGGAGCTAATATTATCATTCCGCTTGTAGCTTAAATCATGTCCAGGTAAAATAGGAGAAGAAATAAACCGAAAATTTGAAGCAGTGTTAAAAAAACCCAGGCTATTCAATTTTACAACGAATCAAAAACAAGCTTCTTGGGATTGAAGAAAAGGAAGAAGAAAATGAAGATGTCGAAATATTAAACGCTTTAAGCCCTTCAGACATATCTAAGTTTAAGTATGCTCCTATAACTTCATGTGATGTGGAAAGAAGCTTCTCGCAATATAAAGCTTTGTTTAGAGAAAATCGACAAAGTTTTACTTTTGATCATTAAAAAAAAACATTTATATGCGGTGTCAACAAAATTTTGTAAATTAAAAAACGTTAGTTATTATATTGTGTTTTTATTAAATATTCCACCTTTTTTGTTATATATTATATTTAAATATTTGCCATTTTTAAATAAATAAAAATCCGGGCCCTAGTAATTACACAGACTGAAATTGGACAGAAAGATGTACCCATTAAACACACTCAGAATTCCCATAATATTGTAATCCAAAAAAGAACAGTGACATAAATGTGCACTGCAATATGTATTACTACTATTATAGTATAAAATAATTATAATGAAATATTAATTTAACCATAATTATGAAAAATTAAGGTAACTGTCTGACTACACTAGATGCAAGAAGTATTAGTGAATTATTCTCAATCTCACATATAATAATAGGAGGCTAACCATTATAAAACACTCTTTAGCCTATAAAGACCATTTGTACACAAAAGAACTACTTAAAATTTAGTATATCATTAATCATGAACCAAATCATAATGACACATGGCATACTAAAAGTATGAATAATAAATAAAACTATAAACAAGAAACTAATTATATTTGAAGAAAAGCTGAGATATCCAGAAGTTGTAATGGACATCTCAGAATGACTGTATCACAGTAAAAAATGGACAGAGCAAATTATTTAAATAAATAGAGTGAATCAAATTGACCATGCTCTAGGCGAAAGAAAGCATAGACCAAATATTGTAATTTTATTAATTTTAGACAGTTATTGAAGTAGAAATTATCATAAAAGGACTTAAGAGGAACCATATGATTGAAATGTAATCACGATTTGTTCAATTTCCATAATAAATCATGTAAAATCAGAAGAAATATGTCATAGTCGTAAGTAAAAACATTAACTTTTTAGTTACAACACCCACATATGTCTTGTGAGGTCTTATTTTAAAGAACAAATCAATTGTAATAACATGGTGTGGCTATATCAAGTATTACTAGTAACGCAAGGACGTTAAACCAATTTTAAAGACATTCTATTTATTTTGGGCAAAACGGAAGCGTCATAATGATACTCTCCACACCAAAGTCATTAACAATTTTCTGTAAATTAATTACTCCGCCAAGGGAGTGACCTCGCTCTAAGGAACAGCAGCAATCTCTAAACCAATGGAATTGATCAAAATCGACCGGGGGGTATGTAATCCCAAAATTGGAACAGCGAAGAGGAACAAATTTATTCACACTTCATCTCTGACTAACGAAGCGATACGACGGCCATTTTTTGTGCGCGAAAAAAGTCGAATTCGGATCAAATCAGCTGTGCGAGTATAAATGTAAACATTTTGGTCAACCTAACCAAAAATGTTTAAGTGGCGAGTTCAACGAAAAAACGCTTGTACAATAGCGAATCATAATTGCAGGGTGTATAATAAGCTGCAATAAAGTGAATGACAGGAAGTATGGTGTTTAATTATAATTATAGAATTTTAACTGAAAACAGAAATTTTACGATTTTTACATTGAGACATGGAAGCAACCATGAAATCTCGTAGAGGTTAAAAGTGAATAACTAAATTAATTGACGTTCATTCACGAACATTAATGAACCTTATATGAATTTTTTATAGGAAAAATAAATATTTTTCGACCTATATTATGAAGGTCAACCAACTTAGCGACATAGACAATGAGTTAATATGAGCTCGAATATAGGTTATCTAACCTTCTGATTTCGATTGTTCCAATACATAAACAATCAATGAATATTTTGACGAAAGCTATTTAAGCAACAAATCGTAATTGTTTGCCTGACCAGAGTTCAGCATTCAATGGACATGATAATTAATAACGAACATTAAACGAACTTATAATTACAACCATTTATGTATTTTATGATGTATAGGTTCAGGAGTTACATGATATTTTGAATAGATAATACTTTGTATCAACTCAGCATGCCTGAGGTTACTTTAATGTTGACAACAGTCGAATTCATAATCATATGTTAGTAATTTTAAAAACTGTTAATGTCATTTTGTTTATAAATATCAATTCAGTATGCCTGAAGTAAATTTAATGTTCACGATAGTCGAAGATATAATTCCATGTTAATGATTTTAAAAAACGTTTAATATAATTGTTGTTTATACTAATTAATTCTAACTATTCATGTTAAACAGTAGTGGAGACATTTTCTGTTATGTATCTTGCAGTCTCAAAGGAACCATTAAGAATTTGTAAACCTAATGAACCAAGATTCAAGGTTATATTTAAAATTTATTTTAAACCAAAACAGTATAATTATCCTGAGATTAAGAGCTAATAAACAATAAAGTCAGTGACTAATGAGGAAAACAACCAGTAATAAATATCAACAATAATTTCCAATTTTATTAAAAAATGTTAATAAATTCAAATTGTGTAGCAGAAAAAGGGTTGACGACTTTTATTTAATAGACAATACTGATACGAGTTAGATTACCATTAGTACTTCCACAGGTGGCACCATTTGACTCTGATATATTAGAATCAAGTTACCTATTCGCTGGTTAACGTGTTTGTTAACTAACTAGAGCTTCGAATTCAGAAAGTACATGGTGAGTACATAACTTGTGTTTATTTCAGCAACCTTAGAATCTGCGGCGAATTACATCTATCCACGTGCGCCTGCGAGGGAATCAACTCGAACAATTCGTCATCAGACTTTTGTTATTACACATTATTAAAACAATTTTACAAACTTTAACTAATTCAAAATAATCGAATAAGAACGAGCAGAAGAATCACCACAACATCGTAACATCAACACTACTACAAAATAATACTACACTAATTAATAAATAAAAAAAAGAAAGATTACAATATATATATATATATATATATATATATATATGATTTAATATTTATAATGACTTTATCTCAAGATGTTTTTTTCTTATTTGGAAGATGTTTCGGGACGCTTTGTGTTCCCATCCTCAGCCTTCCTAATTTTGAATCTTGTGGAGTATTCGTTTTTGATTAGTTGTTACGGTTTCCTGTTGGTTTTTGGTACTTTATACTGGTATTATTGTGTGTGATTGTGGTGTATATATTAGTGTTTTGAGTATTTTCGATGTTGAATGCTTTGAAAATTATGTCATGTTTTGTATTGATTTGTATTTGTTCAGATATTAGTTTGTTTTGTGATGTGAATTTGTAAATTTTCCCATATCTTCAGTGTGGTGCCTTTGTGTGGTATGTGTTTTGTTAGTGTCATGTTGGTTATTTCTGGGAATTCATGCCCTGTATTTATTGCATGTGTGGCCAAATTAGATTTATATATTTCTGGTTTTTTGTATGCGTTTAGATGTTCAAAATAACGTTTTTCTAATTTTGTTTGTTTGTTTGTCCTATATAACATTTATTGCAATCTTGGCATTCAATTCTGTGTATACCATTGGTTGTTGTATTACCTTTGTTGTATGGGTTATTTAGTTTTTGTAAATTATTTTTATGAGTTTTGTATGCTATTTCACGTCTGTGTTTTTAAATAATAAATATATGTCACTTGACTGAGATTTGAATCTCGTTAACGTATGAATCTCGCAAACAGACTTGTTTAATTCAATTTTATGGTAAGTTTGATTTAAACTGTTTACAAACACTTATTACAAAACACTGTGCAAAATCAGTAATTAACAGGAACGTTGGCAGTGACGTAACTCTTTTTCCTGGGCCCCCGCAGGAATCCTTTGCGCCCTCCCTACTATCCCTACTTGATACACGCCATTGTTCCCGCTTTAATACTAACCCCTCCTAATAGCTGTAGTGACTACTAAAATTCTATAACGTAAATAGAATACGTTCTCCTCAAGACCGTTTAAATCTCTTGTTCTAGGCCTAGGGCAGTTAGATCAGTCACTTCTACAAATCCTAAAAACCTGTCATTAATTTTTAAATTGGTGGACCTTCCTGCTTCATTTTCAGAAATTGAGACACAGCTAATTATTTGACTCAGTTGATCTTATCTGTTAATATCTGGACACCAAGTTTCGCAAGCATTATTGGCTCCTGGGCAGAGAATCATACTGTCAATACGAAACAAACTGTTGGTGTACAACACTGGCTTCAAGCCTGTGTGGACATACGGCTTACAGCTTTAGGGAACTGCATCTAAATCCATTGTTGATTATGGTCCAAGTCACGTTTATGATAATAAATTACCTTATTTCAAATCCGTCCTGTGACTTCGTTGCGTTGTTTTTGTTGTTACGCGTTTCGGGAACTATGTCCCATCATCAGACGTATCGCTCGGGAAGAGATCGTCAAATATTAAAATTCATAAAAGTACATTATTTAAACACACGTGTCCGACTCGGTGCGCACCGTGTAACGTTCGGTGGGATACTGAATTTTTGTACTTCGAGTTATTGCCTGGTTGTTTATCTCAAGCAAATGCAACGCGGTGTCAGTATTACTACTACTTTCAAAACTAATAATAGTCTATGGAAATTAGTTCGCCCAAATATTCAAACCCACTTGGAGATAAAAACAGGCATATATAAACTAATATGTAACGACTGTGATAGTTTCTATATTGGCCAGACAGGGAGGCCTTTTGTCAAAAGATTTCAAGAACACACACTACGCAAAAATTTAAATAACATATATTCACTTGAAAACATTAAGTCAAATTACGCACGCCATTTGATTTCAAACAACCATACTTACACGGATTTAAAGTCTAATCTTATACCTTTACCTTACTGTAACAAGGGTCGCTACATGGACGCATTGGAGGAGTTTGAAATATACAAAAGTTATAACAGCACGAACAACCATGATGGCATACTGAATGATAAATTGAATTTAAAATCCAACCCACTGTACGACACCGCGTTGCATTTGCTTGAGATAAACAACCAGGCAATAACTCGAAGTCCAAGAATTCAGTATCCCACCGAACGTTACACGGTGCGCACCGAGTCGGACACGTGTGTTTAAATAATGTATTTTTATGAATTTTAATATTTGACGATCTCTTCCCGAGCGATACGTCTGATGATGGGACATAGTTCCCGAAACGCGTAACAACAAAAACAACGCAACGAAGTCACAGGACGGATTTGAAATAAGGAATTTATTATCAAGATTTCAGACCAACGTGTTGCGTGCATAACAAACGCACCGTGGTTCATCAGCAACAAAGACATTTATAGAGACCTGGATCTGCCCTCAGTCAGTGAAACAATTGCGATGTTCAGCGAAAGATATGTGAAACGGCTTGAAGAGCACACGTATCCTTTAGTCATAAATCTACTAGACAACAGCCTACAGACAAGACGTTTAAAGTTAACATTTCGTCTGGACTTACCTAGACTCTAAATATATTATACATAATATGTTTCTTTTAGATACTCATACAGAGAACTAGTCAATGGACTAGTTCTCTTCATCTACATTGTTCATGTATTCTGTGAACAATTATGCTTACTGTTATATATTAACAGATTGCATAAATAAACGTAAAAAAAGCTGTTAATGTTTTGTGTAGTATCCATTACGGCAAAGAAAAACTGAGCGGACTAGATCTGTTTCAAGATTAACTTTTCTAGATAAAAGCTGAATGAGTTCATTTTGAATTTAGGGATACTTCTCACTGTCCTGGGGATCACTGATTATTACTTGCAACAATGGATCGTATGTACTCTATAGATCGATAACTCCCAAAAGGTTTCCACTATTGGGCTGGCCTGTCTTCTCTTTACGGCCTCTAAAAGCTAAATGTCAGAGTAACAGTCCAGTACTTTCGCCCATTTATTCCTTTTGTTTCGGAACTCATAACGAATAAAGGTGCGACGCAGGCCCAGCCGGTGCATTCTTAACTGCAATCACAGCTCTATTGAGCAGTTAACGAAATAATTTATTCTCTCAAAGTACAGCATTAGGTAGACCGACTGGTAAAATGGCAGTAAAAATAAAACGGGAAAAGTTGGTTTTACTTACGTTCAATGGTTTGTCCCCGTTCATAAAAAATTAAGCCGAAACTTAAGAGTGGAAGAGAATTAGCAAATGAGGCGTGGGTCATGACAAAAAAGGAATGCGGCAAGATTCAGAGTGCTGAAATGCAGTTTTTTCGAAATACTTTAAATTATGCACTGCAAGATAGAATAAGGAATGAAAATATCAAAGCAGAACGCAAAGTAAATGACATAAATGAAATTATTGCAATTTACAAAAAACAATGGTGGGATCATCTGCAAAGGATGGCAGAGGATCCATTGCCGAAAGCGGCACTGAACTATAAAGCCACTGGTAGAACAGACGTGGGTCGTCCGAGAATGAGATGTGTGCCGGAACAGGTTTATAGCCTATAACCTAATCCTTGAAGAGGAGACGAAGAGAAGAATTAAGACTGGCCCCCCTAGTCCGTAGGCCCTGTGGTTCCGGCAGCTACGCCACTGAACGTATGAGTGAAAATGATCAAACATACTATTTGTTCAAGAAATCTAAAGTTTTTACAAACCTAACACTGATCTGCCGTTGCATCTCGTTGTAAATCCTCTCAGTCGAACCACTGGGATTGCCTCGTCGTAGTGTGGGGACTAAACGTTTGGGGACGTAAACTGAACGAACTCCGAGGTGCTACTCTCCAAGCCCGGGAAGGAACCGCGAGGACGAGTGAGACTCGGCAGGGCGTACATGTTCTGGTCTAGAGAAGTAAAGTTCCTCGGTGTCCACCTTGAACATCGGTTCACCTGGCATATCCATGCCCAGACAGTTATAACTAGAGCGTCAGCACTTCTGGACTCTCTGTTTTCGATACTTGCCAACAACTGACCCGTAAGCTAGATAAGTTGGTCGTCAACACGTACCTGTTGCCGATCATCACCTACGCTGTCCCCGCTGGGGTTACCTTGCCGCTGTTCATAAAATAAAGCTGCAAAGCTTTCGCGACAGGGAATTTCGGCTAGCGGTCAAAGACCCCCGTAGGTTCCCTTCTCGTCTGTTGAGAAATGGACTCGGTGTCCGCTCCTTGGACGACATCGGGCAGCGTCTTCCGCATAAATTTTACGTACCAGCGGCAAGGACGCAGACAAATCCCCCCCATAGCCGGACTTGGAAGGTACCGTACACGAACAGGTGATTCTTGGAAACGGCCTCGGTACTTGCACGTACTAGAACGAGCATGCAGTTGTATTCCGTTCTGGAGCGGACCACATGACGGGAGCTCGGAACATGTAGCCTAAAACCTTGAGTGACGTCATTAGACAGAGCACAGCCCTGGATGGCTAGTTCCAGGTACAGTTGGCAGATACCTTGTGGCGTCCGTCGCTTCCCGCCAGACAGGCCGGTCGCTCCGTACCGGTGATGGTGGTAACCAAGAGTAGTAAAATAGGTTTCCGCGCTGCTTACATTCATAACAGACCTTTTCCTGTGTAACAGATGGGACCTATACAGCTTGACGGCGGCTTCGAACGACTAAATAGAGATCTACTTTCATGTAGGCACCTCCAATCGCTGTAAGAGACGATGGAGAAGCGAGATTTTAAAGACTGGGAATGGGAAAATAGAGACTTGAGGACATTGTGGTTGAGGGGAGGTAGGTGTATGTACAGGGAACGTATAATATGAAGGCTATATGAAGAGGGTTAAAATTGTGAAAATCGCAAAAGCCCGTGTCGGATATCAAGTTACAAAATTTTTTAACATCGAGGCCCAAAAATTGGGTGAAAAAGTTTGATAAAATCGCAAAAATTAATGTGCGCTATCAAATTAAAGAGAATTTTAACTGACGTCTCAATGTTATGAATGTATCACAATTTATGGACACAGGGCCTTAAAAAAAGATTAAAATTTTGGAAAAAATAGTGAATCCAACAGAATGTCAGACTGAAGTGAATTGTAAACCAATTCCGAACGTTTCAAATTTTTAGTGTTTATTTTATTATTACGTGCTCTACACCAAAGAAACAAAGTATATATTATAAAAAGTATAATTACTTCTGTAAGTAGAATGTTCTTATTTTTTTATCGTTTTATTTTCATCCGACGCACGTATCATAGAATACATCTGTATCATTAGAGGTTTCTAAATTAATTTAGAAATTTCATTGTATTTAGAAATATCTAAATAATACATTTAGAAACGTCTGATGATACAGATAGGGTGATTCAAATTGCATGGAAATCTCTCGGAAGCTGATTCTATAGCTAAAAATAAGAAAAAAGTTCATATAAACATAGGTCCTAAAACGGTTCGTTAGCGAGTTACGGCTCGCGAACCAGTTCGCCCTGATTTCTTCTCCCACGGTAAAATGACGCCGTACTGAAATTCTAGGGGTATAAAGTGAAGGGTAAATTTAGTGGTTTCTTATGGTTTTTGATCTGAACAATTGAATAAAAGAGTTCCCAGAGCTCTATATCAATTAGTTTCTAAGAAAAACTATGTAAACCCAAAACATTGAAGGCGAAAACACACATTTTTAGATTTGGGATACAATAACTTCGTTAATTTGCCAATAAACAAATAAAAATTTCTAACTAACGTTCTAGAGAATTTAATTGTGAAGAAATAGATGTGTATAATGTCTATTAAAAATAAGTAAAAATTTGAGAAATGTAGGGTATATTCTAAGATACGTGCGTCAGATTAATAAAACGATAAAAAATAACAACATTCTACTTACAGAAGTAATTAGAATTTGATTGTGTGTGTGTGTGTGTGTGTGTGTGTGTGTGTGTGTGTGTGTGTGTGTGTGTGTGTGTGTGTGTTACATATATCTGTATATAGAATACAAGATTATTGTGTAAAATACAAGAAACTCAACGAGTTACTTACAAAGTAGTGAGAAATATAGAAATACTAATATTAGAGAAATAAGGATTTCTGTAATGTTTCCCGTATTTGAAAAATTATCTGATAAGAAACCTTATACAATAAATAAATGTACTCAAAACAGTGACCGTGTTCTGCATAGGCCTACTAGTTAAGATCTAAAGCTTTCAAGGCCGGCGCGGCGCCAACATAATTTAAACGGCCGGGCTGTTAAGCCGTGGTCTAATCGTGTTCAAACCAGACGTTACGACTTCACCTCACCGTCCAGATGAAGATGGCCTCCGATGGTGAGGCCGAAACGTCTGGTTTTAACGCCGTTAGACTACGTCCTAACAACCTGGCTAACGCGTGTTTAACCAATACATACTATACTCGGGAGCCCATATAAAGGCGAAAAGTGAAAGTGCATTGCGCAGAGAGAGACAGAGTAAGCGAAACGACTGACTGGCTCTTATTGGCTGAAACGTCACGTGATACTATCCTCTTGACTCTGCGCAGCTGGCAGTTCTCGCCTTTATATGTGCTCCCGAGTCTAGTTGAGATTAATTCATTCGTGAAAGAACGAGCTTTTGCAAAGGAAACGATTCAAAACTATTGAAGAACTGATTTATGGGAGCAGTACAGTCTTTCCCAAAAGATCTAGAAAAACGTCGTACTGGTTTTAAAACGTCATACGAGGACGTCTGTTTCTTGACGCAATCCATTTGTGGACCAATGTTACAAGTGGGGTAAAAAGTAAGGTTATTTAGCAGTATTCCGAATTCTCGTTGTTGTTGGCAAATAACATGACTTTCACTTTAAGTCAATTTTTACCAATAAGATAGCAGCATATTCTGGCTATCATTACAACAATTGTCGAATGTCTGCAACTTAAACTGACGACGAACAAAACAAAAATAAGCAGTGGCTGTTTTCATAGGTTATGTGATGCAGTTTACGCGTCGTGTCAGAATTAATAGTATTTAATTGTGTAGAAATGTGTGTTGTATTGTGAATTTGTAAATTATGCGCAGCTAATAAAACAAACTAATAGTTGTAATAGTTGAGCTTTTTTCGAAATATTTTCTTATCATAAGTTGTTATTTCCTTAACTAACTGAACAAAAAGTAACACATTTTAGTGCCATGTTTTGAAGATACTTGCCAAACCCACTTTTCCAGATTATTTCGTTAACTCTATTTTGATTAATTACTAATTTTATTGCCAAATAACCTTACTATTGCCAGATAACCTTATCTAAGGGAGGGGGGCCAATGAAAGTCCCCTTTCTCGCCATTTTATTATTATTCGGGCTGTAAAATGTTTACACATTTTCCGGAACCAAAGATTACAGAATTAATTGAATTCTCATCTTCCACTGCTGCTTGTCCATCCAACGATCTTCCTCAATTTCTCGTTCCCTCAATATACTATAATATGAATTTCTTCTATCCAGGTGATAGGTGGTCTTCCTCTTTTCCTTCTTCCTGGTGGGGTCCATTCCATACCTCTCCTTGCCAATCCATTCTTTTCGTGTGTCCATACCATCGTAATTTTTTTGTTGGATAAAATCAACAATTGACTTTTTTCACATTCATTCTGTCCTTAATGACTTCATTTCTAATTTTCTCACGTCTGGATACTCTTGCCGAACGTCTCCAAAGTCCATCTCTGCTGTCATTAATTTTGTTCTTGTGTGTTTATTGGTAGTCCAAACTTCTGAGCCGTAAGTCATGATACTCCTAACAATGGTTTTAAATATTCTGGTTTTAGTTTCTGCTGTAATTTGCTTATCCCACAGGATTCCATTTAATTAATTTTTTTCCACAGGATTCTTTCACAAATTAATTTTGGATTTTATTTGTTTGTCTTGCTTCCCACTGGCCGTAATTTTCACCCCTAAATTTGCTCTCTAAATCTGTATTGCTCTGTATATGAAATCTTCCCCATGTCTTCCTCCAATATCAAGTCTTGCTGAAGGTCACTTACTGTCATGTATTTAGTTTTATTCATATTTACCTTTAGTCCCAATTTCTGATATTCCTGTATCAATTTTCTAGTCATGTACACCATCTCTTCAAAATCTTTAGCCAAAAAGTAACTGGTCATCAGCAAATTGTAATGAATAAACCATATCAGCATCAAGTGGAATTCCCATGTTCCTGCACATTTTTGCCAAGTCTCTATTGCTTTCTCCGTATAAATTTTGAAAAGCGTGGACGATAGACAACATCTTTGGCGTAAAACTTTGGTCACTTGAAACCCTTGTGACAAATTCTTTTCTACTTTTATTCTCGATAATTTCGATATTTCTCCCCAATTTGATAATGAAAAATATGAACATCTGTTTAACTCAGATATAAAAAATGTTGGAAAGTAATGAGATATGTAGACGTAGATTTTTTCTGTATAGATGGGTTGGAAATTAACTATGTAGATTTTTCATAAATTACTGTCAAATTACCTTACATTACCCTATAGTAATAACTATAAAGATATCTAATTTTGCTAATTAGAACGTAAGTACAATGGTGCGCAGATCCGATCCAAACACCACAATGCCGTTTAGTTTAGTTGGTTTCGTTTTGTTGCGCTCACACTGGCACTGGCAGTGGCCGCTATATATTAGTTAAATACGTGATATAAATCAGCTGTTTCAGAGCATTATTTAGCTAGCCTTGCATGTTGTTGGTGTAGATTGAATTCAGATAGGTATAACACGGTACTACGTTGCTTGTCAACTTCCCTTAGCCACAGATATAAACAATCCCGCGATAACAATAGGCTTCAAGTATTGTTGTAATGCGCGCTTGTATTGCCGTGCGTTTGAATTATAGACTTCGCGCAATTACAGAATTACTATCACCTGTGTGCACAAAGTGCAACACACCATCTGCAGTGTAATATTTTAGGTTTTCAGCATTTAATTAAATTAATACCCTATCAAAAATTAAATAATTTTCACAATCTATAAATACAATAAAGCATTGTTTATAAAACTGAGTGCACACTTTCTTAAGTTGTCTACTAACTTACAAAGGCAAAACGAATTCAAAAGGCAGATACAAAAACAAAATACAAAACACTACTTGTAGCCTATGTGACCACCTGCAGTATAACATTTTTGATTTTTAGCATTTCATTAAAAATATTATTAAAACTCAAGAATTAAATAATTTACTCAACCTCAAAAAACAATAAATAATGTTATTTATAATAGGGAATGCAAAGACTGCAACACACTTTCGTACGTTTTTACCTAGGTTATGAAAAAAACGAATTCAAAAACCAGATACAAAACCAAAATACAAGAAAATGCAAAGAAAAACAAGCACACAAATCATACGTTGAAAATGTCGACCTCAATTCTAATCTTCATGTTTTGCGTTTCTTAAAGTAATAAGCATGATACCTTATAATAATATTTAAAAGAGAATTTAATAATTATTTTATAATATTTTAAAAATTATTATAATATTTTAAGTAATAATAATAAATAATATACAAATATTATTATTGTTGTATTATTACCATGATTATTATTGTATTATTATTATTATTATCATCCCCGTCGTCATCATATAATAAGAATTTATTCCGTAAATATTTGTTTCACTACATATCACCTTAAGTACGTTTCACAAATACAAACGGCATCTTCAGAGGTTTGAATATAAATCCATATTAAATACAATATTAATTTGTCACTGTATTAATGACAAATATTAATTAACCTGTAAACAGGAAAGTAGCCAAAACTTTGATTGGGGGGTCCAGTTTGGATTGGAGGCGCGGAATCAAAGATGAAAACACCCATTTCGCTGTTTCCTTCCAGAAAGATGACGGTGGGGGTCCAGATTGGATTGGAAGCGTCGAATCAAAGATGAGAATACCAATTCCGTTATGTTTCCATCCACAAGGATGGCGGGAGGAGGTTCCAGATTTCAGCCCGAACAAGATAGACATGAGGACCCTAAAGTCAGGTTTTGGGACATCTTTGAATCCAGGAATTAAAGAAACAGAAAAAAGGCAGAATAAAACACCTTACAGTCGTTTTCTGTTATTGTTCATATCTGAATAACAAATGTGAATATTAAAATCTGAATTTGACTTACTCAGTACCTTGTAAGCTATGACATAGTTCCTACTACAAATGTTTTATAAAGCACGCCGCAATCATTATTTTTTGTCATTTAAAATCATCATCATCATCATCTTCAAGGATTAAACCAAAAATGGTTTGTTCCGGTCTCAAACAGGCAAAGATTAGAGCTGGTTACTCCAGCGCTTCCTCGGACGTCCCACACCTCTCCGTCCCCTCGGCTAATAGTTCCAGAGTTGTTTGGGGATGCGGCAGTCATCCATTCGGCAAAGATGTTCCCACCAATTCAGCCGATACTGGGCGATCCTGTCGAGTATACTCATAATATTCAGTTCCTGTCGTATATCTGTGTTTCTTCTACGATCATGGAGAATATACCCTGCCACGTGCCTGAGAAATGTCACTTCAGCCGCTTGGATACGAACTGGCCTGGCTTTTCGTTAAAGTCCAATTCTCAGAACAATAAAGAAATGTGGGAAGGGCCATCACCTTGTAAAATTTTAGGCGCATAAGGTTGAGCTTATGCAACTTATTCACAACGTCATTGTTTGCATTATAAGACACACTGTAGCCCAGGTATTGAAAATTGCCAACTTGTTCCCAGGACAGTACCATCTATTTATTTTTGCTCGTACGGGATCAGTTCCACGAAAAGCCATCACTTTGGTCTTAAGTGTGGATATTTGCAATCCAGAGTCTTTGCAGATTCGATTTAACAAATGTATACCCATTTAATTAAAAAAAAAATTAAAAAGAATTTATGTTTCTGGATTGAACTTGTTGGAAACTAAGTTAGGTTTATCGGGTAACAGAAACCCTGTTTGCTGTTTTTCGGGTAAGAGCAAAAATGGTTGTGTATCGTTCGGACCAAGATCTGCCGTAACTGTTTTCTTAACACTCTGTCGCTTTTTGTGGCGTGAAGAAGATACCCGATGGTGAGATACGAAACGTTGCCGACGATGTCGAGATAATACAGCAACCAACCACGGCCTAACAGCCCGGTATTTTGTGGCGTGAAGAAGATATCCGATGGTGGGATACGAAAAGTTGCCGACGATGTCGAGATAACACAGCAAACGACCACGGCCTAACAGCCCGGTATTTGTGGCGTGAAGAAGATACCCGATGGTGGGATACGAAAAGTTGCCGACGATGTCGAGATAATACAGCAACCGACCACGACCTAACAGCCCGGTATTTGTGGCATGAAGAAGATAGCCAATGGTGGGATACGAAACGTTGCCGACGATGTCGAGATAATACAGCAACCAACCACAGCCTAACAGCCCGGTATTTTGTGGCGTGAAGAAGATACCCGATGGTGGGATACGAAAAGTTGCCGACGATGTCGAGATAACACAGCAAACGACCACGACCTAACAGCCCGGTATTTGTGGCGTGAAGAAGATACCCGATGGTGGGATACGAAAAGTTGCCGACGATGTCGAGATAATACAGCAAACGACCACGACCTAACAGCCCGGTATTTGTGGCGTGAAGAAGATACCCGATGGTGGGATACGAAAAGTTGCCGACGATGTCGAGATAATACAGCAACCGACCACGACCTAACAGCCCAGTATTTTGTGGCCTGAAGAAGATACCCGATGGTGGGATACGAAAAGTTGCCGAAGATGTCGAGATAATACAGCAACCGACCACGGCCTAACAGCCCGGTATTTTGTGGCCTGAAGAAGATACCCGATGGTGGGATACGAAAAGTTGCCGATGATGTCGAGATAATACAGCAACCAACCACGACCTAACAGCCCAGTATTTTGTGGCGTGAAGAAGATACCCGATGGTGGGATACGAAAAGTTGCCGACGATGTCGAGATAATACAGCAAACGACCACGACCTAACAGCCCGGTATTTGTGGCGTGAAGAAGATACCCGATGGTGGGATACGAAAAGTTGCCGACGATGTCGAGATAATACAGCAACCGACCACGACCTAACAGCCCCGTATTTTGTGGCCAGAAGAAGATACCCGATGGTGGGATACGAAAAGTTGCCGAAGATGTCGAGATAATACAGCAACCGACCACGGCCTAACAGCCCGGTATTTTGTGGCCTGAAGAAGATACCCGATGGTGGGATACGAAACGTTGCCGACGATGTCGAGATAATACTGCAACCGACCACGGCCTAACAGCCCGGTATTTTGTGGCCTGAAGAAGATACCCGATGGTGGGATACGAAAAGTTGCCGTTGATGTCGAGATAATACAGCAACCGACCACGGCCTAACAGCCCGGTATTTGTGGCATGAAGAAGATACCCGATGGTGGGATACGAAAAGTTGCCGATGATGTCGAGATAATACAGCAACCGACCACGGCCTAACAGCCCGGTATTTTGTGGCCTGAAGAAGATACCCGATGGTGGGATACGAAAAGTTGCCGACGATGTCGAGATAATACAGCAACCGACCACGGCCTAACAGCCCGGTATTTTGTGGCCTGAAGAAGATACCCGATGGTGGGATACGAAAAGTTGCCGATGATGTCGAGATAATACAGCAACCGACCACGGCCTAACAGCCCGGTATTTTGTGGCCTGAAGAAGATACCCGATGGTGGGATACGAAAAGTTGCCGATGATGTCGAGATAATACAGCAACCGACCACGGCCTAACAGCCCGGTATTTAATCATTTTTAGTGTATTGACACCGGTCGTGAAAGCTTAAGACAAAAAATAGTTATTTTTTTATTAATTTTTTTTTACTCGAACAGGCCAGCCGTGGACCACACAAATATAATTTCCTTTTCTTCTCCTGCCAGAAGGCCCAGATTCGCACACTATGCGCCCCCTTTTATTCCACTGTCCACCCCTTTCTCGTCTTCTTCTCACCGCAGAGAACCTCAAGATTTTGGATTTTGTTTCTGTATGTATTTCTATCCACACAGTAGTTCAAAGAGATACCCAGTTTCATCATTTCCTCCTTGAGTTGTTTGGTGAATCCGTTCAGACTGGAAAGTTGCCAAATATAGTTGAAAATTTGTTTATTTAATCTGGACCGATGCCTCCGAACCATATGTCCAAGGAATCTCAGTCTTTTCCTTCGGAAAGCCGTTTCCAGATCTTCCAGATCCCTGTACAGCTCTTGTTTGGGTCTATGCCTGTACCCATATTCGGTTTTCTTAGGGCCATAAATTTTAGAATTCTGCGTTCAATTTTAAGAAGAGGTTCCAAAATATAAAACCACGTTGTTTCCAGTCCATACATGATCACCGGCCTATCGCAATGCTATAGTGGCGGACTTTCGCACTTCTGGAAAGGGTTTGCTTTCCGTACAGTTCCCGGTTAGAGTAAAGGCCTTTGCTAATTTGAGTTTCCTTATCTTAAAAGATTCTTTGACTGAGGCGTTTCAGGATAGGCCTATGTTTACCGCAAGATATTTAAGAGTGTTAGTATATTTTATTTCTCCATACGTAGTGTCCAGGCAAGTTTTCGGGAATTTAAATAGAGTGGTCATAATTTCCGTTTTAGCAAAGGAGATTTGGAGGCCAGTTTTCTCCGCTATGTCTTTGAGATCTTCTACTTGCTTCTTCTTCTTAGTGGGCGAAGATGGCAAGATCATCCACGAAAGCTAAACAGCTTAATTCTACGCCTTTGGATTTGTTACCTATTCTAACCCTAATAAAAATTCTTGATTATTATTATTATTATTATTACTAAATCACCGCTGCGGTTATAACGACAGAGGGTGGTGGTGGACGACTACCCTTATTTCTCTGGCGGTGCAGAACAAGAGAAACAAAAGGCGGAACCGGTTGTTGGAACAAATTCGCGCAAACTGATTAGCTGAGCGTGTTCAATAATAAATATATGCTAACATGCGAATCTCGCAAGTAATTCGGAGCAAACAAAAGCTGGCTGTAGGCGCTATTCACGGTGCCCAGTGAAGCGGTAAACAAACCCTTTGCACGCTTACCCGTGTTATTGATTGATAAGCAGTGCCATTAATTTTGCGGTCGCCGGTGGCGGCTTTTGTTTGTTTTGCCAAAGGGTTTGTTGTTGTATAGTCAATAATCGGAATCGAGGGTCGAAGACCCACAAAAACAACAAAAAACTTTACGATCGGTTTGATTATGGAATTTGGGGGTGGGGAGTCGTATTGAACAAACAACATTATACTTGGCAATGAACAATGATAACAATAGCAACAGGACTAACCATAAATGCGCAACTGAAAGGGCACTTGGATTGCACCATCGCAAGTATTGTGATCATCACTCTCTTCGTTCTCCATCCTCAGATTTGTGGGTGACTACATACTGGTTTCCTTAGAACTCCCTCACCAGTGTCGTCTTCTTCATTTTGCTATAACCTCTTGCTACCACACTCCTCGTTACTTGTTCGATGAACTGTTTTCTTGGCCGTCTCCTGTACTTCCTCCATTCTAGTTAACCTCTTAAGATGGTTACCAGGTCTGTCATCAAGATCATCATCATCATCTTCAACAAGAATTAAACCAAAAATGGTTTGTTCGGGTCCCAAGCCGATAAACTAGAGCTGGTCACTTCAACTCTTCTCCTGGCGTCCCACACCTCGCCGTCCTTTCGGCTTATAGCCTACTTCAGTAGTTGTCTGGGGATGCGGCAGTCATAAATTCCGTTAAATGTTCCAACCGCTTTAGCCGATATTAGGCGATCCTATCTAGTGTACTCATAACATTCAGTTACATCAACACTTCTTCTGCGATCTTGAAGATTAGGCTATATACCTTTCCACGTGCTTGAGAAATCTCATTTCGGCCGCTTTAATATGACTGGCGTAGGATTTCGTTAAATTCTCATACCCACGGAGAAGTGTGGGGAAGGCCATCACCTTGTAGAGCTTCAGGTTTATTTCTGCACTCATTGATTTTAGAATCGGAATGGTTCCACAATTACGGCTGAATGTATGTAGCTTATTCACCACAGCGCCATTGTCTGTAATATAAGACAGCTTATTGTCCAGACATTCGAAGTTACTGACCTGCTCCAGAACAGTACCATCTACAACAATTTTGTTCCTATGGGACCAGCTCCATGAAAAGGCATCACGATGGTCTTCAATGTGGAGATCTGTAATCCAAAATCTGACATATTCTATGCAGTTATGCTACTAGTTATATATTATGCTTTATTTGAAGTCCAATCCTTTTATTTCTTTTGTTACTTAGCAGTAGCGTGGCGTCCATGTAACCGCTGTTGCCGGCGGCAACAGTACAGGAAACGAAAGAAAATAATATTAATTATATCACAGAATGAATACTTTAGTTATTGAATCATTTGAAATCCGAACGATACTGGAAGGTAAACTTGAAGAAAAGCGTAATATTCCTGCTTTCAAACAGCTGTGCATTTGCACCGTCTTGTGTTGCCGGCTCAGACGTCGGCAATGTTTTACTGCGTGCGGTCATTGACCTCGAGTAGTTGTCACTGTACAAACTGCTGAGAGGGAGACACATTCGTCCATCTAATGTGTTGTCGCTTTATAAACCGGCAAGACGCTCAGTTAGCAGCTATGTTCTTTTAGGAAAAGACGTGCAGCGGATACTACGTACCTATTTGTGTTTTGTTCGTTTCTCTGTTTGTTTTTATTATTTTTAATTCGATTATTTGTGTCCTGATTTATTCTGCGTAAGTATAATGGAGTCAGATTGCGTTGAACCGGGACCCTTTTCTTCTGCCAGCGAATGATAGAAAACACCTAAAAAAATATTTTGGCTCTAAAAAGAACACTTGGGACTAGAAAAAATTCGAATAAATTTTTAAGCTACGTTTTAGGCCTATCACAACCGGCAACAGCTGTTATGTACTCACGTTACGTCTCTGTTAGGCCTACTTGAGTGTTTCCAGATAACTCGTCTCTCGTTTACTTTACTCGTCTCTCGGGGCTTCTTCGAGGTGAGATCATCACAGACACGTTTAATTCATCATCATCATCATCATCATAGATCCTTCAGCTCTGAAGAACACAGTATATTTTGAATCGTAGATCTCCAGTAGTCGTTTAGATCTCGTACTGTGTGATTTATTGGCGTAGATGTGAACTACATTTTAAGCAATCGACTGCGGCCCAACAACCCGTTAGTTCCTGATTTTAATAATGTAACATATCATAGTGTTATGAAAATATCCATCAATAGAAATAGTCGCGTTTGAGCAGAGTATTAGAAAATCTTTGATTTTTAATCAGAAGAAAGTGAAAAGTTAATTTGATTACGTTTAAATATGATTGTCTGAAGTATAAACAGGGTAATGTAGATTTTCGGAAGGTGATGTTTTCTGAACGGTCAGTAGACGATGCATAGATATAGACGTTCAACTCAACCAGCCGCCATTGTTAAGACGGAACGCGCCGGAACCCATCCTCTTCTTCATACCCGCATCTTCATTGTTCGTCTTCCCTTCGCCAGCATCCTGTTGGACATATAACTTACCGTGTCGTTATAGATTACGGAAGCGACGTCTTATTGATAGTAGCCTGTATACAACACCAAGTGGTTTTACTACCCGCTTGTTCGGTACTGAAGCACGTTAGGGTAATTCTAACGACCCCAGTACACGGTGTAACAGTATTTAATTTTTCACGTGCACGATTTTTACTTTACTTAAACTTAAATCCGTGCACATTATATAATAAGGCAGTTTTGTGACAAGTTACTGACGACATAGGATGATCCACTGAACACTCTTCTAAAGTAAATTACAAACAGAAATAATACTGTTGCACACCACTATAGATAAAATTTCCGATTAGCGCTTTCAAGCTTCACAGCTCATCATCAGCTCGGAAGTAATGTATCTGATGATAAGCTGTGAAGCTTGAAAGCGCTAATCGGAAATTTTATCTTTATCTATGAGGGTGATTTGAATAGTTCGCGGAGCGACATCATTAGCTTAGCGGTAGAACTAAAATTTTTAGTGTATCGTAAGACTCATATTTCGTGTAAATACTTGTTAATTTCTAAATCTATTTGTCAATTTATTTATTGTTTACTGCCTGTTTGAAATTCACGTGTCACGAGTGTTTTAAGAAACAGACAAAACCACGAATTCTTTGTTAAAAATGGTCTAGCGCCAAAAGAAATTCACAACGAAATGACAATTGTGTTAGGAAACGCTGCACCTTCAAAAACAATAATTGTTCGTAAGTGGGCATTCGAGTTTCAACGTGGTCATACAAGCTATGAAGATGATCCCCGCGTGGTAGCCCCAAAACTGCAACAGCTCCAAATGCGGCGTCCAGGTTGCACAAGGATTTTTCACACTGAGTTCTTGACTTAAATAATGATACACAAACTAACGTGAAATACCTATGACATCAGCATGTCATCCTCTCCCAACACTGTGTACGACATTTTTTTAAATGATATCTGGAGTTGTTTCACTTTTTGGTTGTCCACTGTGATGATTATCTTCAACGCTCGTACGATCATGTTAACCCGAGAACCCACTTACAAACTATTGTTTGTGAAGGCGCAGCATCTCCTTACCTTCTCGATTGTGAATTTCGGTTAATACTAGACCGTTTTTAACAAAACGTTCAATCACAGCACGATGTTTGATGTTGTCTGTTTTTGAAACATGCCTGACCTGTAAATTTCGAACATTTGGTAGACTATTTCGAAATCGGTAGAATGATTAGGAAATTAATACGTGTCTATAAGAAATGTGAATCTTGTAAGACACGAAAAATTTTAGTTCTACCTCTAAACTATAGATATCGTTCCGCGAACTTTTCAACTGTCCCTCGTATAGTGGTGTGCAACAGTGTTATTTCTGTTTGTGATTATAGCCACTAACACAACTTTATTAACTAAAATAAATTGTTAATAAGACTACTACTAGTAATCTCCCTGAGCTGCAGAACTCGCTCACTATTTTGAACAAAGTACATTTATTATTACGTAAATTTCGATATTGGATAATTTTTCAATTAGCCTATGGGAAAAGTTACAAAACTCAACGATTACTCTACAGTTCCTTCAGTAATATAACAATTGTAGAGCGCACAGTCATATAATGAACACTAAAAATTAGTGCCATCGGGATTTGGGTTACAATTCAGTTTATGATTGGCAACGACTTATAGTCGACGTGAACATTATGTGTTCTGTTTGTACAGGATTTATCAGATTCGTATATTTATTAGTAAATTCAGGTTGACATTCTTGTGAATACTTAACAAGTTTTTGTCCCAAAATTATAAAAAAATAGTATGATAAATATTCATTACAATAATACTCGTCATTCAAATAATGATTGTTATAATATAATAAAAACAATCTAAAAACCGATTTTATATTTTCAAGTTTATCGCTTTATTAAACTTTAAAAAAATAATCGCAAAAACGTTATAATCAAAACAAACTTCTTCTTTAACACCACAGCCCAACGTGAGCCCTGGCTTCACCAGTCTTCTCCAGTAGTCTCCTATCCATTGCCATCTCAGTGTAACCCCTCACATCCATTCTTCTTAGATCTTCCAGCATATATAATCAGAACAATGGCGACCAGAAACTATACGATTTCGAGAATCTTCCAAATGTAATTAGCCCTTTCGGACTACTTACGTTGACTACTGAACATTTTGGCATTTTTATGGACCTCACTTAGAAACTATTTTTACTGTAAAACAGTTAGGCCTAAATACACGAGGGTATGTAGAAATGTAAAGGTATCTACACTAAATATAAACAATTAGGCCTAAGTACGATCTAACGAGGAATCAGTATTTCTTTTAGATCCGTCCACCGTACTACCTAGATTGTGTCAGTACTAATACTATTCTGTTCTTGTTTTTCAGGTGAGTACAATCATGAGGCAGACGGAAACCTCATAAATGCTTGAAGAAAGGTAAATTAATAGAATTCACGCCATGATTACGTTTTTCTCTGCTAAATTATAAGAATTTAGGATTAAAAATATCGCTGCTCCAGAACCACAAACTATGGCATTTTAAGGTAAACATCCAACTAGAACTAAAATAGTTATACACATATTATATACATCTAAGGCTTTCACGGCCAGTGTCAGCAGTGTTGGTAATAAACTCAGGGCTATTGGGCCGTGGTCCATTTCAGATGTTTCGGCCTCACCTCTGGAGACCATCTTCAGTGCATGAAATGACTCACACACCTGACACGCGGTTCATCAGTAGCCACAGTACTTGGACAAATAACATTGACACTGTGCATCATTCTTTGCCACAGTTCTGTGGTTACTGACGATCGTCGTGTCAGTTGTGTTGGATCGTTTTATATACTGAAGGTGTCCAGAGGTGAGGGTGAAACGTCTGAAATGGACCACGCCCCAATAGCCCTGAGTTTATTACCAACACTGTAGTTATAGACAATTAAATTTTAAATCATAATGGTCATTTTAATTACCTGGGTCGTGACATCTGATACAAAAGTCACACTGACTGGGAAGATAAGTTATCAAAATTTAGAGACACCTGTGGAGCAATCCATAGATGCTTAAAAAGTAAAACGAGCAAACGAGCAAAGATACTCGTGTAAAATGTTATGAAACAATAGCTAACCGGTTGTTACTTTTGGAGGCGAGACACTGACATTGAAAAAAAGGAACAATTAACGCTAAGAAGATTTGAAAGAAAGATCGTAAGACGTGTTTATGGCCTGGTTAAAGAAGATGGCGAGTGGAGAATAAGAAACAACCAGGAGATAGATGAGCTATTTAATCATGAGGACATTGTAAGATTAATAAGGGCTCAACGAGTACAATGGCTAGGTCACCTAGAGCGGGTGGATGATCAGCGTGTGCCAAAGAAAATCTTGAGGGGCACAAATCTATAGAAGCAGAAAGAGGCGCCCGACCTAGGATAAGATGATTATAATTAAACTATAAAGTTTTACCTTAATCCGTCTATGTGATCGCTTAACTTTTCTTCTTTTCTTCTAACGCGTTTCGGATTGTTAATCCATCATCAGAGGTTAAAATAATTCGTCGGTTAAGACTTCGTTAAACATTAAAAGTTGCGTAAAAGACATTTAAAAATTACACTAAAAGAACATTTAAAAATATAGTCCACAAACACAGCGACGTAGCGGATGTGAGTGCGCACTCAATACCGGTCAGCGACGTACTGCACAGTTTATTGGAGTTTTCATGTTATCTATTGATGTGTTAGGGCATGTATTCTATGGCTATGTTATCTATAATCTTATCGTATAGTGTATGCGATTTAAATGCCAATTGTTCGTTTAATATATTATTGGGATTATTTCTGAAGGCTCGGTAAATTTCGAACTCTTCTACCGCATCCATATATCGTCCCTTTCTGCAAATGTGTAAGGGTTTGCAATTTGTCTCAAAATTTGTATAATTATGATTTAATGTGACGAGATGTTTAGCGTAATTTGATTTATTTATATTTGAAATGCTCGTGGGTAAGTGTTCTTTATATCTTTCGAAAAAGGTCCTGCCAGTCTGACCAATGTAATGCATGTTGCAGTCATCACATATCACTGTGATATGTGATGACTGCAACATGCATTACATTGGTCAGACTGGCAGGACCTTTTTCGAAAGATATAAAGAACACTTACCCACGAGCATTTCAAATATAAATAAATCAAATTACGCTAAACATCTCGTCACATTAAATCATAATTATACAAATTTTGAGACAAATTGCAAACCCTTACACATTTGCAGAAAGGGACGATATATGGATGCGGTAGAAGAGTTCGAAATTTACCGAGCCTTCAGAAATAATCCCAATAATATATTAAACGAACAATTGGCATTTAAATCGCATACACTATACGATAAGATTATAGATAACATAGCCATAGAATACATGCCCCAACACATCAATAGATAACATGAAAACTCCAATAAACTGTGCAGTACGTCGCTGACCGGTATTGAGTGCGCACTCACATCCGCTACGTCGCTGTGTTTGTGGACTATATTTTTAAATGTTCTTTTAGTGTAATTTTTAAATGTCTTTTACGCAACTTTTAATGTTTAACGAAGTCTTAACCGACGAATTATTTTAACCTCTGATGATGGATTAACAATCCGAAACGCGTTAGAAGAAAAGAAGAAAAGTTAAGCGATCACATAGACGGATTAAGGTAAAACTTTATAGTTTAATTATAATAATTGTGACGCGGATACCAATACAATGACTTTAAAATAAGATGATTGTTGGATGATGTGCTAGAACGCCTCATAAGAATGGATGTAAGGGGTTACAATGCGATGGCGATGAATAGGAGACTTTGAAGAAGAGTGGTGTTGGAAGCCAGGCCTCATGTTAGGCTGAAGAAGAAGAAGAAGAAGAAGAAGAAGAAGAAGAAGAAGAAGAAGAAGAAGAAGAAGAAGAAGAAGAAGAAGAAGAAGAAGAAGAAGAAGAAGAAGAAGAAGAAGAAGAAGGTAGACTGAGGAGAAGATGAGTTCCGGATGAGGTCAACCAGGGCCTAATGAGTGAAGAAGAAACAGAAGAAATAATCGGTAATCAGAGATCGAAATTTTCTAGTTGGATGTGAATTTAAGAGGTGCTTGTTGGAGAAGGCGAGGGCGGTAATACTCTAACCTATTAGCGCGTCTGCGGTGTAGCATTTGTTCCGATCGTAGGCAAGGCAAGTAATACCGCATTGAAGATAATTGTAACAACAAATTTATAGCGTTACTTAATGTACTCCACAGATAAAAACGACCCTGAGTGGATAACTATGTATCCTCCACGTTGCCAAACACCAACGGTTACGTATAGTTTAGTACACACTTCTAACGCAAGATAGCGCTTTCTGAACATTTGTTTTATGAGCTCTATATATGAGAATTATGTTTACCTGTTATGTTTAGGCGTTTATCTGTTTACAAGTTAATAACAGAAAGTGTAATTCTATAGTACGGACGATTAAGTAGGCTATATTTTAAAGGTGATTAAATATGTGTCTCTCAAACAACCCGATGTGAGACACTATTATGTGAAGCTTACTTTATAACCCGTACCAGGAATAATTAATGCTTCACAACAACAAAAACAACAATAACAATAACAATAATAATAATAATAATAATAATAATTATTATTATTATTAATATTATTATTATTGTTATTATACACGACAGGAACTGAATATTCTGAGTATACTCGACATGATCGCCCAGTATCGCATGAATTGATGGGAACATCTTTGCCGAATGGATGACTGCTGCATCCCCAAACAACTCTGGAACTATAAGCCGAGGGGACGGAGAGGTGTGGGACGTCCGAGGAAGCGCTGGAGTGACCAGCTCTAATCTTTGCCTATTTGAGACCGGAACAAACCATCCTTGGTTTAATCCGTGAAGATGATGATGATGATGAATAATGATGATGATAATAACTAAACATGAACCCTGACATTAAGTTACCACGAGATAGATATTTGAATGTGCTGTTGGTTGTTGACGACCTGCTAATACTTTAAAATACAGAATGTGATTTGCAAAAACTGTTTTTTAGTTTCATCAGATTTGTAACAAATACAATATCTCGACTATAAAAAACAAAGCTAATGACATTTCGAGGCAAAGAAGTGATGTGAACAAAAGTAATGATTAATGGTCGAATTTTAGAACAGGTGAGTCATTTTAATTATTTGGGCTGTGATAGGAATTATGATATTAATGTTAAGTTAGGTAAGTTCCAGACGATCTGTGGGACAATCATCCGTATTTTTTGAAAAACAAGGTACGTCGAGATAAAAAATTAAAGTTCTATAAAGTTATGGGAGTCCCTGTACTTCCTATGGGTGTGAATTATGGACATCAGTCAAGAAACAAGACAGTAAAATATAGGCCTCGGAAATGGCTTTCTTAACAGGAGTTATAAGGTGTTCTAAACTTGACCGTACAAGGAATGAGGACATATGAGAAGAGTTACAAGTTTTGAACATGAATGAAAAATTCAAACAACGGTGGAAAGAAAACTTAGAAAGAATGCCAGATTCCAGACTGGCCAAACAAGTCTGGAAGTACAAATCTATAGGACACAGGTGTGTGGGTAGACCTAGGAAGATATGGCTGGAGGATCTTTGAAAGCGGAACAGGCAGCAACTTACCTATGAAGATGATGATAATAATAATAACTAGTAAGCTCCCTGAGCTGCCAATTTGATCAGACTTTTAAAATTATTTCTAAATTTTGACTTTAGTTTTTGACTCATGTTACCGTAAGGATAAAAGTTTTTCAAAGGAAACACTATATCCGCATTTGGGTTAACGTCATTTCCTTTATTCTGATATTCTGCAAGAATTGTACAAGTTTTTCATTACTTTAATAAGACTTTTAGTGTCCTAAAATTTTTAAATTTTCAAATCTAAACACTATATTCTGACTGTGGTTAACATTCTGTTTTATTTCATACCCCACGTGGAAATGCTATACTTTTTCAAAATTTTGACCCCTCACATTTTTGCACCATACTACACTATTTTTGGGGTGGACCAATTTCAAAAACAAGAAGGTTCTGTAGGTTATGTGTATAGATACGCATGCCATAGCAGAAAAGGAACAAGAAACGCTGAGAAGGTTTGGAAGAAAGCTGTTACGACGTACTTATGTCTCGATTAAAGAATTTGATGAACGGAGAATACGGAATAACCAGGAGATAGATGAGCTATTGAAGCGTGAGGACATCGTAAGATTCGTAAAGGCTTGACGAATAGAATGGTTAGGTCACCTAGAGCGGATGGATGATCAGCGTATGCCAAAGAAAATCATGAGGGCACAGGTGTATAAATGCATAAATGCAGAGGAATAGGGGTCGACCTCCTAGGCTCTTTGAGAATAGGCTAATCGATTGAAACGATTGACAGAAAAAATATTGTGACACTACCAACTGTTTGTGTTTATTTAAATTTGTTTAAGTAATATGTTTCACCAAGTGCTCAACGAGTCTTCAATTAACATTGCGAAAATTATACAACGCAACTAAGTGAAACAAAAATTATATACATCAGAAAGATAAAAAAAGACGACTCACGAAAAAAAAAGGATTAAAAACAACTGCACATCCTTCCGTGGATACCTGAACGAAATTTTATAAAACTGTGGCTGTCCCACATTCCTGTATGCTAGTGAGACATGGACTCTTGGTAAAAGGGACGTGCAGAGGATTCAGAGAACCGAAATGAAATTTTTAAGAGGGACACAAGGTTGTTCTCTCTTGGATCGGAAAAGGAACAAGGATATTAGACGCGATTTAAACATTGTATCGTTGCACCAGAAGATTGAAGACCACAGAAAAAGATGGTGTGAACACTTGAATCGCATGCCTGATATCCGTCTACCTGTGGCTGCTTAGGGTTATCATCCTACTGGGAAGATAGATGTCGGTAGACCGAGGAGGAGGAAATGGGTTCCGGAACAGGTCTAAGGCCTAATCCTTGGAGTGGTGTGATGATGATGATGATGATGACAACTATACATGTGTGTCGATGAAAATTGTGTGTGTGTGTTTACGCGCGCGCGATGAGACAGTTTGTTTTACATCAGCAAAATATTTATATTTCTTACATATTGTTTTATTTAAATACGTAGACACAATTATAATACACCAGAACAATAATTAATACAGTATTACAATTATTTAAAATTTTAAGGGATTATTGCATTATCAATGTTTTAAATTGTAATACTGTGTCAATTATGTTCTGGAGTATTATATTTTTTCCTATGAATTTAAGTAAGCAATATGTAAGAAATTTAATTATTTTGATGATTAAAAACAAAATGTCTCAACTACAACCCCCCACACACACATACACATTCACTCAATTAATTGATCTTTTTATGTTTGATATTTTCTCTTGTGTCCGTACCGATCCTCGCTAAGTCTTCCATCGTTAAAATTTATTGATCGACGGTCACTACTAAATTAAGGATTTGCTCTGTCAATGTTTTATTCGACAGGACATTAAGAAATAGACATTTCCCTAATGAAGTGTTCTTTAGGAGATCGAACATACTGAAGTGGTCTGTTGGTTTTACTTCGATTCGTGAACACGAACAAACCAATCAGAACCAATCAGAGATGGCTTTGGAACGGCTTTTGGAACACACTTCCGTTCCGGACACGTAAGAAAGCAGATACGGTAAAAACTGTAAGATAAAAACAGTAGTTGGTCGCCAATCGGAAGTGTCACAACGTATCGGGCCCACGGCTTTTGTGGAAAGCGCGGCGACGACAATATTTACGTGGCATGATAACAATGTTTACGCGCGGGCACAGCTTAAACATTGTCATGAACAAACACAACGGCGCTGTAATCACACAAGATGTTTGTTATAGGCAAACAACGCTGTAAATGTTTGTTTATTTAAGTACCAGCAGCAGTAGTAGTAGCTGGGACATGCGGTTGTCTGTTTGTTGTTTGTTCGTCGGTATTTACTTTAAGTAAATGTTTGCACTCTAAAACAATATCAGCCATATCTTCTTACTTTCTGCAAACACACAACTATATTCATCTTTTATGTCCGTTTAAAAAACGCACTTGTAAATAATAACCAATAAAATTTTTCAATTCCGAATACAGAAATTTATTATGGAAAGTCAATAAAATCGGCTTGTGAATGAGTATAAAGCTTCGCGCCGATTGAATGGTAAAAGCTTACGGTTTGTGTAAATATCTTGTGTGCTGACGTAGTTAAACGTCTTGTATTGTGTACCATCGGCTTATGTCATCACCACGCGAAAGTGAATTTTGATGATTCTTAAGTTTGCATGTCCACTTACTTGCCGTGGTGTATTCGCTTCGTATGTCGGCAGATTTTGATGACCGAGACATAAGAAATTAATTAGGGAATAAACGACTAAATTATCGTTGTAAATAATTTGTTATTAACATATCGTTGTGAATAACTTGTTATTAACAGCAATATTCACGTTATATTGATCAGTGTGAGGGTTTAGACTTAAAATCTGTATTCATGGCTACACGTTTGAAAGAGTCGATCTTTTTAGATAACCGGTTCAATCAATAGTAGCAACAGACAGTCATACTGTTTTACATAATATATAAAATATTATATTATTTGATTATATTCATAAATGTTCACATTTTTCTTGTTATATATTTTATATTATTATTAATAATAAAACTTTTTACAAGAATATATTTTTTTGTAAATTACATACGTTTCGATAGTAATCCAACTATCATCATCGGATATAAATTAATTTACATCTGATGATGATAGTTGGATTACTGTCAAAACATATGCAATTTAAAAAATTCAATATATTCTTGTACATTTTTTTATTATTAGTAATAAAATTATATGGTTATATAATATATAATATATAATGGTTAGTCATTATATAATGTAATATTATATTGTTACGACGGTCTCACGGTTCGTCGTATGATACAGTGGAAACAAAATACAGACACCAATGAAGTCACTATTATGTAATATCATGTAGCCTAATATAGCAATATTATGTTATATAATAATATTATACAATATAATACATAAATATAATAGTAGGCCTAATATTGGCTATTCAGTAGTAGTCAGACTCAAAATGAGATCTAACAGCGAAACCCAGCAGCAAATAGAAGCTACTTTGAACTGTTAAAGCAGATGAGAAATAGGCTATATTAATGTCCAGATCAACAAAATGCGCCCTCTCTAAAACTTTAATAAGATCAGTACTAATTTGTGTAGCATAAACATGAGCCGAATCACCAAAAATAAATGAAAGTCGTATTTTAACTTTTGAAAGAAAGATATTACAGAGAATTTATGGTCCAGCATGTGAAAGGGGTGTATGGCGGACAAGTTATAATCAAGAATTACACGCACTCTCTAAGGAAGTAGACATTATAAAACAATAAATTGTTAGGGTTGAGGTGGGCCGAGTATTTAATGGGGATGACGGAGGAAGAAATACTGAGGAAAGTCTTGACGACGCAGCTGGATGAAAGAAGAAGAAAGAAAGGCAGAAGCCAAAGCTGCGATGGTCTGACGACGTGAGCAATGGTGCCAAACTATTTGAACTGAGGGACTGGACAGCCGGGAGAAGTCTTCTGGAGGAGGTCAGGACTCAGCAATGAGTTTTAGCACCGATGATGATGCTGATGATGATGACGATGGTTTACTCTGTAAATGTCTCTTTACAAATCGCGTTGTGCCTCTTGTACAGTGCCCGGTTATTTAAAAAAATTTAAGCTCTAAAAATACGCGGAAAGGGAATATGAAACTACAAACTACATATACGAGGTCTGTAAATTAAGTAATGAGACTAATTCAGAAAAACCTTTAATTTACAATCAAACTACATGTAGACTCTATCGCCTTCAAAACAGTTCCCTTGGGAAGCCACACAGCGCTTTAGACGGGTTTTCCACTCTTCATAGCAGTTCTGGAACTCAGAAACTGGAATCTCCTTCAACTGGTCGCGTTTTCTAACGTTGTCTATACCCCCAAATGGTGTCCTTTGAGATGTTTTTCAATCTTGGGAAGAGAAAGTAGTCACAGAGACTCAAATCATGTGAATAAGACGGTCACGTGATTTTTCTTTGCCAACAACTCATTAAACGAGAGTGCTGTGTGATAAGGTGAATCGTCATTATACAGCATTCAGGGGTTCACGCTAAATTTCGTTTTCCAAATTAGATAAACTGTAGTCTGTTATAAAGTTAGTTATTCTGCGATGATTCTGACGGTTACCGATGGTCAAACCTCACCAAGTCCCTGATTTGATCAACATTGTCGTCCGTTCTTAACGTTGATGGTCTTCCAGAGCGTGGACCACCCTTAATTGATTCCCAGCCATCTGAAAATGCTTTAAACGATCTGAGAACCTGTGCTCTTGACAGAGCTTCATTTCCATACGCCTTTGTCAATTTTTTGAAAGTTTCAGTAGCACTGTGCCCAAGTTTAACAAAAAACGTGATTGCACAACGTTGTTCGTAATTGATGTCACTTATTTTTATAACTCACAACAAACATTCACTTCACGAAAAGCTTGTTTACGTTTTACGTAGCAATAATAGACAATAAATAATAATACTCAATATCAATCATCTGTTTATCTAACCATCTATGTTAATGGAAACCTTACAGTGTTGGCATATTGACTGCTGCATGATTAGTCTCATTACTTAATTTACAGACCTCGTATGTATATATGCCTACTTAGGGCTGAATTAGACATATAGGCCTACATCTGTAAACAGATTAGTGCTAAAATAGATTGACTACAGTAGAATGGAAGAGAAAAGACTACCGCAACAAAATTAAGATTCTCAGTCAGGCTTATGGTGTTAACAGTCTCTGTCTTTGTCGTATTCCATTCCGTTATGCAACTGCTAGCTGTTGCTTCGTACTGGAAGTCCAAAGATAAATGATAATGGTGATGAAACCGAAAGGCGACGTTTAGCAGTTCAGCACCGAGGTACAACGAGGTTGGAGAGAAAACGTTGAACGTAACGGAGTAAGATACACGCGAAACAGAGCTGTTACCTGAACTCACTGTATCGCCTAATCCTGGAACAGAGAAGACAAAACTTCTTGAAGTGTGCTATTACCGACAAAGGACAACAAGTGGGCTAGTTGCACGACGCGAGTTGACTGAGCAGGGAACTGTGCTCGCTACCCCGGCTGCGACCTGCCCTGCACCACAATGGACAACAACGATCGCCCGTCGCATGTCGCGAGGTGACTCAGCAGGGGATTGTGAAAGGCACAGGACAGGAGTATGCGGATGAAATAAAGTGAAGAAGAAAGTATATACAGATTAAGAGACTGTCTTCGGATTAGAAGAAATTGCAAGCTCGCCAGCCTGTGGGTTGAGGAGAAGGAGAAGAAGAAGTAGAAGAAGAAGTAGAAGAAGAAGTAGAAGAAGAAGAAGAAGAAGAAGAAGAAGAAGAAGAAGAAGAAGAAGAAGAAGAAGAAGAAGAAGAAGAAGAAGAAGAAGAAGAAGAAGATTTTTATTTTCCTGGTAAAGCTAATTAATATAGAGTTGACGCGCACAGAACGTACACACAAGGAGCGCTTGGATGTGATCATGAGTTCATAGAACAGTGATACTGTCCATTTATACCAGTTAGATTATCCCCTTAGTAAGATGATGACGAGAAGATGTCTTGTTCGCGTGGACTCGAACTCTCCACAATTATGATTGAACAACTGCACCTTATTACCTTCAATGAAACTGACCGTTGTGTCGTCATTATTCTACTGTCAGTTTATGCCTTTGTTGAAGTGACACAGGAACACGTCTATAATAGGTCATTGCTTTGACAGCCGACGTAAACATTTTGGATGAATGAATAATAAACTTGCTTCCATCTGAATGAAGAGGGAAACAACCAGTAAGAACTAGCATAATTATAGATGGAAAGATTATGGAACAAGTCCAGCATTTCAGTTACTTGGGATGTTAGGTTACACATGGGAAGATGGATGAAAAATTAAACAAATTTAGGAATATCTGTATAACAATTCTCAAATATCTTAAAAATAAAACAAAGAAGGAAACAAGGATAAGGTTTTTTAACACTGTAGCGGTACTAGTTTTGATGTATGGAGATGAAGAAAGAGACAAAGCAAAGATTCAGGTAGCGGAGATGAAGTTTATGAGAGAGTACTCTGGGCTGTACCATTCTCGATAGAAAGAAGAATGTGGATATAAGGACGGAACTGGGAGTCACATTCAGCTAAGGAGCAACAAAAGAAGTGAACATGTGATAGGAATGCCGGGAGACAGGATTCCAGTGCTAGCAATGGAATATAGACCGGTGGGGAATAGAGGTGTTGGACGGCCGAGAGAGAAGTGGGTTCCGGAATAGTTTCAGAGAGCCTAATCCTTAAGGTTGATGACGACGACGACGACGACGACGATGATGATAATGGTGATGGTGATGGAGATGAATAAGCTTACGATTTTTGAAATACAATTACGAACCAGAAAGTATAAAAGCTTCAATTAATATGAAGAAATGGGCGGATGGCTGTTTGTGGGTGGGAGGGGGGGGGTAGTCAGCAGCTCACATACCGGCGGGATAGAACGTCGACGCGCTGCCAGCCAAAGAAGACATTAACGCAGAAGCCGCGTCGAGCGCCGTGTAGCTGCCGGTTACGCTTGTTAATTCAGGTTAGCGTTCGTAATGGTGTGTTCGTTTTATAATATACAGTACAAGCATGGGAAATAAAACATGTCTCGAGACTCGGCAATATAAACCGGGCTTTCCTCGTCGCTGACAGTTAAAAACGTCGCGTTGTTCTGTGCGTGTGTGTGTGTGTGCCGTTTGAATGACAATATGTTAGCCTTGCTACGGCAACCAACGTGTATCTCCTCGTTATATTTTGTATCGGAGGATTGAATTATTTAACTGTTTGTGTATTCGCGGAGACAAGCTGCCTGCCTGCTCGGCCAATCAGTTCGTGTCAATCTCTCTCTCGGGCCGGAGCCGCGACGACGTATTCTCTCCACAATACAGCTTCATACGGTCGCGTCGCGCGCAACTACACACAACTACACGTTACTAAAAAAGGTACCGTCAACGGGCGCTAATAAATATCTCACTTCAGTCAGTCACAATGCACCCCGCACCGTCCGCCCGCCAGCCTGCCGACGAGCGACCAATCGTCATTACACGCCGTGAATTACCTTACACAGTGGTTACGTGCATTATGTATTACCTCCTACCTCTGTATGTATCCGGCGTTCTTTCACCGTATGTATCAGGAGTTGTTGGCTTTGGGTTTTTTTCTTTTTCTTCGTGGTAAGGAACTCTATGTATAAAGTTGTACGAAGGCTTACACGGCCGGTGTCATTTTGATTAAAATTAACTCCCGGCCCACTTTAATAGTATGAACCACGTCCATATCCTTGTACATATCCATTAATTCATAATTGGTACGCTGCCTCCAGTTTTGTCCTTCTTGTACTGATCCGAAAATTCTCCTCAAGATTCGCCTCTCAAATCTCAGCGGGGACATTTCATCATGCTTCGTCAGCGTCCAAAACTCAGATCCATATGTCAGAACAGGTCTTATCAAACTCTTATAAAGTCGTATCTTCGTGGTTCGAGAGATATATATCTGCTTCCCGTGTGTCTGAAGCCCAATTAATAGCATCTGTTGACGGCCAATATTCTTCGCTCAACTCCAATTGAATTTCGTCGTTGGCAGTCACTAACTCCCATCAACACAGTCAAAACGTGGGTGCCAATCATAAGTTGCGCCTCTTGTGTTTCATTTTGATGTAGTTGGGTGGCATATATTTTGTGTTGACAGATTGTATGTAAGGTATAAATAGACGTCTGTATCTCATTTTCACTCTTCATAATGTATCTTATAACAGAAAAAAAATAGTACAACTTCCTCAGTTCTATAAAATAAAAATTCTGAACGTACATAGAGTTCTGGTTAAAATTATTTTCCGGGCTGTTTTGCCGTGGTCCAAAGTTTCTGACAAAACCAGACGTTTCGGCAGTACCACTGACTCCCATCTTCAGTGAAAACGAGTCAACGCTAACGTGGGATGTAGTACGTTAGGACCACAGTTAAGGCTTAACCACAGTACTGCATCCCACTGCTTAACCATGGTCCTAACGTAGTACATCCCACGTTAGCGTTGACTCGTTTTCGCTGAAAATGAGAGTCAGTGGTACTGCCGAAACGTCTGTTTTTTTTTTTTTCAGAAACTTTGGACCACGGCCAAACAGCCCGGGAGTTAATTTTAATCAGAACACTATGTATATCCAAAATTTTTATTTTCTAGAACTGAGGACGTTGTACTAATTTTTTTTTTATTATAAGATACGTTGTGAAGAGTGAAAATGAGTTACAGACGTCAATTTATACCTTGCATAAAATCTTTTAAGCCAAAATAATAAATGCGCACCTACTACATCGAAATGAAACACAAGAGGCGCAGGCTGTGATTGGCAGCCAAGTTTTTGACTGTGTTGATGCATTCACATATCTCGTCACATTAGTGACTACCAACAACGGAATTGGAGATTGGGCGAAGAGTTGGGCAACAGATGCTATTTGTGGCTTCAGAGACACACGAGAAGCAGATATATCTCTCGAACGACGAATATACGACTTTGATAAGACCTGTCCTGACATATGGATCTGAGTGTTGCACGCTGACAAACATGATGAAATGTCTCCGAGAAGCGAACCTTGAGGAGAATTTTCGGAGCAGCACAAGAAGGACAAAACTGGAGGCAGCGAACCAATTATGAATTAATAGATGTGTACAAGAATATGGACGTGGTTCGTACTATTAAAGTGGGTCGACTCCGTTGGAATGGTCATGTGTCAGGGATGTCAGAAGAGAAAATTCCAAGGAAGGTTCTAAGAGAGAGGATATATGGAAGGAGAAGGACTGGAAAAGACTGCGGTGGGCGGATGGAGCGGCGGACGACGCCCGGACTATCTTGGGAGTGCGTGAATGGCAGACGGCAGCGATGGATAGAGTGGGATGGCGATCAATTTTAAAAAAGGCCATGATCCCTTGAGGGTTGTAACGCCAGGGAAGTAAGTAAGTATACAATCTGCTAGAAATACAACTTAAGATCTCAAATACTAAGGCTAAAACAATGGCGTTCCTAGGGAAGAAACCTGTAAGAGCAAAAATTGTAATTGATAATAGTGTTTTGGAGCAGGTATCACATTTTAATTATTTGGGATGTGATATCACATCTAGGAAGGCCAAGGGCATCAGAGAAAATAAAAATAAATTTACTTATACCTGTGGAAGAATAAGACGCAGAGGGAGACGTAGCTAAAGTTCTGTAATGTCGTGGCTGTGCCGACTTCAACATGTGGTTGTGAACATGGACTCTCCTGCAGAAATACAGGCCTCGGAAATGAAATTTTTAAGAGCAGTTAAGGGATGCAGTTTGAAAGATCATATACGAAACTACGATATAAGGAAAGATCTGAAGTTACAGTCGGTTCTGGATAGAACAAAGGAATACAGGCTGAGTTGGAAGTCCAAATTGCCAAGTATTGGTTACAGCAATCATAAATTTGTTTTCCAGTATATAAGTTTATTGTATAATACAGTATAAAGTATTGTAATAAATTTAATGCAGTCTATAAATAATAGTACTTACATTATTTCTTTAAACTTTGTATTTACAATAGCCTATGAAAGTGGATTTTTATTACAAACACTACTACAGCTTCTTACAGTTTCCTAAGTAGATGTATCAATACAATAATTAGACAATAAGTATATGACAGTAAAGTGTTTTCGCTATATTTTACTTAAAGATAAATTGGATTATGAACACCCGTCTTATGGGAGAAAGGCTCAGAAATAAATCCGCCCCAGGCCTCCAGTGGCCTATGTACGCCACTGGCAGCTGTATTAACGTTTCGTACTTGTTAGTGCGTCATTAGTGACGAAACATACCACGTCGTTTGCAAGAAGTGTCGAAATTAGAAATCCTCGCGGTGACTCGTTTTCTGTGAACGAGGAGGTGTAAACCCCACTGAAATGGATCTCCAGTTGAAGGGGGGGGGGACATAGTGCACGGTAACATAGCACTTTTAACACAGACCATCGCAAAATTATGAGTTTTTTCTTTCGAATGTAGCCAATCGGATATCGAGCATGATTACCAGCAGGGAAGTCCATCGATTTCGACAACAGGCGACCACGTCGAACACGTACACCAGTATTACCTATTGTTGCCTGCAAACTGACGAATCACAGATGACAAAATTGCCACTGAACTGGGGGCATTTCGCACGAAAGTTATGTTACATACATCGTCTCTATATTGAACAATTTCTGCACATTGCTTTTCAAACATCGTGTAGTAAGTTCTTAAGCTTTCACTGCCGGCGTCAACTTTGTTAAATTACTGTTACTAGCCGGGCTGTCAGGCCGTGGTCGACTTTTCTTGCGGACAAACGTTTCGGCCCCAACATCGGAGGCCATCTTCACTGCCAAAAAAAAGGGTTTGGTAGTAGCATGTACTCAGTAGTGGGGTGAATTGACGGATACTTGCCAAACATTTTTTGACACTGAAGATGGCCTTCGATGGTGGGGCCAAAACGGCTGTCCACAACAACAGTCGACCACGGCTAACAGCCCGGCTAGTAGTCATAATTTTAACAATCATGAAGGAACTCCCTGTAAAATCTAAGGAGGAGGAGTGGGAATACCCTCCTGCCGCTAAGAAAGGGCGGTATCACACAGAAGTAGAAGTCTACAATGCAACGCGGTAATGGTTATTGCATGTTGGAAGGGAATTTTTTTTAGCAATGCCATAGAGAAAAGTCGTGTCAGACTACCATAAATCTATATATATATATATATATATATATATATATATATATATATATATATAAAACTCAAAGTCTGAAGATTTATGTGTACTGAATGCAAATGCACACCGTTACACCGATTGTTACCAAATTTTGCACAGTAACCTTTGACACAAGGCGAAAACACTGTATATCTTAGAATTTAATATTTTGCCCCTTCGCACAATTTAGGCCCTTTTAATTATGCCTTTTAGTTGACGCATATAAAGATGTCAACAACACCATGGAGACCAGAATTAATTATCATAGTAACAATTAAATAAACAAATGATATTTAGCAGCATCGGAACTGTCCCTTTATCCGTTCCTGTAGTTTTTAATGTTTTTATGAAATATATTAAATATATTTATCAACAACAAGAAGGATTGGCAATGGGATCTCCATTATCTAGCATAATATTCTTACAACATATAGACACCAAAATACAAAATATTATAAATTCCTTTGATCCAAATGGCATTTGGATAAGATGTTTAGATGATGGGCTATATGTATCAAGTAACAAAAACACAAATTCAGATAACATATTAAAATAACTCAATAACATACATCCAAAAATACAATTCACAGAAGAAAAAGATAATCATAACAAAATCAACTATTTAGACATAACCATCACAAGGTACAATAACAGAAAACCAACTTCCACTAACATCATTATACCTAACCATTCTGACCACCCACCACAACATAAAATGGCAGCATTCTATTCACTATTTAACAGAATGTACAAAATACCCCTAAACAAACAAGAAACAGACAAAAAAAGAAATATAATTTACCAAATTGCTTATGAAAATGCATATAATAAAAATACTGTAAACAAAATAGAAAATAAAATCAAATATAAAATAAAAACTGAACAATTAAGAGTTAATCAAAATGAACAAAACAAAAATGGGCCAAATTCACATACATAAATAATAAAATGACAAAGCTAACAAAACTGTTTAAAAACACAGACATTAAAATAGCATACAAAACTAACAAAAATTATCTACAAAAATTAAATAACCCACACAACAAAGATAATACAACAACCAATGGTATATACAAAATTGAATGCCAAGATTGTAATAAATGTTACATAGGACAAACAAAAAAACAACTGAAAAAACGTTATTTTGAACCTCTAAACGCATACAAAAACCAGAAATATACAAATCTAATTTGGCCACACATGCAATAAACACTGGACATGAATTCCCAGACATCACATGAATCCCCCCAACATGACACTAATAAAACACATTTCCCACAAAGGCACCATAATGAACATTTGGGAAAATTTACAAATATACAAACATAAAACACAAAACAAACTAATATCTGAACAAATACAAATCAATACAAAACATGACACAATTTTCAAAGCACTCAACATCGAAAATACACAAAATACTAACCACAATCACACACAATAATACCACTTACTTTAAAATACCAGAGACCAACAAGAAACCACAATAACGACCAGCCAATACACAAATACTTCACCAGACGCAAAATCACGAAGGCTGAGGATGAGAACACAATGGTTCTCGAAACATGTTCCTAATAAGGGGAAAAACATCTTGAGGTAATTTCAGTATAAATATTAAATATTACTACTAAAGATGTCAACAACACGATGGAGACCAGAATTAAATACCATAGTAACAAGTAAATAAACAAAAGCAATTTAGCTTCATTGGAACCGTGCATTTATCTATTTTTGCAGTACATTTTCGATGTTTTATATAACATGGGATTGTATCGATATATTACGACGTGGAAAAGAAGAAGTGTACTAATTGTAAATTGTCCTATTACTTAATGCAAAGCGAAAATACGTGTTGTTGAGGAAAGCCATTGTTGAGAAAAACATAACGTTTAACGTGTTATACAACGTTTAATGTGCTTCTAACACAGTAACACTTAAAATAAAGAATTTAGCGTTTTTGACTTAACAGGTACTTTATAAATATCTCCAAAGGCTTTTAAACGGGTAATTTTAAATCCCCAAAGGCTGTTGGACCAACATAATAATTTAGTGCAAGTTAAGATAGTACAAGTGTTGAAAATAGCTTTGGAGAGAATTTGACTAATGAGTACAAAATTGTTATGTGAGCTGACAGAACGCCATATAGACATATACAATAAAAATTATATTAAAATACTTACTAAAAGTCAAATATTGGCCTGCGAAGCCGCGGGTAACAGCTAGTGTTTAAATAAACTTGGCGATGTTGTAGAATAGTACAAACTGAATCGTACTTCCATGAAAATAAAAATATCGGAATGGAGAAACATACATGACTTCCATGTTCGAAGATTTATATTTAAAATCATTTACTTGAATTCGGTTCGATAATTTCTAAATAAACATCCCCCGCTCTCAAACTATTTTCACTATATATAGATATTTTTGTTATTATGGGGTAGTCGTTTAATATAATATTATTTTCGATTGACTTTATCTATAAAAATTAAGTTCTTTATTCTTATAAAGAAACTTAACTACGCAGATTATAATCATCCCTCCTTCTCAACTGATCCCCACCATTAATGATATTTATTTTCATTCAGCAATAGTTTTATCATATGTAATTGCTAATGTATCTTATCCTTCAAAATTAAATACTTGTATTTTATTTGATATCAGGAAAGTAATTTTCATAAAATCACCCCATCCTCTTCAACTACCCTCTCCATTTATAGATATCTCGTTTACCATTTTACAGTGGATTAATATATGGCCTTATTTTCGGGCACTTATTTACCAAAATTAAGTACTTTAGTCTTGTTAAAATACAAAACAATGCAGATAAACTACCCCTCCCCCTTAACCGAATAACCCCATTTTTGATATTTATACTTTTATTGAGTAATAGTTTCGTTATATGTAATTACTAAGGTAGGCTATCTTATCCTTCAAAATGAAGTAGTTTATTCGACATCAGAAAGGTAATTTTTTAAAAATTACCCCTCCTCCTTCAACTACCATTTTCATTTATAGAAAATTACCCCTTCCCCCTTGAACTACCCTACAGCGGATTATTATGACCTTTTAAGGATACTTTATTTATCAAAATGAAGTACTCTACTTTTGTTAAAACGTAAAACGTTGCAAGTAAACTACCCCTCCCTTTAACCGATCTTCATCAAAATCAATAGACTGTGAGTCCTCTAGAATTCGGGCATGTATACAAAAAATTATTTGATTCTGTTTGAATTTGAGGCAATTATCGTTTGCCATAGAAAAAAGTCTGCATATAGACACACAGACAGTTTTCGAAAAATGACTTTTCTTCATGTTTTGAGGGCAGTAGAATCAGAATTATCCCTTATCTCTAACACGATTTTTTCATGATCAGCATACTTCTATTTTCTTACGGAACATAGAAGTAAAATAGGGTCATAAATATCGCACATATGTTGTTTTTTATACTAGTGCAACTAACCTTTTGACTAATGCGGCCTAATCTATAGGTGGGGGGGGACCTAAAACCTTACCAACAGTATAAGAGGCGAATACTAAAATAAAACTGCTTCGAAACATCGAAGAGGTTAAGTCGCAAATAAAGGTGATTCGCATAAACAGCGTACTCATGTATCACAAAAAGCATTCACACACTGCCTACTCACGAGACGAATACTGGTTTGCAAATAGAGGATCGCGCGTTCGTACCTATGTGCGAAAACAAGCGTATTCATATATATACGTACACCAAAAGCCGAGTATTATAAAACCGTGGATTACTTAAACGTATTTTATCGAAGTGAGTCTATAAATACGATTACATCATTAAGGTGGCAATATAAATTGTGTTTACCCGGTCTTAGCACAGTCCGGTTATACCAGTCACACACACACACACACACACACACACACACACACACACACACACACACACACACACACACACACACACACACACACACACACACCGCTGTTCTGTCGTGTTGTCCCATGTAGCGCGATGCACTGGTCCAATTACAAGCACTCTATGCAAATGTGTGCATCCTTGCACAATGCACTCTTTTTTTTCTGCCCCGTTTCTGTCTTTCCAACTTCTCTCTCTCTCTCTCTCTCTCTCTCTCTCTCTCTCTCTCTCACTCGCTCTCTTTCACTCTCCCCCTCTTTCCTTCTCTCTCTTCTGCTCATGTTTACAGTGTAACCTTACATGGACTAAGGCACTAGTTTTCTCAGCTTAACTTTGTCATATTTTTTTTTTTAGTGTACGTACGCAAGAGTACGATTTCTGAAGGGTTTATATTTCGCGTTTGTACGTAATTTTAGCTTTTATTAAAATTGTGCAGTGCGTTAAGTTCTTCTGAGTTTGGTGGATAGTCTACCTTATGTTCGATTGTGCCGCACGACAACTGTGGCGACAAAAGTCTAGTGCCATAACACACACCTTGAGAATTTGTATGTGTGTTTTTTGTAATTTGATTATAAGATATATGGATATAATCACAAATATGGTGTCTTTGTTGTATCGGCCATCTAAGGACCACATGCCAATTTCAATTCTTCATTCTTTGTTCTTTTCTTTTTCTCCAATATTCTTTCATCTTTCACTGTGTCTCTTCTTCCTGTCTTCAGTCCACTTTGAACCTGCGTTTTTCTCTCTCCTAGTCTGGACTCCTTCCATTTTTAACACTTTTGCGGCTGGGAATTCACAAACGCGGCAATTTCGACCCTGCCTATTATGTCCGGCCGAAATACAATGCAACTCAAACGCTCCCTGAGCTACATAACTCGTTCACTGTGCTGAAAAAACTACATTATTTTCTATTTGTATCGGCCATGTAAGGACCACATGCCAATTTCAATTTTTTATTCCTTGTTCTTTTCTTTTTCTCTAATATTCTTTCATATTTTCACTGTATCTCTTCTTCCTGTCTTCAGTCCACTTTGAACCTGCGTTTTTCTCTCTCCTAGCCTGGACTCCTTCCATTTTTAACACTTTTGCCCGAAAAACTTCTCTTTCAACTGCTTCTTCTGCGTCTATATTATTTTTTTTTAATCCTTTTGAATTTCTTTAATCCAACTTGATGTTGACATCTTCCCCACAGTATTTGAAGATCTGTTTTGTTAACCTACTATCGTCCATTGTATATAAATGTCCAAAAAATAATAATCTTCTTTTTCTCATTGTTTCTGTTATATTTTCTATACTTTGATATATTCATCATTACTTCTTAATTTCCAACCTTCTGAAGTTTTTCGTGTGCTTAATATTTTCCGAATAATTCGTCTTCCCAATATAGGACTATATATAATCTAAATTATAATTCAATGCTTGAAATTCACTTGCATATAGGCATTCTGGCCTCACTACTGTACTGTAGTGCCTTATTATTACTTCTTCCCCCACAGATATTTGAAGATCTGCTTTGTTAACCTATTGTCGTCCATTCAATATACTGTAAATGTCCAAAAAACAAACAAATATTGTGTCTTATTTATACTATTGTTTTAGGAATACGATCTTCCATTATTTCTGTCAGTCACTACTGTCTCTTCCACCCGTCACACCCAATAGAATCCTTACTTTCTTTAGGGGTGTTCACAGAGGGGGGCGTGACGAAGACTGCGTCATTGAAATTTTGGGGGGATTGACAGAATCTTACTCCGCCGATTATATAAGGCAAAGCAACTACGACTTCATCAAACCATTAATTTTTTCGTTTTTTCTTCTTGACAGTACGCTTTGTTGATATTTTGTTCCTTTGCTTTGAAATATTGTCTTACACGTATTAATTTCATTAGATTTCATAATTATTTATTTGTTTAATTTCAAATGAGAATTTATTTGCAAACTGTACTATTTTCAGCTTTAGATTATTTGTAATAAAACGCTTATTACAATGACATTTTCTTTTAATTTTAAATACCTTAATTTTGGTGGGAGGGTTATTCATCAAGTTTTGAGGGTGCGTCGTCAAGCTTAGGGGGAAGGATCCCTGCTTCCTGTCTCACATCATCCTTTAAGCTTCTTCGGACGGCTAGGTTCATGTCTTAATAAAATAGTTTGTGATCTTCTGAGACGTGTTTTTATAAATTTCCATCTTGTTCTTCTTTTTCTTTTATGATTGACTAAGATGTGAGAAAGAACTTTGGAAGTTTTCTTTTTTTTTTTTTTGAACCAGAAGTTTAATCACATGTAGTTACAAAGTGTCTCTTTCTTGTTGTACTGAAAAGTTAACCTTTTGCGACCAATCACCATACACTTTTCCTGTTGGTTTCATCGGCAGAAACAACAGTTTTAAAATGGACCAATACATTTCAGAGTTTGTTTTGTAGTCTTTTTCTTCTTCTCTACTTCAAGGTCTAGATTGAACCGTCTGTTCCGGAAACCAACTTGTCTTCGGACGTCCCACACTTCCCTGACACCTGGGCTTGTGATTCAGGGCCATTCAACGAAGACAATCTTGCTGCATGCTTTCTAAATGACTGCAACAACTGACTTTCTACTCAGTAACTTTATATTTTAAATAATAAATTTTTGTTAGTGGTTATAATCACAAACAGAAATTACTATGTTGCACACCACTATATAAAAAATTCCCGATTAGAGCTTTCTAGCCTGTCAGCTCATTATCACATCGGAAATATTAGGCTCGATAGCGCTAATCGGGAATTTTTTATGTAGTGGTGTGCAACATAGTAATTTTTGTTTGTCATTAATTTTATTTTCCAAATTGAAAATTTACAACTCGTGTCTTATAATTTCGTTATTTATTCTGCCTGTTAGCGTGCAAACCTTTTTCCAGTGATGTGCACAAAACCAAGCATTAGTGGAAAACGAGTTCTGACACAAAAAGTAAGACATGTATAGTAAACAGGCAAGAGATTATAATTCGAGATTTTTTTACTTCCATGTTCCATAGGAAATTTTCCGAAAACTTTGTGCGCGCGCGCGCGCGCGCGCGCGTGTGTGTGTGTGGAATTGTTTTCTATGGCGAACGATAACTGCCGCAAATTAAAATAATTTTTTGCATATGTGCCTGAGTTATAGAGGACTCAACGCCTATTGATTTTGGTGAAGGTCGGTTAACGGGAAGGGGTAGTTTACCTGCAACGTTTTATGTTTTAACAAGTATAAGTACTTAATTTTGATAAATAAAATATCCTGAAAAGAAGGTCATAATAATCCACTACAGAAAGGTAGATGAAATATGTATAAATGAAAAGGATAGTTGAAGGGGAGGGGGTAATTCTATAATGAAAATTATAGTTGAAGGGGGAGGGGATAATTTTTATACGTGTACTACGTTATCGACAACGAAGAAATAGTTTGTTGTTAAAATTCCTTCCCGGGCTGTTTGGCCGTAGTCCAATGTTTTCTGCAAAACCAGACGTTTCGGCAGTGCCATCGACTGCCATCATCAGTGAAAATCGAGTGCGGTAACATGAGGTGGTATACGCTAGTGACCACAGTACCCTGTGGTTAAGGCTGAAGGAAGAAGTATGAGAGTCATTCAATAAGTAAACAAACAAACAGCTGTGGAGCAAAAACTTTTTATTCAATCAATATAATCTTTTTTTACTTTTCAACGTAATCTCCAGCAACGTCTATGCACTTGTCCCATCTCTTTACAAGCTTTTTTATTCCCTCAGCAAAGAATTCTTTACCTTGATGTCGAAGCCAGTTTTGGACTTTTTCCTTCACTTCTTCATTGCTGTTGAACTTGACACCACGCAAAGTCTCCTTGAGTGGGCCAAACAAGAAAAAGTCAGATGGGGCAAGGTCAGGGCTATAAGGGGGATGAGGCAGGATCTCCCAACCTACTTTTTTATTGTTTCGAGCGTCAGATTTGCCGTGTGTGGGCGGGCATTATCGTGAAGAAGAATCACACATTTCCTCTGCCATCCCGGACATTTCTTCTTCAATGCAGGCTTAACTTTGTTCACAGTCATGTCAGAATAGTACTGACTATTGATGGTACGCTGGTCTTGTAGGTAATCACAAACAATTGGGCCTTGGGAGCTCCAAAAGATGGTTAACATCACCTTACCAGCCGATGGCTGGGTTTTGAATTTCTTTTTGGCGGGTGAACTGGGATGCTTCCACTCCATGCTTTGTCGCTTTGACTCAGGTTCAAAATAGTGAATCCAAGTTAGTGGTTATAGTGGTTCCAAATCCAAAAATCTTATAACAGAACGCTGTTCTTCGAAAGTACTGGCCTCAAGAGGACACGCCATCGTAAATAAAACTGTATTGGTTATGTTTATGCAATATATTATTGAACAGCTAATCAAAACTCACAACGACGTTGCCAGGTAACACTCCTGAAAGTTTCAATCAGCTGCTACAATTAATTTCTTTCCTACAACTGTTTGTCTGATTACTTATTGAATGACCCTCGTAGTTTCTATGGAAATGTTTCATTTCGAAAATGATTTTAAATACAAATCTTAGAACATGGAAGTCATGTATGTTCTCCATACCGATATTTTACATGTATTTCACAAAAAGCGAGTATTATTTTAAAGGCGTATTGGTTCCCATGTGTAAATTTTAGTTTGCGTGTTAACCTAACAACGTCAATTTTACATTATTTACGTCACGTTATTTACCGCATAAACAGTTAAATCAGATGTGGATTCCACGTGGTTTGTTTGGAAAACCGCGTTCTTATATTATTCGGATGCCATAATTGGTTTTCGCAAGTTTTATTTTCAGCTTTAAAATATTAAAATTTATTAATTTGTTTTTACCTAATAATAAATGTAGTTTGTATTGAAATAAATTGTTTGGTCCCAGATGACTTAGGTATCTGAACATCTGACATCTGCAGTAAGTTAATTTTTTAGAGGACATAGCCAGTAGAACAGACTTAAGAATTTCTGCAGAAAACCCAAATTTTTTCACGAACATTAAAAATGCGCCAAAATTCCTGCTAACAGATATTGGTCGAATAGGGAGGGTTAGAAAATTTAAGTGTCTAGGGGAAATAATTCAAGAGAATGGTTTAGAAAAATCTGCTATAGGAAAAAGGATTCATAAAGTGTAAAGAGCGTATGGTATAACTAAAGATATTTACAATAAAAAGTGCGTATCTAAAAATGCGAAAATAAGGCACTACAGTACAGTAGTGAGGCCAGAATGCCTATATGCAAGTGAATTTCAAGCATTGAATTATAATTTAGATTATATATAGTCCTATATTGGTAAGACGAATTATTCGGAAAATATTAAGCACATGAAAAACTTCAGAAGGTTGGAAATTAAGAAGTAATGATGAATATATCAAAGTATAGAAAATATAACAGAAACAATGAGAAAAAGAAGATTATTATTTTTTGGACATTTATATACAATGGACGATAGTAGGTTAACAAAACAGATCTTCAAATACTGTGGGGAAGATGTCAACATCAAGTTGGATTAAAGAAATTCAAAAGGATTTAAAAAAAAATAATATAGACGCAGAAGAAGCAGTTGAAAGAGAAGTTTTTCGGGCAAAAGTGTTAAAAATGGAAGGAGTCCAGGCTAGGAGAGAGAAAAACGCAGGTTCAAAGTGGACTGAAGACAGGAAGAAGAGATATAGTGAAAATATGAAAGAATATTAGAGAAAAAGAAAAGAACAAGGAATAAAGAATTGAAATTGGCATGTGGTCCTTACATGGCCGATACAAATAGAAAAAAATGTAGTTTGTTCAGCACAGCGAACGAGTTATGTAGCTCAGGGAGCGTATGAGTTGCATTGTATTTCGGCCGGACATAATTGCTGGGTCGAAATTGCCGCGTTTGTGAATTCCCAGCCGCGCGACTGTATCACGAGTTTTGGCAGAACGCTTCGCGCCGTTAAGCACCGTAATAACATAACGCACTCTGCTGGGCTCGATTACACGCTACAAACAATTTGCTCGTTTTCTGACACGTTCGTGTGCGTGTGTGCGGATGCGGTCCGAGAGCTCAAACACGCGGCCAGCCGTCCGTCCCCAGCAATTAGAACCGGTAAATGAGCATAACTTGCGCACACCACCATCCGCCGACAACAGCAGCATTAACACATTAAACCCCCAACCCTTTCTAAAGGGGTTGCACGTTGTGGCATGTCGTCGCTCTCTTCTCTCCCCTGTCTCTTTTGTTCTCTTCATGTTCCGCTCCGACAGACCTTGCTACGGAGAGAAAGGATTAAAGATTAACGTCCTATTCCAACTTCTTTGTTTATTTTACGGCAGAGAAGAGGCAGGAGAAGTTACCAGATTGAGCCAGAGTTGCCAGGCTTTAGCTGGACATGTTTGGCTTTTTACAGTTTAGTCCGGCTAAAAATAAGCATGTCTGGCCTCTCCGGATTTTGTTAGACAAATTTGAATGTAGTCTTCTTCTTCTTCTTCTTCTTCTTCTTCTTCTTCTTCTTCTTCTTCTTCTTCTTCTTCTTCTTCTTCACTACATGGTTAGGTTATAGCCCGTTCCAACTTTACAGAGTCTCTGACCATTTTTTCCTGGGTCTTCCACGACCTCTCCTTCCCATTGGCCTATATTCAAACGCGTGTTTAGGAATGCAAGTGTCCACCGTGCGTTCCACATGGGACTTCCAATTCTGCCTGTATTCCTTTATTCTATCCAGAACCGACTGTAACTTGAGGTCTTTACTTATGTTGTCGTAAGATGTACCTCTCAAACTACACCTCTGAAATGCTCTAAAAATTTCATTTCCGAGGCCTGTATTTTTGAAATATCTTTTTGCAGGAGAGTCCATGTTTCACATCCGTACATGAAAGTCGGCACAGCCACGACCTTATAGAACTTTAGCTGCGTCTCCCTATACGTTTTATTCTTCAATAGTCATCTTATTGTTCTACAGGTATAACTAAATTTATTTAACTATTCGCAGGTAGTATTATGATAAAAATATAGTACATTTATGTGCCTGAAAAAGATACAAGATCTGAAAAAATTGCACGTTCTGGATTTTTATTTCTTTTCTTTGAGTATGTTTAGGCCTTTTATAAATAGATACATTAACTAAGATGATGTTTCTGCAGTGAAATATCAGAGTAACATTTCAAGAGTTTTACAAAGTGACTTGTAACGAAATGGTGTAGGCCAACTTGATAAAGTTAGTTCCCAAGTGCCTAACAAATCAACCTTTAATACTTTGATTTGTTGTTGAGTATACATTTTATTTTTTTTATGTGATAATTATACTAAATGTTAATTACCAATTTTTTTTATGTTGTTTTAGTTTAGTTAAGTAAGCACTAAAGTACAATGTTATTTTTTGCGTAGAAAACTGGGTTTTGTTATTATAAAAAAAACCTAATATCGAACGAACATGCTGCTTTTTAATGTAAAAAACTGATGTCCGTCTTTTTGGGTAAAATGTCCGGCTAAATTAACAGCTGGGGGTTCGACTTTTGTGATTTTTGGTCTGGCAAACCTACCTGCAGACAACACTTTTTTGTAGTTTTCGTCACCGCGGAAACAGAAAGCTCGCATAATGTGGATCACTTACACAGACGATTTCGATATCATGATTATAATCGGTTACGTGGGTAAATGAAAATGGAGTGTATGTGGAAGAAATGGAATGAAAACAGGAAATCTCGGAAACTGAATATGTGGTCAAGACGTTGTCCGGAGACGAGAATCTTGCGGTCCTGTTAAAGGCGGCTGGGCACGAAGAGACAGACTATACAACGAAGACATTCGCAAACGTTGAACATTTTTAAGATGGTATTGCAGAAAACAAAGAAAGATGGACGGATTACTCACCCGAATAGCAGGATGCCGGATGGCAGATTACCTAAGCAAGTTTGGAAATGCAAGCCAATTGGATAAAGATGTATAGGAAATATATAAAGCGCTGGTGAAGGGAATGTGTTTCCTTTTTGACCGTGATGGAAGAAGAAGAAGAAGAAGAAGAAGAAGAAGAAGAAGAAGAAGAAGAAGAAGAAGAAGAAGAAGAAGAAGAAGAAGAAGAAGAAGAAGAAGAAGAAGAAGAAGGAGGAGGAGGAGGAGGAGAAGGAGAAGAAGAAGTGAACTATGGACAGAAGAATATAATTAGAAACAGAAAACAATAACGAATGTACAGAAAGCAAGAACACGTAAACAGATATAGCCAATAACAATCAATCCAAGTACTGAAAACACTTAACAGAACGGGAAATGGTCGTTGACTACCACCAAAAAGAAGGAAATGGTAACAACGCAAAAGAAAAGAAAAATACAAGGGGGAGAGAGAGAGAGAGAGAGAGAGAGAGAGAGAGAGAGAGAGAGAGAGAGAGAGAGAGAAAAGACAGAATAATGTGCTTAGTTCTATATCTGTAAAAGGTTATAAAATAATGATGGCGAAACAAAGTACGGAGATCGGGAGTGTGTGTGTGTGTGTGTGTGTGTGTGTGTTCGTAGTAAGTTAATAAGTAACCAAGCTGTAGACATTTCGTTAAATTTCAATAACAATTACAACAAACCTCTACTAGATCCAAGCGATAAACTCGAACGAGACGAGGTCACTGTTAAAAAAAAAAAAGCTTTCGTGAACTCTTTATAATTTAGCCGAAACGAAACGGTTTAAACAACAACATCCTTATTTAAAAAATCGAAAAACGAAATATATTAATTCGTCAGCGAATTAGAAAATAATGAAGTCATTTTTGATGCCGCTGCGGCATTCGATTACAACACGAAGAAGTCTACACACCGAGGAGTTCCTTCTTTTATTATTATTTTCTTTTATAAAAACAATAAATCGAATAATTACGACGACGAGGAGCACTGATCGAAAACGAGATCCGTCGAGTGAGAGGAGCGCGGTCACGACGAAGCTGGCTGCCCAAAGCTAGTCGGCGGGGGGGGGGGGGATCAAATTGTATATAATTGGTCGGGTCGACGACGGATACGTCTCAATACGGTGCTGAAAGAATAACAATAATAATAACAAAACGACGACGACGGACGAGTTAATTAAAAAAAATTCAAAACAGTATATCAGCAAAACAATGCTACGATGTAAAAAGAGATATAAGTAATATAATAGAGCAAAGAGAAGAGAGAGAGGGCAAAATACCGAGAGCGCGAATACCAGTCGAAAATAGTCTTGAATAATTCAATTATTGGTTATAACCCTTGACGGCTCGATCGGTACTTACGACTACATTGTTGTTGCGAACAGCGCTGGAACAAAGCATGATGATTAATAGCCAAAGAAATTTAGATAATATCAATGTGAATCCAACGAACAAAACGTAACCGAGAGAATACAGTAATATCTCGTTCGCATATATACGCGCGTGCGCGCGCGCGCACACGCATATATATATATATATATACAACTTTAATGTTTATTTTTTTAAATTTAGTACAGTTTATTTTTTATGATTATTAAATCATTAATATTATTTAAATCCATTATTTCCCTACGCGAAACTCAATCAGTTTCTTGCGGTTTCTTGTTATTGTTATAGTGTTGTTATATATTATACTACTTCTTCTGCAAGTAGTTGTAATGTATTTTATTGTTTCAATTCACGGGACGAACATTTCGCTGAATATATCAGTACCTTCAGCTGTTTCAAATGAATTAACAAATAATCGAAACAATTCGATTTCAGAATAGAAACTAACGAATAATCGAATTTGTTTTAATATAAAATAACGAATACGCGATTTATATTATCGACTGTTTTAATGTTTATTTACTTGATCAGCTGTTTTGACGGTTATATCGGAAATATTTAAAGTTTACATTTTATTTATTTTAATAAACTTATAATTTCAAATAGATCACCTTGATTTGCTTGTATATGAGTTTGTTCCTTAATTAATAAACTATTGTTATTGTGTTTGTAAGTAAATTAATTAAAAACATATAAAAAAGGTCTCTTCTTCTTCTAATAGTTCCTACCCGTTTCGGATGTTGGATATCATACAGACTATTTTAACTTTCTATAGTGCTGCATGGAATTAGTCAGTTGTATTCATGCCAAACCAGGTCCTTAAATTTCTCAGCCATGAGATTCTCGGACGCCCAACTCCTCTCTTTCCAAGTACAGAAAAAGGTCAAAAAAATAAATATTTGGGAAAATCTTAAGGAGTACCTCAGTACTTTTCAATACTGTTTCCATGGAAACAGACTGCATGGATTGTCCGAAATGAAATAAATTCAGTCGAAGATGAAGTTCAGCGATTCTCCAAGAATCGTGAGAAACGTCTGCGTAAACACCAGCGTGTTGATATGGTACAGCTTCTCGACAATAGTGAACTTGTGCGAAGGTTAAACAGAATGAAGCCATTTGACATAGTGAAATGTGTCAAGTCACAGGGACCACAAGAACAAAGTGATTAGTTTTTATCACTTTCGGGTTGCCCTTACCCGAAAAACGTTGTCTGGTATCGTTCGGTCAAGATCCGGCGTAACTGTTTCACAGCACTCTGTCGCTTTTCTGCGGCTGAAGAAGATTGCCGAGGGTGGGACTCGAAACGTTGCCGACATGTCGCTGTTGTACAGCAACCGACCACAGCCTAACAGCCCGGTGTTTAATCATTTAAGAAGACAGACGATCGTTTGCAAGAGGTAGGAATGATCTGGTTATGTACTGAGGTGCAATGAACTAGACAAGAATGCTTAAGAAAGAAATCAAATGGAGACATTCGTTCACTATTCAGCAGGCAGACAAGCGGTGATTCAGGTATGTTACAGTTATATTTTTTTTATTATTCCGGCTGTAGGCCTACAATGTTTACACACTTTCCGGAACCAAAGATTACAGAAGTGATTGAATTCTCATCTTCCACTGCTACTTGTCCATCCAAAGATACTCTTCAATTTCTCGTTCTCTCAATATAGTCTGAATTTCTTCTATCCAGGTGGTCTTCCTCTTTTCCTTCTTGCTGGTGGAGTCCATTCCATAACTCTCCTTGGGAATCTTTCCTGTCCCATTCTTCTCGTGCGTCCACACCATTGTAATTTTTTTGTTTGGATACAATCAACAATTGAAATTTTCACATTCATTTTGTCTTTAATGACTTCATTTGTAAACTTCTCACGTCTGGGACTCTTGCCGAACGTCTCCAAAAGTCCATCTCTGCTGTCATTAATTTTATTCTTTTGTGTTCATTAGTAGTCCAAACTTCTGACTGTAAGTCATGTTACTTCTAACAATTGTTTTAAATATTTTGGTTTTAGTTTCTGCTGTAATTTGCTTATGCCACAGGGTTCATTTTAAAGTAAATATAGCCATTTTTCCCAAATTAATTCTGGATTGTATTTCTTTGTCTTGGTTCCCACTGGCCATAAGTTTCATCACTAAATACTTGTATTCCTTCGTATATTTAATCTATTGGAGTTATATTATTTTCCTATTTTCTGTAAGATGTATATTGATCGCTGGAGATCGTCTTCTGAAGTGGCGAATATAGCTTGGTCATCGGCGAAGAGCATGATTTTCAAGCTTTTATTTCGGTGGACTTTAATAGCGTCAGCGAATTGTTCTTTCCATTTTTTGAGGAGATCATCTAGATAAAGGTTAAAAAGTAATGGTGACAGACAACAACCTTGTCTTACGTCTTGGTTTGTTTCAATCGGGATAGATTCTTCGCCGTCGCCTATGATTATCGCAGTGTATCTATATAAACTCTTTGTGCCCTGAACTAGGTGTTGTATACCTTTATTTTCAAGTATGTCCCATGACATCGGTCTGATCATTCTATCGAGAGCTTTGTTGAAATCGATAAAGGCAATATATGTTTCTAAATTCTTTTCACGTCGTTTTTCTATCACTTGTATGGTAAACATGCAGTCTATGCAAGAGCGTCCTATCCTGAAACCATGTTGTTCTTCCTCTAAAAGAGTTTCTGCTGTGTTTTGTAGTCTTGTTGTTATAATACATGTGTACAGTTTATAATACGAATTTATAAGACTAATACCTCTGTAATTGTTGGTCTCTTCTGTCTCCCTTCTTAAAAAGGAAGATCACTTTCGACATTGTCCATTCTTGTGTATGCGTGTCTGCTGCCAGCACATATTAAGCAAATGTAGGTCCTTAAATGTAACAAAATACCACCATATTTAATAAGTTCCGAGTTCTGAGTTGATACAAACAGCAGAAATGAAATTTCTGAGATCACTCTCACATAGGTGTAATAGAAACGAGATCATATAAGAAATGAACAGATAAGAAGTGATTTAGATATTTGTGCAGTTAATGCAAGGATTAAAGAATAGGGAAGAAAACGGATTCATCTGGATATTTATAATATAATATAAGGGTTTTGGACTAAGTAAGATTCGTTGGGTGTCGGTGGAACCCAAAAATAATCAGTCTCTTTCCAAATTATCTTAAACGGCTAGAGATACATTCTACAGAAGCGGTTAAGAAGAATATATAGTAAGTACTTAAAGACATTAGTCTTATTTTGTTAGGACAAACAGTAACAGAATAGTTACTGTTCAATCCGAGTACGCTCATTTTATTTTGAAATGTACCTCAAACAATTTCACGGGGCCATCCTAAATTTTACCTGTTATTCCTACAACCGTTGTATTTTGGAACAATAAGCGACCCTTTTAAGGTCGTAAATGCGATCGTTTACGACTAAAGCAGGCAGTCTGACTAGATGGCCCCGTCAGGTTTCCATAACCCTAATATAATATTATAATATAATATGGATTCATGGATTATATCAGTATAATGGAAGAAAGTATAAAACCAAAGATGGCGAAAGATTACAACCCTAGAGGCAGAAGAAAAGTTGGTAGACCTAAGAAAAGGTGGACTGTAGAATAGGAACAGGCCGCTAAAGCCTAAAACCGTTAAGAAGATGATGATGATGGTGACACGTACGATTCAAAGAAGGCGAAATGTGAAATTCCGCATCAATTTTGCTTTCTTTTATAATAAAAATGTGTTTAGTGAGAGATAGCAATTTGGTGTACAACGCAACGACGACGTCTGGCGTTGGGAAATAATCAGTTCACTGACACCGTCCGACGGCCACTTCTGCGCCATTTGTCTAAAAGATGATGGATGAACGAGAAACAGCGCGAGGGGAGGAGGGAATCGAACGCATTACAACTTGCAACTTTGCTACTCTGGCTCGCTCTACACAAGTGTTTCATAAAACACTAATTAACTTCTTCTTCTTAAGTTTACTTCTCATTTACAACAACATGTATTATGCCCAGTCATGCCGCTAATTATATACCGTATAGTATGGATTACCACATAAACTCTTATATAAATTACACCTGTACGTGTGTGAGAATGCACCAGGCCGCTGACGTTGTGGTAGTAGCTTCATTTTTATCACCACAGATGTCAGCCGTGACTTAATGTTGTTATAGTACCCGAATTTGTGTAAATTAGACGCGCGATTTATCACTTCCGTTCAGTCTACTGAAAATAATATTTGTAAAATAAATTTCGTAATTACAATTTAATTTATATTAAATTCTGTAATTGCAATAATTAAGCACGTGTCAAAAATCTGAGTGTTGAGGAAAAGATTTTTTAGTGGCAAGATGAAGTGTTTTCGATATGTCAAGCCATATATCGAAAGGAAAGATCGCAATTGTAGTGTTGACATCAGAGAAGTCGAGAATATCCGTCAGTTTTGTTTAATAATAATCTTTTTCTTCTGATAGTTCCTATCCGTTTCGGATGTTGGATATCATACAGACTGCTTTAACTTTCTGTACTGTTGCAAGGATTTAATTACCTTGTATCCGTCAGTGACTTCGTTCTAGCGTTTTTTATATAGACGCGTTTCGTGACATGTGTCACATCATCAGTAATCCTCGTCAAATGTAGTTGCCGAGCCACTCTCGTGTAGTTGGCTCGGCAACTACACGCGCGGTCGGTCCGATTGACCGACCGGTCCGGTCCAACGAAGCCGAAGTTATATCGTGTTATGTGTGTGTCGTTATTGTGATTTAGTAAATATGTGCAAATGTGTTTTTATGTGTTTTATGTGAATTTTAACATTTGACGAGGATTACTGATGATGTGACACATGTCACGAAATGCGTCTGTATAAAAAACGCTAGAACGAAGTCACTGACGGATACAAGGTAATTAAATTATTGTGGAAAAGTGACTTGGATACTATATAAAAACAAAACAAAATGTTGCAAGGGATAAGTCAGTTGTATTCATGCCAAACCAGGTACTTAAATTTCTCAGCCATGAGATTCTCAGTCGCCCAACTCCTCTTTTTCAAATTACTTTTCCCTGTAGTATGGACTGCAATAAGTAAAATCTCTGTTAATTTCTCATGAGATGTCCCATATACTGAAGCTTTCTTATCTTCACTGTGTTAATAACTTCCCTTTATTTCTTCATCTTTCTAAGAAATTCAACATTAGTTAAATGTCCTGTCCATGAAATGTTCAATATTCTACGGTAAAGCCACGTTTCAAAACATTCCAATTTCTTAGTTGTGGCTTCAGTCAAAGTCCAAGATTGAATAAACTGCTCATTCTAGTGTATACTACTCTTGCATTTTCAATTCTGCTCTTTATTTCGTGAGAATGGTCCCATTGGTCATTGACTATAGTACCAAGATATGTAAATTTGCTTACACGTTCAACTGTCCTTTGGTTTATATTAACGGTGCAGTTTCTGAACTTATTCTTAGATACAATCATTAGCTTCGTTTTATTAACATTGATGTCTAGACCATATCTACGGCTGCTTTCTGTCACTGTATTCATTAGTTGTTGTAGCTCCTCTAAGCTGTCTGGGAATATAACAGTATCATCCGCATAACGTGTTTTATTTATTTTAATTATAATAGTGTTCCGTAAATGAATAATGAATAAGCGTGTCAGTTTTGAAGCGAGTATTTGGGGTATGTCATACGATAAGTTTTGAACGCATCAACCGATTGTCGTGTTGTTTGGCCCGCATGTCCGTACCTTTAGCCTACAGTGTCGTACTGTTTCTGAGATTGATACCCTCTCAAATAAGCGGGCGGGGGGAAAATGTGAGGAGCCAAAATCCACGTGGGGTATCAAATTAAAGAGAATTTTTTTGTGAACATTGTGTTTTGGTTTGGAAATCCAAATTTTAGAACGAAAGATCCCAAAAAGTGGATTAAAAGTTAAGATGGTTAAAAGTTAAGTGCATAAAGTGCACGAAAGCAACCACGGGTATAAGCAACCACAAGTAGTATGAACAAACACGTGTCAGGTATCGTTCGGCGAAGATCTGCCGCTACTGGTTTTTGCATACTCTGTCGCTTTTTGGCGGCCAGAAAAAGATCTCCGAGGGGGTTGTAATCGAAACGCAGCCGATAAGATGTCGATGAATCACAGCAACTGACCACGGCCTAACAGCTCGGTATTTAGAAATTATTATTATTATTATTATTCCGGCTGCACAATGTTTACACATTTTCCAAAACCAAAGATGACAGAATTGATTGAATTCTCATCTTCCACTGGTGCTTGTCCATCCAAAAATCTTCTTCAATTTCTCGTTCCCTCAATATAGTCTGAATTTATTCTATCCAGGTGATAAGTGGTCTTCCTCTTTTCCTTCTTCCTGGTGAGGCCCATTCCATAACTCTCCTTGGTAATCTTTCGTGTGCCATTCTTTTGGTGTGTCCGTACCACTGTAATTTGTTTTTATTTAGAAATAATTTTGTAAATATTGACACCGACAGTGCAAGCTTTAGACAAAGGTTATATCAGCGATACGCTGAAAGATTGATACAGGACCGTGGGAAGAGTTTTGAGGAAATAAAGGTTGTGCGCATGGTCACGAATAGGCGGAGACGATGGACGGGGGCTCCCTACAACCAGACGGTAAGAAGCAGAAGTGCTAGATAAAGGAGGAGAAGAAGAAGATATTCGTATCCGGTAGTACTACAAGGAAGGAAGTAATAATTCTTTTCTTATTTAAGAATAATGATTCACTGTTATTAATAAAATTATTTTGTACTGTCACAGATTACAAAATTTATTTAGAAATACGGGTGCACGCACTTGAGAAAGTGCTGAGGAGTCGGTATGCAAAGCTTTTAACTTAATTTCTATATTCAGTGTTATGGTTTTTTTTTTGCCACACTTATTTCTCCGGCGTCAGACAGAGTTTCTCAGGAAATTGATTCATTATTCACGGCGGCATGCCTCTCGTTTTTCTCACGGCGTTTTTGTCACTTAATTAATCAAATTAATTACGCACGTATACAAGCTCTCATGGTCTCGGACACGACTGGTTTTTGTGTGTGACTGAGCTAACCGCGTCATTTTCCTTTTACAACTTCATTAAATACTTGAATCCGTTTTGTCTCTGCGCGCACATCTCTCTCTCTCTCTCTCTCTCTCTTTCTCTCTCTCTCTCTCTCTCTCGTACAATGTACATCCTCCTTCATTATTCGTTGTCTGCTTTTTATTTATCCATCCACCGATTTACCTCGCACAGTCATTGCGTTTGTTATGTTCTCTTTGTAGACAAAGACAAGAGACCAGCCGATGTGCGGCGGTTATCGCAAAATGACATCAACGAAAGCGCAAGTCTTCGCAAACGAGATCCTTTGAAGACGACGAAAAGTAGTCGAGCTAAAGTCATATAACAAGTTTTTGTATTCTTTCAATAACACGATACGAGTTCAATAATTTATTGAACTCAGTCCGTTTCTCATACCATTATATCTTCTACAAATTTAACAACTTTATTTACTGTAATATTACTAAACATGTGCTTAATGTTAAACGATATCAACTTTGTATTTTCATTCATTTCATTATTTTCTAGTTTTTCAATTCTTCTTCTTCTTCAGCGCTACAGCCTAACGTGAGCCCTGGTTTCCAACATCAATCCTCCCAAAGTCTTCTGTCCATTGCCGTCTCAGTGTGACCCCTCACTTCGGTTCTTCTGAGATCTTCTAGCACATTATCCATTCAATGAGTTTTTCAATTCTTCTTCTTCTTCTTCTTCTTCTTCTTCTTCTTCTTCTTCTTCTTCTTCTTCTTCTTCTTCTTCTTCTTCTTCTTCTTCTTCTTCTTCTTCTTCTTCTCTTTCATTTCCTTTTTCTTTTTCTTTTTCTTGTTGTTGTTGTTGTTGTTGTTGTTGTTGTTGTTGTTGTTGTTGTTGTTGTTGTTGTTCTTCTTCTTCTTCTTCTTCTTCTTCTTCTTCTTCTTTTTCTTTTTCTTTTTTCTTGTTGTTGTTGTTGTTGTTGTTGTTGTTGTTGTTGTTGTTGTTGTTGTTGTTGTTGTTGTTGTTGTTGTTGTTGTTGTTGTTGTTCTTCTTCTTCTTCTTCTTCTTCTTCTTCTTCTTCTTCTTCTTCTTCTTCTTCAGCATTACAGCCCAGCGTGATCCCTGGCTTCCAACACCAATCCTCTCCAAAGTCTTCTGTCCATTGCCGTCTCAGTGTAACCCCTCACATCCATTCTTCTGAGATCTTCTAGTATTTCATCCAAACATCTTATCCTACGTCGGCCCCTGTTTCTGCTTGTATAGACTTGCGCCCTTAGAATTTGTTTTGGCATACGCTGATCATTCATCCGCTCTAGGGGACCTGACCGTTGTATTCGTTGATCCTTTATGAATCTTACAATTTTTTTCGTGATTCAATAGCTCATCAGTCTCCTGGTTATTTCTTATTCTCCATTCGTCGTCTTCTTTAACCGAGCCATAAACAAGTCTTATGATTTTTCTTTCAAACCTTCTTAGTGTTACTTGTTCAATGTCTTTTGTCAACGTCCACGCCTCGCCACCATAAGTAACAATCGGTTTGATAAGTGCCTTATGTAATTTTATTTTTGTGTTACGACCAGAGTAGGTGTAAACGCTTGTTCCGATTTCGTACAATTGTGAATTTAAATTATTGTTATTATTTATAAATACAGTGGAACTCGCGAATAACGAGGTCGCTTATAACGAGAACTCGGATGTAACGATAAAAAGTACGAGATTTTGTTTGGTTCTGTATCTTAGTAATGATAATTAAGCTCGCTTTTAACGAGTAGGAACGCATTAGAGACTTGCTTATAACGAGCATTTTATCGCAGGCTTGTTCATGGGTTAAGGTCTAAAAACGTTCGTTACAATACAGCATTTTAAACAGTCATTTAAAATCATTAACGCAATTTAGTGAAACTAATAATCTAATTGATGAATTCGTGGAATATTTAAATAAATTATAAAACTCTTTTGATATCTACAGATACAAAATTACAAAACAAACAAAAATAGATGACTTTTTAAAGATTAATCAAGTTCTCTGTGCAAAATATAATTTTGATGATTCCATGTAGAACGAAGAACAAAAAGACAAATAAATTAGAGTGAATTTTCTTGCAATTTAAAAATAGTTATTATAGGCCTACATGTGGCGTGGAAAGTTTCGAGTTTTTTGCCAGATAGCCGGCTGTTTTTGGTAAGTTTTTACTACACAGTTACTTTTACTATAGGCCTAATTCGCGAATGCACAATACGCCAATACTCAGCAAAGAATATTAGCGTAAACAAAATGTTTGAAGTCTAAACACTTTTAAGCGTAGAATGCAAAACATGTCAAAATTTTATTGTGCAAAGCCCCTTCTATAGTAGACTTTTTTTGTTGTGTGTTCGATAATCACGGTATAAAAAATTTAGGCTTGCGAGTCGACACACTGATATAGCGAGCACCCGGTTTTAACGAGCATATTTGTCCGGTCCCTTGAATCTCGTTATAAGCAAGTTCCACTGTATACCTATATTAAGTTGAATTAAAAATCAAAGCGTCGTTATCTGGGCATTCCTACATTACGACTACCCTGAGGACCACAAAAGTACGCCGCCTTTGGTATAGTGTTATTTTCCACTCGAAGAACATGTTCCCACCGACTATTCTCATATCCATTGATCTTTTCAATCAGTGGGGACACCTTAAGCTCGCTCATAGGATAGCAATCGTGAGCCTGCTGTGGCCATTCTTAACAACCTCGTTTCTGCCGCGTAACAACCGTGAGCATGCTGTGGCCAATCTTAAGAATCTCGTTTCTGCCGCGTAACAATCACGACCATGCAGTGGCTATTCTTAAGAACATGGTTTCTGCCTCGTAACAATCGTGAGCATGCTGCGACTATTCTTAACAACCTCGCTTCTGCCGCGTAACAATCGTGAGCATGCTGTGACCATTCTTAACAACCTCGTTTCTGGCGCGTAACAATTCTGAGCCTGCTGTGGCCATTCTTAACAACCTCGTTTCTGGCGCGTAACAATCGTGAGCCTGCTGTGACCATTCTTAACAACCTCGTTTCTGCCGCGTAACAATCGTGAGCATGCTGTGATCATTCTTAACAACCTCGTTTTTGCCGCTTAACAATCGTGAGCATGCTGTGGCCATTTTTAAGAACCTCGTTTCTGCCGCGTAACATTCACGATCATGCTGTGGCTATTCTTAAGAACCTCGTTTCTGCCGCGTAGCAATCGTGACCATGCTGTGGCCATTCTTAACAACCTCGTTTATGGCGCGTAACAATCGTGAGCTTGCTGTGACCATTCTTCACAACCCCATTTCTGCCGCGTAACAATCGTGAGCATGCTGTGGCCATTCTTAAGCACCTCGTTTCTGCCGCGTAACAATCCTGAGCATGCTGTGGCCATTCTTAACAACCTCGTTTCTGGCGCGTAACAATCGTGAGCTTGCTGTGACCATTCTTCACAACCTCATTTCTGCCGCGTAACAATCGTGAGCATGCTGTGGCCATTCTTAAGCACCTCGTTTCTTCCGCGTAACAATCACGACCTGATGTGGCTATTCTTAAGAACCTTGTTTCTGCCGCGTAACAATCGTGAGCATGCTGCGACCATTCTTATGAACCTCGTTTCTGCCGCGTAACAATCCTGAGCATGCTGTGGCAATTCTTAACAACCTCGTTTCTGCCGCGTAACAATCCTGAGGCAGCTGTGGCCATTTTTAACAAACTCGTTTCTGCCGCGTAACAATCGTGAGCTTGCTGTGACCATTCTTAACAACCTCGTTTCTGCCGCGTAACAATCGTGAGCATGCTGTGACCATTCTTAACAACCTCATTTCTGCCGCGTAACAATCGTGAGCATGCTGTGGCCATTCTTAAGCACCTCGTTTCTTCCGCGTAACAATCACGACCATGATGTGGCTATTCTTAAGAACCTTGTTTCTGCCGCGTAACAATTGTGAGCATGCTGCGACCATTCTTATGAACCTCGTTTCTGCCGCGTAACAATCCTGAGCATGCTGTGGCCATTCTTAACAACCTCGTTACTGCCGTGTAACAATCCTGAGCATGCTGTGGCCATTCTTAACAACCTCGTTACTCTGCCGCGTAACAATCGTGAGCATTCTGAAGAACCTTGTTTCTGCGGCGTAACAATCTTGAGCCTGCTGTGACCATTTTTAACAACCTCCTTTCTGCTTCGTAACAATCCTGAGCATGCTGTGACCATTCTTAACAACCTCGTTTCTGCCGCGTAACAATCGTGAGCATGCTGTGAGCATTCTTAACAACCTCGTTTCTGCCGCGTAACAATCGTGAGTATGCTGTGAGCATTCTTAAAAACCTCGTTTCTGCCGCGTAACAATCGTGAGCCTGCTGTGACCATTCTTAACAACCTCCTTTCTGCCTCGTAACAATCGTGAGCATTCTGTGACCATTCTTAACTACCGCCTTTCTGCCGCGTAACAATCCTGAACACGCTGCTACCATTCTTAACAACCTCGTTACTTCCGCGTTACAATCGTGAGCATGCTGTGAGCATTCTTAAAAACCTCGTTTCTGCCGCGTAAAAATCGTGAGCATGCTGTGAGCATTCTTAACAACCTCGTTTCTGCCGCGTAACAATCGTGAGTATGCTGTGCGCATTCTTAACAACCTCCTTTCTGCCTCGTAACAATCCTGAGCATGCTGTGTGACCATTCTTAACAACCTCGTTTCTGCCGCGTAACAATCGTGAGCATGCTGTGAGCATTCTTAACAACCTCGTTTTTGCCGCGTAACAATCGTGAGCATGCTGTGAGCATTCTTAACAACCTCGTTTCTGCCGCGTAACAATCGTGAGTATGCTGTGAGCATTCTTAACAACCTCCTTTCTGCCTCGTAACAATCCTGAGCATGCTGTGTGACCATTCTTAACAACCTCGTTTCTGCCGCGTAACAATCGTGAGCATGCTGTGAGCATTCTTAACAACCTCGTTTTTGCCGCGTAACAATCGTGAGCATGCTGTGAGCATTCTTAACAACCTCGTTTCTGCCGCGTAACAATCGTGAGTATGCTGTGAGCATTGTTAAAAACCTCGTTTCTGCCGCGTAACAATCGTGAGCTTGCTGTGACCATTCTTAACAACCTCCTTTCTGCCTCGTAACAATCCTGAGCATTCTGTGACCATTCTTAACAACCGCCTTTCTGCCGCGTAACAATCCTGAACACGCTGCTACCATTCTTAACAACCTCGTTTCTGCCGTGTAACAATCGTGAGCATGCTGTGACCATTCTTAAGAACCTCGTTTCTGCCGCTTAACAATCGTGAGCATGCTGTGACCATTTTTAACAACCTCGATTCTACCGCGATGATTTTATTTTCATCCGCCTTTCGAAAAATCCACGACTTCTCATCATATTCTGCACCATAGTAGGTACCGCTATAGTTTCTAGCCTAATTTTTTTTAATGTTCTTTGAATCATCCCACAATATTAAATCGTAGAGAATATAAAGGTAATACTAAATTGAAAAAAAATGAAAGTTTAGAACCTTACATTTTTTTCGGTTTAGATAGTGTGATTTGATGATTGTTTTTCCGCCTTCTCACCGCCACGAATGCTGCATTTTTTGCGATAAATAGTTACATATTAATTACAACATACACACTTTGTAAAGCCAGTGATGCATACATTGTGTTCTTAGCCAGTTTAAAGTTTTCGAAACAAGAGAATCGTACTTAAAATTGCCAAAATACTTAGTGAGATTCATATCATAGTCTTCCCTTGTTCTGTGGTGATTTCAGTCACCATCATTAGTATTGTTACGCCATTACACAACGTTCTACATGTTTCTCGGCTATTCCAGCTGCAATGTTTGTGTGCGTACATATTGCTGCTGCTTTGTGATGAAAGACAATTACGTGACACTTATCATACGTCAACAATCGAGGTAATGTTACGTAATGCGGAACGTTCTAGTGCGTTCGATGGTGTCAATGGACTGGCCCTGCCAATGTGTGTTTCTGCCAAGCCGACGCTGAAGTATCCTCTAGAATGTTCGATTACTTGTTAAGGACGCATATTATGGAACCCTGCAGACTATAATTAGCCCATACCTGCCGCTTAGTTTACAGTTTTAAGTTGCGATTTATTCAAGTGACGTTCGAAGTATTGTGGCGAAGTGTTATTGTGATATAATTGTGCGGGACTATGTTAGTTGATATTATTATCGCGTGTGAACAAGTTTAACTTGGATTATTGTACAAGTTGATTATAAACTGTTAATTGTGATAATTAAAACTGGTTATTAGTGACTTCATTGGTGTCTTGTATTTTGTTTTCCACTGTACCATACGGCGATCAGTTAGATCAGTGCATTCTTCGTCTTCAGCGATTCTTAATAATACCGAGCGTAGAGTATGATCTGAACTTGTATTCCCAGTCGTGAGCACTTCTTACGTCAGATTCTCAAAAACTGTTACAAAAAAAATGTTAACTGTCCCGAATAGTCTTCTGTTTTCAATAAATTTACCCCGAAATATCATTTCCAAATTTTTTGGGGAATCGATGATGTGCAAGTTGTATTTGGAAAATATTTCACTAACATATTAACACAATCTGTCCTGAATAGCTTGCAAATTGTCTTAAGGGAATTCGTAACCGGTTATGCTTACCATGTCAAATCCATCAATTTTGAGACCCATTAGGGCTATCTCAGAACGTCTAAAAGATAGAAGTCTGAAATCTTAGCAAGGAGGTTAGCATATTATACTCTTCAAACGCTTCAACAATTATAAAAATATCTTGATTTTTTTATTATTTTTTATTTTTGCTCAAAAAATTTCCATACAAAAACCATACTTAATATTTTTTTACGTTTTTATTTTTCAGTAAAACTGTAAGTCTTAGTTCTAGTAGTGTAGCTATAACTCCACTAACCAAATGTCCAAAAAAAAATTCAGCTTCATAGTTTACTTGGTTCCTGAAATAATGGGTCATTTATCTAAAAAAAAGTAGATTTTAAGACAAATTCATTTAAAGTGTTAAAACAGATTTTTATTGTTTTACCCGATTCAAAATAGTCTAGCTCCACACTCGGGGTCTTCAGTTATGTCCATTTGGTCCTCTAGTTTTTCTTCACATTTCTAGTCAACTGTCTAACCTTTTCCATCAATTCATCTACTGCTGTCTCTGCCTCAGGTATTCGTTGCAAGTCAATGTTTTTCATTACTTCATCCGTATTTGGTCCTGATTTGATCCCTAATTTTTGTCAGACTTCAAACTTGCTTATATTACCCACAGTGAAGGTCAAAACAGCATCATGTACACCCAAAACCAAATTATCCACTCCAGCAAATTTATTTTTTGGCAATCTATTCCAATCAAATGGTTTAGCAAATCGTTTGCATTCTGTGTACTACCATGAAGTTATTTTTTTATTAAATTAGGATGACTCAGATCAGCAAATATTGGCTTGTAGTTAAGCAAATTTGTATTTGTGTTAATACAAACATTTCCTTTATAAACACATAAATTCTCTTTCCAATGGTAAAAACCGCACGTCTCTAAGATTTGTTATAAGGGAGTTACAGATTTGTAAAGAATAGTAATATTATCAGCACTTTTACAGACATTTTCCTACGATCTGTATTCTTTTAAAAATCATAAAAAATTTATTATCAGTCGTATTCAAATTTTGTATCAAATTACTCAGAAAATATTTAAGATTTTTTTAATACAAAAACCAAATACCGATTTTTGGGTCGATTTTCCGGTTACGAGTGCACTTGCCGGTTAACGTGCAAACAAGAGTAAAGTCACCGATCAATAATAATGTCCAAATTCAATTCCAAACCTTAAACAATTTATCAGAAATTTATATAAATTAACAGAGGTGTCAATTAAGTTGTGTCAACTGGCCAAGGCCAACGTATACTCCCAAACTTCACAGCGATGTCGTCATGTTTACAAATGAGACGTCTCGATTCGACACGGGAGTGGCTGCGCTCCTTCTCCGACAAGAAAACATCGTTTCATATTATATAAATGATGATTTTAAATTATGAAATGTCAATAGAATCTACAATAATTTATCACAATAAATGCAGCGTTCGTGAGGATGAGAAGGTATCAAAACCATAAACCGACGAAAACCTATGGTTCTTTATTTTCATGTTACCTTTTATTATTATCATCATCATCACCATCATCATCTTCAAGGATTTAATCAAGGGTGGTGTGTTCCGGTCTCAAACAGGCAAAGATTAGAGCTGGTCACTCCAGCGCTTCCTTGGACTTCCCACACCCCTCCGTCCCCTCGGCTTATAGTTCCAAAGTTGTTTGGGAATGCGGCAGTCATCCATTCGGCAAAGATGTTCTCACCAATTCAAACGATACAGGGCAATCCTGTCGAGTATAGTCATAATATTCTTTTCCAGCCGTCTATCTGTGTTTCTTCTACGATCATGGAGAGAATAACTGCCACGTGCCTGAGAAATCTCATTTCAGCCGCTTGATGCGATTAGTCTGGCCTTTCGTTAAAGTCCAATTCTGAGACTCATAAAGAGGTTGGGGAAAAAGCCATCATCTTGTAGAATTTTAGGCGTGTTACATTACTTGCGAGTTCGCCTGAAGGTCCCGAACATAAGGTTGAACTTATGCAACTTATTCATAACGTCGTTGCTTGTATTATAAGACACACTGCAGACTTTTAATATTACTTTCCTTTAATATTACCAGCCGTCTGCTTCTCCAGGTCTTCTACTGTGTTAGTCTTGTGTACACTACAAAAACACATGAGTATAAAAACAAAGTAAAGTGGGTCGAAAGTTTCAGGCACATTTAGAACTCACCATGTGTGTGTGCGTGCGCGCGCGCGCGCGCGCGCGTGTGTGTGTGTGTCTAAAACTTGTTAGGACACAATCCGTACCTAGGATCTCCCATCAGCAAAGTCCTAAAGTTACACTGAATCCTAATCGACTACTGTGAGACAACTTATTTGATCGAAATTTATGGACGTGGCCGAGGTATTCTTTTTAAACTCAATCTCACCAAAAACTCCCTGATGACTGTCTACAGAGCAGGACTCCCATGAACACACGGAATCTTAATGCACGCTTTCTGGTTGAAATCCAGATTATCTCCTTGAGTCTCAAATAACGAATAATTTTTATTGAAGCCGAATCTATACTCTTTGTGTGTCCTTACGAGTAAAGAGATCTCCTCGCGGACTGCGTGGTCCATCCAAGTATTGTATTCAAGCACGGGACGCTTGACTTGCACGTGCAACCAACAAGCGTTAGATACATGATCTAATTTTCTTCTTCGGTCTTCAATCCTCAGATTGGTGGGCGACTATATATATTGGTTTCCTCTCGAGTGCCATTTTCTTAATTTTGCTACAACTTCCTGCTACCACACTCTCAGTTACTTGCACCATGAATTGTTTCCTTGGCCATCCTTTGTACTTTCTCCTTTCTAGTTTACCCTCTACGATGGTTACCAGGCATGTTTTATACCTTGTTAGGCGTCCAGTCCGCTTACTTCTTCTGATATTCAGAAGATGTTTCCACATTACTCGTTTATCATTTAGTTTCCTCAGGACCTCGTTATCCGAGGCTTTCTCTTTCCACGAGCCGTCTCTTAACACCAAATCTCAAAAGCTACCAGTCTGTTCTCCCCCTCTCTTACCAAAACACTGCCTACGTCTTTTATCCATTCAAAGCCACACTCCACACAAAACATTTGACAAATGTTGTCTTTGTTGCAATACTGACATTGATATTGTTTGATGTTTTTGGTGTCGGCTGATCTGGGGCAAGCCCCGTTCAGTCAAATTGAAGGATGTGAGGAGACGCACGCTAGTGTAGGCCGGAAGCGAAGAAGATGGGGACACATTGGACGTAGAGTAGTGCATGTGTGTGCGTATGTGTGTGTAGATGTGAAGCGTAGCCATATAGGTAAAGGAAGTGACTGATGGAAGTGCTATAAAGTTTATGCATGAGGGCAGCCAAGACAGGGACGAGTAACGCAGGTCGCCAAAGCTGGAAGGAGGCGACAGAGAGGCGTCAAGCTTTGAACACAAAGAAGAGGGCTAAAGGCTAGGTAAGTTGTAAGGGAATTTTAAATTGTTATGTGATCGGGAAGGATGGCAGGTCAAGTCTGTTTGAAGATGGGAATTAAGTGTTTCTGTTTTATGACGCTGGCGGCAAGGAATTCTGGAAGGAGGTCCATCGGCTATGGTAAGGAGGCGGTTTATGAGGAAGGAAGGTCTACGAGTGTTGCGAGTAGTTCTGTTGATGGAAGTGGCTATGGATTGTAGGGAAGTGCGTTGTTTTGCAGTTTTGAGTATTTCCAGTTTATCTTGTATAGGAAGGAGTTGAGGTTTGGGAAGAGTTTGTTGAGTGCATACAGAGCCCTATTGGAGGTTTTGGTAAGGGGATGTCTGCGGTAGATAAGTCGAAAAGCTTGCCTTTGTTTGATATGAGTAGCCTTGTCTTATTGAAAGCAGCCTTAGCTTCAACTAATCTACATTTCGTGTGTTTCTTCCATCAGCTGTTATCCTGCTTCCTAACTACGTAAAGGCATTAACATATTCCAGTTTTGTACAGTCGATTCGTATATCGAGGTCTATGGTTAGTGTGCCTACCAGTATCCATAACTTCTGTATTCTTTGAGTTCCACATTGTCATCATCATCCTTGGTGTTATAGTTGCTGAATGTTGACTTCCTCCAGAAGCCTTCTCCAACGGTTCCGATATGACGCGATGGCTCTCCAGTCTCTCAGTTCAAACAGTTTGGCACCGAAGCCCACACTGTCAATCCACCGCAGCTTTGGCCTGCCTCTCGTTCTTCTTCTTCCACACCGTCGCACCGTCAAAACGTTCCTCGGTATTTCATCCTCCGTCATCCTCATCAAATGCCCGGCACACCTCAACCTTCATACTTTAATATATTTTTTAATATATTTAAATTATATATTAACGATGTAAGGTTTTAACGATGGAAGGTTTAGCGAGGATTGGTCAATAAGTATATCACAAATTTTGCATTATTTGTGTCGACCTTTCGACAGTATTTATTGTTGTCATCAGGACCTGTGTACGGACACAAGAGAAAATATCATAAACAACAAGATCAATTAATTAAGTGCGCAGAGACACACGCACACACACAAACACATTCACTCAATTAATTGATCTTGTTGTGTTTGATATTTTTTTCTTGTATCCGTACCCATGTACGGACACAAGAAAAAAATATGGCCCTATATATTGGACCTGATGATGACAATAAATATTGTCGAAACGGACACACAACCTTCCATCGTTAAAAATAATTGATAGACGGTAACTAGTAAATTAAGAATATTTCATAATGTTTACATCCCTAAAGAGTGCGTATAATGCTTGATTTTAACGTATCCCCATACGCCACCGATTGCATACATTGGACCAAAATTTTCCGTAATACGTTTCTTTCAGAAGTTAGAAGATGTCTTTCCTTTACCTTGGTGATGCTCCGTATGTCAAGACTGGTCTTATTAAAGTTTTTGTAGAGGGTGCATTTTGTTAATCTTCACATTAATCTACTTCTCATCTCTGAGTTCCGTATTGTTTCTTTTAAAATTTGGTCCACTATTAGTACACATACTTTCAGATCTTCTTCGTTCGCCACCGCGGTATCTTCTCTTCTTATTCTTACGTCCTCGAAACGTTTCTCTTTACATTTGTTCATAGCTTGTTCTATGTATATATTAGGCCGGCCGCACACAGGAGGGACATTTTATTTTGCGACAGGACCATTTGGCGCATTGTGTCGCCAAGCGTCGCACACCGGCTGCGACATTGTCTAGAGGTGCCGTGACGCCCCTCACGACCAAAAACGAAGCTCCTTCGATTTGTCTCGCAACAAAACAGCTTGCGACATTTTGAACTGCGCATGCGCTGGATTGTAACCACACCGGGTGGGGAGTTTATATTACACTCACCTAGTCCATGCCTACTATTTTAACGCCTGTCACGAACCCGTACACTTTCACAGGTCAAAAACAGCTGACGAGAACTTGTTCTGTCGTAAGACGGTGTCTCAAGCCTCTCTCCATCGATGCGATCCTTTCCAACACGAATCATCGAAACGGTTCTGTCGCGAAACAAAATGTCACTCCAGTGTGCGGCCTTACATGGGACAGGGGATATCCGATATCCTTGTCTCACTCCCCGCGTTATTTTTACTTCATCTGTGAAACAAAATCTGTAATATTTTACTGAGATGTTACACATTACCTCATGAGAAAACATAAGGTACGTTATTCACATTAAGCTCGGATGAGTCCATATTTACATTTCAACAAGTATTTATCGATGGATAGTATTTATTTACGTATTTGTAAGTACACAGACACAAACAGCACAGCACAGCACGTGTGTACTCAGTCGTAACATTGAACGAGTCGCGAACCATATGTGCTACATATGCAAACAGCAGCCAGCCAGTTCATTACCCTGGCCCCGCTCTCAGGCTCACTGTTTTTATTTTATATAGATTGCCACATCACGGTCAGTCGATGGATTGCAACTTGCTCTGTTTTATTATCATTCCAACTATAACTGTTATCAGCCGACCAGAGTTTGTCTCTCTCAATATACTTAATAAACTGAAAGCAAACTAAGTGTTCACGAGTGTTATGGCTCCTTTTCTGGCTGTGAATCCAGTTTATTGGAACTATGCAATGCCAATACTACGTTCTGCATACATTAAACGTTTTGTCCTCTTGAGTCTTCTAACTGGCCTGATGATTGTGTAAGAGCGTACGGTGTTAACTTCTTCTACAACTTTAAGTCTCCTCAGACCTCTGTGGTGGACGACGTGATGGTAACTTCTCTACCGTGGAATACAACACCAAAATTCTGAGCTTTAAGTCTACATATCAATTTCATCTATTTGTTTGATAAGTAATAATTTTTTTCAGTTAATACTCGAATTTCGTCGCCCAGTTTTTTTTGTTTTGTCTTCGATGGACCACAGAATGAAAGTGAGTCGTTAGAAAGTTTCTTTGGACACAGGGAAACAGGGTTGTACAAGGTCCTTGTTATAGATTGAAGACAAAAGACTCAGACTTAGCTGTCTAATTAGACGGGAGCTTAGACTTAAGGAAGGAATGAGGCATTACCTTTGTGAAGCGAATAGAGGTAGGAAGGAACAAAAATAATATATTTACACGTATTAAAACATACTAATCCCTCTTAACCCTCACGAAGTTAAAAGAATACTGAAGAGAAAACACACTCTCTCTCTAAGTCGCTCTTTCTCCCACACACACCTGAATCCGCGAAGCGTGAGCCCCACGTTTGTGGCTCATTATACATTTCCCTTCTCATTCCTTAATCCTAAGAGCAATTGTACGCTTAAATGTAAGCATCAGATTCGTCGCGAAGTATGCTGGGATCTTCTACACCGAAGAACTATCTTTGACTTTGACAAAACGTCATCTTGTTTGTACAGTTTGTTCTCTTTAGAACTGTGTCAGATGTGATATTTGAAACCAGAATATCCGATTTTTATACAATCCACATAATAAATGCAACCTCTTGCCCACACTGTGTGCATTCGATACTTCCTTCTTCTTCTTCGTCTTCTTCTTCTTCTTATTCTTCTTCATCTGGCTCTACATCCCTCTATCAGATTTGGCCTCTGTTGCGTCTTAGACGCTCTCGAAGTAATCTTGAGTTGGTCTTATAACGCTAGGTGATGAGTTAGCTGGTAAGAAATGAAATAACGAAGTGGACTGTATATGTTCTTTGAGTTAATTGTTTATTGAAAATTGTTAGAAAATAATTGCATGGCGCGTGCAGTGTAGCGCGGCATAAATGCCTGAGAAATAAGGTAGAATTAAATATTGAAATCCATAATCGTGAATAGAGGCCGAGATCGCCTAAGTATTAGCGCATGATGATCATGCTAAAGTTTTGAAATATTGAAAATAATTATGTAGCCGCGGCTGGCGAACTGAAGGCAAGTTGCCCGTCAGGAGTCTTGCAATTAACTAACTAGATTTGACTGTTGCGAGCCTGCAATACAAGCCGGCAGCAGTTTAGCGGGGGAGAAAATGACGTCACTGCACGCACCGCAATGCAGATATTCTAAGTACAAAGTTTAAACATGTACAAAGTTTAACCATACTGCCCGCACAAAATCGGGCGATTTTGCAGCTTAAATCATTGTATGAATAGTACATAATAATTGACATTACATGACACCAAAATTCAATAATACATAACAAATGACAATACAATAATAAAAGGCATAACAGTTTACATGCATAACAATAGAACAATGACACCAAAAATTCAATAGTACATAACAATAGGATTGACATACCCAATTGATGTAAGGATACATAATATATAATAATGATTGATATTACATAGTAATAGAATAATGATAATAAAATTCCATAACATATAATAACATGATAATGATACATAATAATACAATAATCCGACAGACATAATATTTGACAGTACATAATAATCGAATAATGATCCCAAAAAATTCAATAATATATAACAGGTTATAATACAATAATAAAAGACATAATAATTTACATGCATAATATTAGAATAATTATCCCCAAAAATTCAAAAAGATATACCAGATGATAATACAATAATAAAGGACATAATACATTACATGAATAGTATTAGAATAATGCTCCCCAAAAATTCAACAATATATAACAGTAGAATAATACAATAATAAAAGACATAATAATTTACATGCATAATATTAGAATAATTATCCCCAAAAATTAAATAACACCTGATAATATGATAGTGATACATAATAATACAATAGACATGATAATAATATAATAAGAATAACAATGTAAAGAATGTGATCGCCCGGGGGATGTCCCGGCCATGAAGCACGATAATGCGATAAAGTTCAAATCAGTGCTACATGTCGCATGAACGCTCATGCGATTAGTCTGAGGCCACTGGAAGTGGACATAATTTGTGAATAGGCCGACGTAGGATACCGTTTGCGGTGCGAACATCCGCGACGCGCACTATTGAATCCTGACCCAAATAGACCTGAGTGACCACCCCGCGTTTCCACTGCAGTGGGGGGGGGGAATTGTCTTCCAAAATAAGGACGAGTTGTCCGGGAGCCAAATTTTTTGACGGGATGCGCCATCTGTTGCGTTGTTGTAACTGGTGCAAATAATCCTTCGACCACCTTTTCCATATAGAATGGGTGAATCTTTGGAGCAGCTGCCATCTACCCAGACGACCAATTTTGACTTTGGAATAGTCAGGTTCCGGGAGTGCAGTGAGCGGAGAATCAACCAGGAAGTGCGCTGGAGTTAAAGGTTCGGGATCCGTAGAGTCATTTGAGATGGCGAACAAGGGGCGTGAGTTAAGGCAGGACTCTATTTGAGTTAGACTAGTGTCATACTCCTCAAACGTAAGAATGGTTCCGCCGACGCCGCAAATGAAACTTGACGCTTTTGACTCCACTCTCCCACAGGCCACCGAAATGAGGTGCTGACGGGGGAATAAAGGACCATTTGATGCCTTGGGCACTGGTAAAATCCTGGGTAGTCTGTTCAAATCCTTTAGATTGAAGAAGTTTGTATAAGTCGTGAAGTGTACTGCTAGCACGACGAAAATTTGTACCATTGTCGGAGAATATCTGTGCAGGGTTACCTCTACGAGCTATAAACCGTTTTAAGGCTGCTATGAAAGCGTCTGAGGTAAGATCTGAGACTAATTCAAGGTGAATGGCCTTAGTGGCCATGCATATAAATAGAGCAATATAAGCCTTTGACGTCGATTTGGAACGCTGCCCGCCATGACGTATAAATACAGGACCGGCATAGTCAACTGCATATTGAGAAAATGGCTTGGCAGGAGTAACCCGGGAAGAGGGTAATTGTCCTAACAATTGGCTTGAGCCCCTAGCACGGAATCGAAAGCAAGTGATACATTTGTGTATTACTGATCGTATGTATGATTTATCATTAATTATCCAGTATTTCTGCCGTAGAGAGTACTGAGTCAATTGTACCCCAGCATGTAGTAGACGAAGATGCTCGCCTTCTATGATTAATTTACTGAGATGAGAATGCGGGTGTAGTATGATTTGGTGTTTGCTATCATAGGTAAGCTGGGAGTGCTGAAGGCGTCCGCCCACGCGTAATATCCCCGCCTTGTCCAGAAAGGGGTTAAGTGAAAGAATTTTACTATTATTAGGGATGCAGCGTTGTGCCTCAAGTTCCTTGATTTCGATGCTAAAGTGCGATCGCTGGGACTGGCGAATAAAAATCAAAATTGTAACATGTAACTCATGGGAAGTTAAAAAGGAAGTGTCTCTATCAGCTATGGGAAGCCTAGAGTTCCGAATGAATCGAAGGCAATACGAAAATACACGGAGGAGTTTTGAAAGCGAAGAGTAGTTTTCAAAATAACTAGGCGTAGATGAAGCAGCAACCAGTGAGGTTTGGACTTGCTTACGTTGTTCTTGTTCAAGATCGGGATGAGTGCAGGGTGAATGGGCATCGAAGGCACTGATGGGCCATGAAGATGACTCATGGGACAACCAGGATGGACCATACCACCATTGTGGGTGACCGTGTAAAAACCGAGGCAGGCATCCACGCGATAGGATGTCGGCAGGGTTATGCTTGAACTTGAGTTCCAGTGATTGAAATCTGCGAATGGCTCCGGTAAGAGAATCGCCCAAATGAGATTTGTATACCTTGTTAGGTAGGGACACCACAAATCTACCATTATTATTTCGGTAAGTGTTAGCGACAAAATGACTTTCGCATTCTGATTCCTCAACGGAGGGAGCACGAGCAGCAACGTCCTCCAATTGCCAGAAGTCTTTCAATTGCGATGAAATGGCATTGTTATCTTCGCATGCTATGAATGACGAGACAGGTTTCGTCATGTCGACATTAAAGGGCAGGTTACCCGCGAGGATGAATCCCAATTTTGTTTCCTGTATTATAGGAAAATGTGGGCTGCGGATGAATTTGACAGGTTCAATCAATTGTAAGTAGTACTGGGCACCAAGTAATATGTCGATTTACGAAGAAAAGTTCGGTTGCGGGTCAGCTAGGAATATGCCTTTTGGTATATTTAGGGATGAGATATCAAACGATTCCGCAGGAAGATCATTCGTAATGCTGGGACGCACAGCGTAATGCACGTTCAAATTAAAATCCTTGTAACGAGAATGTAGCCTTACCCTTGTACTAAAGTCAGCTTGGCATAAGGAATTGCTTATACCAGTGATGGGTAATTGAGACTTAGTTAGTTTTAAACCCATGCGACGCGCGAAACTCATGGTACAGAAGTTTGCTTGCGATCCTGAGTCTAATAAAATCCTTACTGGGTGCTTCCTACCGACATGGTCAGTTGTCATGCGGACAGCGGTGGATAATAAAATAGATTTGTTTGTTTGCAGTTTCAGTGAAAATTGATTGTTGCCTCTAGTCGAAGCGTTATTGCCTGATATGTGGATCATTGTGTGATGGCGTTTAGCACATGTCCTACAAGCAAATTTGGAAGGACAGTGTGAGAGATCATGGCCTGGACGTATACAATTTAAGCAAAGTTTATGCTTGATTAAAATGTTTTTTCGCTCAGAGGGAGATATAGCCACGAATTGTGGGCATTCAGAGAGTCGATGTTTACCTCGACACAGCAGACAAATGTTATTGCTGATATGAGTATGAAAGGTTGACCTAGTGAGATCAACCGGTTTAATAGTTTTGCGATAAGGAGTCTTATCGCTAACTTGTATTCTATTTACTGAATTGGCCGAGGCGCCGACGTTTTGCATTAATTGCCTTCTACCATTTAAAAATTTAATAAAATTGTTGAAATTAGGGAATCGCTCGTCGGATAGGCTTTCCTTCCATAGTCGGCATGTCTGGTTATCGAGTTTTTGCGTTAAATATTGAACGAAAATGATTTCAAAGGTATTTACCGGTAAATTTAATGAATTTAAAGCATTTATATTTGCGGTGATTTCGTCAATAAATTTGGAAATGCCAACCATAGACTCTTGCTGAATGGACTTCATGCCCAAGACATTCCCTATATGATAGGCTGAGACAATTAATTTGCTATCATACCTGGCCCTCAATAGATCAATTGCTACCGCATAATTAACATGGGTTATTGGGAGAGATTTTATTACATTTAACGCCTCGTCCCTTAGTGAAGAATGTAAATAGTGTAATTTCTGAATGTCCGTCAGGTCAGTTCAAACGTGTACTAGTTCCAAAAACATATTATGATAATGTTGCCAATCAATAATGTTGCCTGAGAAGCAGGGCAATTTAATTGGCTCTAACTGTATAGGGGAGGTTCTAATTGGCGTAACGTCAGCTTGAATTAATGGTTTTTTGTTCACCTCCTCTACTCGCTCTAATAAATTGTGAAGCTTGCACTCAATACTAGAAAGATCATCCTCTGTTTGAACCCTGTCACTTACCGATGTGAAATCGGAATCATCAGCCTCAATTTGGGTCTGAATTTCATCATACTTCGCGGACAATTCCATCAAGTGGCGGAGTTTAATTTTTAAGGCATGGTGATCGCTTATGTCCGGATCGAAATTGTCAGCGAATGTATTTACACGGGATATAGAGGCCTTAATTGTGCCACGTTTTTTAATTAACGCTTTCACATTAGCCATGACCGAAATGCAAAATGTGATTCGAAAACGATAGCTAAATATAGAGCAGGTGAACAATTGTTGTAATTTGAATACTTTACTAAATCCTGATATGATGCGGGAGCCAGTGATCGGTATGCAACTTAATCTATTACTTATTATAATAGGTACTTATTTTCTTTAAAAAATAGTTATGGAAGTTATTGAAAATATGACTCTTCAAAGTGAAAATATACATATAGCTTCATCACATTACTTAAGTTTCTGAATGCATTATTGTGAAGCTGCGTAAATGAAAATTCAAGTAAAAATATAAGTCTATGGCCACTTGACACTAATTTCTGTTTATGTAAAAATTATTAATGATTTTATATTAAATGCTATTAAATATATGCTAAAATATTACTGACTTTGCTGTACATAAAAATTATAAATGAAAAATTATAAGAAATGCAAGTTCATAGTCACGTGGATTGTGAATCCCGGCGTGTTCAAGATGGCTCCGATCCTGTTGTTTCCTTGGTGATCCTGTTCGGCAGTCCTTAGATCTTGGCGCAACTCTTGTTTCTGCTGGTCGGGTAACGCTTGAAGCTGTAGCTCTCCGTTTAATTTTGAAGTTCTAGAATGTCGCTGCTGTACGACAAATGATGATGACTTGTAGTGTCTTGCTGTCTCAGAGATGATGCTCTGCAGAATCTTGTAATGTCAAGTATGAAGTATTTCGAAAACAGTGAAGGCATGCAACGGCCAGCAATCTTAAGTTTGAGAATATTTGGGCTTGAACCAAACGTTGTTTGGGCCCATTAAATGAAATCTTAGTCCGAATCACGATCCGGATCCGGCCCGGAGGACCATAAATGTTGCGTCTTAGACGCTCTCGAAGTAATTTTGAGTTGGTCTTATAACGCTAGGTGATGAGTTAGCTGGTAAGAAATGAAATAACGAAGTGGACTGTATACGTTCTTTGAGTTAATTGTTTATTGAAAATTGTTAGAAAATAATTGCATGGTGCGTGCAGTGTAGCGCGGCATAAATGCCTGAGAAATAAGGTAGAATTAAATATTGAAATCCATAATCGTGAATAGAGGCCGAGATCGCCTAAGTATTAGCGCATGATGATCATGCTAAAGCTCTGAAATATTGAAAATAATTATGTAGCCGCGGCTGGCGAACTGAAGGCAAGTTGCCCGTCAGGAGTCTTGCAATTAACTAACTAGATTTGACTGTTGCGAGCCTGCAATACAAGCCGGCAGCAGTTTAGCGGGGGAGAAAATGACGTCACTGCACGCACCGCAATGCAGATATTCTAAGTACAAAGTTTAACCAGCCTCCTCAACAATCCTACACTATTCCCTTCTGTTCTCAGCAACAATCTTCCATCATTTGATCCCCATGTTTCGCAGGTCCGTCTCAACACACTCCATCCACCTCTTTATCGGTGTTTCTCTGGGCCTAGACTCCAGGGGTTTCCAGCCTGTGATAGCTCTTGTATTTCTGATCATCTCCAATCTATAAATATGTCCTAACCATCTAATTCTCTGTGGTTTAATAAACTTTACTATGTTTTCGCTGTTTATTAATGTATCAAGTTCAAGATTCATGCGGATCCGCCAAGTGCCATCTTGTTGTATTACTGGCCCAAAATTTCTCCTCAGTATTTTCCTCTCAAATCATTTTAAGATCTTCTTCATCTTTCTTCCGCATGGTCCATGTCTCACAATAGTTTCTTGTTTGCAAAATACTCTCTGTTCCCCTTTTCTATCGTTGATTTAATTTCATTGCTGTGCAAATTGTCCTCATTTAGCAGTGATCACAGGCAGGTGTAAAAGTATCCACTTGCTCAAAGCTATAGCCTCCAACATCCAATGTATTTCTTTCATTATGTCTTGGATCCTGAAGCACACATGTATTTTTTTTTGTCCTGGTTTATTGACAACCCGGCCTTTTTTATCTGTTCTTCCAGTTCTATGAAAGTTTCCCTTACTACATTTTTGTTACGGCCGCGTATAACTGTCATCAGCATATGCACCAATTTGCCGGCTTTTAGTAATTAAATTTCCAAGACGATACTTCCTAACAGACCTCATTACTTCGTGTGATGTTTCAGTTTTTAAAATTATTTTTTCAGTCGCTTTTAACAGAATGTGGCCTCAAGATTGGCCTCTGCATCTCATAAAACAACTGTTCTATAAGGAAACAAAAACAACAGGGGATGCATGGCCGGATTAAGGCTATGGGGTGCTCAGGGCTATTTAAGAGTAGGGCCCACGTATGACATTTTCGCGTCTTGCACAATACTTTAATTTATTTAGGCGATCATTTAATAAATATAATAAACAAAATATTCTTCTTAAACCGTATTTTTACTCATATATTTTTTTATTTTATACTGATTAAATAAATGCTGAAACTTTTACTATTATTTCATTTCGCAGATCTTTTTACAAAATAATAATTAAGAGAATACAAAATAATTTAATTGAAATATTTCTTTCTGCTCTTCTTTACGGCAAACTCTGCTATTAAATCATCCAAATCCAATGCTTTTAATAATTTCTAGGGCCCCACGGGGCTTTAGCCCCCCTTAATCCGGCACTTAGGGGATGTTTCCTTTACAAGCCGAATTCTTTTATCTGATTTACTTAATACTCTGTTATGGATGTAGATTGTAAATTGAAAATTGTGCAAAAAAATATTGCCGTAAAAATAAGTGTGGTGTCGGACATGCGACTCAGTCTCAGTCGAGTAATTGAGGACGCCTCGTCATAAATTGGCCGAAATGCTTATTTTTAACAAACATAAAATTTTTGATAACCCCAACACGTACTTAAGAAAAATAAGGGAAGTTTAACTATTGCTAACGTTAATATCACGCAATTTAGCAGGCCGTGCAAGCAATAACAAGATTGGTGTTATTATTAAGTTGGCGTAATAAGAAAATCATATTAATACAAGTCGGCGGAGGCGCGCGCGTGTCATTGCGCGTACGGATTAAGCTGTCCGTGAGGTGTGGGGATTTTCACGTCCGTATAAAGTCGACCAGTACTGGTCCTATTATTATTATTTGCTCTAAGTAAGTTCGAGTTGAAGCGAGGTGACGCGCCTGCGAGCGAGTTACATGCAAAACGACTTTGCGCGTCTCAGGTACACTGCATAAAAAACAAACAAATAAACAAACAAGAAGAAGAAGAAAGTCACCTGGTCGCCTCTTTGTCTTCGCTTTTTATTTATTTACATTAGTCATTAATGCTCGCTTGTGCGCGGCTTCTCAGACCGTTCAAATCTTCCAGTTATTCGATCTTTCCTTCCTATAAGTTTTTATCTTCTTGATCCTGTCACGTGTTATTTATTTTTAATATTATCTCCTCCTTTTTAACGTATTTTGTTTGTTTAATACTTTCTGTGTAATACTATCTCATATTTCTTGTGTTTCATTTATCGGTGAAAAGATTTGACATACCTTTCTTTTTAATAAATCGTTTAAGAAATTTGATAATAAATACGGTTTGGCTGGCTTACAATCACTATCATTAGCAGTTGGACATTTTCTCTGATTAAAAGTTGTATCATATCGAAGGTCAATATTGTTTTAGCTTAACGTGCAACATTTTTGAGATAAAATTATTATTTTATTCTTCGGCAAGACCATAAATCTTCTCCTTTGCTGAAGCCACATTATGCGGGAACCACTTTCGAAAGAGTTTCTACATTACCTGGTAAATAACATTCTTCTTCTTCTTCTTCTCCGCGTCAAGGTATAGGCTTACACCCTGTTCTAGATACACACAACTGTGAGTGTCAGACAGGTGCTCCTCGGCGCGTCATTGCACCCTGATGTGTATGCTATATGTTGTCCAGATTGTTGGTCGGTGAACACAGTTGCTTCTGGTGCTTCTGGTGATAATATCGGGGAATATTTGGGCAGTCTCATATAAATATCAACTAACTGTCACCTTTGCCATATTTTTATATACACCAACCCAAGACATACGTTTTATTAGCAGCAAATTTCCTTAAAATCGGAAAATCCTAAATTAGCACACTTACGCGCGTGTAGCTAGTGACTGCCGTAATAGTGGTATGCATGTGTTACAAATTTCTATACTCAAAACACGTGTTGCATACACGTGACTTTTTGACGTTGCATACAATAAGGATGCTTTTAAATTTAGTTTTTAAATATTTCGTTATCACGTAACTATCAGTAGTTTCTAACAAATGTGTTTTACGAGTGACTGACCAAACCCAATACAAAATCGAGTTTCTCTAGCAACAAATACTTGAAAACGAGGTTGAAAGGTGGAAGCATCTCTCAACTAACTTTCATTTCTTTAGAATTATTTAAGCAAGGGCAGATATTTTTTGCGATTTGCAAGTAAATGTGTACATTTAGGCGATCTCAGATATGTTAATAGTACAGTGTTGATGTTTTGTGAACGCATGTTACAGATTAACTGTTTACATTGCGTTGGATTGTTTACTGTTTTATTGTATTAGAAAGCACTGTTGTTAGTATTAAAATAACTCGTCCCAGTAGGTAATCTAAATTTAACGATTTAAGTGCAGTAAAAGTGGCTTTTGGTAAAGAGAGGTTACTTCTTCACAGCACAAAGGGTTAAGATGCGGGTTCCCTTTGCAAGTGAGGGGATCTGCGTACAGAACCAAACCGGCCGAAACGGTGAGCTGTCAAAGCCAGACGGACAGCTCCCAATAGAAGGTACTTTCACAACTCCCAGTTTCCCGTACTTACTTGTAGGACGACAGTTCAGCCGAAGCGGCTCTCGAGTAGGCGCGTACAATTGAAATTTTATGCTGTTCAATTTTGTGCACCGGTCTGGCTCCTCGGCGTCCCTGCGTGGTTCCCTTAAGGCTTTTTGACCCGCAGGAGCTTAGACCCGTACTGATGTTCCGGCGATAAGGCATCGGCCGGAACAATGAGACGCACACCAGGCGGGCGGCTTCCATAAGCAGGTAATTGTATAAGTCGCAGTTTGCCGTGTCGAGGCGAATGAGCTGAATCTTGGCAGGCAGAGGTTGAAGTGTGGGATACTGCCAGACTTCAGAGAGGACAAGCGATACATACGGGGTTGATGTGAAGAACACTGTTGTTCGTGGAAGTACTGACGCCATAATAATAATAATTATTATTATTATATATATAACTTATAATCATCGGCTTATAGCGTCTGTCGTCGCTGTCCGATTTCCAGACTTTCTCTCCAATATTTTTCGTCCTGACAATGTTCTTCTGTCAGATTCCTCGCACTTAGAGCTTTCTGGATACTCTCTCCCCATGATCGTCTGAGTCTTCCCCTCTTCCTCTTCTCCGGGGGTAACCTTCCATTATCCTTTTTGGCAACCTTTCTCCTCCCATCCGTTTAACATGTCCAAACCAAATTAACTGTCTTCTTTCTATTTCGTCTACTACCGCATGTTTCACATTTATCATTCTCTAATCTGTTCATTTCTTACTTTCCCTCGCCTGGATACTCTGCATGATCTCCTTAGTGCATCCATCTCTACAGCTAGTATTTTCCTTTTGTCCGCTTCTGTCATTCTCCAACTCTCACCACCATACAACAGAATACTCTTTACGATAATATTGTATATCTGTACTTTCCTTCCTCTAGTTATCTGGTCATGCCACCATATACTATTTAGCCTTTTCATAGCCCTCTCCGTCCCATGCCTACTCTCTCCTTTATTTCATCTGTATCTCTGCCATACTGCTTTATCTGTACCCCTAAATACTTACATGCCTGGCAATTTCAATTTCTTCATTATTTTCCAATTGCAAGTTGGTTTCAGTACCTCCCACGCATAAATACTTGGTATTTTCTAGATTTATTGACAGTCCCCAGCTCTCGTATTCGTCTTTGATTTTCCGAGTCATAAACTCAAAGTCCTCTTTGTCTTGTGCTCTAAGACTTGGTCATCCGCGAATTGTATAGTGTCTCTCCTGTCTGAGACATTATAACAGAGGGAACCAGTTTAATTGGTTACTTTCAATCAAACCGGCTGCCGATGTTAGTAAACTTACCAACAAATCTGAAAATATGTAGAACAGGAATTAGGATTAGGTTACGCAAATTTACTCACTCTCTGGTTATTTAGCAAAAACATCTCTTTATTATATTTTCTTGAATAATAATTTAAATATTATTGTTATTTTGTTTTATTAAGTTAAAAAAATAAATTACTCAAAAGTTGTGCATCGAATGCTCTTACGTCTTTTTAACATGTTACTCTGGTGAGCAAAATAAAAATTATATATTTATTAACTACATTAAATACCTCGGATCCGGGTTTTAACTTAATAATGCTCTACAATAAGTCAACATTATGCAAGCTATTGGAATATTAATTTGCTCAAATTTCGAATTACCTTTTACCTTTAACTATCATCAGATTACTATTTCATTATTGTAATTACAGACACTACTATGTTAACATTTACATTATTAGAATAAGTCTTTGCAAAAATGTACTGCTTTTGTTGCCATTGTTAAAAATATAATGGTTTGGTTTCACCTTGATACAATGTGATCAGCGGCGGGTTCTCTTGTTGTTACTCTACAGTTGCGTTTCCTAGAAGTTCTACGATGTCGTTCGGGTGTCTCCATTTATTTTGTAGATTCTTAATTGCGATCATGACGAAAGGATGCTGTTACCTGAAGCTCGTGAGTTTGTCGTTGTTGCTTCACTCCTGATGTACGGTGTTCACTTTTTTACATTTTACATTTTGCTTTTAACTGCACTAATGTTACTCTATAATGTTTGGATAGAACATACTTTACAATTTAAACATTTCGTTTCCTTTTTTAAAGAGATGTGTCGGCTAAGTTAGTTACTTTTAGTTATTTCACTACATTTCAACTACATAACTCGTTTTACTTTCACCACATTTCAATTACTTGTGGAGTCTGTCACCACGAATGATTACCTTCAGTTACATCGTTATTAATTTTGTATATTTACACTTTTTCTTCACGACACATGGTAAAGCTGTTACCTTGTCTCTGATTCTCGCTCGACTGGGGTAGGTTTTGCGGCGGTTAGTAGGGAGAGGGAGCTGTTCGCGCGGAGAGAGAAAAGTAATTCGTACTTTATTATTATTATTATTATTATCATACTAATTAACTACTATTAATAATACTACATTTTCTTTATTGAGTTAGGTATTTCTTATTATTATTATTACGTCTTTTTATTTAATTATCATAATTATTCATTTTCGCTTCAATACAGAGTAATTTTCAGGTCCGTACTAGATTTTTACAAGTTGATACAGGCATATAAGTACACAGGGAAGGGTTAAATATTTTCTCACATGTCATTTTAAATAAAAATTATTTGTGCTATTTAAATTCCTTTTAAATCGTCACAATTGTAATGTGAAAATATGGGTTCCATCTATTGTAATTCCCATACTTCTGCACTTTCTTTTCAACTGTCGCAATACTGCGTCTATATATGTTTTGAACAATGTCGGGGAGACGCAACACCCTTGCCTTAGACCTTTCGATACTGTAAACCCTGCTGACACTTTTTTCCCTACTTTGCTCTTTACTTTGGGGTTTCTATAAATTTCTTGTATTGCCTGAATGATAGTGTGGTTTATTTTAGTGTTCTATAGAACCTCCCACAATTTAGAGTCGGGAACATTATCGTAAGCCTTATACAGGTGTATGAAGAGAAGGCGAACCTCTTGATTTACAGATAGGCCTAGTCTTTTTTTTTTTTTAATTAGTTGTTTAAGACAGAAGATATTATCGATACAAGATCTCGCAGCACGATTCTCGTGCTATTATTATTATTATTATTATTACCATTTTACTTCCATGTTCCATAAGGAAATGGAAGTATGGTCATGCCGAAAAAAATCGTGTCGAGATAACGGCAGATTCTGATTGTAGGCTACTACCATCAAAACATGAAAAAAAACATTTTTCGAAAAGTGTCTGTGTGTCTATCTGTCTGCCTGTAGAATTTTTTCTATGGCAAACGATAACAGCCGTAAATTCAAACAGAATCAAATAATTGTTTGCATACAGCCATGAATTGTAGAGGACTCAAGGCCTGTTGTTTTTGGTGAAGATCGGTTATGGGAAAGGGATAGTTTACCTGCAACATTTTACGTTTTAACAAGAGTAAAGTGCTTAATTTTGATAAATAAAGTATCCTGAAAAGAAGGTCATAATAATCCACTGTAGAAAGGTAGGTGAAATACCTGTAATTAAAAAGGGTAGTTGAAGGGGGGAGGGGTTAATTTTTTTTTATAAATTAAAATGGTAATTGATGATGGAGGAGGTAAATTTTTATACGTTTTATATGTGTAGTACGTTATTGACAACAAAGAAGTAGTTTCTATGGAAACATTTCATTTAACTTTTACAAAATTCTATATTTTTTCATTTTAATTTAAATCATGTATGATAGAAAATATATCGTTCGTGGCAGGCAAGCATATCTCAATTATGTAATGTTTACGGTTCCATTTTATTATTATGATTACCGCAATAAAAAGGCAGGCAAGACACACACACACACACACACACACACACACACACACACACACACACACACACACACACACACACACAATTCTCGTTATTTCTGGCCTCACTCATGTTTATTTTCTTACATTTGCACGCTTTTTAAATGGAAAGTGCCGAAATCCACACCAACACATCGCGTGCAAGCCAAAAAAGTGTCCAGCGTGGATAGCGATTTGCTTCCTGTTGATCGCTGGGCAGTGTAACTGCACGTGTTTACAGAGGAACGGTTCATAAACAGACTTTTCGTCTTTAGGGCATGAACCCTCTGCAAGATGCTCAGGGTCCATGAGTGACTTCGGAGCGCTTCGGAGGAGGGATGATTATCTGCGTAGTTCGGTTTCTTTATAAGAATAAAGTAAGCCTACCTAATTTTTATGGATAAAGTGACTGAAAATAACATTATATTAAACGACTACCCCATAATAACAAAAATATCTATAAATAGTAAAATTAGTTTGAGGGTGGGCTTTTTTTTTTTTAGAAATTACCGAACCGAATTCAAGTAAATTATCTTAAACATAAATCTTACAACATGGAAGTCATGTATGGTTCTCCATACCGATATTTTTACGAGGGAGACTGTAGAAAACTAATGTTCGCCGCAGGAATTTAAAAAGCGTAATTTTCAAGAGGAATAAAGTCTCTCCTTTACGGGACACTGTTATTTCTTGTACTATTGTATGCCCCAGAAATACAGGGCCTGTACAAGAATGTGAAGATTTGCTTGTCGCATTTAGAAAGAAACTTTGAGTAAATAAACGGGCCACAAAATTGAGGAGCTGTTTGAGACAAACAACTAATGAAGAACTTTATTCTTTACTACAGGATATGACCAAGACAAATCGGCTAGACGGGCAGTTTTTGTTGTGAGGACGGCCTGGCAGAAACAAAAGTTGGAAGACCTTGCTTTGGCGATGGGGACCGTGATGCTAGAAGAGGTAGGTCACTGAACTGTAGTGGCCAAAGAGCACTGATTGATGGGAGATTTACTTCAACATGGCAAAAGCCGATCGGGATTGTAGTACTCTAGATAGTCGTCTTGATGATGGGTTAATAGGCACCCACTGTTCCCTCATACTAGAGAGTCCGAGCCCTGACAGTCACCGCGCTTACTCTGAAAATTCTCTGTACTTCAAAGAGGTTTGTAAAGATTCATCAGTTTCCCTGTTACTTGAGACTGTCTTGTGATCTCACCTGTCCGAATAAAGCATCTAAAACTAAAGACAAAACGCACTCTGGAAGAAACGTGTTACTCGTACACCTTAAAGTGGAATACCGAAATAAATGACGGAGTAAACTGTATGGAAAGATTCGGAAGACTGGACAAAGCAGGGATAAAACAAGACGTGCGTTCCAGGCTTGCCACACTTCCACTACCATTTACCACCTGCAGGGACAACGGCCACCTCCCCCCTGCCACTCATTGATCTTTCGATAATAGTTTTCCTTCTGAGAACCCAGATTGTGTTAGTTAATCGTTAACTTTTTTTAGTGGAATATAAATCTTACGAAACTCTCTGAAGATTTGTCAGAGATAACAGCGACCCCTACAGGAAATAAACGAGCCTTTATGTTTTGTTAACACTTACTGACGACGCCTTTTGCAAAAAAATATTGATTCTTGAAGGATAAAACAAAGTGATTTTCGTCTGGCATGCGGGACAATATGTTTTGTTATTTAAAGTTTTTTTAATCTCTTACACTTTTAAAATAAAATAATTTTAGCCCGCTTGAGACCTCTATAAAAATGGTGTAGGCTACAAGATATCAGCTGATTTTATTTTTGATATTAATTCGTTTTATTGTAAAATCTAATATATTTTTGTATTTTTAAATTACAGTTTACATTTTAACCAACTTTTATATTATGGATCTCAAATTTAAGTTTTTATTACTTTAAACTTTTCTTTCGTCAGTATGATCAATAGCTGATTGCTATACACTTACATTACAAGTTTGACATAATAACATTTCATAAGAGTGACTTAACTTGGCTAAGCTTAAGTTTCATAAGACTATTGCTGTACCGGTGGCGCTGTATGGGAGTGGGAGTGAGACATAGGTACTTTCACAGAGAGACAGAGGGAAGGTTACATCAGCAGAAATGAACTTTCTCAGGTTGCACGTTACGAGACAGAGTAAGTAATGCACAGATAAGGCAGGAATTACAAACTCTTAAATTACAGGATAGAATTATTCAATACAAGGCCAACTGGTGTATGCATTTGAGAAGAATGGAGCAAGATCGCCTTCCCAAACTTGCCTTGAATTATAAACCCACAGGGTATCGTAGTGTGGGGCGTCCGAGGACGAGATGGTTTCCGGAACAGGCAGTGCGGCTTATGCATGAAGTGAAGATGATGGTAATGCAGTAGTGGACTAAAGGGGGCGTGTGGGCGGACCGCCCCGGGCCCCACTTAGAAGGGGGCCTCCAGATTTTGAAAATTCAGTTTTTTTGTAATTTTTTAATTTATATGCAAACGTTTTATTGTCACGTCCCGAAACGCAACCCTAGGACAGGTCGAGGATTTAATCGATCGATTCCAAATATTTTTTTCATATTACATATTTTGAAATCTACATTACAGTCCTACCTCATAAAGTGTTTTCAGATATTAAAAAGAAACTTATGAAGGTAAGTTTATTATTAGAAGTATATTCATACTAAAAAAGTAGCGTCAGTTGTACCTGGCGTCAATGCTCACCACGCAGTCGGAGTCGCAAATTGAACCCCAAACGGGCGGCAACGGCAGCGGCAGCGAATCAAGAAGGCCGTGCCTCGGTATGAAAACGTAAACGGCGGAGTGAAATACCGGGCGATAACATGTAGGCCTACGCTAAAAGAGATTACACCAGCGAACAGTATTTAACATTTCAGGACACCAACAATTTATTTAAAACCTCTCATGAGAATTTTTAGCGAACAGTGGATAATTCGGAGTGCGGAAATCGGGTCAGTTAGTCGAACAAACGAACAAAATCGTGAGTGACATCGAAGACAACAGCACGTACAACTGTACACATATTATAAAGTATTGTAATAAATTTAATGCATTCTATAAATAATACTACTTTTATTATTTCTTTAAACTTTGTGTACAATATGAAAATGGATTTTTATTTTAAACATTACTACAGCTTCTCATAGTTTCCTAACTAGATGTATCAGTAACTAGATGTCTAGATGTATTAGACAATACATATATAACAGTAAAGTGTTTTTGCTAAGTATTACTTAAACATACATTGTATTATAAACACCCGTCTTATGGGAGAGGGGCCTCAGAAAGAAATCCTCCCCGAGCCTAGGTACGCCACTGTGGTGATGACTTACTTTGGATTCAGTATTAACCGTTTACCGGTGTTTTAATGTTTTCTTAATATTGGTCGGCCGTCCACGTTAACTCCAACTGGAACAATGGTTTTTCTAACGATACTTGTCTCTGTTGTATGATCAATCAAATCTCTTTAATAAATCACCTGTTCCTCATATTTATTAGGCCCTGTATTTATCATCAGCTTTTACCTTATTTACCTTCTCTTTACCTTCTTTGTTTGTTTGTTTTTGTTTTCGGCTTTTTGTGTGATAAGGTGGTTAGAATAGGTATGGTGTGAAATTTTGTAGACGAAAGGCTAAATATCCTCGTATGTTAGACTAAGTACCCTTTTACGATAGGCTAAGTATCCTTGTATGTTAGACTAAGTACTCTTATACGATAGACTAAGTATCCTTGTATGTTAGACTTAGTACCCTTATACGATAGACTAAGTATCCTTGTATGTTATACTAAGTACCCTTATGCGATAGGCTAAGTATCCTTATATGTTAGACTAAGTACCCTTATACGATAGGTTAAGTGGTATTATGCCGTAGACTAAGTAGCTTTATATGGTAAGCTAAGTAGCCTTGTAGAACGACTTCGTGAGAGCTTGCTCTACTAATTCTTAGTTCTTGTTATTATTACCTCATCATTCAAACCGTTGACGTCGCCAATCACAGCAACAGTTATCAGTCGTAATTAACTGTGTATCTCGCATGTTGTTGGCGTGTTTCCCCACACCACTAAACAACGGTTAAAGCGACAGCAGAATGACGACAACACGACGTGTCGGTTCCGTTGAAGGTGATAAGCTGCAGCTGACGTACACAGATTGTGGCAACGCGGTGTAAACGTGGACTCAAAACGGTAATCTAATCATACCAGTGACGCAACGATAGGGAATAATCCCCCCCTCCAAAGAGCTACTAAAAATGTCAAAATTTCATAATCACTTAACGTAGGTCTATTTCTAAGCCAGCTGCGTGTGTCAAAGTAGGGCTAAGGCCTATAAATAATTGTATAAATCAAAGGAATTAGAGTAGGCCTATTTGTAAATTAATAAAATAAAGTTATAGTCATCTTACTAATGGCAATCATCAGCATTTGGTAAATAAAGTACTTATTTGCAACACACTTCACGACGGTTTACTCACAACATTTGAGACGCAAAGAATTTATATAGATACAATTGTACGGGAAGAATCCTGAATTGTTCATATGCCCTAAGGAAAATGGGGAGTCCAACCTTCAAGTTAGTCTCATCCCCCTTCCGAATCTAGTCTCGTCTCCCCCCCCCCCCGCTCTAGTTAGGCCACTGCATTTCACTAACGGTGCAATCTGATTGATGCGCAGAAATACTGCCGCACTTTTAAGAACACATTATTACGTCAAAGGTTCTGACTATTATCGTTCTGGCCGAAGCAGTATTAGCGGATATTAATTCACATCATGCCATTACGCTTCGCGACTTGTTTCCGGTATAATCTCACAGATTTGTCTCCAATATAATCTCAGATTCTTTGTTATATATTTTCTTATAATCATATTTACGTAGGCCTATATATTACCACAATTATCATCTTCTTCTGCTCTTCAAAGATTAGGTTATATAAACCTGTTCGGGCACCGATCTCATCCTAGGACGACCCACGCCTCTTCTACCAATGGCTTTATAGTTCAGTGCCGCTTTCGGCAATCTATCCTCTGTCATCCTTTGCAGATGATCCCACCATTGTCTTCTGTAAATTGAAATAATTTCATTTATGTCCTTTACTTCGAGTTCTGTTTTGATATCTTCATTCCTTATTCTATCTTGCAATGTATAGTTTAAAGGATTTCAAAGAAACTGAATGTCAGCACTCTAAATCTTGCCGCTTTCCTTTTTGTCATGACCCACGCCACTCGCATAAATCAACGTGGGTATTGTAATTGTATTATAAAATTTAATCCTTGTGGTGTGTCTCGTTTTATTTATAAGATTTCTATGAATCGTACCACAAATAGTGCTAAATTTATTTATCTTCCCTCTTATATCATATTCGTATTCATATTCATAGCTTACTGCACAGCCGAGATATTTGAAACAGTTCTCTTGTTCTAAAGTGTTGTTGTTTATAACTAGCATAGTCCTCACTGGATATTGTAGCATGACAGATATTCCACTAATAATTAATTCATTTAAGATCATAAAAAATAATTAAATTACATATAATCCAAGAATATCAAATAAAATGCAATTAAACTTCAAAGGAAAACACCACAATAAAAGAAAAACAATCATTAAATTATAAAAAATACAACCATAAAAGTCAAAGAAAGAATTAAAGAAAACTCATATTAAACAATCAGGAGATTACCCAGGAGGTTAGGAGCAGGAAATAAACAAGATACCTCAAAATCAAGAAAAAGGAAAAAGATTAGGAGTGGGTGATAAATAAAATACCCCAAACACAAGAAGAAAGGAGAGTAAGGTTTAATATCAGGTAATAAACCAGGTACCATGAAACCAAGAAAGAAGAGTAAAGTCAGTATCAAAAAATAAAGAAGATACTCCGAACCAACCATCAGTCAAGATAACACTGAGTACCTTGGTTTACCCAAGAGTGAAACAAGAAGGAAGATGAGAAGAAAGGAAGAAATAGGATGGAAGAAACACCATGAAAAACCTATTATTAACTACCATTTACCCCAAAACAATAGATACAATTAAAGAAAGTATAACATCCCAAAACCTTATAAAAAATTGTAATTATTAATAAACAAAAGTGCTGTATAGTATGATAAGAGGTGCACCAACTAAAGTTATTATATGATAAAAAATAAACAAGTCTTCACAGTCCATGATGACTAAAGATCTGGTCTGAGATAATAAGACTCACTATAAGTTAGAACCACCAGTGAAAGTGTACTAGTGTAAGTGATTTGAAATATAATAAACTTGAAGTTGTAGTGTTACTATAACTTAAACTATATGCTATAAAACAACTTTTATATTTGATAATTAACAAATCATGAAATAATAAAATGGAAGGTATTTCCAATATTTCATTATTTTGGGTCACTTTGTTATCTCAGGACATTCATAGCAAAGACAATAACAAAGAAAGTGTGGGTGGAAATGTTTACTATATAAGGGGATGTTAAATAATAGTAGTAATATCAGAAAGGACTGGTAATAGTTTAAGTGTTAATAGAATTAAAACGTTTAAATGGCTAATATTGTTCAAAGCCATGAACTCCATATTTTTAAAAGAGTTATTAGAGAATAAGATTTATATGTTTAGAATAAGTTATATTTGTTATATCACAGCATACATCCAAATTAAAATGTTTCATTATGGATGCTGTGTTAAAATACCAATGAGATAAATGTATGTTCAAAACAGTTTCAGCAAACATGTTCAACTTTATAGAATGCTGATTGATGTTAATTATTATTTTTATAACAGTAGCATGAATTAGATGCTACACATCTCAATAAGTTTGTAAACAATTTTATTTTATGTCATGTTAACTATTAAGAGTCAGAGGAGGAGTAGAATTAAAATTATTTGAAAAAACCATACATGTAAAATACTAAACTCTAGGCCAAATAATGAATTCATAAAACTCAATATAAACCAGTTAATTCACCAATTAATCATGTAAACTGACAAGATTTAGGTAAGGTAGGTCAATTAACAACTACTGTAAATGAACCTGTGATTTAAAAGAGTAATTTAGAAAAATACCTTAAATTATTGAAAATTTTTGAAATGTATAAATTAACTATTTTTAAAGAGGAATGTTAAATTCAGAAATTATCACTAAAAAACAGTTCAAATGTTAAATGTATAAGTAATTAAGGAAAAAGAAAGGATTTATGACCATTTGAAATGTATTATAATTATATTAATAACACTTAAAATGGCAGTAAAGGTGTGGAAGGGCGGAAACAAAGTTTTGGGCCTAGATTTCCAAAAAAACAGAAATTTGGTAATTTTAACAAAAATCTCAACAAATATAGACTATGACATATCAAATTAAGCAGAATGAGATAAATAAACCAATTATATGGTTAATAATTCATGAAAGCGAATAATAAACTAAAATTATTCCATATATAATGTATTTTGGAATCATTTACATGGGAAGTGACAATTATTTTAACAATACTTTTCCAATATTAACTTGGCAAGATTTTTACTAAAGTGGAGGAAGTTAGTGAGTTCTTTGTTAACGTTCAAACTGAACAGTCTATGCGGAATTGCGTTCTTTAAAACGGTATAATGAAGTGCTAAGGTTAAAGAAAAAATTCTGTGAGAAACGAGAGTTACATAAATAAACACTTTTCAAGTCAAAACATATAAAAAACTCCACGACAACAGTGAAAACGAACACCACACTACATAATACCAGTGAATTAAAACATTAAAACTACATATTAGTAATAATTCAAGCTACCACAGAATAACAATTTTTCGTAATGAACAGACATAAGTGATCACCTCTAATATCAAACAATTAACACCAGTGGACACTGAACACTCATCCAGACTACCCCAAACAACATACTAGACAGTTTACACAAGTTCGGGGATCTTTAAAACAATTATAAGGTTGATTTTATTGTGAGATTTTCTCGCGACGAATATTGCGAATAACCTCTTCGATTCAACTAGCGGCCATGATGGAAAAACGATGCACTGCCACCACCTTCGACTGACTTCATAGCCTACAATTGGTTTGCAACTCAACTATATTAAATATTTTCTATATATTATTCACAATTGTTAGATACTAATTATTTAAAGTATTTATTGTAAATGTTATACTTTCTCGTCCTGCCCTTCTCTGACTATTATAAAATAATCGCTCCAAGAACCTTTTATAATAATTATATGAATTTTTAACCTGTATTAACATATCGATTTATCCCTGAGACAAAGTCGACAATTGCTCGAAATCGTTTTAATATCGATTATTATTTATAAATGTTAATAAATCAATTCATTTCAATTGTGTGGATTAGTAAATTATTTCACATTGTACTTTAAGGTTTTAATTAAGCACGAGATTTCCTGAAAGAAGAAAATATTAACGAAAGGTGAGATACTGGAGCATCACGGAAAGTCGTTAATCGATTGCTGACAGGAGTTAATCTGATTAACTCCGGATTTTGTTAATATATTCCAGAAGTGCGAATTAAACAAAAAATACCTTTCAGAACTTTAGAAATTTGATTAAAACAATAAACCAGAATTAATTCTAAATTATATACAACAAACAAACACTTACTTACTTACTTACTAGCCAACGCCCACCCTTGGCTGTTGGGCCATTAGGCGGCGCGCTGACCAGTAGAGACGTGAGAGCCTTGCCATACCATCTTCGTCTTGGACTTCCGTGTCTGAGATCAAGGCTGGACATGCAATTAGGTGATCCGCATTCATGGAAGCGTATCCACAGAGAACACATTCAGGAGACGACAACACGCCAATGCGGTGCAGGTGGGAGGCCAGGTAGTCATGACCGGTTGTAGTTCTAAAAAGAGCAACACTAGTTGCTCGGGGTAGAGTTCTGTTGATGGGGCCGTCCGTAACCAATGTTGCCCATCTTTTTCCCACACAGGCTCTTAATTGTTTTTCTTTTAGCCATAGGCTTATTGAGGAATTTATTAGTGCTTTCGCAGATGCATATGAGCTGGGGGTCTCCGGCTGAGGTAGTGCTGCGCCCATTTTGGCGAGGATGTCGGCTTTTTCATTTCCCATGATGTTGACATGGCTGGGTACCCATTGCAGTTCAATCTGCCAGCCTAATTGTACAAGGTTCTGCAGTTCTCGCCTACACTCAATTGTCAGGGAGCAGTTTGTATCACCATTTGAGGTCACGTTTTGAATCGCTGCAGTCGAATCTATGAGGAAGACGGCTTTGTTAGGTGGTGAGATCTTGGCAAGCTCAATAGATGCTGCCTTTATGGCTGCTACCTCTCCGTCATAGTTGCTTAGCCGGCCTCCTACAGCGAGGTGGCCTTCAAATAGAGAGCTGTAGAACCCAGCCCCTGTTGCCCCTGTAGATGGTATAGAGGATCCGTCTGTGTAGATTCGTATCCACTGCTCAGCGGGAAAATGTTTTTGTACAGTGTGTAAGGCTGCTTGACGAAGCTCGGCTTCATTCGACTCAGTTTTGGTCTTATTATGGTCGAAGAGTTTCAAGTTAGCATTTGGGAGTTGGCTAAAGAATTCACGGTGATGTATAAATGGTGCTGCCTCATTTGGTTCTATGTCATATTTGCGTTGGAGTTCTTCATAGATCGCAATCGGGCATTTCTGAGTTTTCAGCCTTTCTGTCGCTGTTTTATAGTTATTCCACCGTTGTTGGTAGGCTCTTTTACATCTCTCCCAGGATATGAGGCACAGCTTTTCCCGTCTTACTTGGATAGGTTCGACTTGCAGTTGTGACTCCATGGCAAGTATAGGAGTTGATTTTGGCGCACCAGTTATCGTTCTAAGGGCTGCATTTTGGACCAAGTGAAGTTTCTGGCATGCTGCATTGGAGGCAGTAATAGTTGCTTCTGCGCCATATTCCAATAGCGGCCGAATGTAGCTCTTATATGCAGTTGTCAGAACATCTTGATTTGCTCCCCATGTAGTCGCAGTGAGTCGTTTAAGTAGCCGGCAGCGCCTGGACGCACTGTTCGCGGACTGTTCTATATGGTGCTTCCACGTCATTCTGGTGTCTATATTAACACCCAGGTATTTAGACATGTTCACCTCTTCGAGTTCCGATCCGCAATAGCGCAGATTGACCGTAGGCCGCCTTGTTGATAGAGAGAAAAGTTGGTATGTCGTCTTGGTGGTATTTACCGTCATGGCATTTAGTTTGGCCCACTCTTCTAGTTTAACAAGTGCACTATTAATAGTTGCTTCAAGACCCATGATATGGCTGCTAGTTGCCCAGATGATAAGGTCATCGGCATACAGGAGCGCTTGTACTCCCGGCACACACCGAACAGCCACCAGAATGTCATTGACCATAAGGTTAAATAGGCTGCAGCTGATAACGGCACCTTGGGGTAGCCCTTGGCGTTGAATTCGGTACTCTGAAAGGCAATCATTATAGCGGACACGAATTTGTCTTTGACTCAGGAAGGACGCTATCCAGTTAAAAAGGTTACCTGCGACGCCACTCAAAGCAAGTTTGTGAAGCAACATGGGTCTCCAGACTGTGTCGTACGCGTTTTTTAGGTCAACCATTACTGCCAGGGAGGACATTTTCTTGTGGTACCCATCCTTAACACTTTGTGCAAAGTAGACGACTTGGTCCATGGTGCATCGGTGCGCTCGGAAACCTGCTTGGCATTCATCAATAACCGCATTCATTTCAAAGAACTGGTTCAGACGCCGCACAACCATTCTTTCGGCAACCTTGCAGCAAGCACTTGTTAATGTAGCAAGCCCTCAGGTGTATCACTTGGCTTTCCTTTCTTGGTAATAGGTATAATCTCCCCTTTCCTCCATTGCTGGGGGACGCGTGTTTTCCACGTTAGATTAATGAGATTGAGCAAGGCTAGTTTCGCTGTGTTACCAAGATTTTTTAGGAGTTCTGGGTAGATTGCGTCGGCTCCTGCTGCCTTCTTGCCCTTTGTGTTTAATAGTGCAAATTCAAGTTCGGAGAGGCTAAAATCGCTTAGGCAAATTTTTTGTTCGGTTTTGTTGAGGCACTGCATTAGAGGTTTTTTATTCAGGTGTCTGTGTTCGTTTCTTGTCTTTCGGGTTCGGCTTATATTTGTGTAGTACTTGCAAAAGGTGTTAGCTATTTTTTTGGGATCTGTGATAAGATTGAGTCCGTTTTTGAAAGGTTGTTGTCCTCTGGCTTCAGTGTCATTATTTAGCCTTGAGACAAAACGGTGTGCTTTTGCTCCATCGCGCCGGAAATCCAGCTCCGATAAGAAGGTTTTGAAGGCCGATCTTTTAGATTGTTTAATTTCTTTACGTAGTATGGCCTGGGATTTTCGGAGTTGGATACAGTCAGATAGTTCTTTAGATTTCTCTGCTTTCCTTCTCAGAGAGTCTCTTGTTTTCTTGAGGGATGAAAGTCTTTTATTCCAGAACGGTCGAAAACCCTTTACTTGACCCCTTGGTACACATAATAGAGCAGATTTCAGTATAGCATCGTTCAGGGACTCTATAGCTGTTTCAGGTGATTTCCAATTTATTTCGTGTGGTATAATATCATTTGTTATCCTGCCGTATTCGCTCCAGTCGGCTTTTCTAAAGTTCCACCGGGGGGCACGTTTGTTAATGTATGTGGCTTTTCCTGTCGCACATTTGATGAGAATGGAGCGGTGTCCACAGCCTCCTGCGTCATCCATCAAGTGAACTTTTGTCCTCTGTGCGATGTTAGGGTGCGCAAGGACGAGATCTGGTCGGGAAGTCTGTCCAGCAAATGACAGGAAGGTTGGTGGCGTGTCTTTCAGGTCAAGAAAATTTTCGTCGATGAAAAGTTCTATGCGTCTTCCTGCGGGTGTTAACCTGTCATATCCCCATCTCGGTGATTGGCTGTTAAAATCACCTATGATTATGCTATTTTCTTGGATCATTGATTCAATTGCATCAAGGGATGGAATATTGCCAGGAGGGTTGTATAATCCTATGACTGTGAAATGTTTGTTATTTTTCCATATATGGGCTAGAATTATTTCCACTTTGTCATCGTCTTGCATCTCATGGATTATCTCAAATTTAGAGCAGAGATTATTTTTAATTCCAACAATTATCCCCGAGGCGACTTGTCGTGATCGAGGTAAAATATGGCTGCAGTATCCGGTAGTTTGGTAAAATTCAGAGAATTCAGTCGCAGCGCCTGCTTCTACTATAACATATAGATCCACAACAATTTGGCAGATGCTTCGTTTAAATTGTAAAAATTTATCGTTGCTAAGACCTCCGGCATTCCAATACAGGATACTTAGGTCCGTGTCAAGGCCCTGAAAAGGGCCGTTGGTGTTTTTGGCAAGGTTCTTTTGTATCATTTTGGTCAGCGTGCTTTAGGCGAACCTTTGTTGATCGTTTAGTTTATGCAGGGGGCACCACGTGCAGGCGATCAACTTCACCCCCCTACAACAAACAAACATAAATTTTTTTTTCAGAAAAATTTTTTTTTTAATAAAATTTTTTCTTTCTTTTATTTTGTAACTACAGTAATACAGTAAACAGGTCTTGTTACAAATTGGCGTCCAACTAGAGGGCTTAATTAATTTAAGCCTGGCAGCGGTTATATAATAGAAAAAGAGGAAAAATGCAAAGACGAGCTACTTCGAAGAAGAGGGCGGCAGAGGCCGAAAAGGAATTTGACATGGGGGATAAGGAGGCAACACCCGTGGAGGATACAGAAGTGTTAGTAGCCCAGGTGGAACCGAAACAACCCGCACCACCAGAGGAACAGCCCGAAGTACTAACACAAACAGGGGACGTCAATGTCCCAGAGAAGGAGAAGGAGAAATCTAAAACAATGGAAGAGAAGATAATGGAAATGTTCCTACAGTTGAGTAAGAAAATGGATTCCACACAGGAAGAAATCAAATCCACAAAAGAAGACTTGAACAAGAAAATGGATAACAACAACCAGTCCACCAAGGAAGATTTGAGTGGAATAAACAAAAACATAGAAAATACCAACACGAGGATTGAGGAAACCAATAAGAATTTGAAGGAAGAATTCAAATCAACTAAGGAGGAATTGATTGACCAAATAGAAAAGACTAATAAGAGAATTGAAGAAAACCGTAAGAAGATGGAAAGTGATAACCAACAATTGAAGAAGGAATTAAGAGAAAATAACAAGAAAATGGAAGAGACGATGGGGGAGAGATTGGAAAAATTGAGAGAGGATAACCAACTACTGAGAGAAGAGTTAAGGGAAGTCAACCAGGAGAACATGAACAAGTTAGACGAGAGAATCGAGTTAGCGAAGGAAGAGTTGAATAGAAAAATAACAGACACTAAGAAATCCATCGTCAAAAAGTTGGAACAGGAAGTAGTTGTTGTAAACCAGCAGATCAGGGAAGTGGACGAAAGATGTCGTCAGACGGAAGGTGAAGTACTGGAAGTCAGGGAGGTAATAAATAAAGTAATTACCCAGGTCAAGGAACACCAGAAAACTAAACTGGAGGAAAACAAAAATTTTGCACAGGAAGAAATAAATAAAGTGCGAACACATGTCACCGAAAGATGCGACGGTATGGAAGCCGCTATGACTAACATCACGGGACAAGTGCGACAGAGTCAGGAGGAAATAGAGATAATCAGAAACCGACCAACTGGCTACAATAATTTCCCCATGTCTGAAAATCGAGAATGGCTAAACTTCAGGCAATATAAGCGAAAGCCAATGGAGTTCTTGGCCCGCATAGAAGAATACATGGACAAGCATAGAGGAAACCGATGGGTCCAGAACTGGGAACTTCTAGACGAGTCTTTTCGGGAGGTGAACGACCATTGGTGGATGGTCAACCGAAGCGACATCGAGAGCTACCAACAATTTAAAAGCATCTTCAAGGCAAAGTATTGGTCGGAAACGACCCAAAACCTAATACGGGACAACATATGCCACGGCCATTATAAACAGCAAGTCGGTAGTTCCATGACGGCGTATTTCCTCGGCAAGGTATGTATGGCCAAACATTTAGAACCGGCCATACCTGAGGAATGCCTGATCAACAAACTCTCGTACCATTATGACGAGGAAATGATTCGAGCGAGGAGAGGCAGCCAAATTAAAACAATTCAGGCCATGACCGAACTCCTCGAGAATTACGAGAACGAAGAGTACTACCGACAAAGCCGGAGAAGAAACGATCGGCCCGAACCTAGGACGTATCCAAATAACAACCAGGGTACGACCAGCACCAACACGGGATACCAAGGAAGCCGGGCATACCCACAGAGCAACAACTTTAATAACACTAATAATAGTAATAATAATAACACGGTTCCAAATCATACGAACCCGAATCGACCCAATAATGGTTATCAGGGTAACCGAAATCAATACCCTCAAAACCCTAATAGTCAGAGAAGCCCCAATTATGGTAACGATCGTTACTATAACAATAACAATCGTGGTAGTCCACCAAATGGTAATCCCAATAATAATAGGTTTTCTCGACCACGTGTGAACTTCATTCGAGCAGAAGATGGTCGCCAACGGAGGTACTACAACCAGAGAAGAAACAGCTATCATGAGTATGAAGATAGGCGGAGGAGCCGAGAACGAGATCAACCAAGATACTATCCTGCGAGACGGAGTACCAGCTTGGACAATACTGAACGGCTGACCAACAGCTAACGACCGGTAGATCACAGAACAGAGCGGCAGGGGCCCACTCTAAGCATCCCAAATGATGCATCCACAAGTGCGACACAACGGAACAATGACGTCGAGCCTTTAAACGGGAGGAGGCAGTAATAAATCGCCAGAACCCGTTACTGCTCCTAAACACTGGGTATTATAATAATGAGTTGACTAAAAAATATAATAATAATCGTATCACTATAATAGGGTGTAACTACCTTAAGAACATCCGACATGAATTATTGGAAGAGGACGACAATAGTCCCACCAATAACTCTAATAATGAAATCGTACATGTAAATGCGGAGGTAGAAGGAATCCCCGCTAATTTGATGATCGATACTGGTTCCAACGTATCCATAATAAGTACAACTGAGTTGGAGAGAATACAGAGAGAGTGCGGAAGAACATTACCGACGTTGCCATTAAACAATATTATTTTGTTAGGTGCAACCGGCCGACAAAATAAGACAATACGAAGGCAAGTCTCCGCCAGTGTGATGAGCTGCGGTATAGCTATAGAAATTGAATTCTTGGTGGCGAGCGGGCTGCCGTTTAATATATTGGTCGGGTGTGATGTGCTCAGGCGGAATTCCGCCATAATTGATTTGCGAACCGAGAAATTGTCTCTATTTACCAACGGACACACTTGGACGGCTAACTTGGTTGGTAGTGACCAAGTAATTCCTGATAATATCCACCAACAGATTCGTAAGATCAATTATATACATCCCACATCTATTATTGAACAGAAGGTAGACGATAACACAAATGAAGACTTATGGTCCCAAAAAATCCAGGAGATCAGGGATTTCCGGAGCGGTATAACTGGAGAGAAATTACAACTATACCAAGCGAATAAATTAATTGAAATATACGAAAAATATAAATCAGTCTTTTCTGACGAGCTCGGTAAAGTAAAAAACTTCCAGTGTACTCTACAGTTCCGAGACACAGTGGACTTTAACCGGAAGTCTTACCCCATCGCGCAATCACGAAAGGAATCAGTAAGATCTGAAATAAAAAAGATGATTAACCGTGACATAATAGAGAGTAGCCAATCCCCATACACAAGTCCTATCGTGGCTATTCCTAAGAAAAACGGACAAGTCCGTTTGTGCCTAGATGCGCGGGAGATTAATAAGATGATTATTAATGACAGGACTTCGCCCGGTGAGATTGAAGAGATTTTGAAACGGTTCCACGGTACAAAGTACTTTAGTACCTGGGACACGGTGTGCGGCTACTAGCAGGTGGAATTACATCCACAGAGTCGCCAGTATCTGGCCTTTATATTCGAAGGGCGGAACTACCAGTTTAAGAGGTTGCCCTTCGGACTGGTGAATTCAGTCGCAGTCTTTGTACACTGCATGGACCAGATACTTGGCCAAGAAGCACTACAGTTAACCACCGTGTACGTTGATGACTTGCTAGTGTCCTCAGAAACTTGGGAGGAACACTGCTACCGTGTGGAACACATATTAAAGAAATTAGCTGCGAATAACATCACGCTAAAGCTAGAGAAATCTCACTTTATCGCCAAGGAAATTCAATTCTTGGGATTTATATTGAACGACGAGGGAATCTCACCGTCGGCTGAAAAAGTAGAAGCGATTCAAAACTTTCCCATACCTAAGAATCGAAGGCAATTACAGTCATTCCTGGGACTCTGTAATTACTACCGCAAGTTCCAGGAAAAGTATTCTGAATTGACCGCCAGATTTCAGCCGCAACTGTCATCCAAGAATAAATGGATATGGGGTACAGAGCAGAATAAGACATTAACACTAATTAAACAGAAATTTCTGGAACCTATAATACTTCGCCATCCGGATTTCAGCAAACCATTCTATCTGAATTGCGATGCCAGTGAAATCAGCCTCGGCACAACGTTGTATCAAGAGGATGAGGAGGGCGAACATCTCGTGATCTGCTTTGCCAGTAGAGCATTAAATCAGTGCGAGAAGAATTATCACGTCACTGAAAAGGAATTGTTAAGTGTAGTGTTCGCGTGTGGAAAATTCCGCACATACATCCTTGTTTACCCCGTTACCGTCCGGACAGACCATAAGTCCATATCGTTCTTAAGGAGATGTAAGCTAAGTCACGGAAGGTTGACACGGTGGATACTATTACTACAAGAGTATGACCTTAAGAGGGAGTACATCCCCGGAAAAAAGAATGTCGTCGCGGACGTGTTGTCTCGAATAGACATTAATAAACAAACGTTCGAGGGGGAAAAGGAAAGTATACTTAAGGTATACCACATTCTGAGTAACAGCGCCGATCTACAATCAATATTGGAAAACCTGAGCACACACCAACCAGCAGACCCGAAGTTACTATCCATTAAAACAAGATTGGAAACAGGGGACGAGACTATCGCCCAATATTATAAAATCCACAACGGTATACTGTTTTTACAACCATCTTTAAAGAAGGAAGAATGAAAAGTTGTTATTCCAACCCATATCGAAAAGGAGATAGTGAATAACTATCATGTTCGATATGGGCATATGGGCACCTTAAAGGTGGTATAGGCCCTGGAAGAGAGCTGCCACATTAAGGATATTAATCGGAAGGTCCGAAAATACATAAAGAGTTGCCGCATTTGCCAACTCGTGAAGTCCAATAACGAGAAAAAGGAAGGGCAAATGATTCCCATAACATCTCAAGCGAAGCTAGAAAAAGTATTTCTGGACATCTGCGGGCCATTTCCCCGCAGTGGGGGGCCGTCACAGATACAAGTATCTAGTCATCGTGATGGACCATTTCACGAAGTTCATCAAGCTATACCCAGCGAATCGGGCGACTACAAATAAAATTCTCGACATCTTAAACAACCAGTACTTCCCAGACGTCGGAAAACCAGTTTCGATCATCACCGACCACGGAACCCAGTTTAAGGGGAAAAAATGGCGAGATACACTACTGTCGATGGGGGTTCATACCTATAAAACCTCGGTATACCATCCGAGCAGTAACCCGGCAGAAAGAGTATTGCGAGAGGTGGGGCGCATATTACGGACGTATTGTCACGATCAACAGAGGAGGTGGCAAGAATATCTGGAGGCCACAGAAGAATTCCTCAACCTGGCATAACACCCAGCAATAGGAATTACCCCATACTCCGCCATGTACGAAAGACAACCCCCAAGGGAGATCGAAGAAATATTGGAGTTCCCGAGAGAAAATAAATATATTTTTAATAAAATTAAATTTTATAATAAGGTGGCCGAAGACCAGGAGGAACGGCGGATTAAATATAATAAAGGGATGGGTAAGATAATTACCTATACCATTTGGGAGAAGGTTTTATTAAAAAATAGGTAGTTACCCAGTTCACTAGAAGGGATAACTAAGAAATTATTACTTTTATACACTGGACCATATATAATCTCCAAAAACAATAATAATAACACTTATGAAATTAAGGAGATGGGTTCCAGTAAAATTAAGGGTGTCTATAACCAGGCATCCATGAACAAATATCATGAATAAATTCTAAAACAGAGTAAGCACAACTTACAAACCAATTATTTATAAACCACTTTATGGAACAAGAAAAAAGAATTTTGAATATCAACAAAATTCTAAAATAATGTAAGAACAACTTACTAACCAATTATTATAAAAACATTTTGGAAATATAATATAGAATCATCAAAATTCAGAAATAATGTAAGAACAGCTTACAAACCAATTATTGGAAGAATTATTTTGGAAATATAATAATAAAGAAGGAAAGAATTTTAGAATAAATCATAAAAATTCTAAAACAAGAGTAAAATCACCTTACAAACCAATTATGAGAAAAAACTATGGTGAAATAAAAAGAAGAGAATTAATACCATATTTATGGTACTCATACAATATATTTACCATATTTATAGAAAATCTTTATGAGATAAATAAAAGAAACAGAATTTAGAATTAAACCAAGTAATTCTGAAAGAGTAAGATAATATCTAATATCAATAAATAAAGTGTAAAAAACCTTCAATAAAATGATACAAAAGGGAATAAAAATCATTGATACGATTTGATTGATTAAATATGATTAAATACAGAAACTTATGTGGAAATATAAAATAATAAAACTTTGAAGTGGTATAAGGAGAAAAGATGACCTCATTACCAAACTAATTAAAACATTCATTCGAAAGAATAATAACCAAGAGAGGAGTAATTTGAGAATAAAATCAAAGATATGATGTAATTAAACAAATTAATATGAAATGATCATGAATTAAGTGTCAATTGTAATAACGACAGTTATGAGAAAGTTCTAGAACATAGAACAAGTGGAACTAATAAAAACAGAGTAACGAACCAAAAATGTCATAAAAATATGCTACTATAAACCAATGCAGATTGTAATAAAAAACCAGAAAGGAATAAAGCATTAATAACCAAAAACTTTATATGATAAGAAAAATTGAAAAATGTATTAATAGAAGAGCTTCCTACCATGATATTAAATGAAATAACCATCAAGTTAAAGAGTCAGAAGAACAACTGAGATAGGAATATTAAAATCTCTGAGCAATATAATAAGTAAAGTATCCAAAGATTTTTTTTTTTAATAGTAACAAAAGTGTACTATTCTGATATAATTTTTTAATCTGTCTGTAGATAATTCCAGCAGTATTAATATGTTTTTTGAGCAGAGATGATTTGCCTCTGTACTCAAATAAGAAGTGAAGTATTGGACAGCAGAGGAAGTAGCGTACAGTGCCTCTCTGAACTGAACCAGCTCACAAATTAGGAAAAGATAGGGAGGAAATATCCCAAGGAGAAAATACTAAGAAGAAATATGAAAATAAAATAATAAATATGAAACTCAGATGACTATTACTATCAAGGAAGATCAAGTGAGAATGAGAAAGATATAAGCTCAAATATATATAAGAAAATTTTTATAATTGAAAGGAAGTCAAGAATAATAAAAAACTATAATAATTATCATAAGCAATTGTTTCAGACAAAGCAAGTATAGTCTGAAAAAATCACTTCTGGAGAAGGGCATTCTGTAGCATGACAGATATTCCACCAATAATTAATTCATTTAAGATCATAAAAAATAATTAAATTACATATACTCCAAGAATATCAAATAAAATGCAATTAAACTTCAAAGGAAAACACCACAATAAAAGAAAAACAATCATTAAATTATAAAAAATACAACCATAAAAGTCAAAGAAAGAATTAAAGAAAACTCATATTAAACAATCAGGAGATTACCCAGGAGGTTAGGAGCAGGAAATAAACAAGATACCTCAAAATCAAGAAAAAGGAATAAGATTAGGATTGGTTGATAAATAAAATACCCCAAACACAAGAAGAAAGGAGAGTAAGGTTTAACATCAGGTAATAAACTAGATACCCTGAAACCAAGAAAGAAGAGTAAAGTCAGTATCAAAAAATAAAGAAGATACTCCGAACCAACCATCAGTCAAGATAACACTGAGTACCTTGGTTTACCCAAGAGTGAAATAAGAAGGAAGATGAGAAGAAAGGAAGAAATAGGATGGAAGAAACACCATAAAAAACCTATTATTAACTACCATTTACCCCAAACCAATAGATACAATTAAAGAAAGTATAACATCCCAAAACCTTATAAAAAATTGTAATTATTAATAAACAAAAGTGTTGTGCAGTATGATAAGAGGTGCACCAACTAAAGTTATTATGTGATAAAAAATAAACAAGTCTTCACAGTCCATGATGACTAAAGGTCTGGTCTGAGATAATAAGACTCAATATAAGTCAGAACCACCAGTGAAAGTGTACTAGTGTAAGTGATTTGAAATATAATAAACTTGAAGTTGTAGTGTTACTATAACTTAAACTATATGCTATAAAACAACTTTTATATTTGATAATTAACAAATCATGAAATAATAAAATGAAAGGTATTTCCAATATTTCATTATTTTGGGTCACTTTGTTATTTCAGGACATTCATAGCAATGACAATAACAAAGACAGTGTGGGTGGAAATGTTTACTATATAAGGGGATGTTAAATAATAGTAGTAATATCAGAAAGGACTGGTAATAGTTTAAGTGTTAATAGAATTAAAACGTTTAAATGGCTAATATTGTTCAAAGCCATGAACTCCATATTTTTAAAAGAGTTATTAGAGAATAAGATTTATATGTTTAGAATAAGTTATATTTGTTATATCACAGCATACATCCAAATTAAAATGTTTCATTATGGATGCTGTGTTAAAATACCAATGAGATAAATGTATGTTCAAAACAGTTTCAGCAAACATGTTCAACTTTATAGAATGCTGATTGATGTTAATTATTATTTTTATAACAGTAGCATGAATTAGATGCTACACATCTCAATAAGTTTGTAAACAATTTTATTTTATGTCATGTTAACTATTAAGAGTCAGAGGAGGAGTAGAATTAAAATTATTTGAAAAAACCATACATGTAAAATACTAAACTCTAGGCCAAATAATGAATTCATAAAACTCAATATAAACCAGTTAATTCACCAATGAATCATGTAAACTGACAAGATTTAGGTAAGGTAGGTCAATTAACAACTACTGTAAATGAACCTATGATTTAAAAGAGTAATATAGAAAAATACCTTAAATTACTGAAAATTTTTGAAATGTATAAATTAACTATTTTTAAAGAGGAATGTTAAATTCAGAAATTATCACTAAAAAACAGTTCAAATGTTAAATGTATAAGTAATTAAGGAAAAAGAAAGGATTTATGACCATTTGAAATTTATTATAATTATATTAATAACACTTAAAATGGCAGTAAAGGTGTGGAAGGGCGGAAACAAAGTTTTGGGCCTAGATTTCCAAAAAGACAGAAATTTGGTAATTTTAACAAAAATCTCAACAAATATAGACTATGACATATCAAATTAAGCAGAATGAGATAAATAAACCAATTATATGGTTAATAATTCATGAAAGCGAATAATAAACTAAAATTATTCCATATATAATGTATTTTGGAATCATTTACATGGGAAGTGACAATTATTTTAACAATACTTTTCCAATATTAACTTGGCAAGATTTTTACTAAAGTGGAGGAAGTTAGTGAGTTCTTTGTTAACGTTCAAACTGAACAGTCTATGCGGAATTGCGTTCTTTAAAACGGTATAATGAAGTGCTAAGGTTAAAGAAAAAATTCTGTGAGAAACGAGAGTTACATAAATAAACACTTTTCAAGTCAAAACATATAAAAAACTCCACGACAACAGTGAAAACGAACACCACACTACATAATACCAGTGAATTAAAACATTAAAACTACATATTAGTAATAATTCAAGCTACCACAGAATAACAATTTTTCGTAATGAACAGACATAAGTGATCACCTCTAATATCAAACAATTAACACCAGTGGACACTGAACACTCATCCAGACTACCCCAAACAACATACTAGACAGTTTACACAAGTTCGGGGATCTTTAAAACAATTATAAAGTTGATTTTATTGTGAGATTTTCTCGCGACGAATATTGCGAATAACCTCTTCGATTCAACTAGCGGCCATGATGGAAAAACGATGCACTGCCACCACCTTCGACTGACTTCATAGCCTACAATTGGTTTGCAACTCAACTATATTAAACATTTTCTATATATTATTCACAATTGTTAGATACTAATTATTTAAAATTATTTATTGTAAATGTTATACTTTCTCGTCCTGCCCTTCTCTGACTATTCTAAAATAATCTCTCCAAGAACCTTTTATAATAATTATATGAATTTTTAACCTGTATTAACATATCGATTTATCCCTGAGACAAAGTCGACAATTGCTCGAAATCGATTTAATATCGATTATTATTTATAAATGTTAATAAATCAATTCATTTCAATTGTGTGGATTAGTAAATTATTTCACATTGTACTTTAAGGTTTTAATTAAGCACGAGACTTCCTGAAAGAAGAAAATATTAACGAAAGGTGAGATACTGGAGCATCACGGAAAGTCGTTAATCGATTGCTGACAGGAGTTAATCTGATTAACTCCGGATTTTGTTAATATCTTCCAGAAGTGCGAATTAAACAAAAAAATACCTTTCAGAATTTTAGAAATTTGATTAAAACAATAAACCAGAATTAATTCTAAATTATATACAACAAACAAACAAATTTTTTTTTAATAAAATTTTTTCTTTCTTTTATTTTGTAACTACAGTAAACAGGTCTTGTTACAATATTTACGTTTAAAGGCCATGGTTTTGGTCTTTCTTATTGAAATTGTCAGTGTGTATTCTCTTGCCACTTCTTGTAATTGAAACATAATCAGCATAATCAATAATAACAACAATAACATCAATAAATGGTGCCTATTTATTGCCACAGAAATGGAACTGCGATGTGTGTGCGTGTTGTGTTTCGTTTTTCGTAAATAAATAAAATCTCTCTTTAAGTCTCTCGACTTATTTCTCTTCTACTTTTTCCAGCGACCAGTTGACTTTGCTCTGTATTCTTTTTGTTATGTAACGAGAGAGTGCAGAGCGAGGAATACTCAAGGTTAGCTAAGCCGGTGAGAGACGGAAACTGAAGCAAACAGTACGAGAGAGAGAGAGGGAGTGAGAGAGCGACAGGGTGAGCAAGCTGACAAAGCACTGCAAGACGTGGCGTATAAATAAAGATTACTGGCATCACATTGACGACGATGGTAATCCTTGGCCGTGTGCGTATGTGTGTGGGTCTCTCTAGTCGGTTTAATATGGACATCAAGTTGGTATAACGATCGTATAGTGAGTAAGTTATATAGCAGATCCGTTGAGCCAGCCAGGGCAGCGTATGTAAATGTGGCCGTGGTTGTGTGGCTGGCCGTGGCATGGTGGTTCTCGTGGCGAAGTGAGTACCATACAGCCGCGCCACAATGAACACATCATAGTGACAGCTACGCCGTTGCCGTTTTCGCGGCGTTTTAAATTCGCCGACACTTCTCTCTCCGCGCGCGTGTGTGTATTATCTTACTGTAGCACGTTTACGCGTTTTTTTCAAGCGTAGGTCGCTACGCCTTGATTTCGTTTATTTATTTATTTATTTTTAATGGAGATACATTTGTTAAATCGAATCTGCAGGGACTCTGGATTATACACACGTAAGACCAAGGTGATGGCTTTTTGTGGAACTGCTCCCGTACGAGCAAAAATTGTTATAGATGGTACTGTCCTGGAATAAGTTAGCAATATTGAGTACCTGGGCTACAGTGTGTCTTATAATTCAAGCAACGACGTTGTGAATAAATTGCATACGTTCAACCTTATGTGGGGGACCATTAAGCGAACCCTTAAGTCAGCAAGTAAAGGAACACGCCTAAAATTCCACAAGGTGATGGTCCTTCCCACAATTCTTTATGGGTCTGGAACTATAAGCCGAGGGGACGGAGAGGTGTAGGATATCCGAGGAAGCGCTGGAGTGATCAGCTCTAATCTTTGTACCTATTTGAGACAGGAACAAACCATCCTTGGTTTAATCCGTGAAGATGATGATGATGATTTTTATGTTGTTGCAAAACGACCTTTCTTTTCCTTGTGTACTCGTTTTCTGATTATAATGCAAACAGCAGTCGAACGGATAATAGTTTTGAAGCAATCATACACCACGTTTCCCGTCGCCTAGGGAAGCTTATCGTCACCACGTATAATATGCTGACGTTGGTTACCTACGCGATTCGCGATTGGGGCTACTTGGCCAACACCCATAAGCGAAAGCTTCAATCTCTCCTGGACCGAGAACTGCGCTGGGCGTGCAATTCCACTCTTCTAAGAAAATCATCAGAGAATCCCTGCGTGTCCGTTCCACTATACGGACACTTTCCTGTAAATTCTATCGCCGCACCGTCCGCTTTCAGGGCAACCATCTTATTAGCCCCCTCGATAGCTGCCAATCCGTTCCAGGCGAATCTTGGACCCGGCCTCAGCGAACACTCGCCCTCAATTAGGTAACTAATTGAAGATCCACGGCCGGTAGCAAGCCACACCCTCAATATCCAGCACATCTGTGGTCCATGCGACAGGAGCTCTATTTGAAGCTCGGGACGCAGGCCACGAGCGGGCGATGGGCATGCCCTTCGTCCCGCACAGCCCCTCATCACCTCTCATACACCACGCTTAATTCATCATCATCATCTTCAGCTAGGATTAAACCAAAAAATGGTTTGTTCCGGTCACTGCAGCGCTTCTTCGGACGTCCCACACCTCTCCGTTAGTTGTTTGGCCGCGCCAGTCGTACATTTGGTTAAGATGTTCCAACTGATATTGGGCAGTTATATCAAGTATAGTCATAATATTCACTAATGGTAATGTGCTGTATTTATAATATACACACACTTATTGCTTACTAATGGTACATGTAAACTCAATCTTCTATTGTGGTGTATTCATTGTTCATAGCCTAAAGATACTATACATACGATTTATAATAAAGTTTTAATTAGGCCTACTCACATTCTTAATTTCGATCAATTTCGGTCATAGATCATCGTCAGGAAATACACACTGTGCACTCGCGGTCACAATATTGTAAAACAGTTACTATTTACAAAAAACGAATTCGTAAACACTGATTAATGATCATGAAACGTACGTTTGTGTCCAAAGTTTTTCGAGAACTGATTTTTGTAATATATAGACATCAATGTAAACATAAGCACTCCGCAACAAAATTAGTAATATAGAGACCTGAATGTAAACATAAGTACTCCGCAACAAAATCACTTCTCTAGATGAAAATAAAAATAAACTTGATGTCGAGAGTGGCTTAATATTGAAATTATCAGACATTAAACGCAATATTGCGGAGCTAATTGTTCAAAATCAGCTTCGTTGTCCACATTAAACTATGTTTGATATCATTAATATTATAATTTTCAAGTTAACAGAATTTTGATTTTAATATATTTTAATTAAAATATGCGACTTTCTATCATATTTATTGTTAGTTTTATTCCAGAACTCAAACGGGGTCCGTGAATTTTTAAATTATTTGAGGGGGCCGCGACTGAAAGGTTTGGGAACCACTGCTATAAAGGCTTGTACAAGGTTCCTAAGGATCAGCTTTGTTGCTCGCATGACACCCAGTAACTGGGCACTTTTGTTAACTATAGAATCTCTTGTACTTATCTGGAAAACTAGCTCCCCTCCCCCCCCAACGAAAATGAGAAGATGGATTTTCAAGGCCATGTTAAAACCAGACACGAGAGATTATCTCTTGGAGGAGTCTGGTGTACGTCCTAAACGGACGTAACATGCTTCTTGGAGTCTAACTTGGACAGTACCTGCTTTACCAGCTCTAGTAGACATGCCGGCATGTTAACTTAGGCTATCTCGAACTACCCATGTAGGTGGGAAAATTGAGGTGAATCAACAACGAAATGCTGTTTAAAATTTCTTAAGAGAAGAGTGATTTCTATCAGGTGAACCTTCTACTCCGTCGTACCCTTGACGTTTCGATCCACGGAATCTGGAATCGTCCTCAGAAGATATAAATTTTGAAACTTTCTTATCTAGGATATCCGTGCCAAGTCCGTATCTTCTCAGGACTATCCGACATTCTGGGGATCGAAACGTCAGGTGTACAATGGAGGCAGTGTGAGTAGAGACTTCTTCTTCTTCTTCTTCTTCTTCTTCTTCTCTTCTTCTTCTTCTTCTTCAGGCTGTGGACCTTACGATCTTTTACGCATTCCTTGGTCCGACCATATTTTCTTTGGTCTTCCAATATTCCGCCGTCCTTTCGGATTTTAAACCAAAATTTGTTTTGTTTTGTCCAATCTTGTCTGTTTTGCTTTATCCGTTCGTTTAGGTTCTATATTCCAAGGATGTTTCTTATATCATCATTTTATGTTGCGACCATTCAACGATATTTCTGGATTGTATCGTTTATAGACAATACCTGTAGCTTATTCCTAATGTCCACCTAATTACGCAAACGATCTCGCCTTGTACAACACTTTGTTCGTCTCAGAAAACTCATTCATGAACTCAGAAATCTGGCTTATAATCTTCCTTGTAGACACCATCAGTCGCACCCACAGACACTGCCGTTGTTTTATAAACCTTGTTTCTTTTCTTGTTTTATCCTTTAGTGTTCTATGTATTAAGCCACACAACATCTGAAACTTCGACAATTTGGTCGTGACATCTTGTCCTGTTCCATAACCAATACTGAAACCATAACCATAACCTAGAGACGTGTTCCAAAACTGTCCCCTCAAGAATAATTTTTGATCCGACTGGAAGCTTTCTCCAGAAATCCTTGATCGTTGTTCTCTTCTTTGATATTTTCAAATCGTACTCATTGCAAATATGCTTTAAACGACGTAAATAATACAGCAACTCATCCTCCGTTTGTCGTATTAAGACCGCATGGTCAGCGTATAATGAAATATACAAACTGGTGTTTTGATTGAGTTTAATTCCTGAGCTAATATCTCGTCCCCATTCTTGGATACTATGATGTTGTCAATGCAGATGTTAACAAGTGCAGTAGAGAAATACTGCACCCCTGTCTGGCCCCTTTATTTACTAAAATTTCTTCAGTCCGGCTTTCCTGTATTTACTATGATTTTATAGTGCAATATAAATTTGTGAAGCGGCTGAAATGAGATTTCTCAGGCACGTGGCAGGGTATACGCTCCATGACCATAGAAGAAACATAGATAATCGGCTGGAACTGAATATTATGAGTATACTCGACAGGACCGCCCAGTATCGGCTGAATTGGTGGGAACACCTTCGCCGAATGGACGACTGCCGCATCCCCAAACAAGTCTGGAACTATAAGCCGAGGGGACAGAGAGGTATGGGACGTTCGAGGAAGCGCTGGAGTGACCAGCTCTAATCTTTGCCTATATGAGACCGGAACAAACCATCCTAGGTTTAATCCTTGAAGATGATGATGACGATAAACGTTTGACCTTTATTAAATGCTATGGGTAGCCGTGACGCTCCATAATAGATCATAATTTATTACTGTTCACTCGATCAATCGTTTTCTCAAAATCGACAAATCCAACATGTGTCTGAAAGGGCACACGATGTAAGTTAATAATTAACTTTTCGGTACATAAGTGAGTATGTAAATTTTATAACTTTAGGGTGTTGCGTTGGATTTCTGAGGAAACCCTTTGTCTGTTCAGTATATTCAACATTCGTGAGAAACAAATCAAGGTTAATAGGTGGTAGCGGGGAGAGATATAAATAGTGTTATCATTACGTAATTAATGGACTATGTATCAGGCTATTTTTGTATATAAATGCTAATTATATAGAGCATATGTGAAACGGAGACCTGTCATTCTGTAATAAGATATAGCCGTTATCAAATGAACGCTGTTCTATTCATTTAAAAAGTCTCTCCTGTTCGTATCGTATAATCAAGAAATTAGACAGTCTCTGTTAGTGTGAATGAATGAAGGGGGAGAACCGTCTGTCAGGTATACTGTATAGTAGACAACATGTTAACGCATAGGACAGAGGAACGAAGTGTCAGCCAGTAGCGGTCCAGGTAGGAGAGAAAGAGAGAGACGAGCCTCATTGTGGGGTGATTTTAATGAAGGTGTGAGGCACTTAGCGTGGTGGATTCATCCACCTGCTGCTGTTGGCTGCTCTGCTTTATATCGAGCCCTCGTCGTCTTCCTACGTGTAGTCCACCTGGTCGGTCAGTCTAACGATTATGTTTTTACGATGGTTAATACAGAGACGGATTAATTGTCCCGAGATCTCACAGTGTGTGTTCTAGTTGGTTGTTTTACATATTTTAAAATTAATACGTTACAGTAATTTGACAATCGATTATACTTAATATCTCTTGAGCCTCTGTAGCGACTGTTAAGTTTTTCTGTAAAATTGATAGGAGATACAAGAACTTAACTTGTAATAACTATACAAGGTCTATATAACGGAACAAGAATAGCTGTTAAAAATAATTGTAGGATATCTCAACAAATATCTGTCAATCAAGGTGTTAGAAAAGGGTGCAGTGCATCACATATTATTTTTAAACATGATAAAAATGACTTTTAATAATTACATAATTGAACATTCCTAAAATCTGTATTTAGCTATAATATATTTTACTACGCTATATGTTGACTGGTATATGTGTAAACGTTTTCTGTACCAATTCTAATTTTTAATTCTTGATTACTGCTTTTATAATTAATTAAAAATACCATTACGTTATGAGTAATTTAAATTGTAATATTGTATAAATTAAGTTCCGTGATATTATAAGTTTCTGTTGCCTTTAAAGCAAACATCTGAAAATGTAAAACAAACTATCTCGACTCCTTCACATATACGAGGATACACACATACGCTCACGCACACACTCACATACACAAACACGTTGACTCAAGTAATTGTTCTGTTGTGTTTGACATTACTTTTGTATTCATACACAGGTCCTGATGATGACAATAAACATTGTCGAAACGTCGCCACAAATAAGTTAAAATTTATTTTTGACCGATCCTCACAAATCCTTCACCGAAAAATTCATTGATTGGCGGTCACTACGAATTTAAGGAATTATTTTTAATATTTGTATTGACAATCTGGTAAGGAAATGGAAACATCTGGTGAACGCTGGTATTAAGTTATCACGAGACAGGTATTTGAATGTGGTTTTGTTTGCTGACAACTTGCTTGTACTTCAAAATAGAGTCTGATTTGCAAAAATCTATTTTTAGGCTTCATCATCTTCAGTATAAAAACAAAGGTAATGGCATTTCGAGGCAAGAAGCCAATAAGAACAAAAATAATGATTAGTGATCGAATTCTAGAACAGGTCAGCCACTTTAATTATTTGAAAAAAGATATTGGCTATGACAGGAAATATGATATTGATGTTGAGTTAGGTAAGTTCCAGACGATCTGTGGAACAATCAACCGTATTTTCAGAAACAAGTTACGTCGGGATATAAAATTAAAGTTCTACAAAGTTATGGCAGTCGCTGTACTGTCCTATGGAAGTGAATTATGGGCAACAACCAATATATTATATTTTCATAAATATAGTGAGCCGTTTCAAACAAACAACGTGCAGACAAATAACGTGTCTACCTACCGTAAACGATTGACTAATGATAATCCGCATATTGCTGGCAACAGAATACAAATGTAGAAACGACACTAGATAACTGCAAATGTTATTTAAATCAGCGACAATTTTTCCATTGCCAATATTTATTGCTATTTTCCAATATTAATCGTTAGTTCCTTCCATATTTCTACATAAAATTGTACACTAAAAAGTCGTGGTTGGTATGATTAATCTCAATGTATACTTGAAATTAATTACTATAAATATGATATATAATTATTACTAGTAAACTCATTAAACTCACTAGCAGAACACGCTCACTATTTTGAACAAGATAAATTTGTTGTTAGGCAATATATATACAAAACAAAAACCTTGTACAGTCTTGTAAGTGACTGCACAGTCATCTTTCTCCATAACTGGTAACTGATAATAAACATACTGAACGGGGCCGTATTCGTCCGCCTACCTTTTTGTACCCTTCACTTCAAAAAAGTTTATTTTTATCTCCGCTAAAAAGGTGCATCTATTGTTAAGAGGGTTTTACAGTAGAGTTACTGCGGCGGCCCCATTTGGTGGATTAAGTGGCATTTTAGTCCGTTGCATGTAACTTTAGTTGGTTCAAAATCATTTATTTTATTAACATTATGTAATAAATTAATGGTAATATTATCGTTATATAACATTAATAATAATAATAATAATAATAAATTACGCTGAATAATAATAATAAATAATAATTATTAATGATTATTATTATTTATTTATTAGCAATTATAAATAATTATAATTATAAGTTATTTTTACAATTATAATTATTTAATTTTGTTGATAAGAGAAATTTAATTTTGCTCATGTAACATAGTTACAGAGAACCCGACATGCTTCAGAGGAACTCACCGACATACTTTCTACCCATCGCCTCATGTCTTTTTTCATTTTTGCCAGTGGCTATTGATATTCTGTGTATGCATGTTTATGTCATTACAGAATACAGAGTTCAGCGAATGTAACTCGCAAATGAGTATAGCCTTTAGTTTGTAGAGAATTGTAGCACCTCCACATGTTCGTAATTTATAGTAGTTCCAGACTGCACGTTTTTTTCAATAACATCCAACAAAGCGTTAGCATCTCGTTTATTTACAGCTTTCAGGAAGATTTTTTTACTCCTTCTGTCTATCCCTCCGATCACCCCCGAATCTTTATCAGTCGATCTCCGTTATACTTTCTCTTGTCGAACGCGCTTTCGACTATTACCACTGTGTCACCAACACAACCAATTTTTGTACTGTTCTCCGACAACAATATAGTTAATATTTTCCGAAACGCGGAAATTAATTTTCTTGTCGTTTTCGTTTTTAATTTGGTTTCTTTTGTAATTAAAGAAATCTGGTATTTAAAAATCCACGCAAATAAAACGCAGAACAAAGTTTCTGTTGGAATCTGCGCTATGCCTAAAAAACGTATTGTCTTGTAGATTCTTTTTTGCTCTACATTGGTTAGTCCCGCACCTGTATATCACATTTTTATTAAATCCTTTGTTGAGATACATTTTACCGCACACTTCAGACATTCAATCCTGTTGCGAGTAATGTTCCAATCTGTGATACATTTCCTTATTGCGTTGTCCCACACGTAACTTCTCAAAGAATTAACACTTTTAAAATTCATCACAGAAAATAATATAAACTCTTGAAACTATGAATGTGATTATTAACTTTAAATAGAAAAACGGAAAATAATATAAACTCTTGAAACTTTGAATTTGTTTATTAACTTTAAATAGAAAAACAGCTGCTCGCGATTCATATAAAATCGCACGTGTTGCACATATGAGCAAAAATAGTAATGTAGGAGTGTCGGAGAAGTGGAGGGTGGAAATGCCTCTTACTCTACCAACTTGATCCGTCTTCAATTTATGTAAACATAGATACTCAGGATAATAGTAATACTTTCTTAATGGTCGTGAAAGTAAACCTTCTCTCCAGTCAAATGTACAATTAGTTAGGCGGACGGCCACCGTCCCATCCAGTATCGAAACCCTTATACTTACCCTTATATACCCTTATGTATATAGTTACATTATGTAAAAAATAGTGGAGTCTCTGGTGTTAACAAAATTAAGTTTCTCTTATACTAAAATGAAAGAATTATTTTAGTGCTAAATTAGGCCTATGAATAAATAATAATCATTCATAATTTATTATTATTATTTTTTTATACAAACAGGCCAGCCGTGGACCACGCGAATATCATTTCCTTTTCTTCTCCTGCCAGAAGGCCCTCAATCGCACACTATGCGCCACCTCCCTTTCCACTGTCCACCCCTTTCTCGTCTTCTTCTCACCGCAGAGAACCTCAAGATTTTGAATTTTGTTTCTGTACGTATTTCTACTCACACAGTCCTTCAAAGAGATACCCAGTTTCATCATTTCCACCTTGACTTGTTTGGTGTATCCGTTCAGACTGGAAAGTTGCCAAATATAGTTGAAAATTTGTTTATTTAATCTGAACCGATCCATCCGAACCATATGCCCAAGAGATCTCCTTTCCTTTCCTTGAGAAAGCCGTTTCCAGATCTTCCAGGTCTTCTTTGGGCCTATGCCTGTACCCATCTTCGGTTTTCTTGGAGCCAAGAATTCTTCGTTTAATTTTAAGAAGAGGTTCAAAATTTTGAAAGCACATTATTTCCACTCCACACATGATCACCGGCCTGATCACAGTGCTATGATGGCGGACTTTCGCACTTCAGGAAAGGTTGTTCTTTCCGTACAGTACCCGAATTAGGGTAAAGGCCTTTGCTAATTTGAGTTTCCTTATCTTAAAGGAATCTTTGTCTGAGGCGTTTCGGGATATGTTTTCCTCCAAGATATTTAAAATTGTTAGTATATTTTATTTCTCCATACTTAGTGTCCAGGCACGTTTTCGGGAATTTAAATAGGGTGGTCATAATTTCCGTTTTAGCAAAGGAGATTTGGAGGTCAGTTTTCTCCGCTATCTCTTTGAGATCTTCTACTTGCTTTCTTGCATCTTCTTCTGAGTGGATAATTTATTATTATTATATAACGGTAATATTATCATTAATATATTAGGCTATATAATGTTATATAATCGGTGCGCTGTTATCATTATATAATAATAAAATAAATGTTTTTGAACTTACTAAAGTTACATCCAACGGAAAATGCCACTTAATCCACCAGACGGGCCGCCGCAGTAACTCTACTGTAAAACCCTCTTGACAACAGATGCACCTATTTAGTGGCCATAAAAATAACCTTTCTTGAAGTGAAGGGTACAGACAGGTAGGCGGACGAATTTTGTAGGTAGACGGCCCCGTTCAGTACCGACAACCCTAACATAACTGAAAAGAATAACTCATAAACATACCTTATAAAAATAAGGTATACATTTTTTGTATAAATATGTATTACAAATATTTTAGATGATTTACAAAGAGCTATGTTTCAATTACAAGAAGTGGCAAAAGAGTGCTCACTGACAGTTTCAGTGAGTAAAACTAACACCATGGCCTTTAAAGGTAAATATCCAGTGAGGACTAAGATAGTTATAAACAACAGCGCTTTAGAACAAATGGGCCGCTTTAAATATCTCGAATGTGCTGTAAGCTATGAATCTGAATATGATATAAGAGAGAAGATAAATAAATTTAAGAATATTTGGGGTACGATTCAAAGGAGTCTTAGAAATAAAACAAGACACAGCACAAGGATTAAATTTTATAAGACAATTGCAATACCCACGTTAATTTATGCCAGTGAGGCGTGGGTCACTACAAAAAAGGAAAGTGGCAAGATTCAGAGTGTTGAAATGCAGTTTCTTCTAAATACTTTAAATTATACATTACAAGATGGAACAAGGAATGAAGATATCAGAGCAGAAGTCGAAGTAAATTACATAAATAAAATTATTTCAATTTACAGAAGACAATTGTGGGATCACCTGCAAAGGATGACAGAGAATCGATTGCCGAAAGCGGCACTGAACTATAAACTCATTGGTAGAAGAGACGTGGGTCGTCCGAGAATGAGATGGGTGCCGGAACAGGTTTATATAACCTAATCCTTGAAGAGGAGAAGAAGAAAAAGAAGAAGAGAAACGCATGTTTTCATGTGTAGTTTGTAAATCCGTGGAAGATAGATTGTAAAGGTTTAAAGGCAAAATGTAACCATCAGTGATCGCACAGGTATAACGCACCCTTACCCCCTGAGGATGCGGCGAAATAACTGTCCTTTTGACTTCTCTGTCCAGTGTTGCTCATCTACCAAAGCCCTCAATATAATTAATTAATACAAAGATATGCGTTTCTCGGTTGAATGCTGTATGATTTTCAATAGTCTGTTGCAATACATGACAGACAAGTATTACGATTGTCATCATTAATACTAAGTGTCCGATGATCGCTAACCGACTGTTTCCTAAGCCATTTTATATTCCATTCGAAAAAAATTCCTTCCATTTTATCGTATGACAATAAACCTGGTCACCCTTCCATCTTGCAAAAAAGAGATGACAGATCCCTTGGTCTATCAACCTTAATGACCATCTGGGATCTACTCCTTTAGTCGAATGTCCTGCATCCTCCAACATTCCTTCTGTACCTAGTCCTATACGGATTACTTCCAAATTTTTTTAATTTTATAAATGTATTGCCAGTAAATTTGTACAAGAAGTAAATTTGCTGCAAGCGCGCACACACATTACTGAACAAGCGAAGCGAGTTCTCTATTTTAACTGAACATTTGTTTGTCATTAGTCATTACACACAACCAGAAGTCAGCTAGCTGTAATTGCGAAAACTGTAATTTTAATGAACTGTCAGTTGAAAGTTCTACCAATGAATCTTCTTTTTGTAGTGTAAGAGAGAGGTCTAGTCAGTTCGGCTGATAAACAGATCTGCTACACGACAAGATTTAAAGACATTATTAAAGCAATTAGTTTGAAATTAGTTTTACAATTAGAATTAGTTTAAACCCCCTCACAAAAAAATACTGGAATCTTCTATTAATTATTTAAGATTCTAACATTTAGATTTTAGAGCATAAAAATTCGGAGAAAATTTTTCTCCGAATTTTTCGGTATATTCTAATTTTTCTTAAAAGAGCCTGCGGACCCCAGGAGGCCTCGAGAGAGAGATGGGATTGAAGATCAATGTAGGAAACACGAAATATGTGCAGATTACTAAGAGGTTTCAAGTTAAACAGGTAGGCCTGTCCCAAAACCTAACTATAAATATGATGAACAATTTTAAAGCAATTAGTTTGGGATTTGTCTATCCGTCCATCCGTCCGTCCGTCCGTCCATCTATCTGTCTATCTATCTATCTTCTATCTGTCTGTTTGGGACGTGTCTCATGATAACTTTTGAACGCATCAACTGATTTTTATAAACATTGGCACGTTTATGTCTATACTTTCACCTTACAGAACACTAATATGTTTTTTTAGATTGATCCCACAAGTTTTTTGAGGACGGGAGGCATTATTGTCAAATAATTATTGACCTTTTTGTGAGGGGGTCAAAAATGTCAAAAATCGTTAAAGCTCAGGTGAGAGTAAATTTAATTAAAAGGAATTTTAACCACAATCTGAATATAGTGTAGAATTTTGAAAATCTCATCATTTTTTGCCCAAAAGTGGGTGAAAATTTTATAAAATCGCAAAAATTCACGTGAGGTATCAAATTAAAGATAATTTTAAGTGCCATCTAAATTTAAAGTCAAGTTTTGGAAATTTCAAAATTTTTGGACCCCGGAGTCCAAAAAAGATTAATAAACTTAGTTTGAAACAAAAAGTGAAAATCCACCAGGACGTGTCAGACTAAAAGAAATAGATTGTAACCCAAATCCGAATGTTTCAAAATTTTTAGTGTATATTGTATGATTGTGTAATATTATATTGTGTTAATCATACAATTGTTATATTACTAAATAAGTAGTAGATTAATCGGGATTTTTGTAATTTTTCCCATAACTGAATTAGTATCTAAAGTGGAAATTTATGAAATAATAAATGTACTTCGTTCAAAATAGTGAGCGAGTTCTGCAGCTCGGGGGGGGGGAGCTTACTAGCATTATTATGCATTAGTTTGTAATGTACCATTATATAATATATACTGTATATACACGCGCGCGCGGTGTGTGTGTGTGTGTGTGTGTGTTAATAATTCCATACGTATTACGAAATAATAGAAACTAACGATTTTTATATTCAGAAAGCAGTCTTGAAATAAATTAATTCTTTGAAAACAAAATATGTTTAGGGCTATACGTAACAAAGGCGGACGGATCTAAGCTTTTTATATTTCTGATCGTTTTCCCAACGTGCAAAATCTGATCACACCGTAAATTTCCACCTCGTCGATGGGTAGTACAAGTAATAGAAGTAGTAGTAATATCAGTGGCATTTGTAGTTTTTCCGTTTGTAATTTGTAGTTTGTAGTTTTTAGTTGAATTTATAATAGTTTTTTGTAATAATAAAAGTAGTATTGTCAGCATACCATATCCTACATAATGAACATAAAACGTTTGCTCGAACAAAAAATAATTTTTACTTTTCTATTTACTAAATATGCTATTTTCTCTTTTACTCAGTATAATATTCGTACGCAAAATTTTGTGTAAATAATAAAAGTGTTGGTGTGTGTGCGTGTGTGTGAGAGAGAGAGAGAGAGCCCGCGCGCGTCCCATTAGGGATGCTGTGATAAGAAATGGGGAAAGGTGACACTGTTTCACATATTTTGAGTACACTTTCTTTCATCGTTCGTGCAGTATAAATATTTGGAACTGTCAAAGTATCCGTACCCTCAACACATTTTCCATGTTTTGAATATGCGAGTGTATGGATATACTAAGTTGAAGAAAAAGAAGTGTGATAATTGTAAGTTAGTCTATTTCTTAATGTAAAGCGAAAATACGTGTCCTTTCCATTTGTGAGGTTAGATAATAATGGTTTTTGGTTTTTAGCTTACTGCTTAAAAAAAATAAAAGCGATGGTTATGAAAAATGTGACGTGTATACACAATGCTTGAAAGAGAGAAACACTAAAAACAAAGAACATAACGTATTTTTAACAAAAAACAACAGAAAAAAGTGAAATATACAATTACTTTTGAATACTAAGATTAAAACAAAACAAAAACAACGTATTAACAAATAAAAAGAAGATTTCTTATTCGTTAGGCGGTAAATATTCGTTTATGTCATTCAGTGAAACCTCGAAAACTTCACTAGAAACAAATTTTGTGCAAAATACGAAAAAAATTGAGGCATCCGTTTTCCTTCGAGTTGGTTCCTTTGTCCGTGATGCGTAAAAAAACGAGAATTATTGAAAAACGAGTTCTGTTGGAATTATTGAGTACTGTTGGAAAACGAGTTCAGTCACAAAAAAGTGAGACATGTAGGCCTATAGTAACAGGCAAGTTATTTGGAGTTGTTTTTTTTACGTGGATTTCACAAAAACGAGTATGATTTTAATGGCATATTGGTTTCCATGTGTAATTTTAATTTGCATGTTAATTTTAGCGTCACACGCACACATCGGAGTTATATTATTGCTAGAAACAATTTTTGTAAAAACATATGACAATGAAACACGATTGCAATCGTCAACAAACTATTTTATAACATACACAAGTATGTTATCACGATTTCTATTATCCAACTAAAATTGTATACGATATTCACTACATATCGATGGCAATAATCGCATCGCATAATCTAAATATCGAAAATGAGTGCGGGGACGATTATTGGGACAGTACCAAATATTTTATTGATAGAAAACGGCTATTTCAACGAGCACGAATTAATTTTTACAGGACGCTTTCAGGAACTGATAATACCCCTTCCACAGTGCTTTGAAAGCTTTGACTATTCTTGTTGGTTGTTATTGTTTACTTCTGTTTTGTGTGTGTCTATTGTTGTCGGGTTCCCGCGAGGAATTCTTGTCGAGCAAGAAGATATGAGGGTCAGTTGAAACGTTCGCGGAGCGACATCTATAGCTCAATGGTAGAACTAAAATATTTCGTGTGCTGCAAGACGTAGCCTATATTTCGCGTGAACACCTGTTAATTTTCAGATATATCAGTCAATTTTTTCATTTTTTACCAGCTGTTTGAATTTCGGTGTTGTGATGAATTCTCTGTTAAAAACGTTTTAGCACCAATGGAAAATCAAAACGAAATGGTAAACGCGTTAGGAGATGCTGCGCCTTCAGAAACAGCGGTAAGTGGGGGCACACTCGAGTTTATACGTGGTCGTACAAGCAGTGGACGTCCAAACAGTGCAACAAAAAATGACATTATTGAAAAAATTTCATAGGGTGTTGGAAGACCGCAGATTGAGGTGTGAATGACGTTGCTGAAATCATAGGAATCTCATATGACCTCGTGCGTCATACTTTAACTCAAGAACTTGGTGTGAAAAAGCGTTGTGCAAGATGGCTGCTGGAGTGTTGTTGCATTTTTTGGGCCTCCAGTGCGACCACGTTTAAACTCAAGTGCCTACTTACAAACCATTGGTTTTGAAGTCACAGCATCTCCTGACACATTTACAATTTCGTTTTGAATTTCCGTTGACGCTACACAATTTTTAAAAAATAATCACTCCACGATGTTTGATTTTGTCCGTTTTTCAAAACACGTACGACACGTAAATTTTAAACAGCTTCTAAACAATGAATAAAATTGATAGATAGATTTGGAAATTGACAGGAGTTCATATAAAATACAAATCTTGCATCACAGGAAAAATATTATAGTTTTACCGCTAAGTTACAGTTGTCGCTCGCGAACTTTTCAACTGACCCTCGTATGGTATACCAAAACTCCACGCAACCAAATCCGAAATGATTGAGGTTCAAAAAGCGTTTGCTATCGCTGAATATTTCATGTACTTCCCGAGAAGAGACGACAGACAACACACGTATGGATGTGTTGTCCCCATATGCAGATAGTCTGTTAGGTAGTTAGAGAAGAGTGACAGGCCGACCCAGTCGTGGTGGTAGGCGGTCAATAACGCGTGGTCGGTCCGTGTGACATATCAATTGTAATTGTTATTGATGTGGTCCTCCCCGCTCACCCCACACTGCCCCCCCCCCGCCGGTGGTTTTGTTCCGTTGCGCGAAGTGCGAAACGAAACGAAATGAAACCGAACCGAAGTGAACATCGCGACGTAGCCTATCTGTTCTGGCAAGTTGCCGAAACATTCCACACAAGTACTTCATTCCACTCCTACAACGGCCACTAACTCTAAATGTCGTTTACCGGACAAGTCTCGTGTCGTCTCTGTCCGCTCACCTCTCTCTCTCGAGCGAGCAAGCGCGCGCCCGCACACACACTCTCTCACACAGATCTCATCGTCTCTTCTGTCATCGAGCTTCTAAAAATATAAAATATTTTTATTCGCTTGCGGCGTGAGTCGTTCGCCGTAAATGATATTTCAATTCCCCATAGTTCGCGTGTCTGTCTAGTTGTTGGTGTCTCTGTCTCCGCTCGACATTATTCATCTCCGTTTTCTGTTTAACATCGTCCGCTCGCTATTTAGTATCTCTTGTGACGTTTACCTCTTTAATCATTTCTCTCGCTCGTCTGTCGCGTCTCTGTTTTCTTCTTCATTTTATTCTTTTCTTTAGCTCCGATTAAGCTAGTCTTTACACCGCATTTTACTGTCTTACTTTAATCCTAAATTTCTAATGCGTCTTCTCCTATACATTTATATCCTTACTAATATTTGTTTCTTTGCTTCGAAGTTCTGATTTTATTAATTTCACCTGTATACTTTCCTCCTCTTTTTTTATTCTAGCCTATCATTTATGTCTTCACTTCTAAAATGTATGAAATGTGCAGATTGTCTGTTAAGGCTTTCTCGGTAGCTGAAGTTTCTGCGACCGTCAGGTTTGTTGTAAACGCGGATCTGTTGCTGCAGATTCACTCCAGCTGTTCAGCCCGGAATATTACTACTTCTCAATCCATCGGCACGTCTATAGTCCAGAGTGCGAAACACTCTCATGGTTTGACTTTATAAGTTACTAGCTGTTACCCACGGCTTCGCACGCGAATATTGGCTTTTAATATATATACAGGGTGTCCCGGGAGGAGAGGGAAATAATTTGAGAAATGGTTCTATAGTGTAAAAGAAGAAAAAACGTGCATATAAACATATGTCGGGAAACGCTTTGTAAGCGAGTTACGGCTAGCGAAAGATTTCGCCCGTGTTTCGGTTCCCCCGGGTAAATGAAGACTTTCTGAAATTCTGGGAAGGGGCGAATTCTATTGTTTCTTATGGTTTTTGACCTGAAAAATCGAATAAAACAGGTCGCAGAACTGTATCTCCCATAAGTTTCATGATATCTGACGTAAAACAGAAAAATCTTTGCCTAAAAACAAATTTTGGAAAATTGGAAACAATTGGAATTTTTTGTTGATTTTTATTGACTTTATTTACACCATTTTTCTCAGAATTAAATTCTTTACAAGTTTTGTTTTTAACTTTTATGCATTTATTAGTCATTTAACAAAGTTATTGTACTTCTAACGTAAAAACACGTTTTTTTAGGTTAGAAGTACAATAACTTTGTTAAATGACTAATAAATGCATAAAAGTTAAAAACAAAACTTGTAAAGAATTTAATTCTGAGAAAAATGATGTAAATAAAGTCAATAAAAATCAACAAAAAATTCCAATTGTTTCCAATTTTCCAAAATTTGTTTTTAGGCAAAGATTTCTCTGTTTTACGTCGGATATCATGAAACTAATGGGAGATACAGTTCTGCGACCTGTTTTATTCGATTTTTCAGGTCAAAAACCATAAGAAACAATAGAATTCGCCCCTTCCCAGAATTTCAGAAAGTCTTCATTTACCCGGGGGAACAGAACCCCGGGCGAAATCTTTCGCTAGCCGTAACTCGCTTACAAAGCGTTTCCGGACATATGTTTATATGAATTTTTTTCTTCTTTTACACTATAGAACCATTTCTCAAATTATTTCCCTCTCCTCCCGGGACACCCTGTATATTAAAATATATATATATATTATATTTATATATTAAAAAATATATATTAATATAATTTTTATTGTCTAAGTCTATTTGGCGTTCTGTCAGCTCGTACAACCATTTTGTACTAATTAGTCAAATTCTCTCCAAAGCTGTTTTCAACACTTGTACTATATTAAGTTGTACTAACTTATTATGTTGGTGCAACAGCCTTTGGAGATTTAAAAATACGCGTTTATAAAGCCTTTGGAGATATTTATAAAGTACCTGTTAAGTCAAAAACGCCAAATTCTTTATTATAAGTGTTACTGTGTTAGAAGCATTGTATAACACATTAAACTTTATGTTTTCCTCAACCATGGCTTTTATTTATTTCAGCAGTAAACTAAAAACCAAAAGCCGTTGTCACCTAACCTCACAAGTGAAAACATCACGTATTTTCGCTTTGCATTATGTAATAGGACAATTTACAATTAGTACACTTTCCACATCGTAATATATCGATACAATCGCATATTATATAAAACATCGAAAATGTACTGCAGGACTGGATAAATGTACAGTTCCGATGCAGCTAAATAGCTTTTGTTTATTTACTTGTTCCTATGGTAATTAATTATGGTCTCCATGGTGTTGTTGACATCTTTATACGCGTCAACGAAAAGGCATAAATAAAAGGGCCTAAATCGTGCGAACGGGGCAAAATATCAAATTCCAAGTTAGACAGTATTTTACGCCTTGTGTCTCCTGTGGAAAATTTGGTGGCAATCGGTGTAACGGTGTGAATCTGTATTCAGTACCCATAAATCCTCAGACTTCGAGTTTATATATATATATATATATATATATATATAATAACAAATAGAAATTGTGTAGTGTACCTTCTTCAACAACCTCACGTCGGAGTCGTCAATTTATAACAAATAGCAAAGTGTGTATGGGTTGTTATGTGTTGTAAAATGTCAGGCGTTACCTCCGCGCACTTTTGGTACTTACCGGTGACTGGATCCTTTGCGGTGATGTAGTCCTGTAACACAACTTAATACTATGTTTTTTGTGGGCGCCACTTGGAATCGTTTGTTCCAAGAAAGAAATGTGATTATTAAAGAAATTAAAATTTTTAAATCTTACTTCTATGAAAAAATATAAACAAGTCAGTTTAGTTTGAGAAAATAAGGTAAGTTTAATGATTCTTCAAAAACAAATCGTCTGAAGGACTAACATTCATGAAAAAATTATAAAATTGCAGAGTTACAAAAAAATTCATAAGTCATTATTATTATTGACAATTTTATTTATCCAATCAAGTATCGGCTAGTATTTTCAATTTTTTTCTCAGTTGAAAAGCATGAGTTTTTTATTACGTGAAAAAATCTTTACTCTCAGGACGTGACTCCTTTGAACTACCAAGACATATCAATAAGATGCTTTACAAGAAAAATTAAGTGATTTGAAGGTGTGTGTGGCATGTGTAGTACAACTGTGTGACAAAATGTAACCAGGTAAAAAATGACTTTAATTTTGATAACTCACGTTCCACTGGTTAATTAATCTCGCACTGGACACTCCTCTCTGGTAGTTTTTCAATCTCGCCTCTTCATGTGTGCACTGAATTTATTTTAAGTCAAAATTGCGATCATTTACAATTTCCGCACTTTTTGTGAAACGGTTTGGCAGTAGAATTTCGCTCGGATCCCGCCGCTTACAGGTCAGCTGTTTCGCGTTGGTTACCAAATTGGCCGTCACAGCGCTGATACCCTTGCAGTAGCGAGAAAGGCTTTGTGTATGTAATACGTTATGGGAGTTTTTTTTGTCAAGTTAGTTTGTCTTTGCGAACACAGCAGAATTGGTTCTCTATTTAAAATTTCGGTCCCTCCTGGGCCGTTGACGTTCTGGCTGCGTGATTTCTATTAAAATGTGCCGTGTTGCTGCTCTATTTCAGCAACACATTGGCGTAGATTCTTGTAGAGGTTAAGTCAGTCTATTTGTCAATGAACGGGAAAAGCCTTTCTTCGTGTCTTGTGTCGATTTCTCGCCTTCGGTTTCGCCTTGGCTGCGTTGATCAGTGTCGTGGGTGATGCGTCTGTCCCGGATTTCAAGCTTCAAGTGTTTTTGGGTCGAATTTGGTCTCTCTTTTATACTAATTCAGGCTGATTGTTTTCATTGACTTCCGGTATATTTGTGTAAAAATTCCTTCTAGATTGTTCGAGAATTAAGAAATGGAACATCATGGAACAAATTTAATTTCCGTCGAAGCTTTTAGAACAAATTTCTTATTCTTCACACTAAGGATATTTCAAAAATTACTCTGGTATTTGTCAAACAGTTTTACATTAGTACTCACAATTTGCATGCCATTATTACATTTAGATTCCCTGTTTTCAACTGAATCTAGCGATACTAATTATGATTGGTTTTTAGATAAATTAACTCTAATAAGTAACACAATATACAACTCTCACCTTGGGTTGTTGTCATTGAAATTCAATTTTTTAGAACAAAAAATTGTTGTGAAACTATTATGTTTCTTCCATAACATGAACACATAATATTACTATCTTCCTATAACAAAACAAACAAATTTTAACATATATAATACACAGATAATTTCAATTTTACATGGCCCATGCCCATGGCCTATGTTGTCAATGTTATGACACAATAATTAGTCTCTTTCTTTAACATATATAATATTTCACTAGTGTACACTCAGAGTTTATTATATTGTCTGTCTTTTGTGATACCTGGTTACTCTTTACACATATTATCTTTATTACAGGATAACATAGCATCATATTGGTTGGTCTGAGATGTCCTTTTCCATAGTGTGACAAATCTCACTCTTATAAGTTAAACTCTTTCATAATTGTTCTTATTTTCAACTGAGTCTGTTCGTTTTTAAGGTATACTGAAGTATTGTACCATTCTCTTTTATTTTTGTCAACATTTTGTAAATATTTAGCCAGATATGACTATTTTTTGTACTGGTTGATTGGTCCCAGCCATACATGGTATAGGTAAATATTTTGCTAACTCGACTATTACAATGTTAAAGTTAGTCAAATATATTAGTATAGTCACTTTATATTATATTTCAACTTTCTAATGCAATTTGGTTGCATTTTGGCAACATTAAAACCATAAATCATACAATATTATATGCCTACCACATGTTTTTTGTTAATACGGTTTTTGGCTATTTTGATTGACTTTTATTCATTTGACAGCTTTCTTTATCTAAGATAAATTGTTCATTTTTGTCTGCTTGACAATTACATATAGTTTTTATTTCAATTTGATAATAATTAATTTTTACATGAAATCTGAGTGTTTGGTCTCAAATCCAACACATTAATATTTTTTGTCATAACAATTATATAGTTTTTATTTTAACTTAGATTCTTTCTAATAATGTATTTAAGTCATTTAATACATTTATTTTATTTACATTACATAATATAATAATGGATCATGTCCATTCATTCACAATAAATAGTTCTTTATACTCTATTCAGAGTTACTAAACTTAATAATTAATGACTCCATTTTGGTTGATCCTGATATTATTTGTCTCTCTCATAGTATCTTATGGTTTTTTCACTGTTATTCACTTTAATAATATATATAGGGTTTGTGTCTTAGTCACAGTCTGGTCGTTTTTTCATGTTAGTAGTAATAATTATTAGACAATATTACATAATTTTGTAGGGCTACTTGGGTTCGATACTGTCCACCTCACTCTCCTCTTATGATAAATTGCTATGTAAATGGTTTCCTTTATGGAACGTTCTGTGACGTTACAATATATATATATTGTAACGAGTGAACGAGGTCGTACCTGTTAAAATGTATCACACTTGTTTATTTTGTGTATTAGTGTGAATGTAGCGTGTTTGCCTCACACTGGTTGTTACACAAATCGACGTCACTACTGGAGTCCGTAGCGTTGTCAATGTCACCAGTACAACCTACCTGTTAATTCATAGGGATTACGATTCCCGGGTGGCGCCAAATTGTTTTTGTTAAAACAATTAAAACATCTAATTTTTAAGGTAATACGTGGTATTAGCATGGACAGCTGTGGCGTTCGAATTATTCCCGCTGCTACACAGGTTGTCGACTCGGCCACTCGTGATAAGCGCTAGTTGGCTATGACTTAAAACTTCGCTAACACACATATATTTACAAAACATCCTATGAAATAACAAGATAGTAATGTTCTGTACTGCGTTTTTTAATACACATTTAATTATCAATAAATATGACAATTGAATCATAAACAAATTTATAATATTATGCTCCGGCTTAGAGCTTGAAACACAAAATATCTCAGGTTGGCAAAATTGATTTTAAAACACTATCGTTCAGTTACTTTTAACAAAATTACTATTTTTTTAAAATCTGGAGTTCTTTTGATCATGAAAATAGACATAAACGTTGATTACATGAAAAGAAAGTACACTACTATACCTTATACGTACTTAGGATTTATAATGTGTTTGTACAATTTGTTCAGTAGTGTCGTATTTCTGTTACAGTAGTTATGTTCACAAATAAGGTTATCTTTATAAATGTTTTTTTTAATGTAAGTAAATTATGACTTTACCTTTGAAAGAAAATACTACTTTTTAAATAGTGAGAAATTTTATCATTTGAAAATAATTTAAGTAATTTGGGGTTTTTGGGAGTAAGAAATTATTCGGTACTTATCAGTTCGTCTCACGTTGAAGGGTCGTCATCAGGATAGGCGTATATTTCTCGAATTTGGGCTGGTTGAAGGCTTCCAGCATCTTCTTCAAACTGGTCTGGGTTTTTTCTTTAATTAGTTTATTTAATTTCGTTCCTGGACATCATTAATTCTGTATAGATCGACGTCTCTTCATATTGGATTATTTTGGTTCACTGATTCGACTTTTATAACTGTTTAAATTAAAGTTTTAGTTTGTCCAATTTTTTGTGTGGCGTACCCACGCTTCGTTTCTTCAGCGTCTATCTAATTTAACGGAAAAAATAAGCCCTCAAACGTCTCGTTGTCATAGTAACCAATAATTCAATGCTTGTTTAATTACTCTTTACATACATTGTTAGAAATATTTGAATTTTTATTCAAATTTATTAAGTATTTTCCTAATGATTTTATTCCCTTATAATTCCTTTGGGATAATAAATGACATCACTATTATTTTTCTTTCCTTTCAAAGTTTACAATGATACCTCATAAGGTCATATTCTGTTACACTTTAACTATAGTCTAATTATTTGACATTTAATAAATAACATATCTTTCTTGAATTAAATTATTACAATAATATTTCTGTGTTGAAATAACTGATATATAATTATTGTCCATTCACTGTTCTTAGATTAGTAAGATTTTTTGTGAAATTGATACAATTTGCATTTGAATGTCTTTGGCAGTTAACTGTTTTCATAGTTACAAACAGCCATGATTGTTTTTTCAGCGTATTTCCTTTTTAAATTACATTCTGAATTCAGCCTGATGGGCTTCACTTATTTGTTTGTGTTTTAATTAGTATTCAACATAAATTTTCATTACTCTTCATTTAAAATATAATAGTTAGGTTTATGGACTGTAAGTCCCTTTCAGCCATATTCCTTCTTTAACATTGAATCAACTATTCTTTACAAGTCATAAATTATTCTTAGTACTAACATTGATTTCTTTCTTGTCTTATAAACTAGGGTGATAAACATTGTTACTTTCTCTAATATTATGAAGGTTGATTCCACGTTCAACATGGGGTGTTGTATTCTTTACAATTTTAATCTTTAATAATAAACTTTACTTCTATCCTATCATGCCATGTTAACACAAGTTATGGTACTGGGCTTTCTCCCTGAATATTATTACAAGCTTCCTTAATATTACTTTTAAATACTATTTTTAATTACTTCTAGGTATATAACTAATTATACTCTTACTCCAATCATTGGTGGTTTATCAATGTTTTAATGAGTGTCTATTTACTTATCATTCTAATTTGAATGTTTCACATCCACTTTCACTATTTTTTAGGGCATTTACACTTCACTAAAGCACTTCACTTTGGTTCACTGTTTTATAATTAGTGTTATTTAATGGGTAATCCCTATACTTTCTCCTACCATTTCTCACTATTTTGTTTTAGTATTATATTTACTATAAACAATATTAGGCTAGTTGTGTTTTGGTTGAATCTAACCTTTCTGACAGGGTTAGTGTACTTTTCCTATACTACATTGCTTTACAATTGTATTGCCTTAAAAATGGGTACATATGTTAAATTAATGCTAATAATAACATTGGTTTCATTAATATATAATTATTCAAGGTTTATTGACCGTATTCTATCTCTAAACATACAATCTTTCCCTTTTATATATGTGTGTTAGTTCCCCTTGGGTTTTATCTGTCTCCTCTTTATTCTTCCTCTTCTTCTTCTTCAATCCGGTTCGGTTCTCCTCTTCTTCTCTTCTGGTTTAAATTCTGTTTATTTGTATGGTTCTGTTCTCTTCTTCTGGTTCTTCTTTAGTTCTGTGTCCATCATTGTTTTGTCTATCATATTTTTAATAAGTATATTACGTGGTTCCCTTCTTTATGTTTGGGTTGTTGGCTCAATCATGTCAAAATATTTACATTTTAATAAGTATGTTACGTGGTTCCCTTCTTTATGTTTGTATTTTCGGCTCAATCATGTCAAAATATTTACATTTTAATAAGTATGTTACGTGGTTCCCTTCTTTATGTTTGTATTTTCGGCTCAATCATGTCAAAATATTTACATTTTAATAAGTATGTTACGTGGTTCCCTTCTTTATGTTTGTATTTTCGGCTCAATCACTTGGGTTGGGTAATATCGTTGTACGTCTTGTCAAATTATTTACATTTTAATCATTTTTTACACATTTTATTTCATATGAAGTAATTTTATATCAAGAATTATCTTTTTTATCACTGGTACGAGATTTGGCTTAATTGTATCGTTACATAATGCCTCTCCTCTAAAATTGATCATTTTAATAAAATACTAGCATAGTGTTTTATGAAATTATCAGTTATAGTTAACTTTTTTCCTTCTCTTCCTTGTTTGTTTCTCCATTCTCCATTTCTTTTCTTACTTAATTCACTCCATTTTGTTTGGATCTGTTTTTATTTATTTCCATTGGTGCATATTCCCTCATACACAAATTTGTTTCCCTAACTTTATATAGTAGCTGGTTTCTCCCATTACTACTCATTGTTCTGAGACTAGAGGCACATCTTCTCTACTCAGTTCATATAGATTGCTGGACTTTTCAACAGGCAATCTTAAATCTTTGTCAACTTGTGACTTAATAATAATAATAATATAATAATATAATTGGGATTGTCCACCTTGTGGTTTGTTTTTAGATCACTTTATCATTACTACTCATTCTTCCTTCCGCTATACCTTAACTATACACTAACATCTACTCATATACTATATTGAGAAATTTTATCTTTATTCATATGTTAATTTCATCATATCTCACTTTTCATTATTTTGTTTTCACTACTCGTTGTGATCATCTTAATTGTTTTAGACATTTAGCAGGATTCTGCTTTAGCCATATCTGTATATTGGTTTTATATACAATTTCTCTCTCTCTCCTTGTACCAGGTAAAGTTTTATTTATTTATTTTTTTTTATGATAATACCTTTGATTCAGTATAATTTCAAGTATTTATCTCAGTAATTTGAACTTGATTTTATTTTTGTTTATTTTACTCTGTACTCAACATCATTTTTGATAATTCTTTGGTAAGTTAATGGTCTTACCTTAAAGGAATGTTTGTAGCGTATTCCTTTTTAGCTATTTTTTGTTTTTAATTATAATTGTAAGTTTGTGCTTCTTACATTTTTATTACATAGGAATGTGTGTAACTTATTCCTGATTATTTCACTTTTTACTTCATACTTCATATTTCAATCTTTTGTTATATTTTAAACTGATTTAAATTGAAAAGAATTTGTGTAACTGTTTCCTTTGTTTTTTTTTGTTTTTTTTCATTAAAACTTTTTTATTGTTCCGCATATATCATCTAAATATTTGAGTAAGCTGCTCTTACAATCTCTTTTAGAATTTTGAAATCGGTTTCATTTCACAATGGTTTTATTCTTCTTCGTAAAACTTTTTTATTGAAGTTTGATTGTAAACTCCCTTGATTTTCCTTGTATTGATATTACTGATTTGGTAAGTATTATTACCATTGTCTTTTGTGATGATATACGGATTATTATGATATACATAATTGTTTATTCATATTGCTATATACTGGTCCGTTATTTATATTTTGTTAAGTTGACTTCTCCTTTTCTTTCCTTTATTATTTCCTTCTCTTGTTCGACTCTTTGTTATTAGGCACCTCTACTCCTTCAAGTGTTTGGTAGACACACTTATTCTGGATGATATTATTAAATTTATTTATTATAGTTTAATTTTTCTTATTTAATTCGTCTTGGTCGTCGTCATTTCTTGTACCCTCTTGTTTTGGTGATTGTCTAGTATCTTCATTTAATTTTAATATCTCCTTCTATTCCATTGGGTTGCTGGGTCAGTAACTCGAAGATCCGTCCCTTTTCTTGGTGTGTGGTATCTTCATTTAGTTTACCCATGGTCCATCAGTTCCTCTGCCCTTATGGTTCGGATAACTCTGGCGTGTAGAACTGTTTTCTTACTGGTGAAATAGGTCTCCTCCGTCTTGTACCATACTTCCTTTAATACCATATGTTCCGTGGTATTTATTTCTACCTCCATCAGTTGATTAGTTTGTCCATTAATCAGAGAAGTTATTTGTGCCTCTCTTATTAATATGATTTTTGCTTTTTTATTTGGTATCTCCATTTCTGGTGTGCTCCAGTATTTTATTGACCTTCTTGTTTTGTTGTCAGTCATTTCTATTCCTGGCATCTTCCATCTAAGCATAGATTTGCTGAAATTTTCATCCATTGGTTGGTTGTGAAATCCTTTTATAATTTCCCTCAGAGTCCTCCTACAATCTTTGTACTTTATTAATTTGCTTTGATAGGTAATGGGCAAATTAAATACATCGATGAGGCCGTTCTTCATCATCTCCACTTCTTCTCGTGTTTTGATGAGTTTCCTCTTATATACCTTTTTCAGTTCCTCTGTTTTCTTAATCTTCTTAATGATTCGATTCTTCTTCATACGACTGTTTACACCTATTTGTAGTTCTTGGTGCCTCTCCTCCAGTTCCTTGCCCATCTCCTTCTGTGTGATTTTCTGATTCCCCGGTTCCATGTTCTCATTTAACGTTTCTTTGATACCTTCAGGAGTGCTGTCTAGTGTTTCATTCAATTGTTTGAAATCACTAACTAAAGTTTCTTGAAGTTGATTTACTGGATAACTTGTTTCTTCCCATCTCTTATTCATCCATGTTTTTGTCCGTTTGTCTTCTTCACGAAACTCTGCAAACATGAATCTCAATTCTTCTCTGTTCTTCTCACTTTCTTCCTCGATTTTCCTTTGGAGAATATCATGATTATTTTCCATCTTTTTATTCACTACCTCCAGATCCTTCTTGATCTGTTTCTTCAGTTCTTCGCTCTTCTTCTCCAATGCCTCTTGACTTCCCTGTATCACTTGCATTTGCTTCTTCAATTCTTCGCTGTTTTGGTCCAGTTTTTGATTCATTCCCATTTGTAATGATTCCAATTTTTTATTCAAATCTTCCTTGTCTTGTCTTCTATCTTCCTTGTCTGACTCTAATTTTTTATTCATTTGTCCAAACTGTTCCATCATGAAGTTCAGCATGCGATCTAATTTTGTTTCTTCTGTTGGTTTGACTGGTTGTTCAGTCACCATGACTTCTGCTTCTATCTCCGGTTCATGTTCAGGTTCAGGTGGATTTGGATTTTCCATTTGGTCCTCCCCATATGTTCTCTTCTGACAATTCTCCAGTCGTTTCCTCCACTTCTACTTCCTCAACTTCCTCCATTTCTTCTGGGTTTCCTTTTTGGTTTGGTGTTTCCTTCCCTTTGCGTCTCGTAACCATCCCGTGTCTATTCATGATCGCCGCTAGTTATTCTTCCTAGCTGCACGTTGCTGGTCGCCAATATGTAACGAGTTAACGAGGTCGTACCTGTTAAAATGTATCACACTTGTTTATTTTGTGTATTAGTGTGAATGTAGTGTGTTTGCCTCACACTGGTTGTTACATAAATCGACGTCACTACTGGAGTCCGTAGCGTTGTCAATGTCACCAGTACAACCTACCTGTTAATTCATAGGGATTACGATTCCCGGGTGGCGCCAAATTGTTTTTGTTAAAACAATTAAAACATCTAATTTTTAAGGTAATACGTGGTATTAGCATGGACAGCTGTGGCGTTCGAATTATTCCCGCTGCTACACAGGTTGTCGACTCGGCCACTCGTGATAAGCGCTAGTTGGCTATGACTTAAAACTTCGCTAACACACATATATTTACAAAAAATCCTATGAAATAACAAGATAGTAATGTTCTGTACGGCGTTTTTTAATACACATTTAATTATCAATAAATATGACAATTGAATCATAAACAAATTTATAATATTATGCTCCGGCTTAGAGCTTGAAACACAAAATATCTCAGGTTGGCAAAATTGATTTTAAAACACTATCGTTCAGTTACTTTTAACAAAATTACTATGTTTTTAAAATCTGGAGTTCTTTTGATCATGAAAATAGACATAAACGTTGATTACATGAAAAGAAAGTACACTACTTTACCTTATACGTACTTAGGATTTATAATGTGTTTGTACAATTTGTTCAGTAGTGTCGTATTTCTGTTACAGTAGTTATGTTCACAAATAAGGTTATCTTTATAAATGTTTTTTTTAATGTAAGTAAATTATGACTTTACCTTTGAAAGAAAATACTACTTTTTAAATAGTGAGAAATTTTATCATTTGAAAATAATTTAAGTAATTTGGGGTTTTTGGGAGTAAGAAATTATTCGGTACTTATCAGTTCGTCTCACGTTGAAGGGTCGTCATCAGGATAGGCGTATATTTCTCGAATTTGGGCTGGTTGAAGGCTTCCAGCATCTTCTTCAAACTGGTCTGGGTTTTTTCTTTAATTAGTTTATTTAATTTCGTTCCTGGACATCATTAATTCTGTATAGATCGACGTCTCTTCATATTGGATTATTTTGGTTCACTGATTCGACTTTTATAACTGTTTAAATTAAAGTTTTAGTTTGTCCAATTTTTTGTGTGGCGTACCCACGCTTCGTTTCTTCAGCGTCTATCTAATTTAACGGAAAAAATAAGCCCTCAAACGTCTCGTTGTCATAGTAACCAATAATTCAATGCTTGTTTAATTACTCTTTACATACATTGTTAGAAATATTTGAATTTTTATTCAAATTTATTAAGTATTTTCCTAATGATTTTATTCCCTTATAATTCCTTTGGGATAATAAATGACATCACTATTATTTTTCTTTCCTTTCAAAGTTTACAATGATACCTCATAAGGTCATATTCTGTTACACTTTAACTATAGTCTAATTATTTGACATTTAATAAATAACATATCTTTCTTGAATTAAATTATTACAATAATATTTCTGTGTTGAAATAACTGATATATAATTATTGTCCATTCACTGTTCTTAGATTAGTAAGATTTTTTGTGAAATTGATACAATTTGCATTTGAATGTCTTTGGCAGTTAACTGTTTTCATAGTTACAAACAGCCATGATTGTTTTTTCAGCGTATTTACTTTTTAAATTACATTCTGAATTCAGCCTGATGGGCTTCACTTATTTGTTTGTGTTTTAATTAGTATTCAACATAAATTTTCATTACTCTTCATTTAAAATATAATAGTTAGGTTTATGGACTGTAAGTCCCTTTCAGCCATATTCCTTCTTTAACATTGAATCAACTATTCTTTACAAGTCATAAATTATTCTTAGTACTAACATTGATTTCTTTCTTGTCTTATAAACTAGGGTGATAAACATT